>JANAVB010043220.1:11438655-11707198 GCA_029216955.1 Iris pallida
GGGACGTGGTATTCGTCGAGGATCAGACCATGACCAACACTCAGGATTCCGAGACGCCTTCTGAGGCTGAGGAATTGCCTGAGTTAGAGTCATTTTGCTTTGAGCAGTTTCCAGAGGACATCGCAGAGGATCCAATTATGGGGGAGCCAGTACATGGAGTTGCTCCCAACCTTGATCATCAACCTGCTGATGGTAGTCAGGGTGTCCCTCAGGAGGATGAGCATGCCGGCGAGGCGGTTCCTGGAGAGGAGAAGGCTGTTGGTATACAGCCAGCACCAGTGGCTCCACTGAGAATGAGCGACAGAGAGCGTCGACCATCTACGAGATACTCACCGGATGAGTATGTGTTATTGACTGACGGGAGGGAGCCCGAAGGTTTTGCAGAGGCTATGGAAGACGAACACAGGCAGGAGTGGATGGAGGCTATGCAGGAGGAGATGAGTTCCTTACATGCCAATTCCACTTATGAGCTGGTGTGGTTGCCAAAGGGCAAGAAGGCTTTAAAGAATCGATGGGTGTTTAGAGTGAAGCAGACGGATGATGCTACTCGCCCTCGATACAAAGCGAGGCTGGTAGTTAAAGGCTACGGTCAGCGGAAAGGCGTGGATTATGATAAGATCTTTTCGCCAGTCGTCAAACAGTCGTCTATTCGGGTGGTGCTAGCATTGGCAGCCAGTTTCGACTTAGAGGTCGAGCAGATGGACGTGAAGACGGCATTCCTCCATGGTGATCTTGAAGAGGAGTTATACATGGAGCAGCCAGAGGGATTCTGTGAGAAGGGCAAGTCACATTTGGTCTGCCGGTTGAGGAAGAGCTTGTATGGTCTGAAGCAGGCTCCGAGGTAGTGGTACAGGAAGTTCGAGTCGTTTATGGGGGAGCATGGCTATGCACGGACGACATCGGACCATTGCGTATTTGTGAGGTACTTTGCCGAGGATAATTTCATCATTTTATTGCTCTATGTAGATGATATGCTGTTAGTGGGTCAGAATGCCACTAGGATAGTAGAGTTGAAGCGCCAACTGGGCGCGGCCTTCTCTATGAAGGATTTGGGCGCAGCAAAGACTATTCTTGGGATGGAAATCAGCCGAGAGAGAGAGAGATAGAGAGAGTCCAAGCTGCTATATTTGTCCCAAAAGAAGTACATTCACCGGGTACTTCAGCGTTTCGGTATGGACGAGTCGAAGAAAGTGAGTTGCCCCCTTGCGGCTCACTTTAAGTTCACTGAGGAGCATGTCCATCTATCGAGGACGAAAAGGAAGATATGGAGCGGGTTCCATATGCTTCAGCTGTGGGAAGTCTTATGTATGCTATGGTGTGTACGAGGCCAGACATCGCTCATGCAGTTGGCACAGCTAGCAGGTACCTTTCAAATCCTGGAAGGGTACATTGGAGTGCAGTCAAGTAGATTCTACGATACCTTCAGGGCACTGCCGATTGGAGACTTTCTTTTGGTGGTGACGAGCCGAAGCTGGTTGGGTATACTGACGCTGATATGGCTAGAGATGTAGACACGAGGCGATCGACTTCGGGCTATGTGATGATGTTTGCTGGAGGAGCGGTATCGTGGCAGTCGCGGTTGCAGAAGTGTGTTGCCTTGTCGACGACAGAGGCAGAGTACATTGCGGCGACGGAGGCTTGCAAGGAGTTGTTGTAGATGAAGAAGCTGCTGCAGGAAATATGGCTGAAGCAAGAGCAGTATACTTTGCTTTGCGACAGTCAGAGTGCTATTCACCTTGTGAAGAACCAGACATTTCATAGTCGGTCCAAGCACATCGAGACTCGGTATCATTGGATACGGGATGTGGTTGAGAAGAAGGATGCGGCGCTTGAGAAGGTTCATACTGATGACAATGGAGCGGACATACTCACGAAGGTTCTTCCGAGGGGAAATTTTGAGTACTGCAGGCAGATCGTCGGGATGACGACCTCCTCTACATAGGTGTGAAGGGGAAGATTTGTTGGAGTGGGTGGGATTCCCACCTATGTGAAAAATACCCCGGAGAGCGACGAGCGCCATCCGTGTGTCGGAGAAGCTTGGGGAGTGCATGGATTTTATTTTGGAACATATATGGTAAGAAAATATATGATTGGATTTCCATATTTACTTTGATTATATATTTATGATTGGACCCTTCATATAATAGCTTTCCATATTATTGGGTTTCCAATTATGGTAAGCTAATTATGATTGGATTTCCATTAAATATATGATTGATTTATATTGGAAGTTTCCATATATATTGGCATTCCATGTATGGGTTACCAAGGACTTATAAAAGGGTGATGCATGCTAGTTGTAAAATCATCTCAAAACAAAGAGTGTTTTACAATCTTTGAGAGAGAGAGAGGATTAAGGACTATTGTAAAGGAGAGATTGCTTCGAATAATTTTTCGGCATCTCTTGTTCTTCGGAGTCCGCAATCAAAAAATTTCTTCTTCCGTGTTGGATCGGAAGGAGCTTGTAGAGGGTGTATTCTCTTTATTCCATTAGTGGAGCTTCTTCAAGATTGGACTCCGATCGTCCCGTGGTTTTTTCCCGCAAGGGTTTTCCACGTCAAAAATCTTTGTGTCTGCGATTGTGTTTAGCGTTTTTGGTTTGTGTGCTTTTACTCGGTTCTCTCGCCGGACTTTCTGGTTTGGGAAAACGGTTTCCACGAGGATTAACAATTTGCTGGTAGACCATGTGTATCACTCACCATTTTCAAAGATGTAGCATGGGTTTTTTAACTTTTAATAAACCAAAATTTAACCTTTAAACAATTGAACAAATGAGACCGATGGAACTAGATAATCCATACATGTACATGTTAAACAATATATTGAACAATCCCCATCTACTACCATGAAATTTTTAGCCCTCGACTATGAGGGGCTGCAGGCTGAAGATAATTTGTTTGTATAATTGCAAATAGCAAAGACTAGAAACTTAACAATCTCTTTGATACTTCGCAACAAAACTCAAATCATCAATCAATTTAAGTGCAATAGAGCCTCAAAAGTTTTCGAACAGGCAAGGGGAAGAACTATTAACTCGGTGAAGTCTTTAGTTGTCCTCTCCCCATTTGAAACTGTAAAAAATATGTATATAATTTGATATGATACAAAAAGGAGACATGCGATATCTTTTACACTGGAAAACTAAAATAGATATGGGGCACAATTAGAATTTTCCATCAAATGAGCTCCCTTTCTTATCGTATAGCTTCAATTGATTTTGTTCTGCTGCAAGGAAAACCCTAGCTCTGCAATCTAGAGTTTGTTCCAATAGAGGAATACAACTTTTTATTGGCCAACATAGAAATGACTAAAATCTATGGTGAACTTATTTGTGAACTGTTTCTGCGCCTGCAATGACATATGTACTCAATGATTGCTCCCTCCTCCATAACCCACGGATGCTCTGCTACAGCTTGCAAGGAGATTCGATGTTTGGGATCTAATGTGCATGCAAATCAATAGAAGTTCAAATTTGTATAAAACACATGCCAAAGAAATGTGTCGAGAAGGAAAAAAAAAAATTTGAAGAACAGAACACCAACCTTTGCAAAGCAGCCTTTCAAGCAAGTTTTTGAGTTGTGGGTTCATGTCATCAGGCAGGTCCAATGGGTTATTAACAATCTACATAACAGTTAGGGCATTTTGTATTTGGATTATATAATTATTCAAGACAAGTAGAGAGTCGAAATGAACTTTAGTGGAAATACCTTGTCGTAAGTGTCCTGGAGCGTGTCCCCGAGAAATGGATATTGACCAACAATCATACAATATAAAGTGACTCCTACAGCCCATGTGTCAGCAGCTCTACCACTATATGTTGAACCTGCACAGAAAGATATGCAACAGCCAACTTAGATTTACAATCGCTGGATGACAAAAAAAAGAGCACATCTAATAGAGATTACCTAAACAGCACTCAGGGGCAGTAAAAACAGGAGTTCCAGGAGATCTCCACAGCTCATCATTATCATCCTCCAAATTTACAAAGGATCCCATCACTTACACAAAATTAAACAAGTAAAACCAATATATGCATCTCATGATACTTGGTAAGACCAAGGTAAACATGAGCTAAACAACATGGGAAGGAAACAATTCAACACCTCAATAGGGATATCATCAAGACTCACAACTTTTCGGTTTAAATTTTCTTTAAGACGTCTTTAACTTCAAAATCTTAATCTAACACTAAAAAGAGCATTTCCCAGCTCGAGCCAACTCATTCATTTCCATATTCATATATCCTAGGTTTTCTCATAAAAGTAACTTGTGAAAATAACCCAACTCTCTGGGTAATGAGACGAGCCTTTAGGCATTCGGATAGTAGCATATGGGATGTGTTTGACAGCGAACAACCATCAGTAACCAACAAGTTTATGTCCTTAGGTAGAGCAACAAGATCCCATATCAACTGGAATGGAGATACTGACTCATCCACTGCATCATGTCAACGTGGATGTTTGAGGGATTCCTGAACAGATGTAGGAGTAAGACAGTGATAGAAAACACAATTTGCTAGAAGATTCTTAATACAAGAACAGGAATCAATTGATTGGGATTTTCAACGGATGTTGGTAGCATTGGATCATGTCTTTGCAATGTTTTTGTTCCTTCGAGCATAGAGTTGAAGTTCCTTAACGAGTCATCAGGAGCTATAGAGGCGGAGGGGTTATTGAGGGTCTGGTTTGGGAGATTATGATTGATGTTCAAGGAAGCTGACATCGACTGAAGTGATAACCTTGTTTCATGACGGGGAAAGCCCACATCTTTTATGGACAAGAGTAACAAAACAAAGACGTGTTTAGTAGCCCGAGGATCAAGTTTATCATGCCATCGGCTACAACAATGAACATGACATATGCATCCAAACACTTTGGAGATAAAGGAAATGACAATTGGTTTGGAGAAAAAGATAGAGCATATGGTTTATTTATTTAAGATCGTGGAAGCATACGGTTGATGAGGTGACAAAAAATATTCGGGCAATTTCTAGTACCTCTTGGAAATATTCATATGAATAAGAAGTGAACGGGCTACTTCAAGCAAGTGCTGGCATTTGCCTTCGACAACTCCATTTTGGTGGGGCATATATGATCAAGAAGTTTGCTAAAGGACACCTAGTTGACAGAGTTTGGAAGCTAAGATACCCTTGAGCATTAAGTTAGAAATATTATGCAACATTGAATTGACTTTCAATTGCTCACATTCTGTGGTTTATGATTTTACCTTTTTTATGTATTGATTATATATCTATTTCAAAAATACTAACCTTTTAAACCAAACCCAACGTGTCTTCTTTTTTTTCCTTCCTTTTTTTAATCCAACTATCTAGTTGGTGGGGGCTTTGGCCCTTTACTGAAACAAAATGAAAAGCAAATGGGTGGGAGATAGTCCGAGCCCCCTATAAGATAGTTGGGTTTGTCCTGCGTGGTACAAAAGAGATGATTTGTCCATTGTCCTACAAGTTAACCTGGAGAGGAATGACCCAAACCCCTAAGACAATCAAGATTTGAGGGTTGCTAATCTCCGAATAATTAAGTTAGATCAGATCCAATCCCCTGTGCTTTCGCAAGATATTCGAAAACATTTTGCAAACGTGCGATGTTCTTTCGTTCTTGCTCGATTTCAAGTAGTGCATATTTTGCTTTGTGGATGGCAGTTTCTATTGCTTCTTGAGCTTGGTTTGCAATGCAACCTACACCTCTTGGCGATGAGTTTGATTGTTGTGGAAATTACAATAAGTAAAGCAATGTGACGTACTCTAAGCAATGTGATGCACTCTGCTCGACAAAACCTCTAGTTGCTTGATTTGTTGTATTTTCTTTGCTTTTTCTTTGCCTTCTACCTCATTTGTTTTTTCTGCTTTGCACGAGACTCTTTTCGGAATGGACTAATCTTTTGACGTTGCTAAGTTAAGCTCTTTGTCTAAAGAGAGGGTTCTTATAAGGTGCTCCTTATCTTCTCAGTTCTTCTTGGCCAGTGCTTAATAGACGGTTGGGTCGTCTACAACTGTGAGATCCGTTTCCGGATTTCATATTTCTGAATTTTCGGTAAAAATTTTCTCGTAAAATGTAATTATATTGCATTTCATATTTCTGGCAGTGTTTCGATTTGTGTTTTCGGTATTTGGGATACGTGTTTTGGCTTTGATCAGCATTTTGAATTTGATTTCTAGTCTATGGTTAGTTCCGTAGAATTTTCCTCTATAACCAAGTTAATGTATAGACCATCATGGACTTGTAGAAACCTATGGTGAAGAAGCCATAAATCCCGGACTAGGATTGGACTAGAATGACAAATCCAAATCCTAGCTTTTTAGGCAAAATTCCAAGCTAGCAGTATACTGGCCGATATATTGTCCGAGTGAAAACTTGTCCGTTAAGCTTCTTTCTAATCGTTCAATCTCAATCAAACGGTCATGATTCATTCCTCTTGAGTTATATAAGAAGATTAACTCTCTTATTTCTCATTAGTTTCATTTTCTCTCTTTCTCCTCTCTTTCTCTCCACAAGTCTCTCCTACCCCTTTCTCTGTCACTCTCTCACTCTCTATCTTCTCTCTCGAACTCATATCAGACCCAATCAGTCCTTAGGAGAGTCGTGGTGAGGAGAGCAAGACTTCTGTCCACGAGAACCGACCTGGCCTGGAGGAGGACTCGAAGTCCAATTCTTATCCGTAGACCCGCTAGAGCATAACCCAAAGCAAGTACATTTTGCTCACTAAATGGAGGCAATTCCTTACTATGCTTCTGTCAAATTTCTGAGTCATTGACTTTCGCTCACTCACGAGACACTAGGTCTCAGTGCATATAGCTTTATTTGTGTCAAAATAGAATTTCCGCTGCATGTATGTGAATTTCTTCAAATTGGGTTTGGATTTTTAAATTTGTTGTCTTTAGTCACTGTGTCATGCTAGGACACTTTGCTAAGAAGCAAGTCCGATCCGTGCTATCGAATGGAGCCCGACACCATTATTCAATGTTTTGACACTCAGTATCTTGTTTTTGGGATAACTGTCGTAATCCTTTTATATTCTCCGAATTTAGACAAAATAATATGTCCATCATGTCAGGAATTTAATTTCACCAAATTTAGCACTTTGACAAATCGAATTTGGAGTTAAAACGAGATTTTTTTACGACCAAAACAGTTTTCCAAATAGCAGAATTTTTGATTCTGTCAGTCTGGCAGTATACTGGACAATATATCACAAAGACTGAATTTAGTCCAATTTCAGCAATTTTCGAGCTGTTTTCATTTGGTCTTTTCCATAGTTTTTGTTGTGCTTCCTCTTGACATTCAAACTTATAATTATGCACTTATAAATGAATTCTTAGCGTTGTAGCTTACTATATTCTCCCGCCTAGGGAATCCATGCATATCTATTACGAGCTCTTTTGTTTTCAGCATAAGTTCGAATTGTGATGAATGGTCATCCTTGTTCAAGTTCAAGCTAATGTATCCTACTCATATATGATATTCATTGATTCTTCTAGGAAGCAAAGACTAGATAATTTGTTTGGTTGTTTGTAAACCTTCTTGCATTATTGGTTATGAATAACTCTTAAGTGTTGGTCCACCCCAACACGAGGACCTATTCAGCGTAGCGCGTGTTGCGGGACACAAGAATATTCGCTAGTGTTGGTTGCGATTATTCTTGCTCCTTGTGCACGTCTTTCTAGGTCGATTATCCTATTTTTTACGGCTCAAGAATCAGAATGAAACTTGATAGGATAATTAATTAGTCTTATTATCTAATGCATTGGGTAAGGGGAGGATTCTTCGTTACACGATGCCCCACTTACTAGGGTGATGGGACATGGCGACCTCGATTAGCGGGGAGGGGGGGCATGATTCTATACACTCAAAGCTATAAATTATAAATTCTTTTACAAGATTATGTGCAATCACAAGTTACAAGTATATGTATATAAGTATCACAAGACAATAGCCCCAGTGGCCTGGGTATCTGCAACACGTGTAACGGTCGAATACTCCATTTTGTATGTGTTAGTAATCATAATTTGTGATAACCCTAGTTAGCAAACCATAGGACAATGTTTGATCGTGTAATGTTGATCTACTATTTGTTCTTTTTAGTTATTAGTTTTTTTTTGGTGGGTGGCATAATGATGTAGAATTGCTCGAAACTCTGCCTGCAACCTCGGTCCTTATTTGGTTTACGGACTGTGGCCATGCTCCAGAGTAGTTCACGTATACCTATGTCATTTGTCGACTCCTTTATGTTCCTTTAGCTATCTTTGCATGTATATGTTTTACTGCTTATATTTAAGTCTTTTCATTTTCGAAATGGTGCATTAATATCGTACTAGTCTCGCCATTCATTTACTATATTGTTATTATTATTATTATTTGTCATTTTTGTTTGTTGAGTTGGACATGTGAATGGTCATGGGGTTGCTTCCTACTTCTTGTCCTTGTTTGGTGTAGGGGTAGGAATCATCCCTATCGACTATTCACGCGTCTTCGTCATATGGTTTGTTGAGTTCTGTTTTCCTTTTGAGCTCGCTTGTGGTACTTGCTATTTGGGGTAGACATCATTATTTTGCATGGCCAGATTCTATAGCTGAGCCCGAGGATCTACCGCCACCTTCGCTGGATGGCCCGCACTCGGAGAATTATGGCACGGGATAGCGAGTGGGTTCTTCTTTATCCCCCACTCCATTATGTACATTCATTTTGTGGCGTTTAGCCAAGGATAAGTGTTAGCCCTTGTTTTCGGAACATGTTCCTTCCATCCCTTACCAGCGTAGTTGTATATTCTAGATCCGCAGCTAGTTATACATTTACGCATATTTTGTATATTTAGCTGATGTATCATTTTATTATATTAGCTTTCATAATCATGTAAACGTCTTACCTCACTGCATATATGATTTACTCTTTACTATTTTCTTGTATTGGATGGATTAAGATAGGAATTGTTTGACGGTCATGACCGCTATACAACGTTCTGGTGTACCTCATATGGCATAGCTGGCATAGTCCGTCTTCGTCTTCTCGTATTTTAGGAGTAGGACATACAACAACTCCAACTCATTTTTTGAAATGAATTTCATCAATTAAAGAGAGGGTGGAATAAGAAACCACTACATTTGATGTTATGTTTTGTGAGCTATCCATGTCAGGTGGTAGAATTGTATTGCTTGGAGGAGTTGAAGCAAGTTGGGTATGAGATGAGTTGGGCTCCATATGAGTGGAGCTAGGATTTTCAGCAAGTTGGTTAGATTGTTCATCTATAATAGGGACAAGATGTGACAATATGTTAGTTATTGGATTGGGAGGAATTTGATAGGATTGTTGAACACCTCGCTCCTACCTTGAGCCTTCCAATGGGTCTGTCTACTTTTTGGCTCAACAGCAGGGTTATATTTGGTTCGATTTCGAGCCATGATTCAAGTTAATGTTTTTTATTATGGTGTCCCTTTGGGTTTGGTTTGGTTCGGTTAAACCACATGGTTTGGAAATGGTGCATTTGTGTTTGGTTTGGACTTGAGTTTAATTGATGGTTTCAAGTTTAGATGGAGATGCTTGCTTAATAGGTTTGGTATTAGATTATTGGACGAGGTCCACTTTGGATATGATACCAATTAAGAAGATCTTCCATCAAATATTTTGATATTTTTTCGTGATCTTTTGATATCTTAGAAGACCTCTTAAGTTCTTTTGATATCTTGGAAAATTTCTAGTATCTTGGAGGATTAATTGATTAAATAATATCTTCAAAAAAAAAATAATTAAATAGCTTAACAACTTCTATGGAGATTCATTTTATCTTATTGGTTGGATTTGGGGCTATGTTTATTGAACCATATCTTTGTGGATCGAATTGGTTATATTAGAGATAAGAGCTCTATCTTCTTATAACCACTTTGGAAGTCTATATAAGAGATCATTTTCCTTATTCATTCTTGTTCTAAATTATTCTACTTTTAAGAGAGAAGAAGAGAGGAAGACGTTTTGGAAGCCATGTCGAAGTTCTGCTATGCGAAGGATTCAGCAAAGGAAGAGAAGGCGGGGCAATAAGTTTTACGGAGGACATCTTTGAGTCGTTGCGTAGGCATTTCATCAAACTGTGGGTGGACGGAATTTAGAAGCAGAAACTCCTAGGAGGCCAACGAATCTTAGTAAGAATCTCGATTCGACGGTTCTTATTTGGGAGCTCATTTCCCTGGCTACGGGACTTAATTTTCTCTGTAACGGGAGCACGTTTCTCCGGCAAAATAAGTGCTCCCCAACATAACCATAATTTTAAAAGAAGACAAAATTTGGAAAAGTTGAAATTTTTTTAATACAAGTTCATCAAAGTAACAATAAACTAAGGATTACTTACCTTGACATCATAGAAATTACCATGCAAATGATCTCTCTGTAACTTTGAACTGAGATTTATAAATTCTAATAAATATTAAAATATCTATAAATTTTGATAACAATTATTAATAAACATAAAAAATATTAGCGCACACTTCCATCACGTTCCCAACTTTATACTTAAGAAGTTGCGCTCCGTCGCTCCTGCTCCCGCCCCTCGCTTTTAAGGGACGGAACCCTTCTCTCCTTAATTTCTTACTCTTAATAAAAGATACTCTCTCATCCTTCCCTAATTGTAGATACCAAGATAAAAAGAGATTCTATATGTTGTCCGCTTTTCACATGCTTTCCCATTGATGTTTTCTTTACGTAGCCCTTCTTTGATAATAGTTAATGAAATACGTGAATATTAGAATACTTGATAATGTAGGCTATGTAGAACTATATTTCTCATTGTGGATCTTTGAACCAATGCAATTTAGAGAACAACATAAAAGATGTAGCAATTCCATATCTTCTTTGCTTCTCAATGATGTTAAGAACATGGAGTTTGAGAATATTGAGCCCTTACTTGAATAGTGGAATACAAAAATTGTTGCCTAATCATAGAACTTCACTTATTAGAATCTTCGAACCTTTATGTACTAATAAGAGTTTGGAACTTAGAATAAGAATGTGGATTGTGAAGGAACCGGTTGAATGTTGATTAGAAGACTATTATAATCATATGCTAATTAGAGAACCATCATGATACTATAAATTATTTAAAAGACTCTTATGATCGTATGCTAAATAGAGAACTTAGAATATGGACTGCTATAGTGAAACTGTTATAGAACCCGTCGTCATACTAGAGATTGACTTTATTGTCATTGGCTTTGAACATAAGAACTTTGGTAGGCTAAAAGATAGAGAAAGGAATGCTAAGGAGATTCAGAGCTCGAGATGTTTGCTGAAATGTTGTGTTTAGTAAGAATGCTATTAATAAATGGATCATTGTGCGACACTATTAAACAATATGGTGTACGTTATTATGACGTCACTACAATGTAATACTTGTTGGCACGATTGTGTTTTGTACACCGTTGTGAGACTCTTCTATGGAAACTGTTATGGAACATGAGATAAACTTTGAGTTGGAAGGTCCGATGAGGCACAGCGTTTAAGTTGAGGATCTAGAGATGTGCACGAACTGAGGCTCTGGAATATAGATGGAATTGTTATATTGTTGTGAACGAGCTCAGCCTCTTGTATCGCGACTTTGGAGATGATCGCACAAATGTTGCCCTCCTTGAGAGATGGAGGGAAGTATTCTAGAGAGCAATCCTCCTCCACTGGCTTTGTTACTACAGATATGTGCCCAAAATATAGAGCTGGTGTGCTTTGTGAAGGCCATGGTGATGGTCTTTTTAAAGCCAAGCCCAACCCTAGATACCCTAGATCTAGGTTGGCCCCCTTTAGTCTTGTATTATTGCGAATATAGGGAACTATTCTTGATACAGGATCTCTGATGCAGTCCTGCCATCTTTAATGCTTGCTGCCCCTGCTGCCATGAACATGTGGTATTACTCTAGTCCCATTTGGTCTTGTTTTCCTCCTTGACATAGTTGTCCAGTCCTCTCCATCATCTCCAAGAGTCGACCTAATGTTGTTTTCTTCCTCATAGCCCACCTCTAGACAGTTAATTACCCTTCAGTATCACCAGGAGTCACCCCTTCATCGATGCAAGGGGCTTTCTCCGGTTGAAGGCCTATTCTTGTTCCATCTAGGGTTTAGGAAACCCTAAGAGAACTAGGGTTCGACACAATTACCATTTTCAAATATCAATTACCATTTTCAAATATATATATATATATATATATATATATATATATTGGAACTAGGTAAATAATTTCTGGAATCGCTCCCACTGGGATTCGAACTCCTGACCACTCGGGCCGCATGCATCTCTCTTAACCACTATACTAGAGGTCATTTATTCACTGGGGGGTGAATATATATATATATATATATATATATATATATATATATATATATATATATATATATATATATTCACCCCCCAGTGAATAAATGACACGTGGCACAAAAACCATTTTGGTGGGTGAACAAAACCACTTGCAAAGTGGTTTGTGTGAGATGAAAATGCCACGTGTCATTTATTCGCTGGAGGGTGAACATCCCTCCTAGTGGTAGTGCGGGGGGCCGCCCAAGCTCAGGTCTTGGGTTCGAATTCTCCCTCGGACGGCTGGGTGGCTTGTATAGCTACGGCCCGGCTTGGAGAAAGGACACCCAAATATATATATATATATATATATATATATATATATATATATATATATATATATAAAAGATACTTTTTGGCATTCTGTGTAGTTTATGATTTAAAGGATACCTTGTTATTAACAGAGAACTTGGAAGCTATGATTCCTTTTAAACTCTCAACATTTCAAACTCTTAAAGTGAAAAGCTTTCTTAATTATTAAATTTTTAAAAGAAGAATTATAAAACAGACTATAAGAAACGAGGGATTGGGCACACGCGTTGTCTGTGCAATTTCCAGTCAGAGAAAACATGGCAACTTAAAAAAAGAGAAACAAATATAGTCCATATTTATTTATTTTTTTAATATAGGTAACAATTTAGAATTCAAACAAAATTCAGCCATCATTTAATTAACACTCTTTTGGATCAATTTTAACTTATAGATTAAACAGGATTTGATTTAAAATATTAAAAATTAGATCATGTTGAATTTAATCTCATTCAAACGGTTAAGATGTTAACACTATGAGGATCCTTCTTTCACCATAAATGAATAAATGGCATTTTTATCCCTAAATAATTACATTTTTAAGTAAGAAAATGTTACACCAAAAAAAATTAGTAATACCCCTACTATTTGGGTTATATATTAGTATAGATAAAGTGGTAGACCAAGTTGACTGCCTGAACCATATCGCTAAAGGAAAACCGCTAGAAAAGATTTTTCCACTAAAATACATTTCAAGTGTAGAAGCTTTTTTAGTAAATATTGCAGTCAGATTTTTAAGGCCAAAAGACTGAATCATAGTAAAATTTATAATAACTGGTTAAAAGCATGTTGATGTGAAATACTAGACAATTTTGGACTAATTTATTAGTGCATTCATTCAAAAGCTGCTTTTTGGCAATAAAGTGACAAATTAAGGAAAGTTTGACTAAACAATTATTTCATTATTATTTTTGTGTGTGTGTGTGGGGAGGGGGTGGGGGGCTACAAAGCTATAAGATTAGTCCCCCCCCCCCCCCCCAAACCCCCTTTTCATATGGAGTACCAAAAGCCACATGACAGTAGAATATTAAAATTACCTCAAAAACCTGACTAACACTGAAATCTGCTATCTTCACATTCCCACTGTTAGTGACCAAAAGGTTATCAGGTTTTATATCTCCATGGATAATATTCTGCAAAACAGAAAAATGAGAGAAAATGACAGAATCATTACCAATGACGAGCTAAACAATAGAGAAAACAGAAGTTACTTGACACTATGAAGAAGTAATTAGCTCATAAATTGCTAATAGATGGCAAAAAATATCAGATGTAAGCCTGTTTCTAACACATCATCAACTATGCTCTTGAAGTGTTTTACAGTAGTTTGATATTACAGATAAATTGCCTTCCCAAGTTTCAAATATGTACATGAAGAAAGATGCTTATTCCAAAATACTAAAAAGGAACACATGACATCTATTTGAAGCTAAGATTGCATAAGGCAATTTCAAAATTTTACCACATACAATCAATGCAAAAGGGCATGGTAAAATATGCCAAGAAATAAAATCATAAAGTAGGTGGAAAGAAATATCATATTTTAGATCTATGTTCAAACCACCTTATCCCTCAGACTGGCCATCAGATCAAATTTCTCAGACAGAAAGTTCAAAAAGATGAACTAGCTAACAGGCAGTACTTTCAAAACTGAGCAAATGAAGGTAAGATGCTATCCAAATCAATAAAGGATGTTCTTTCCATTGTACATGATGTGGACTATCTTGAACAGAAATATCCCCATCAACTGCAAACATGATCCATACAAGAACTGTGACAATGCCCTTGAATAAGATAGTGGAATGCATAAATTCCCTTTAGCTGCAAGGAGTGGTGGACACTTCCCTAACTAAGTAGAAGAAATATCCTCCAGACAGGAAGAGGAAATTCAGGAAAAGCAAAAAGGAGAGAAGCAAATTAGAATGGAGTGGGATACGAAGCAGGCCAAATCGGAGTACTCTCAACCGTGCACCATATTTGACACAGAGAAGGTTCCGGAGCAATGTTTTAGTTGCTTCATCTCATTTTGAGAGTTACAAGGTGCTTCATCTTCATTTTAGGAATCACAAGATGTTGTCATGAATCCTTTATTAGATTGAATAATTAAATGCATTAGTTACTTTGTGTTCATTGAAGGAAGATGAAAAAATTATGTAACCTTCATTTTCGTTAATGTTGATATATAGAGTGTTATTGGGCTTTAGTCCCACATTGGCTAGAATGATAGGAGAGGAGGCTAGCCTCACCTATATATATGTTGTTATTCCATTCAATAAGACATCTTAAAATTCTCTACATGGTATCAGAGCCTAAACTTGCTTAGAATACCTACTTCCATCCCATCCCTAACCCTAATCATGTCCCCCCCCCCCCACGCCACCGCTGCTGCCGCGCGCTGCTGCGCCGCTGCCGCTGCCGCTGCCGCTGCCGCGCGCTGCTGCGCCGCCGCCGCTGCCGCGCGCTGCTGCGCCACTGCCGCTGCCGCTGCCGCGCGCTGCTGCGCCGCCGCCGCTGCCGCGTGCTGGTGCGCCGCTGCGCTGCTGCCGGCTACTGCCGCTGCCGTGGTTGCCTCCGTGCACACCACTTTTAGGGCACCTACGGTGTAGGTACGCCCGAACGTGAGATTTATTTCATCTGTGGCACCTACGGTGTAGGTAAGCCTAAGCTTGAGATTCATTTCACCTGTAGCTCCTACGGTGTAGGTAAGCCTCACGCTCGTTCTTGAGATTTATCTCAAGGAGATGTCGATGATCCCTAGATCCGATGAAATTAGACATATTCGGATTTAGGAGAGGACGACGAGGACGAACGTGAGTCGTGGAGCAAGTGCGACGTGATCAAGAAGAAACATCGATGGAGGAGATCCTCAAGAAGCTGGATGCTGAGGATGTGGCGACGTTGCTGAAGTTGATAAAGGTGTCGGCTGGTGAAAGCACGACACGAGCACCGCCAAAGTTGGAACTACCCTCCATCGATCTGAAGTTGGATGGACCAGCCACCTATTTGAGTTGGTCACGGCGGGTGAGAAGAACCCTTGCAGGTAAGAACCTGGAGGGATTCTTGACAGGCGAGAAGACAGAGCCGGAAGAGGGCTCGACAGGACGCGACGAGTGGAAATCCACTCATATGGTGATTTATATCTGGCTTCTCAACTCCTTAGTCCAGTCTATTACTTCCACAGTAGATGGCATTGAGATGGTGAAAGACGTATGGGAGAAATTGAGAAGAACCTATGATGGCATAGGTAACAATCTACGGATTTTCCAGATAAAAGGGGAGATCGACGACACCGTACAAGGCGAGAAGACGGTGCAGGAGTACGCTACGGAGTTGGAACGTCTCTGGCTGGATTATGATCACCATTCCAAACGGGCAAGCTGCGGGGACCCAAAGTGCAAGGAGAGACAGGTGTGTCTGCAGGAGAGGACGATGAAATTCCTTAAGGGACTGACTGCAGCATTCACACAGAGGACCGCCTTACTCCTCGCCCAGCCAGAGATCCCTAGTCTCGAGGAGGCTATCTCAGTCATGATTCAGGAGGAGACGCGGATCAAATTACAGACAGGGACAGGCGCATCATCGACAGGTGCTTTACCCGAAGTGAAGTCAGCACTAGCAGCTACCGGTTCGGGGGATACAGGATCCAAGGGAGAGCTCTGGCAACAGAATCGGCAGTGCTACAACTGTGGGGAGATGGGCCACCATCGATATGCTTGTACCAAACCACCTAAGGAGGGAGACTCAGGTGGTGGACGTGGACGAGGATATGCTGGACGTGGACGTGGTCGAGGAGGCCGACGAGGCGGTCGAGGAGGCTATCGGGCAAACCTGCTGGTGGCAGATGGGAATGGAGGAGCTGGCGACGCCTTTACTGAGGAGGATCAGGCGCTACTGGACCTGCTGGAGAGAAAGCAAAAAGCATCAATCGAAGGAGACAGGAGGAGCGGAGCAGAGGAGGCATCCACTCCATTCTTCAGAGGCAACACCGCTATGTATGCCCATCCATCAGAAGGTACTGACGAGTCTCACGCTCTTGCATCTATGTCTTCCCTTAAAATGTCAGACTGGATTATCGACTCAGGAGCATCTCGGCATGTGACCGGAAATGCTAGTAAGTTTTCCTCGTACACTCACCTAGCATCGACAGACACCATTCAGACTGCGGATGGTACTTTCCAACCAGTGGTCGGTAAGGGTACTGTTAATTGTACGGGTTCAGTAAGGTTATCCAATGTTTTGCATGCTCCATCCTTCCCAGTCAGTCTCTTGTCTATTAGTTCTATAATTCTCCAACTAAAATGCATTGTTTCTTTTGATATTCCTAAGGTGATCTTCCAGGAGAAAGGGACGGGACGAAGACTTGGGACTGGCACTTGGCATGATGGACTGTGGTACCTAGATCAAGACGGACTGGACTCAGCATTGGTGTCTATGGCAGAGAAGGCTGGAATGGAGGAGCTGCAGCAGAGGACTGAAGACACTTTGATACTTCATCATAGGAGGATGGGGCATTCTTCCTTTGATACTCTAAATAAGTTGTATCCAGATATGTATGCAAAATCAAATAAAAGGAAATTAGTATGTGATGCATGTGAGTTAGGAAAACTTACTAGGAGTTCATATGTTGGAAATGGTCATAAGAGTTCTTCAGTCTTTGAGGTAGTTCATTCTGATGTTTGGGGCCCATGTGCTACAAACACTATGAATGGGTATAAGTATTTTGTTTCGTTTATCGATTGTGCATCTCGTGTCACCTGGCTGTATTTGATGAAGAACAAAAGTGATGTATTTGCTTGTTTTCGGGACTTTCATAAATATGTCCAGACTCAGTATAATGCAGTGGTGAAGATACTGAGATCTGACAATGGGACGGAATATACCAATAGGACACTTGCAGAGTACTTGTCAGCACATGGAATACAGCATCAGACCTCTTGTGCATATACACCAGCACAAAATGGAGTAGCAGAAAGGAAGAACCGACATCTTCTGGAGACCGCAAGAAGTATGATGATCGACATGAATGTCCCACAACACCTATGGGGATATGCGGTGTTGACCGCAGCTCAACTTATAAACAGGATGCCTTCAAAAGTCCTGGGATGGAAGTCTCCATGTGAAGTATTACAAGGTAATAATAGTGGAATACTTCCACTAAAGGTGTTTGGATGTGTGTGTTTTGTGAAGGACAACAGACCATTCGTTGGAAAACTTGACCCTAGAGCAGTCAAGTGCATCTTCGTGGGCTACTCAGCAACTCAGAAGGGGTATGTATGCTGGAGTCCAGTAGAGAAGAAGAAATTTGTTAGTATGGACGTCCACTTCCGGGAGCATGAGCCATATTACCACCAGGATGGAACTTCGTATAACACGCCTCATACTACAAGTATAAGGCGAGAGGGGGAGATAGAGAACTTGGAGAACCTGGTGGTAACCGATTTAGAAGTTTGGCATAGAGACACGGTTGAGGAGGAACATGAAGGTGAAGTGGAACAGAGGGAGGAGACGAGAAGTGTAACACCTACGGCTCAGGGGGAGTTACTGACCTACAACAGGAGAAACAACAAGCAGACTACAGGACCAGTACCTACAGTGTCAGTGCCAAGTCCCTTGCCTGTGCCTGTCCCAACTCCTGAGACACCTATACCACCATCCTCCTCATCTACACCACCACCCTCCTCAGGTGATATCGTTCCTCCGATGTCTCCCATACCACTACCTACACGAAGGACTACTCGCAGCAATGCGGGAAATCCTCCGGACAGATATGGTTGGGATCTTGCTAAGTTTGTTTCTTATGATCATATATCTTCTTCTCATGGAGCATTTATAGCATCTTTGGATAGTATTACTGTACCTAACAATTGGCAGGTTGCCAAGAACGATCCAAAGTGGAAAGCGGCAATGCACGAGGAGTTGGGAGCTCTTGAGAAGAACCACACTTGGGAGCTGGTGAGACTGCCAGAAGGGAAAAGAGCAGTTGGATGTAAATGGGTTTTTACTGTGAAACAGAACCCAGATGGACAGGTTGAGCGCTATAAAGCTCGACTGGTGGCAAAAGGATACAGTCAGACGTACGGCATCGACTATGACGAGACCTTTGCACCAGTGGCGAAGATGAGCACTGTCAGGACCTTGATCTCCCTGGCAGCCAATGGAGGGTGGAAGCTACACCAACTGGATGTGAAGAATGCATTTCTTCATGGAGATCTAGTAGAGGAGGTGTACATGGAGATACCACCAGGATTCGGCACAAAACAGACAGAAGGCAAGGTCTGCAGACTGAAGAAGTCTCTCTATGGACTGAAGCAGTCTCCTCGGGCATGGTTTGACAGGTTCAGGAGAGCAATGATAGGGATGGGATATCAGCAGATCAATGCTGATCACACTGTCTTCTTCAGACGGAGTGGAGGCCATATCACCATGCTTGCAGTATATGTAGATGATATGATTATCACAGGCAATGATGAGCAGGAGATCGCCCAACTCAAAGTAAAACTTGGCAAGGAGTTCGAGGTGAAAGATCTTGGCCCCCTTCGATACTTCCTTGGGATTGAGATTGCTCGAGATAATGAGGGAATCGTTCTTTCTCAAAGGAAGTACGCACTGGACCTGCTTACGGAAACAGGGATGATGGGATGTAAACCAGCTACGACACCGATAGACCAGAAGTTTAAACTGGATGCTGAAGCTGGAGAACCAGTTGACCGGGATAGATATCAGAGGTTGGTGGGCAAGTTAATCTACTTAAGCCACACTCGACCTGATATCAGCTTTGCGGTAAGTGTAGTAAGTCGCTACATGCATGACCCCCGGAAGGGTCACATGGACGCAGTGTACCAGATTCTGAGGTACTTGAAGGGAGCCCCCGGGAAGGGACTGATCTTCAGAAGAAATAACCACGTAGGCATTGAGGGCTATTGTGATTCTGACTGGGCTAGCTGTGCTGACGACAGGAGATCCACATCGGGATACTGCATATTTGTAGGAGGCAACTTGGTCTCTTGGAGGAGTAAAAAGCAGTCAGTAGTGGCCAGATCAACAGCTGAAGCAGAGTATAGAGCTATGGCCTTGGGAGTCACAGAACTGTTGTGGTTGAAGAATATGCTGACGGAGCTAAAGCTGGACCAGGGAGCAAAGATGAAGCTATGGTGTGACAACCAGTCAGCTATTAATATTGCCAACAATCCAGTGCAGCATGACAGGACCAAACATATTGAGATTGACAGATTTTTCATCAAAGAAAAACTGGATAAAGGAGAACTAGAGCTGGGCTATGTTCCAACCAAAGATCAGGTAGCAGACGGACTGACAAAGGGGCTTAGTTCTATCAACATGATGAGAGGATGTGACAAGATGGGCTTAGTGAATATCTTTCGCCCATCTTGAGGGGGAGTGTTGATATATAGAGTGTTATTGGGCTTTAGTCCCACATTGGCTAGAATGATAGGAGAGGAGGCTAGCCTCACCTATATATATGTTGTTATTCCATTCAATAAGACATCTTAAAATTCTCTACAGTTAATCCATGTGCATGCATCATCTTTATAATAGTGTCACAATGAAGAGGAATTAAATGAATTTTTAGCTTGAAGATGAACTCGGTCCTTTCTTAGTTTTCCTTTAGGTGGATTCCTTTAGGCGAAACTTGTATTTCTTATTGTTTTCCTTCTTCCTTTTGAATACTCCATATGTTTTCTGGTGTCAGCTTCGTATAAGAGCTTTTGTGCCATGGTCAACCGTCGCCTACAAGAGGTCAACGTTGATTATCCCTCGACTCGGGAGTGCGACTTAGGGAACGTGGAAGGAAGATAAAGTGCAACTACTCGAAGAGTGTTTGGAACATGTGGAGACCTTGCGACGTGATGATGTTCGTCATCTCGGAGCATGAAGCTTCACATTGTGAATAGGAAAACGTTAACCCCCCTTACACCGTGCTTTGGCATGAGTGATGAAGATGCAATCCATCGCCCTCAAAGGGATTATGGCGGCTGAAGAAATGTTGACCTCAAAGTTAATATACCTCGCTTTGAAGGTCGCATCGAACTCGATGAGCTCATAGATTGGCTCAACAACATTGAGCGAGTCTCTGAATACAAAGTAGTCCTTAAAGATAGCAACGTCAAATTGATCGTCATCAAGCTTAAGAAACATGCTTCCATTTGATGGATGCAATTTGAACTTCGAGTTCATAAAGGAAAGCCAAAGATTATATCACATGAGAAATGAACTCAAGAAGAAGTTTTTGCCCGAGAACTATTTGCAAGGTATCTTCCTCAAACTCCACCAATTTTCTCAAGAACACAGCTTCGTCAAGGAGTACACGGAGGAGTTCAATTATCTCATGATGCGTTAGATGTAACCGAACTTTGAGAAACAAACTATTGGCCCTTATCTTGGTGGACTTCGTAAGGAGACTTTTGATATTATACAACTCCAATCTTATTACACATTATGATGTTTTCAAGCCGACGACAAAAGTTGGAGAGACAACTCAAGTCAAAGGAGGATCGCAAGGCAACAAATACTTGATCCCAAAGTCATATAAAAAGTTACAAACAATGGAATGCTTTAACTTGGCAGTGATCTTCTAACAATTCTTCTACTCCCAAAAAATTGTGAATATTGCTAGTTCAAATCGTCCTCCCATTTAATGCTAATTGCCAAGGTCTTGGACATATTGTCGTTGATTGGCCTCACAAAAATTTCTCTTTCGTAGAGGAAGCATTTCATGAGCCTCTAGAAGATTAACTACCTATCTTTGATGAGACCCTGAGGAAAACATCAGATGATGAGGATGAAGCTCTCGACGTGCCTTAGATACTCCTTATGTTGATGGCCACCGGTGGCTTCGTCATAACATCTTCCACACCCGATGTGCCTTGCATGGCAAGGTGTGTAATCTCATCATTGATGGAGGAAGTTGTGAAAATGTTGTGTCGAAAACTATGGTAGAGAAATCGCCGCACCCACTTCCTTACAAACTTTCTTGGCTTCAAAAAGTTACCAAGGTAAAAGTGAACAAAAGTGGTTGAATTTTCTATTGGTAAAAATTACCATGATGAAATATGATGTGATGTCATTCCTATGGATTCATGTCACTTGTTACTTGATCGCCCTTGACACTATTATATGCAGGTAATTGATGATGGTCACAAAAATACATACCCTTTTGTTAAAGAGTGTAAAAGTTATCTTAGGACCTTCCAAATTTGAAAGTATTCTTAAGCCTTTTAAAGGAGATGGAACATACTTTTTTTCAAAATCTCAATTTGGTAATGAATTGGAAGATCGAAGGAGGCTTATACTCTTATCTTGTTAGAAGAAAATATGCAAGTTCCTACTTTGTCACAGGCGACACGTTCGCAGCCTGGACGTGCAAGAAAAAAACCTACCAGAGAAGAGAGTAGGCATGTCACCTTGCCTCGCCTAGAACAACACATGTAAGTTCATAATATTCCACCTATACTAAAGTATCTTCTTAAAGCTTTTTATGATATCGTACCAGAGAAGATTCAAACTGGCCTCCCACCCATGAGGGAGATTCAACATTGTATTGATGTTGTTCCCGATCATGCTCTTCCTAATAAGATGGCATATTACATTAATCCTAAGGAAAATGAAGAGCTACAACAATAACCACTTAACAAAAGAATTGGTGTGCGAGGGCGTGATCCCTTGCATTATGCCCTCTCTTCTGGTACGAAGAATGATGGGTTTTTTTAGCATGTGTAGATATTATAGCAATAAATAAGATTCCTATCAATATCATTTTCATATTCCACATGTTGATGATTTGCTAGATCAACTTCACGGGTCTTTTATATTTTCAAAAATTGACTTGCACATTGGCTACCATCAAATACGCATGAGACATGTTGATGAAAGGAATACTTTTAAAACAAGAGATGGACTCTACGAGTGGCTAATGATGTCATTAGAACTTTCTAATGCTTCCAGTACTCTCATGAGGCTAATTAATCACATTTTACTTTCATGGGGCTAATGAACCATATTTTTTTAACATTTTATTGATAAATTCTACATTCATTGTTTTTTATGATGTTCTTGTCTACAACAAAAGTTAAGAGGAGCATATAGAGTATCTTCATCAAATCTTCCAAGTATTGAGAGAGCAAAAGCTTTATGCTATCTTGAAGAAATGTGTGTTCATGACAAATGTCCTTGTGTTCTTAGGCTTTGTTGTCTAGTCTGGAAACATCAAAATGGATCCATCTAACATCAAAATGGATCCATCTAAGGTGGAGGCTATCATCTTATCCAACACCTACTTATCTTCAAGAGAGTCAAAGTTTTCATAGTCTTGCTTCATTCCACTGGCGGTTTATCAAAGGATTTAGTACTATCATTGCTCCTATCATCGAATGCTTAAAAGTCGATAGTTTCAAATGGAGTGGAGAAGCTCAAGGAAGCTTTGATATATAGAAAGCAATATCAATTAGGCTCTTATCCTTTCTCTTCCCAACTTCGAGATTTTCATTGAAGTTGAGTGTGATGTTTCAATGTCGAAATTGGCACGGTGCTCACCCAAGAAGGACCAATTGCTTTCTTTAGTAAAAAGCTCAAACATTCCCGCAAGAATTACCCTACTTACGACAAGGAGTTATATGCTATTACCGAGAGCTTTGAGTCATTGGCAACATTATCTTATATTCAAAGAATTTATCCTCTTACCCAACCATGAAGCCTTGAAATATATCAATGGTCAACACAAGCTCAATAATGGACATGTAAAGTGGATGGAGTTTCTAGACTCCTGCACTTTTCATATCACGAGTGTGCAAAATCAATTTGTCTATGCTTTGAGCAAACAACACGCACTTCTCGATTTCATGTGATCAAAGAACAATACAAGGACGAACCTTTTCTTTGCTAACATTTCTACAATTGGTTCAAGCGGATCATATCTTGATTTCTTGCTTCAAAATGGCTTTCTTTTCATGCATCGTCTTTTGTTCATTTCAAATACGCAATATAATTATTAAAGAAGCCCATGAAGGAGGATTTAGTAGACATTTTAGAAGGGACAAAATATTGACCTTTCTCAGAGAATATTTCTATTGGTCACCATATGCAGCAAGATATCAAATGCTACATCTTGCGATGTAGTACATGTCACTTGCCAAATCTCATTCTCAAAATACCGGTCTTTACACCTTCGTCGGTTACTAGTACACTTGGGAAGATGTGAGTCTAAACTTTGTTGTAGGCTTGCCTCGGATACTAAGAAATAAATATTCCATTATGATTGTTGTTGATCTCTTTTTTAAGATGGCTCACTTTATGCCATGTAACAAAAGCATGGATGCTTCTCACGTGGCGGATCTTTATTTTCGAGAAATAATCAAATTACATATGAGTTCCAAAAAGTGTCAATTTCGACTTGGGGTCCAAAAATTGTTATCAATTTTGGCGTACCCTTTGGAGGAAGCTTGACACCTCTCTCTAATTTAGCTCATTGATCTCAAAACTTACGGGAAAACCAAAGTCGTGAATCGTTCATTGGCCAAACTTCTGAGAAGCTTGGTTGGGAAGAGCATACGCCAATGAGATCTTACTCTACCTAAAGCTAAATTTGTGTAAAATCGTTCTACTAGCCTACCGAAAAACCCCTTTGAAATTGTATATGGACAAAATTCATTTGGTCCATTACACTTATATCGCTCCCTACAACTCACAATTACATTGCAGAACACTGTAGAACAAGTACATCGAAGACTTGTGACCAAGTTCACTATCACGTCATTAAGAAAAATGAGAAGTATAGCCATGTTGCCAACGAGCATCGCAAGTTGTAGAATTGAAAGAAGGAGACTTGGTATGGATCAATCCTTGCAAGGAGCGCTTCCCGCGTGGTCAACTGGCAAACTCAAAGTTAGAACTGAAGGGGACCATTCGAGGTTCTTAATGAACTGGAAAAATGCATATAAGATTGAGTTACCGGATGACTACGGAGACTTTCAATGTAGATGATGTATCACGATATCATGGCGGACTAGAACTTGTGGCGAGTTATTTCCAGCCGCAGGATTTCATCTCATTCTGGGAGTACAATTCATCTTCATTTTAGGAGTTACAAGTTGTTGTCATGAATCCTTTATTAGATTGAATAATTAGATGTATTAGTTACATTGCGTTCATTTTAAGATTAAAAAAAATCATGTAACCTTCATTTGCAGTAATCCATGTCCATGCATCATCTCTAAAATACTGTAGCCATGTCATGATGAAGAGGAATCAAATGATTATTAGTTACTCACATTACATCCTTAAAGTTACTAAGATAAATACAAACAGTAACATAAATGTTAGGGAGAAATACTAAATGGTAAGGGAAAGATCCAAAAGTTGTGATTAAAGATTATATATAAAATCGATAATAACATCTCATTACAATCTTTCGCATACTGTAATTAATCATCTTACATGAGCATGAAGGTACATGAGACCTGCAACAACATCTCGTAAGTATCTTCTAGATGTGCTTTCTCCTATACCACCTCTTGGGCACGAACCCTCACATACCCCCTTGCCTTCTACATATTCTAGAACTGCAAAGAAAGATGAAGCCACTTATATCTATCATAGAGATTTATAAGAAAAATATAAAAAGTATTATAAGGACAGAGAAACTGATGTAAATTAAATGCTTGTAGACTTAAAATCTAGAAAGAAGGATGCTTGTACCCATGTAGAAGTTATCTGTGTGGGGGTCATCAATCACCTCAATAAGTTTCACTATATTAGGATGGTCAAATATTTTCATGATGGAAACCTGCAAATAGATTTTTTAAAAAAAGTTCTCTTAGGCGTTGACCATCTGCACTGCTCAGGATTGAAATATGCTGAACACTGATTCTAAAAGTTCATATAGAAAACACACACACACACACACACACACACACAGAGAGACTTAACAAAACATCAAGTGAATGCTATGCTTATTATGGTTTCATAAAGTGAATGATATTATGGTTTCATCATATAGATTAAAATGTTCTCTTAGGTGTTGACCATCTGCACTGCTCAGGATTGAAATATGCTGAACAGTCATTCTAAAAGTTCATATACAAAAATTCGCACACACATATGTTGGAAATGGTAATTGTGTCGAACACCCCCCCCACTGGGAACCGATCTCCTGACCACTCGGGCTGCATGCCTCACCATATATATATATATATATATATATATATATATATATATATATATGGTAGGTGAACGATCGGGCGACGGGCGAAACCCTAGGGGGTCCCAACCGTGGGACCCCGGCGCGGCGGAAGTGGGCGGTCCGGCCGGCGACGGCCAGGGGCGGGCCGACCCTGGGCGAAACCCTAGGGGGTGGCGCGGGGTCTAAGGCAGCGGTGAACGGTGTTGGGGTAGTGCCGGTGGCTTCTGCGGCAGCCCTGGCACGGTGGTCGACGGAGGGGGCAGCGCCAGCGGGAGCGGCAGCACCGCCGGCGCGAGCGGAGGTGGCGGTGGTCTTGGTGATGTCGGTGGCAGGAGCATCGCCGACAGAGGCATATCGCAGGGAGGGTGGAAGCTACATTCATGAGGACGAACCATTGGGTCCCGGATCTGACGGAAACTACGGATTTTCAACCTGAATCTGGTTCTGGATCTCAGGGAGGACAGATGGAGGGTGGTGGCCGGACGACGGTTACAAAACGTCGGGGTGGCAAAACTGGGGACAAGGAGGGTGACGTGCAGACCCACCTAAAGGCGCGTTACACTTCTGAAAGGAGAGCGGGTGAGGGTTCGGGATCGCGGAGGTCGTCTCATGGCCCTGCGGTCCCGTCCCGTACGGGAAATAGTAATGCCGAGAGATCGGTTGGGTGGCGTCCCAAGGTGGTTGCGGCGGACAAACAAAGGAAAAGCGGTTGACTTGGGAGGTCAGGGTACAGGGGCTCCTGTTGTCATCCCTAGTTCTCCGGGGACGGCTCCCCGCCGTGCGAAAAAGTCCTTGGCTAACATATGCAAGCCGGTGGGTCCCAAATGCCCTACATCTATGGATTTTATGTCACCAAAGAAAGTAGGAAATGGATTTCGAGCTTCGTTCCCTGCGGAAGAGAGCGAAGGTGACTGCTTTCTGGGAGAACACGTTGGTTCTGTATGTCCTGGGGAACAAGCCCTTCTATGGACAGATCCGGACGTATGCGACTCGTGTCTGGCAGTCTAAAGGAAGCATGGAGATATTTGCGAGGGATAATGGCTTCTACTATATGAAGTTTGGACTAGAGGATGATGTCACCAGGATCCTTCAAGGAGGGCCGTGGACGTTTGATGGCAGGCTGATTATTCTGAAAGAATGGACACCGGATCTGCGATGTGAGAAGGAAGTCCTCAATGCTATCCCTGTTTGGATACGCTTTCCGGAGTTCCCAGTCAGGTATTGGAGCATTCCATTGCTTATAAGGCTCGCCAGCTTAGTGGGCAAACCGATTAAGGCTGATGATGCTACAGCCTTTCGGTCGAGGCTGATGTATGCTCGGATGTTCGTTGAGATCAGGACTGGTGGGGAGATACCGAACATGTTGGAGTATGAAGTTCCTTCTAGAGAGGTTCTTACCCAGAAAATGGAGTACGAATGGGTTCCCCCAGCCTGTTCACACTGTGCTTGCTTCAGGCACCTTGATAGTACATGCCCAACAGGAGGACTGAAGTCGGTGCCACCTTCGGAGTCTTCTGAGGAGCCTGGTCCATCACGGGCGATAGAGACTGTCACCAGGGACGAGAGAGCTTAGGACATCATGCATGAGGGGGACCGGCCAATGGAGGAGGCTAGTGGCCTGAGTTTGATTATCTCACCTCAGCCGGTACATACTAGCGGGACGATGGTCACCTTCTCGGCACAGAGGAGCATAGTCACCAGAGGCATGTCGACTTCGGGGCGAGAGCATCGAGGAGAAGGAGGTTCATCCGAGGAGAGAGTTTACAGCAGGAAGAGACGTGCTGGCCCGCTACGTGACGGACCCCCCAAGGAGGTGGGACACTCATGTTCCTAGTGAGGCATTATGTATGGACAACACGGCTTGGGCTCTGATGCTCTCACAGTCAACAAACCAGCATTCTCCCACTCTTGGGGTGGAGGAGGACATGACAGCGACGGACGTGGTACCATCCCCGGGTACCGGTTCAGGAGAAGTTCAAGGGAACCTCTTGATAATTAATGGCAGTTATCGTCTGGAACGTGAGGGGTGCATGCTCCTTAGGGAGATAGAGGGAGATTTGTGGGGTCTTACGCAGAGAGAAGTGCGACATCTATGTTTTGCTGGAGACCAAGATTAAAGGTAAGAAGACTCTTGCCCGACGGACCCCCACTCATTGGGTTCAACTCCACAATCTAGCACTTTGTGATATAGCGAGGATCTGGGTTAGATGGAATACCAACAGTTGGAATGGAGATTTGGTCCTGATGTCGGAGCAGATGATTGTCATCTCCTTCATGAATAAGGGTGGTTTTCGGTTCTTGATGGGAGCGATGAACGGCCACAACGACAAGCGGCGTCGGGAGGTCCTGTGGAGGGACATATCCAGAGTAGCTTCCTCTGCTGACTCCCTGCATCTTCCGCTTCTCTTGATGGGCGACTTCAACGCTCTTCTTCACAGAGGGGAGAAGGTGGGTGGCAGACCGGTTCCATATCCGATTTTGTATGACTTCCAGAGATGTCTTCTCTAGGCGGGGCTTCAGGGATTGGAGCGTTCGGGGCACATCTGGACTTTGCATAACAAGGCTGTCCGGAACAGGGTTGCTTGCCAGCTGGACAGTGCTCTGGGCAACGGGGAGTGGTTTTGCCGCTTCCCTAATTCTTTATTGAGAGGCTGGCCGCAGGGAGGAGCGATCACTCCCCCATCAGGTTCGGCTTCACAGAGCGGCCTAATTGGAAAGCGCACCTTTTTTGGTACAACAGCGGGTTTCTCTCGGGTGGTTACTTGGAGGCTGTTACGGAGGGTCTTCTTAGCCAACAGGAGGGTACGGCTCAGTACCGTATGGTACATATTCTCAAGCACAAGAAGAAGGCTATCCGAAGTTGGGTGAAGAGATTGTCCAAGACTTCACTAGAAGATAAGAAGGCGGAGCTCAGGGCCATCCAAAATTCCATGCAATCTGACATGCTGAACGGGACCTTAGCGGCCAGAGAGAAGGAGCTGATTGGGGAATTCAACATTCTACGCCTGCAGATGGAGATTAGTGTGGCCCAGCGCGCTAAATGCTCATGTCTCAAGGATGGCGACTGCTGCTCCAAGTTCTTCTATAATGTTATCCGAACCAGACAACATAGGAACAGCCTTTCTCAGCTGCTCGATGGAGAGGGCAATCTAGTGGGGGAGCCGTCAAAGATCCAAGGAGAGGCTGTCAGGTACTACTCAGAGTTATATTTTCAGACTGACTATTTATCTGTGTTTCCGGATATCATTACGAAGAGGCTGGTGACGCTATATGGGAATGGCCAACTACTTGCGCTAGTCACTATGGAGGAGGTGGAGGCTATCATCATGAAGGCGGATCCCAACAAAGTCCCGGGACCGGATGGATTTAGCAGTGGGTTTTACAAACGCCACTGGGATATTCTGAAGTTTCCGGTACTCGAGGCGGTCCAGGAGTTCTTAACTAAGGGGAAGCTGCTGAAGGATCTGAATCATACCTTCCTGACTCTTGTGCCAAAGATAGAAGGTGCGACATCGCTTGCGGACTTTAGGCCTATAGCGTGTTGTAATTATCTTTACAAAATAATTACGCACCTTTTGTGTCGACTTATGTGTCACGCCCCGCTCCCGTAGGAGCGATCGTCTCGCTAAGGCGTGATGCCGCACGAGCCTAGATTGCGCCCGTGCAAGACAGTTTCATAACGGTCGATTACAGCGGCTGCGACGGGATCGTCGTACAGAAGTCCCAAGCAGAAACATTGAACATACAGCAAAAATTTAGAAGCAAAACACAAGTTATTCAAAAGTGCTCTTTATTGATATTAAACAATAAGATTACAATGGGCGCAAGGCCATGATTACAAGTCTCTCAAGCTCACTTTTCTCTCATTTTACAAGTCACTCTGCTCTCTCTCATCTCTCGATACAATGCTTGAGCCAGCGGATAATTCGGAAGGCAATGTCCATACATTATGTCCTGTATAAGTCTTGACTTCACAAGGCCGCACGTTTCGAATCGCCAAGGAACTCCGTACCTCGACGCATCCAAGCGAGCTCCGCGCCACGAGCTTCTACCTGTGCATGCACATGAAAATCGTGTGGGTGTCAGTACTCAACTGTACTGGTGGAGTGAGCTCCTCGCCCACCCATACAAAACCGACACGTTCATTTACTTTGTGCAGCTTAATCCCTTTTTTATTATCTTTCTAGTCTTGCCTTAGGATCAATTTTAAGACAACGACGCCTTGGCCTATACCTGGCAACACAATGACGGGGTCGTGTTGTACTCTATTCGCGACTTTAATGTATTCGATGAAGTACCTCGCCGAGAAGAAACTTATGCAACTCGGCCGTGCCAAGACTTCCACTTGTTCTATGTGCCTCTAGACCATTCTCGTGCCAACGACGTCAAGGGGACGACTCGTGCTGGTCGTGCCAATGAACTCGATCGTACCTTAAGACCGAGGCCGTGCCTCCCAAGTATCAACTAGACTTAATCAATTTGCCTTACGGCCCTTCCTGAGTTAACTCGAGACGAGGCCACAATCATGCCGAAGCACGTATCCTTGCTATAGCCAACTCTTAGGCTCTAGAAACATGTTGCAACCGTGCACACCCTAACCCGTGCCTGATTCAAGGTTAGCACTTGCTATAAGCGTAACTTGTTAACCCAACTCGTAACTGCTTGTACTCGACGCAATCCAAAGACATACACGCGGATAGCCGCTCTTGCCGACACATCTATATGAGTGGTCACTAGCAATGTCAAGCTATCCTGGATCTTTTGCATACGGTGACCATTCGCGTGACGAGGTACGAGCTCCCACCGAATGACCCGCAGCCTATATTGTAACGGTTCACTTCAACGAGTCGTACCGTCGATGAAGGCCGTACAATATCTGCAATTCCTCCTAGGCCGACACGAACCCGGCGCCCCGGGATCGCTCGAGGAATTTCGCCCTTGCGCGCAAGTTGTCCAATGACCATACAAGACTCAACTCGATCTATCAAGTCCTTCCTTAATCATGACCATGCTTTCCATCTTTCTATTGAGACTCCCAAGTAGCGGGACCGATCTCGTATGGTTCCTTATCGAGACTTAGCGAGACTCCCATGTAGCGGGACCGATCTCGTAAACGAGGCTTATCGAGACTCCCAAGTAGCGGGACCGATCTCGTGAACGAGACTTATCGAGACTCCCAAGTAGCGGGACCGATCTCGTGTGTTTCCTTATCGAGACTTATCGAGACTCCCAAGTAGCGGGACCGATCTCGTGTACGAGACTTATCGAGACTCCCAAGTAGCGGGACCGATCTCGCGTTATTCCTTATCGAGACTTAGCGAGACTCCCAAGTAGCGGGACCGATCTCGGCAACAACCAGTCACGTGGACTTCCTTTGTCCGTGACATGCTTCTCACTAAACCCACCGTGGCTCGTGCCTTAGACAGACCTTATTCTCTAGGCGATGCTATCGCTCAAGTCACATACATTATATGACGAGCCTTGTTCTCGTGGGACTATGTGACTTGGCAACCGCAGGAAACAGGGGACAGTGCTTGTTATGACTTCGATAGCCCAGCACAACTCTTGTCTAACTTATTCGGGCAACGACTCGACGAGCAAAGGCTACGCCGAGCTTCGCATCGAGGGAACGTGCCGTGCACGCGTCCGACTTGAACAACCAAGTTCTCGGGTGCCTAGACATAAGCCACAAGCCGTGCAATACGACTTAACCCACGGGACATGCGAAGGCTATGCCAAGCCTTGGACGACGGGACCGTGCATGCTTTATCAAGCATTCACGCGGGCGACGCCTATGAGTAGGCTATTCCAAGCGTTGAGGCAACTTAGCAACTTAGGCCAGCTTCCTTCTCCCAAGCCACGGGACGAAGGACCGAGTGTCATTTTAAAAGCACGCTGAGCCAACTTCTAAGCAGACCGTGGGACCTTTTTTCATGTTCTAACACATTCCAACCCGTCGGGATTATTCCCTTAGCTATGTGGATGCGTCTCTTTTATTATCAAGCCTAACTTGTGCAAGTTGAAAACATGTGAGTTATTATGTGAAGGCTAAGATGAGGCAAGTTCATCGAAACTACCCCACCTGAGCGAGGAGTCGCCTCGACCGAACGAGTCTTCGAGCAGCCGTTGCAAGGCTAAGTTCGAACGCCGTCGGCGTTTTGCTTCCTCCAATTGATTGAGCGGGACGGGGCACTACATCATACACCAACTCAGAAAAAGTTTCGTCCTCGAAACTAACTGAGTACCTACTTATGGACCACTTTGATCCAAGGACTCTCGTACACACTACGCCTAAGCGTTTTTCCGATTCTGAGCCACGCTCGCACTATTATCCATCTTTCCTTTAACTCGATTTCAAAATCCTCGACCCTTTTTCCATTCCTCGAGTCTCACTTTAATTCAATGTATCACTTGGTTGGATCGTGCACATATTCCAAGCGTCCCCAAAATACATGCATTCAGCCAAACCGCATGATAGAGAATTCGTCATTCTCACTCGAGTCGCATCGTACACATATTCAGGCGTCCCTGAAATATATGCATGTCAGCCGAATCTCGTGAGGGGTATTCCTATATTCTTGATTCACTGTATCCATCCATACCAATCCTCAAGATCAATCTTTCGATTGCTAAATCTTGAAAAAGAGGCGTCTCACCTAACTGCTAGGCAATTTCTCAAGGCTAAGTCAACGTCAGGATTGGAATCATAGTTCCCCAACAATAATGCCAACACTGACCCCAATCCTAGGGTCAAACCAAGTTGATAGTACGAGATTTTCTACTCAAGCTCGCGTCACTCTGATTTCTAAACATCAAGCATGATCACCTAATTCGCATCAAGGCATTCGTTGCGCAAATTCGAATCCATTCAAATCACCACTTTGTATAGCCTATTCCTTCTGACATGTCGACATGATTCACATATCCATTCTAACCAATTCATGTATTCGATCACGAGGTCGTCTAGCACAACAATTTGTCACGCCCCAATCTCACGCAAGTTCGATTATCTACGTTGGATATGAATCACCATACCACGTTCTCGCAGGATAATCGTCCTTATTGGAGCGTAACTTTGCTTGAGTCTAAACTAATTCATTCTCGATACGCGGATTGGACCTACTCAATCCTCAAGTTCACTCGTCAAGCACACTGAGTCATTCTCGAGTCTACCTTCGCGTCAAACCGCAAGTCGAAGCAATTAAATTACCACGCCATGCAAGTTTCGATCACCCCCGCTGTATGAATCACCATACTAGCGCTCACGCGGAGTGATCGTCCTAATCGGCGTGACGCATGTACGAGGCTGGAGTTGCGCTCGCATAAGACAGGAACGTCAACGTTGTGGTTATCGTCGAAGCAATCCAAACATTCCATTATCATCCAAGCCAAGATCTCAGTTCGATAGTCTGACCGTCATTCATTCAACTAGAAAATTCTCGAGCCAAGTCAATCATTTCCTCGACACATTCAACATCCCGAGTATAGCATCCATCGGAACAATGACATTTTACACGAACATCGTTCCTCAAATCAGAGTACCCCCGAGTTATCGTACATCAATCTTTGATACACCTCAATACCATCAATGATGTACGTAACCTGACGATCTTCCTTTGCAACGAACTCCGAGTCGTGCAACTGATGCTATTGTCCGAATTAGATATACCAAAATTCCATTCGATCAAATCTGAAATCACAAGTGCGATCCTGTAGGCTTCCTCGATCAAGACATACATTTGTATTCATCATTCTGAATCCTGATTCAACATCACTTTCTAACTCGCGTTGCTCATTCTCAAGTTGTCCAAACGACATCTCGTTCGGGACATTCGAAGTCACGACCAACTAAGCGTGACGCGTTCTAAGGCTTTGCGCGATCGCATCGCCTCGCCGACATACTCGTTATCCTCAATCCTCAATTTTGCTCAAATGATTTCCAAGACGGACCATACACCACTCAGGATTCGAGCCATCCGATCTAGTCCTCAATCACGTTCGCATTATTCGCTAATACATCTTTCAAATTCGTTCGACGAATCTCTAGCGTAATCGCTCACGTCGTCTCGACGCACTAAGTCGTTCGCACTATTCCTCAAAATCTAAACCAATCTTCCGTGTACGCCTAAGCGTTAGTTCGATAGCGTCTCTATCGATATACACTCTAAGTGTACCTCCGTTCCCGACCGAGCGATACTTGATCTCGCTCGCAATTCGTTTGCACCATAAAGTCTAGGTGCGCGACACGTGGCACAACTTAGCCAAAAGGCCGTGTGCATAGCCATCCCGTACGGACTATACTCCAAGTTTGCACGCTCACTTGCTAATGTCGACGTAGGACTAGTTAGGCACGCACGCGACTTGCTAATTTTAGCACGTGTTTTCTATCAACTCAAGGTCGGCACCATTCGGCACAAAGGCCATCGCCTATCGATGCGTTCAATTGAACATTTGTACGAGCTTTTGAAAATATTTAGACTTATCGTATGGACATACCGTGGGACATTTGAGAGAGAGCGCACAATTCTTTTTCCATGAACGAGCTTTCAAAACTGAAAAATTCGACTTGAAGTCCAAGGACGTAAAGCCATGCTCTGATACCATTATGTCACGCCCCGCTCCCATAGGAGCGATCGTCCTCGCTAAAGCGTGATGCCGCACGAGCCTAGATTGCGCTCGTGCAAGGCAGTTTCATAACGGCCGATTACAGCGGCTGCGACGGGGTCGTCGCACAGAAGTCCCAAGCAGAAACATTGAACATGCAGCGAAAATTTAGAAGCAAAACACAAGTTATTCAAAAGTGCTCTTTATTGATATTGAACAATAAGATTACAATGGACGCAAGGCCATGATTACAAGTCTCTCAAGCTCACTTTTCTCTCATTTTACAAGTCACTCTGCTCTCTCTCATCTCTCGATACAATGCTTGAGCCAGCGAATAATTCGGAAGGCAATGTCCATACATTATGTCCTATATAAGTCTTGACATCACACGGCCGCACGCTTCGAATCGCCAAGGAACTCTGTACCTCGACGCATCCAAGCGAGCTCCGCGCCACGAGCTTCTACCTGTGCCTGCACATGAAAACTCTGTGGGTGTCAGTACTCAACTGTACTGGTGGAGTGAGCTCCTCGCCCACCCATACAAAACCGACACGTTCATTTACTTTGTGCAGCTTAATCCTTTTTTATTATCTTTCTAGTCTTGCCTTAGGATCAATTTTAAGACAACGACGCCTTGGCCTATACCTGGCAAAGCAATGACAGGGTCGTGCTGTACTCTATTCGCGACTGTATTGTATTCGAGGCAGTGCCTCGCCGAGAATAAACTTATGCAACTCGGCCGTGCCAAGACTTCCACTTGTTCTATGTACCTCTAGACCATTCTCGTGCCAACGACGTCAAGGGGACGACTCGTGCTGGTCGTGCTAATGAACTCGATCGTGCCTTAAGACCGAGGTCGTGCCTCCCAAGTATCAACTAGACTTAATCAATTTGCCTTACGGCCCTTCCTGACTTAACTCGAGATGATGCCACAATCATGCCGAAGCACGTATCCTTGCTATAGCCAACTCTTAGGCTCTAGAAAGGTGTTGCAACCGTGCACACCCTAACCCGTGCCTGATTCAAGGTTAGCGCTTGCTATAAGCGTAACTTGTTAACCTAACTCGTAACTGCTAGTACTCGACGCAATCCAAAGGCATACACGCGGATAGCCGCTCTTGCCGACACATTTATATGAGTGGTCACTAGCAATGTCAAGCTATCATGGATCTTTTGCATATGGTGACCATTCGCGTGGCGAGGTACGAGCTCCCACCGAATGGCCCGCAGCCTATATTGTAACGGTTCACTTCAACGAGTCGTACCGTCGATGAAGGCCGTACAATATCTGCAATTCCTCCTAGGCCGACACAAACCCGGCACCCCGGGATCGCTCGAGGAATTTCGCCCTTGCGCGCAAGTTGTCCAATGACTATGCAAGACTCAACTCGATCTATCAAGTCCTTCCTTAATCATGACCATGCTTTCCATCTTTCTATTGAGACTCCCAAGTAACGGGACCGATCTCGTGTGATTTCTTATCGAGACTTAGCGAGACTCCCATGTAGCGGGACCGATCTCGTAAACGAGGCTTATCGAGACTCCCAAGTAGCGGGACCGATCTCGTGAACAAGACTTATCGAGACTCCCAAGTAGCGGGACCGATCTCGCGTGATTCCTTATCGAGACTTAGCGAGACTCCCAAGTAGCGGAACCGATCTCGGCGACAACCAGTCGCGTGGACTTCCTTTGTCCGTGACATGCTTCTCACTAAACCCACCGTTGCTCGTGCCTTAGACAGCCCTTATTCTCTAGGTGACGCTATCGCTCAAGTCACATACTTTATATGACGAGCCTTGTTCTCGTGGGACTATGTAACTTGGCAACCGCAGGAAACAGGGGACAGCGCTTGCTATGACTTCGATAGCCCAGCACAACTCTTGTCTAACTTATTCGGACAACGACTCGACGAGCAAAGGCTACGCCGAGCTTCGCATCGAGGGAACGTGCCGTGCACGCGTCCGACTTGAACAACCAAGTTCTCGGGTGCCTAGACTTAAGCCACAAGTCGTACAATACGACTTAACCCACGGGACATGCGAAGGATATGCCAAGCCTTGGACGATAGGACCGTGCATGCTTTATCAAGCATTCACGCGGACGACGCCTATGACTTAGGCTATTCCGAGCGTTGAGGCAACTTAGGCCAACTTCCTTCTCCCAAGCCACGGGACGAAGGACCGAGTGCCATTTTAAAAGCACGTTGAGCCGACTTCTAAGCAGACCGTGGGACCTTTTTCCATGTTCTAACACATTTCGACCCGTCGAAATTATTCCCTTAGCTATGTGGATGCGTCTCTTTTATTATCAAGCCTAACTTGTGCAAGTTGAAAACATGCGAGTTATTATGTGAAGGCTAAGATGAGGCAAGTTCATCGAAACTACCCCACCTGAGCAAGGAGTCGCCTCGACCGAGTGAGTCTTCGAGCAGCCGTTGCAAGGCTAAGTTCGAACGTCGTCGGCGTTTTGCTTCCTCTGATTAACTGAGCGGGACGGGGCATTACATTATGGAGGGGATCATGCATGACTTAGTCTCTCCGAACCAGGCAGCTTTCATAAAGGGGAGATCGATTGCTGAGTACGGTCTCCTTGCACATGAGATGGTGAGGGATTTCAATAAATCAGGAGGGGCGAAGGTGTGTGTTACGCTGGACCTAAGGAAGGCCTATGACATGGTCAATAGGGACTTCCTGTGCTACCTGATGCTTGTCATGGGATTCGATGATTGGTGGGTTGCGAGGATTCGGGAGTGCATCACATCCCCCACCTTCTCTGTCCCCATCCAGGGTACCCCGTATGGGTTCTTCCGAAGCAATCGAGGACTCCGGCAAGGCGACCCATTGTCTTCTTACCTGTTCACACTTGTTATGGAGCAGTTCACTTGTTTGATGGATATGATGGTTCATAGTGGGAGGCTTGTCCTGCTGTTCAGGAGGATCGAGCCACCTGTTACTCATCTCATATATGCTGACGACCTCCTGGTATTCATCCGGCCTTCAATGGAAGGTATGAATACGCTATCCGAGACTATGGGAGATCTGGAAGCTCTTACAGGGCTTCAAATGAATCGAAAGAAGAGTCGGGTCTACTTCAGTTCCCTTTATCCCCTGAAGGAGGAACGAGACGTAGCTCTGGGTGTGGAGAGGAGTGATCTTCCGGTGAGATACCTAGGAGTCCCTCTGACAGTCAATTATGCTCGAGACCAGGATTGCCATAGCAAGGTGGAGTATGCCCAGAGGAGGGTTGAAAAAGGGAAGGCTGCTGGTCTATCATTTGGTGGACGCATCGAGCTGGTTAGATCGGTTATCTCGGCTCTAGCTCAGTTCTGGCTCCAATCTATTCTGATCCCTGTCGCTACCATCCGAAAAGTAGAAAGGATATGTGCCGACTTCATCTGGAGGGGGGATATGCATGCGATCTCTTGGGAGCAGCTCTGCCGCCCGAGGAAGGAGGGAAGGTGGGTCTTAGACCCTTGCTGGAGATCAGGGAGGCCTCGGCTCTGAAGCTAGCATGGAGGTTCATTAAAAGGGGGTCTTTATGAGCTGATTGGATGTACAGTAGATATGTGAAGCAAGACAACTTCTGGACCTGCTCCATCGACAACAACAACTCTGTTACTTTCAAGCATATTCTACGACACAGAGCTATACTCAAATCCTCCATCAGGAGGTCCATGAGAGATAGAGCTGGAACTGACCTCTGGCGGGACCCATGGTTAGAGCGTCAATCTCTGTTAGAGATCCTGGGAGACCGGTCGCACAGGGAGGTGGGTAGGGGGGCTGACCTGTCAGCGCATTATCAGGAATAGAGTTTGGAGTCCTGAGTCCCACCGCCATACTGAGGAGCTTGGAGAGGTTATTCGCACGGTCGGGATTGAGCCGTCGCTGCCAGCTGATTGTTGGATCTGGAATCCGCCGGAAGCTACTAGAGGTTCTGGAGAGTTCAGGTTCAAAAGCTGCTACAATATTGTACGTCGTACTTTTCCTACTAGTGCAGACTATGAATTCGTATGGTGAAAGGGACTGGCCAGGAAGATGCAGCTTTGTGTCTATCGTTTACTTCTGGGTCGCCTTCTGACGAGGGACAGACTCATCTCATTTGGGATCCAGGTGCCCAACCCAAAGTGTGTGCTATGTGACTTGGATAATGAATCTATGCGTCACTTATTCTTTGAGTGTGAGGTGTCCTGGTACATCTGGAAGGAACAATGCCGCGTGCTGGGCAGATGTGACTCTGGCAGGAAGATCGGAGACATCATCAATGGGATCCGGGACCGTAGATGTAGTGCCCCGAAATTCGTGATACGTATTTTATACGTGTTCGTATTTCTGACCAGTATTTTTCATTTTTCCTTGATCAGTTCAGTTGTGGTATATTTCATACTTAGCATTGTGGTTTAATTGTCATTTATCATTCCTGGATTAATTCTGATTAATGGAGCTTGGTTTTATTTGGATAGGAGAAGGAATTGGTTTGGTTTGGTTTATTATGCATTGGACCATCTTAGCTAACCTCCACCCTCAACACAACTTATCTCCACCATTAAAATCCCCACCTAACACTCTCTCTCTCTTCATAATTTCTCCATCTTCTTCTTCTTCCTCCCAACACACCCAATACTTAGGCAAGTGCACCTTGCCACCACATGAGAACCACTTTTTAATTGTCCATTAGCTAGATTAGGCCATGGTGATCAACATTAGAACTTGACATTTTGTGACTTGGAGTTTCCATTGTTCTAGATCTAGGTTTTTACTATTTTCGGATTTACATGGTTTTGATCTATTTAACTTTGATTTTTGCTTGTTTTGATGCTTCCATGTGGAAGAGAATTAAATTTTACTCAAGTTAGAACTTTGAAAATTTAGATTTGGCTTTGATTTGACAAAGATATAAAAATTTGAATTTTTGGATGTTCTTGGTGTTCTTCTCGGCCTGGAGTAGCAGACTGCAGCCTGCGCTCTTTAGCGCAGTGCCGGACTGCGCATCCTCCTCTCGGCCTGCGCTCTTTAGCGCAGCGTCGACCGCGCAGCTTGCCCTATGGCGAACTGCGCTCACCCCCAGCGCGCATGGCTCTTGCGCAGTCCACTTCTGCGCAATCCATCCATGCGCCATCCATCCTTGCGTAGTCCACTTCTGCGCAATCCATCCATGCGCCATCCATCCTTGCGCAGCCCACTTCTGCGCAATCCATCCAGGCGCCATCCATCCCTGCGCAACCTGATCCAGCGCAATCCATCTGCTGCGCCATCCATCTCTGGCGCAGTTGGTACCCTGCGCAGCTCACCCCTGCGCAGTTGGCCCCTGGCGCACTTGACTCCTGCGCAACCCGACCCCAGGGACCCTTGCGCAATCTGTTCAATCATGGAGATTTGGTTTTTTATTTTTCCTTAAGCTTGGCTCTTCTATAGCCCTGTATATTGGTATTTTATTAGATATTTTACGCCCATTTTATATCCTTACGCCTTTTGTCATGAACTTTTACTTAATATGCTTGGAATGACTATTGTACATGGCATGGTGTGACAAGGAACTAGCATAAACGACAGTGACCCGTAGTGGTGCACTCCTGACATGATAGTGGTCCGTCGTGGCGCACTCCTGACAAGTACCCTGACATGATTTATCTTGATGCTGTTGCGACGGCTAACTTGACTCGTATAATCAACTTGACACCGTGGGTGTTCCTGCTTGCTTGCTTGTGCAATCCACTTGTCTTGTCTTGCATCATGTCTAGGACGTGACTCCCTGATTCCCACGGTCAGGGATTCGCACTGAAACTGGCTAGGTTAATGATTAGATTGATCAATTAGTTCATGGAGAATTTTCCAGTTACATGTTGCCCCTTTGGTCCCGGCCTTATATATATATACATGGGATTTGTTGCTATCCGTCGAGATGAGCGCACTTCCAGCCCGCCGTCGAGTGTGGTACCTTAGGACACATGTATCTTACTACAGTGTGTCTGCTATATCATGCTATCTTTTCCTTTTTTTGCTGGGATCATTCAGGTAGTAACAAACAGGTAAACGGACTTGGAATTCTCATTGCATCTTGTTAGTAATTAGGCTTGTGATAACCCTAGTTAGTTAAAGTAGTAAGCCGTAGTGATTGCTTGGCCGATTGTGAATGGATGTTGTCCAGCTTGTCTAAGTCTTGTCTAGCTCCAGTACATGCCTTCTCATGAGCATGTTTGTTTTACTTATCTTTAATAATAAAGGGTTAGAGACGAGGTGCTATTCTGGCGAAGGGTTACAACCCCGGTCCTTATTTGGTTTAAGGGTTGTAACCTGGCTCCCGGAAGGGTTCCACGTCCCTAGTCGTTTATTCTCCTGTGGTATTCTTATTACTCGTACTTTTCTTCTATTTCTTTATGTTTTGATGTGCTGGCTTTTGTTCTTATTTCGTGGCCTCCTTTGTGGCACTTGCTCTTTCTGGGGTCTGACCCAGCTGGTTTTGTATGGCCAGATACCGGAGCAGCAGCAAAGGATCTACCAATTTTCCAGCCCGATGGTGAACACTAGACGGAACCCGGGCAACGAGTGGGTTTTCTCTTTTTGTTTCTCCCACTGCATTGTAAACTGATATTCTTTTGAGGCGTTTAGCCGACGAGCACTTGTTAGCTCGATGCACTTTACTTTCTGTCTGCCTACGGGCTGTAATCATGATTGGCAACTCGAGGTTGATCATGTATGACTTAACTCTTGCTAGTCCTTACATTTTGTATGACTAGCTTCAAGATCATCTGATATGTAATGTTTGGGACGCCTTACAATTGTATATTTGGTGGTCTGATATCTTGTTACTATCATTACTTGTTGAGATTGAGACAATAGCTTGATTTGACTCTAAGAGACTGATGGTTTGTAGTGTACCCTCACATAGCTAGACAGCCGTGACCGTATAGCGGGATGGTTGCCGCTCCGTTATGCGTAGCTGGCTGTGCACGTCCTCGTTCTTCAGGATTCTGGTTCTGGGGCGTGACAGTAGAGGAAGAGGGCATGTCTAGTTCAAGACCGCTAGAGTACGGTTGGCTGCTGTTGTCTGACATGTATAGAGGGAAAGGAATGGTCGCATCTTCGAGGGACTTAGCACCCCTTCTGTTGGCATCCTCCATAATATTGATTTTGATGTAAAAGTTACAGAAACCTGATGAGTGGGAGTCCCACTCTGATTGTATGATTGTATGATGAGAAGATTTATGAAATGCCCAAAAACTAAAAAAGTTTTATGTAAAACCCACCGCTAAAAAAACGTTCATCGCGTGCCCAGAATTAGAGAAACTTATCCAAAGCGGGTTCCAAATGACCCTTTTGCCCTTCCTTTTAATTTATTGGAAACACCCACAAAACTGCTCTTAAAAAAACGTTTCAATACTCCATCTTCTTCCATACGCTGCTCACTTTCGAATCTAGGTTTTCTCCTCAAAAATCTTCAAAAACTCGTCGAAAAATTTCGGAAAGACCGGGACGAACGACAAAAGTGCTAAAACGGAGGTCCAAACATCATTTTTTTGCGAATCTAAAATTTCGGAAGGCCGTCTAACAGTGAAGCTGTTACTTTCAGTCTCCTCGACGATACGCTCATTTTGCGACAAACGGGACCTCGTTTCGACCTCCCAGTCAAAAGTTATGGCCCTCCAAAGTTTCAGCTAACCATAAAATGCAGAAGAATGGCATTCTCCGTCTTAATTTACACGGAGAATGACCATTCTCCGTCTTAATTAGGACGGAGAATGACATTCTCCGTCTTAATTTACACGGAGAATGGTCATTCCAGTGTTAAAACGCAGGAGAATGACCATTCTCCGTGTTAGAAACACGGAGAATGCCATTCTCCGTGTTAAATGAAACGGAGAATGGCATTCTCCGTCCTAATTAAGACGGAGAATGGCCATTCTCCGTGCTAAATTAAACGGAGAATGACCATTCTCCGTCTTAATTAGGACGGAGAATGCCATTCTCCGTGTAATTTATCACGGAGAATGGTCATTCTAGTGTTAAAACGCAGGAGAATGACCATTCTCCGTGTTAGAAACACGGAGAATGCCATTCTCCGTGTTAATTAGGACGGAGAATGCCATTCTCCGTCTTAAATAAAACGGAGAATGCCATTCTCCGTCCTAATTAAGACGGAGAATGACATTCTCGGTCCTAATTAAGACGGAAACGGAGAATGTCATTCTCCGTGTTAATTAGGACGGAGAATGCCATTCTCCGTCCTAATTAAGACGGAGAATGCCATTCTCCGTCCTAATTAAGACGGAGAATGGTCATTTCCAGTGTTAAAACGTGTAATTTAGTTTTTTCAGGAATAAAGAGTTTCGTTCTTCTTTCAAAGCGATGATAATTCTTATGGAAAAGAAGAAGAAAGATCTTCTCTCCACAATTGAAGATCTGAGTTCAAATGTCTCCACGATGAAGATGATGAAGATGATGATGATGGTGATGATGATGACGAGCGATGATCTGAGTTCGACTGAAGAAAAACACACCGAACTACGAACGATCTTTGCGATCTCTGCTGAATATGAGAGCAATGGAATTCAGATTTCCCGTGAAGAAGAAGAAGACGAAAATCGCAATCCAGATCTGAGTTTTTTGAATTCAAATACATATAGATGACCAATTCGCGCGGAGGGGTAGTTTTGGTATTATAAAAATAGCAGTTTCTAGCGGGTGGCATCTAAAAGGGAATCTTGGAATATTTAACGTGAAAATACTTAATTCTGGGTATTTCATAAAACTTATCCAGCGGGTGGGCATTTCATAAAAGCCCACCCCGAAATTGGGTTTCTCAGCAATTTCCAGTTGTATGATTATGTGTTGAGTTTGGAATAAAATTTACCCTTTTTTCCAATATATATATATATATATATAATAACTATTCCATGATCGCTCCCACTGGGAATCGAACCATCGCCCACTCGGGCCTTATGCCTCCACACTAGCCACTTGAGCTAGAGATCATTGGCTCGCGCACACACACACACATATATATATAGAGAGAGAGAGAGACTGTCAAGTGAATGCTATTTTGGTTTCATCATAATAGTCATACTACAACATTCTGAAAGAGGAAACGTGTTAGCAGTTATATTAAGTAGACTTTCATATTTTCTATAACACTTTGGTTTAAGAATTGAAGGCACAAGAGAGAAAAAAACTATAGTTTGGGGAATTCATCATTGCTAAGTCATCAACAAAGGACACGGAAACATAGTGCAGAAATCAGGATCATAAGAAAAAATAAAGATATCAGGACTCTGAAAAAGTTCTGCAGTTTCACTTTATTTCTCTAGACAGGCTAAACCAAAATATAACTCAATAATCTACAGTTAGTCCAAGCAATCCTCTTTATTCGCACACCGGTTATAGCTGAAAAGAAACTAATATTGCACGTTTGTAAAATAGTAAGCTCACCTCCCTAAGCACATCAGTCATAGCCGTTTCAGAAGGTGCCACTCGCAACTTCAACAAATGTGATTTGTGGAAAACCTACGGTAGGTAGAACATAGAACTCAGTCGATTAAACCAAATACTTAACTGATAATTTTCAGATTGGAGTTGAACATGCGATCCTATACAATAGAAATTTTAAGCAAAAAAAATTTGGTGGGTGTAGGAAATGCTAACCTTCTGAAATATTTCCGAAGCATATCGGCAATTCTATTACAGCCACAAATATCAAAAGGGTTCTCTAATTTAGATGTCAACAGTGACTTCTTACTTCTTAGAAGATCACAAATTTATATTCTTAAGCAGAAATGTTTGAAGTCTTATTATGAAATGTTTTATTATATAATAATATATAAGTATAGAAACTTATTTGTGTATCTTCCAGAGTGGGATGCAAAGCTAAGAAGTTAAGCAAAAAGATCTATTAAGAGGCAACATTATTACCCTCATACATTTAGGTCGAATCTATGACATTATTGTCAATAATGCAGAAAATGAATATAAATTAAAAACAAGACAGTACCTTCATTGCATATTTCGTCCCATCTTTGACACTACGATACAGCACCTATAAAAATATGGATTGAGTATAAATGCCACAAATTAAACTGATAGAATTACAATTAATCTTACCACTTTGCCATAGCTGCCTGAGCCAATCTTCCACTCTCGAACATATTCATTAACCATTTTATTTCCATTTTCATCCTGAATGGATACCAACATATATGTAAACATAGACATGTAAGCCAATCAAATGAAGAAACCTGAAAGCAATGTTGTACTGGGCGCTAGGCGAGGCGAGGCGACATGCCACCCGCCTTGCCTAGGCGTCCTCCCAGGATCCGCTGCTTTGAATCAAAAAATTCTTCAATTATGTATACAACAAATATGTAGTATAACTAATAAGCAATAAGCAAAAAAGGTAATATAAGAAACAATAAATATGAAATAACCAATATTCAACATCAAGTCAGGATAGTAAGCATAATTGGGCGGCTCTATGCGGGCCTTTTTTTTTCCATTGACGACCCTAAGCGGACGTTAGGCGAGCAAAACATCGCGCAGGAAAAAATTTCACGTGTCGAGGCAAGACCTCTCCAACCTGCAAGCCTAGGCCGCCTAGGCGTCGTCTGTGACAACATAGCCTGAAAGAACTACTATTTTCAAGTTTCTAGTCGCTGCCAATTATAACTATTCTATCTAGTTAACCCCGAATAGTAGCTAAATAGACAAAGTGTAAATATCAGGAAACCCCTCTAAGGTTTGAAACTTCATCAAGTACCTCACTAACCTTATATCTGTTCTCAATTTGCTCCCATTGTCATTTTCTCATTAGGTTTTTGATAAAACAGGAATAAAGATCCTCTCTTATTCAATATAGTTCTATTTAGAGGGGAAAAAATTGCAAAAACACTCCCATTAACTCTCTCTCACATACCTCCTTAACACCACAATGGCAGCCGTCTCTCCATCTCCGTTTCGTACTTGCACACCGCACACACTCAGCATTATTTTGGTAATTGACCACTACAAAGTTCGATGCTAGTGGATCAAGTCAAATGGAGATATCATGGCAGGCAACTCTTTTCTATGGCTCCCTACTCCATAGTCAATGTCAAGCTTACCTAAAACGTGGACGTAATGGAACAAGGAACAAAAATGTGAGTATGGTCCATCGCTTGATATGGAACAGGGGGTTGTTGGGGTCAGCTTTTTCGGAAAGCTTAGGTGGGGAACAAGAGTTTATGAGTGATTTTCCTTGATTTACCATGAGGGTAGGCCACTTGATTGCTACCAATCAGGAGCACAGTATAGTTTTCCTCCATTAATGGTGATGAATCGTTTCTTTTTCTAAATCATGTGTGCCACTAGGAGAAATTTTGATTAGCTTGGGTTTAGAAATTTTGAATGGTACATTTAGCATTTTGGAGCGGAAACGTTCTGCATTTCAAAAAAAAAAGTTCCAGAACACAAAAAGATGGGTTTGAGTGATTTATGGTAATTGTCGTCAACGTTATCAAAATGGAGATAATCCATCACAACCAGATCTTGAATGGATTGGATTCCAATCTGATTCCCCATTTGATTTGAAGTTTTGAGCCCAACTAATTCTCTTATTGTTTCTCGCAACTCAAATTTGGCTGTGCAACTCAAATTTGGCCTTGTTTATCACCGGCAAACTATGCTGCATAGACACAAATACAACACGACATAGATACCACACCAATATTGGGAAATATCAGTGTAGTTTCGAGTGTGCATGTTGTGTACAAATGTTCGCACAGTCATGTCACCAGTTTTGGGGCATCCGTGCTTTCTAGATGCACGAGCAAGTCGGTTGGAGAGAGATGAAAGACCGGGAGCTACTCCAACAAGAGTTTCTGCAGGTACTACTTTAAAGTTTAAAGTGGGAGTGAGAGTCTGAGAGATGAGGGTTGGGGTGGTAGTTAGTGCCAAGCGAACTTGTCAGAGAAAGAGGAGTTGATGATGGTGAGGCAGGAAGGGTCGAGAGGTTTGATTCAGTGATGTGGCCGATTGTCAATAGCAATAGCAAAAAGATAGGGAGTTGAGGTAGGTTCCGCAAAAAAAAGTCTTTATAATTTCTAATAAACATTCATATCTTGGTACAAGGTTTTGGTTCAATTTCATCCCATTCTGAGCTAGTTCCTAATGGAATCAATTCAAACTCTATACAGAAATCAGGAGAAAAAAAAGGTTAAGAAAGGTTCTTTCCTTAATCCAAATCAATCAAAAAACAATCAATTATTTCATTCTCATTGATCTAGAAATCTTTTATGGATCCTTTTTCTGAAGCAACTATAGGAAAAAGGATAAGAAAGGGCATTTACCTCAGAGAAGGTAACCTTCCGAGTTTCTCTTACAGGAACTTCCCTACAAATCAGACCATTTCTAACTCTAGCCAAGAGAATCTCCTCAGAACTTCTACCTCGCCGTCTCGATCCACTATCACTATCTCCATTAGACATGGAAGCATCTTCAATGCTCTGCGGCAGCAAGAACTCTAGAGAAAATTGTCCACCAGGGCCACGAAAAGAGAGGGATCTATGGGATTTCTTCAGAAAACCAAAGCAACCACAGCAGCCCATCTCCCTCAGGCGTAAGAAGGAAAAGGTGTGCCTGAACATACAGAAATCTTTACTATCTATATAAGAAATCTTTACTATCTATATAATAACTGGTGCAAATTGAAACAAAATTGTATGTGAAACCCCATAGTTGAAATTATATGTAGGGTTTAAAATTTCCTGCATGGAAAAAAGAAGCCCCACTTGTGTTCAATGTATTGGAACAAAACTGCAGATGCTAATCCTTGTAGTCCAACAATTTTCATCGAAACATAAATTCTACTTTGGTGAAAACTGAGAAGAATGAAACGCTACAAAACATTTTGTTACGTGTTGAATTTAAGTAGGATACCGAAATCATATGAGGTCGTTCATGGGTCACGTCAACAGTGATCTAAATAGTGTGCTTCTATGTAGACAAAAAAAAGGTCCTGTTCTTCAATAGTTGTGAAACATAAAAGCCCCATTGTCGCACACCCCAAGAGGAATTAAATGAAAAACTCCATATAAGAAAGCAGTACAAAAAGAATTTAGGAACTGATAAGTAGGATGTGAAATTGCAGAAGCAAATATGTCCGTTATATTTCCCCACTTGCCCCAATAGATCACAAAAACACATCCATGTTGTTTTGCTAGAAAAAATGCACCAATGTTTAACATATTTAAGAGATACAAAACATGAGAGAATCAAACTTTCATCTTCTGATTTGGGTAGAAGAAATAATACATAATTGAGAAGTCATGGCTCCTAAGCTATGGTGATCTGGATTTAAAGATAATTCCCGTTCTAATCTTCCATAGATGTGCTGTAGATATTTAAGACAACTATAAATACAACCTCATCCATAAAATAAATTACTGATACTAAGAAAAACCAACAGGGAATCCAGAACCTGCAATTAAGAGTGGTAAGATTTTGCAATCACATAATTGAGAAGTCATGGCCGGAAATCTAGGTTCCAAATACATAGAATTGTAGAATTATATTACATTCTTGCTTAGATATGACATATACATTAAACATAAGAACGACTATAAGCTTTCATCCGGAAAACAAGAACAATTGAAAAAAATAACAAAATGAATTCATAGATGTTACCTATTCACTTTATAAACAAATAAAGAAAAGCAAAAAACATCTTTTGATCGTTAATGAAAACCAAAAAGTCAGTTTTTGATCATTAATGAGAAGAAATTTCACACGATTGTGAAGTATGAGCTAGTTTGGGGTTATCCTGAGAATTCCAGTTTCCAATTATACAAAAACTATTAAATTTTGCTACGAGAAAGGGAACAAGAATTCTGAGTAGTCAATCTATCTAAAAAGGTATCTATTTCAACATAAAGTTGTTTGCTGTGAACCAAAAGAATCTCCAAAAATCCAAAATGGAACTGATATCTGAACCATACAGTCTTCCAAATATTACATAAATCTAATCCATATCCCCCAGAAAATCAGCAACATGACTCAAGTAAAAACCTCCTGATTGTAATAAGCAGTAAAATTCACAATTGCAGAATCAGGTCTGTCAGTCATTGATTCCACTGTCCTTGAGCCATGACACATCATCTTTTTCTCCTTTCCTTTAGAAAATACCTGTCCAGGAATCAAAGAAGTAAAGCAAGCTTTCCAGTAATTCATCACTCCTCCGCTTTGTCAATATATCACATTCCTCTTATTCAAGAAATCCACATTAATATGACTAGTGTAAATCCCATGCCTCACATGGTCCTCTCTCTTCTTTCTCTAAAGAGATTCCCATGGCTCCAAAAGAAGCATGCCAATGACATGCCGGCATGCCGCCAATTCTTCTTCTGACACAATCCACAGAACCTAATCTCACTATATTCGGCAAAAAGATGATATGTAGTTTCATCAGGTAATCCATGAAAAACAGATCTGCAACTATTTAATTCTCATTTTTTTTTAAATTCTTCACAGTCAAAACGATGTTATTGACACTAACCAAATGAAAATCATAAGCCCCAAGGAGCTATCCTGTCATGGAGATGCTTAGCATGAAAATAAACACAAAACTCCATCATCAGACAAGCCTTCTCCAATCAGAATGGGGACAGCTATGGAGCATGAGAAGCCACCATAACATAACCGAGAAAGTTTTAATGACCTGCTGTCAAGCCTATGCACTGGTTGTCGGAATCCTAGACAAGGCAGCTATGAACAAGGGATCTTGACATAAAACCTAGAGGTCAGGCAACGGGATGATAGACCTACCTTTTCGTTCATGCAATTCAAGATCATGCAACCAAGGAGCACCATCGAAGTTCCCTCGGACTAGGAAATAATCTAGATTATGAAGTAACATAATACAACTTGCAATAGGTACTTTCGTTTATCTATATGGCACATTAAGCCAAAGAGAAAAGCAATATCATTCCCAAAGAAAATCACCAACCTCATGTAAAACTCATAAAAAGACTTCTATGTTACTCTAAAACCTCACCTCCTGGAATGATCCTTCTACTCCCAGTTAGAAGAATGAACACGCTGCGAAAACTTTACCATCAGGAAAATAGGAATGGTCTAGAAAGCATGTAGATTTAATATTTAATCCCTCTATCCCACCAATAGTTAGAAATACTTTAGCATCACTATCCAGGCAGTCTCAAACTAAGAAGGAAAAGGCAGTCCTTGTGACACATTTCCTATAGCCATAATATGTCCAGAACATTTCTCATCCAATGTGTTCCCCTTACTTTCAACTGTATCCATAATAGGCTGCCAAACATCTCCTCAGAATATATGCTTCATATGAGCTATTGAATTCTATGTTCTTCTTGCTTAAATAGAATATATACATAAAAGAAGTCGATAGTATAGCATTTTTACTGGAACCAAATTCCAATTATAATTAAACAAATAAAACATAATAGAAAAGGAGAAACGAAAGGTAAAATGGCTTCATGAGAAATAAAGTAATGAAAATTTTGAACTTTACAAGAAAAAAACTTCATGTAGTAAACGTGAAGTAGGGGCCTTAACTCTAGTGTTCGAGCACAAGAAATTATAAAATCAATGCTGTCTTCCTGTTTAACTGAAAAAAAAAATAATAATAATAAAGAAAAGAGAGTCATTTTTGACAAATATATAATAAAAGAGAGTCCGTGGAAAATTAGCCAATCAATCAACAAACTGGTAAGTCGAAGCGAACCTAATGCTTTAACCTGTTGCGCAGTTTTTATTACACCCTAAGCATATCAGGATATATTTTTTCTTATACATATGTACATTTTCTCACTCATATCATGTTGCATCATTATGTACAGTATCAAGATGTGAAAAATATTTACACGAGAGAATATAAGATATGCATTAAGAAATTCAATATTCTAGCATTTCAACTTAGATCCAGAGGCCAACTACACAAAATTGATAACAGAAATGAATAAAAAAAACGAATCCAGGGAAAACTAGTTCACCAAACAAATCAATGAGAGTTCTCATCTTTCCAACCAGTGAGGGGCCTAACATATAGATGTAATTCGACTTTGAAGTCAACGAATTGATAGGATTCACTTAGGTGTGTTGGATTGGCCTTTTTTTCCACGGAAAATATTTCCATCACAAATTTTTCATTCAAGTGTAGTGTTTGATAGCTTATATTTTCCAATGAATTGTTTTCCAAAAATTATCATTTTCCATATTTTCCTTCAAAATTGTGGAAAATGAAATTGGCCAACCCATAAGAAAAAAATTCCATGAAAAAAATTCTCTCCTCTCGCGCGCGCGTGATTTGGGATCGGTTGTGAAGAAAAAAAGAGCATCTTTTATCTCTCAATTTTTTCTCTCTCAATTTCGAGCCTCCTCTCTCTCTCTCTCTCTCTCTCTCTCTCTCTCTCTCTATATATATATATATATATATATATATATCTATGTTGTTACGGGCGACGCCTAGGCGCGCAGAATTTTAGTGGAGCGCCTCGACCTGGGGATTTCAAAGCAGGGTTCGGCGGTGGGCGCCTAGGCGGGCCTAGGCGGACGCCTAGGTCCGCCCAGTGGAAGTCGAAGTCGGGCGTCTAGGCGGTGGGCTCCATGGGCTTCACATTTGCTTGCAAAATTCTGCTACTGCATCTCCTCAAAGTCAATTACATTTGCATTTCCTCAAAGTCAATTACATTTGCTTAATAAGGCTACTGCCTTCTCCTTAATAAGGCTGCTGCATCTCCTGATATTTACAATTTACATTGCTTCACTTTACATTGATAGCCCTTATCCTTCATTACTGCCTTCTCCTTCTCCTTAATGCTGCTGCATCTCCTGAAACCTGAGATCTGCTACTGCTACTGCTGCACACAGGAAAAATAGCCAGGAATTCTGGGCGGGCGCCTAGGCGCGCCTAGGCGAGGCGGGCATGGTCTCGCCTCGCCTCGCCTAGCGCCCAATACAACATATATATATATATATATATATATATATATATATATATATATATATATATATATATATATATATATCCGAGCTCCGCTCACAATCCTCCAAACTCGTCGATTGATACGCTGTGTCGAGCGGACCTCCATAGACCCAGACGTTGCTGCTACCGCCAGAGCCGGTGTCGTCGTCGTTGGACTGGATTTGGAGGAGGAAGAGGCAGGCGACGTTGGAGGGGTCGGCGGGGCCGGGGAGGTTGAGGTTGTCGGCAGTGTAGATGAAAGGTTAGTACTTGTATTGGGTGAGGTTGGAGAGGTTGGGGAGGTAGGCGTTGAGACGGATAAGGGAGTCGTTGCAGACGCAGAGGAGTCAGAGCGGACGGAGAGGGGGACTAGAGAGTCGAAGTCGGAGATGGAGGTTACGTTGGCGCATCCCAAGGAGAGTCTGTGTGAGGAAGCTCCTAATTTGGCTATACTAGTTTTGAGTAGTCAACTGAAGTTTCATATTAATTATTAACATCCCAAGGAATCTGTGTTATTATAGATCAGTTATAAACATGGAAACTCTAACCAAAGCTTGTTACTGTTAAATTAGTTAACAATCTGTCAGAACACACAAATTTGCTAGTGGAATTATTTTAAGCAGAGTTCAATCCCGGTGGGTTGAGGAATACTTCTCGGAGAAAAGAGTGTAATCTTGATGGCGGTCCAATTAACTTAATAATAATTGCAACTGCAGATACAACTGCAGAAAAGAGAACATATATGACTGAAAGAGTGAAAAAGATATTTGATTTCAAAATAACATGTGCAAGCAAAAGATGCAATATGAGGGTAGTGACTAGAGGGAAGAAAAAGAGTGTTCAACGTGAATGGTGGTTTGTCCAGTTAGCTTTACTTTTAGGGCCTGAAAAATTAATAGCCATGGTAACTTTGTCTTTGATTTCAAAGTGCTCCCTCAACCTCGAAGAAAGATCTTATAACCTTGCCCTGACCCACTTATTCTTGAACAAAATGATCCAGAACTCAACTCAAACGTGATCTAACTACACCAGTCTAGCAAGGGACAACCAAATGTATACAGATTAAGTGCCTAAAGTGCACAGAACTTAGGCATGTGATAGAAGAGGTTTAATCTATCTGATATGGCTTTCTACAAAAAGGTAGAGGTAAGTTTAATAGTGTACAAAAGTGCTGGTTCAAAATAAGAAAATATATAAAAGAAATGAATCTAGAACCACAAATCTCACCATAAAAATAAGATCGACAGATATTGACAATAAGTAAGGCGTACACCTTACAATGATGGAAATCGAAAAATTCAAAGTGAGAGTATAAAGCATAAACTTTTTCATACCTCAATAATACCAATTCAGGATTCCATCTTTTTCATACACTAGTAACACAATTGGTATCTCTACATTTGCCAACTTCTATACATCTTGCAGTCTGTTCAGACATGAAGTTTTAACCTGAAACCTTGAACATATTTTTACCTCTACATTGTCGATCAATTTATCTTCTTATCAAGAATTCACAGAGCAACATAGTAAGGGACAGGTTTTATATTATTATTTGTTGCTTATCAAACTTGGTTATGGTATAACAGTTAACTCTAATTTTTAGTCTCAGAATGGCAAGAGTACCGAGCCAAATGCCCACATCACTATCACACCTGAAGTCTGATAAGCAAGTCTGTGAATTCTTGATACGCCATATAGTACTATGATGGTGATGCAAGCAGTAGCGATATATAGTACTATGATACGCCATCATCTTACCCGGCATCTCACAAGACGCCTTTATCATAACTTTAGAACTGAGAGAGAAAGAGGGTTGTGTTGTATCAAATGTTCGGTTCGAGTGACGGGATATGTATGAGATGCTTCGGATGAAAATTGGTGTGTTCCAACGATTATGCGGTTGCTTACATAGTTATGGTTTAGCTAATAGCCATGGTAGTCAAAGGCGCACCTCGCAGCAAGGCGCAGCATCTGCGCCTCGCATCTCACTAGGCGAGGCGCCTTTCTCAGGGCGCACCCAAGGCACGTCTTAGGTGCGCCTTTCAGCAAGGCGCAACAAAGAAAAGGCGCGCCTAAGCGCGCCTTGTGTTTTTTGTTTTGTACAAAAAAAATAAGCCGGAGAGATAGCCCTTGTCCCACACAAATGAGAGGAATGTAGCTCTTTACACGATTACCAAAGTTGGCTACAGTTAAACTTGAAAAACTAAATTTTACTAAAAAGTGTGGTAGAAAGAATACAAATTCTTATTAGTTCTGTTGAGTGCTATCGTTACTCTGTTAGTTCACTTGGTTATGTTTTAACATGTTTTTGTTGGTTTTAATATATTATTTGGTTTTATTTCTTACATTACTAATTTATTTATTTATGTATTTTTTTATTTTTTTTATTTTGCATCTTGCATTGCTCAGGCGCGCGTCTTAAGTGCGCCTCGGGCGACATAGACCCTTTGTGCCTCGAGTGCGCCTTGCGCCTTTGACTGCCTTGCTAATAGTCGGTTTGTGCGAGTTGAAGTACATGTGACAATTTTTGTAAACATATTTAGCCACGACCATCACAGCAGGATGGGAGCTTATACCTTTTTTAGGTCTAGCCAAACTGTGAGCCACTATTTTCATAGGGTGTTAAATGCGTATCTTGCACTCTATAGGGATGTCTTCATCAATGTCATTGCCCAGAACTTCCCCTACAATAAGAATGATGAAGGCTGGTACCATTACTTTCAGGTTAAGTGTTTATTTACTACTAAGGTTATGTTCATAGTTCGCACTATCGGCCGATACCAATCCGATACGGCCGATACCGATACGGTTTGGCATGTCCCGATCCGATACCGGCCGATACCCGATACTGACCGATACCCCCATTGGGGGTCTCTTTTTCGATCAAATCGACAAAAAAATTGAACGAAAAAGATAAATCAACAAGGGTGTAAAAGCATAGAAAGGTTATAAAAGCATCTAAAAGAAGAAAGCTTATCTATCGTATGTAAATCAATCGGTAAGGGTGACTATTATTTCATTCAATTCAAAACTACTAAGAAATAACACTGAAAATATTAAAATTATGCCTAAATATATAAAAATATATTTTCTAAAATGTTAATAATTTTCTAATAATTATTTGTTTTCTGATATGAAAAAATTCGATACTCCGATCCGAAACCTCTGATACTGTCGATACCGCCGATCCTGATACTCATAGTCATAGGAATGGTCCGATTCCGATACCGATACTTCGAACCTTGGTTATGTTTTTATTTTTTTTTACTTCCATATTATTTAGTTAATATTAATAGAAAATATATTTCTTTTTATAGGATGATGTGGGTGGATGGTACTCACATCACTGCAAATGTCCATGTAGAGGAAGACCCTAGGTATCGGTTTAGAAAACAAATAATATCTCAAAACATTTTGGTGTCATGCACATTTGCTATGAAGTTACCTATGTGCTTGTCGGCTGGGAGGTACTCTTGCCACGTCACTATCACACCCGAAACTACATGGACCAACAAGAGAGCCACAATAGCTAATGCAATGTGGGCTGATTATAATCCCAATACGTATTTGACATTTGAATGAACTTTATAGTACTTGTTTGAGACATGCTTTATCACCTACTTATGTTAGAGGGCATGTCTGCGTTTTTTGTTGTTTGGAATGATGTTCAGGCGATTTCAGTTTTTGAAATTTCCAAAGAACCCATTTTGTAATTTGCTACTCTCAAGCTACATGTATATATTTTGTGAGATCATCATCATAGGGTTCAGATTTAAGTATAAACATCAGAGGAAACAGGACCATTTGCAATCCTACATTTGATAACCATAATTCCATCTTCTTCGAAATGTATGTCGATCCTGGATTTTTTGTTTTTGTTTTCAGGCTTGTTGTATAAACTGAAACAAATAATGTTGAGTAAATATGCATGGAGAACATGTTGTATATGTCAGTTGCACATGGATCATGAGTCAAATTGTGATGAATTACTCGTATAAGGTTCTATATCTTATATCAGATTCTCAATTACAGGAATGCTTTATAAGGCCAAATATCCATGAGCACAAGGCCTGGATATTTGTAGTGTCAGCTCACTTAATGACGTTCAATATGCTCGACTTGCAGGAAGGAGGTAGCTTTACGTCAAAGAGAGGTAATCATACAACAACAATCTGGATATTTTCTATGCAAATCAACCTGTGCTATTAACCTGAATTTCATCAAATTTGGAATTGGTTTGTTAATCAAATGCATGAGATTTTTGTGAGGTCCCATCACAATTAGTTATCTATTCTTATTTTTGGTAGACTAGATGAGCTAAAATTACCATGCTTTACTTTCAGTATGGTCATGTATTGGTAGAGGGTGTCCAAGAAGCATGTTATCTGACCAAGATCTCTGGATGCAGGGATGGATCTCTAGTTGTCTATGGATGCAGGGCTGCTAACTCTCTGAAAATCATTCCATGTGGTAGTCAGAGTAGAAGGATTACTCTGTTTCAATCAATCTGTCTTTTATCCAGGAGCAAAATATGTCAAATTACAAAGTTTCTCTTGTCGTAATTTGGTATTCTGGTGTTGCTGACAGATAATTATCATTACTACTTGAATTGGAGAGGGAAGTTAATAACTGATGTTACTAAGAAACTCAGTTAATAGCTACTTATCTACTTAAATCAATGTTCCGAGATAAGCACATGATTTGGTTACCCAACTAGTATTTGAGTTTGTTCGGGTATGGCCTCCCGGAAGAACTATTATGGCTCATTAAGCTATAACTGATTTGGTGACCCAATTAGTATTTGTGTTGGCTCATGGAATCACACTTAGTCCACAGGTTGCTGCTAATAAATTTTATTGGTAGGAGAAAGCCAACAAACTCAAATGATTGGCAACATTACTCAAAACTGTGTTCATCTCCATAAAACCATTTGTTACAAATTCATCATTCATGCACCAAAATTTCTTTTTTTTAATAATAAATAGTGTAATTTTGTAAAGTAGTTCCTGCAGTTGTTGTTATCATGTATTTTTAAATTTGAAATTCTTATCCATGCATGACATTTGTTAATCTTCATGTCCATATGCATAGGAAGGTTCTGATGGAGTTTACAATGGACTAGGACTATGGAGGAGCCAACTGTAGTCTGTAAACACGAGCCGAGGAAAGGGAAGTGTGGAAAGATCTCGTAATCAAGATCATAGCTGCAAGTCTCACTATATGACCCCATCCCCACAGTTTTATGGAATAAGAGCCCCAAAGACTAGACCCACTAGTCATGCATGCCATGCATAGTCTACTTGTTATAGCTTAAAAGTGAATGGACTTTAAAGTCCAAAATCTGATGCTTCTGGGATCGTGGTAATTTTTAAATATTACGAGAAAGTCTTTCTTAGATTGAACTCATTGTGAAGTCCAGAAGTTGCAGCTCTTTGGAGGTAAGGGCATGCTTTGTAGTCTTTCCACTTGTGTAAATCGTAAAAACCAACAATATGAGATGAATGAAGACCTTTGTGGTTCTGGGTAACTCTAAATATGTTAACTGAGCGATAATAACTATGATGTAATTTGAGTTTTTTGTGGTATAAGAAATGGAATCCTTGTATACCATATTTATGGAGTGGTTGTCTAGTTTTGATGCTGATATCCAATACGTATTTGTTCTGAAAGTTTGCAATTGATTTTTTAGCTACTGCACATTATCATAATGTTGTGATCAGACTTACGACATAAATTGTGGCAAGATGAATCGTTCTTTTTGCATATTTGGTCTAAAATTTTGCAAACTGTTATAATCTTTGGTTATAAATTGTTATATTGGATGTATTATTTCATAAGAAACCTGATGGAGCAAAAATAAAGGAAAATAAAGGATTTTTTTTAGCACTTTAGAATGATCGATTTGTTGGATATTTTTTACTTTGATCTCGACTTTATTAGTATTTCAATGTTGTCTTAACTTTATTAGTATTTCAATGATGGATTTGATCTTGATTTGGTTAATTTTGTTATATTTCTTGAATTTGAGGCTTATTTTGCACTTTTTAATTTATATTATTCATTAGAAGATGCTTAAAAATGCAAGTTTTTCAATGAAAAATATAAATTTTCCATGAAAAAAAATTGCAATCAAACAACAAAATACCATTCTACATGAAAAATAACTATTTCCGTGGAAAATAATGACAATCAAACACCCAAATTAAGTTGTCCATGAAATTTTATTTGATTTTCCACGAGAAATAATTGCAATAAAACAACACCATAGTGAAAAAATTCAACTTTTTTTCCTTGTGGAATTAATTTATATTCCACATAATTTCCAACTTGCAATCAAACGCACCCTTAATTCAAAATAATGAAGGGTGTGTTTGATTGCAAGGTGGAAAATATGTGGAAAATAAATTAATTCCAAGGAATTATTTTACTAGGAAAAAAATTCCATGGAATTTTGAAATTTTCTTATGGAAAACTTAATTTGGGTGTTTGATTGTCATTATTTTCCAGGAAAAATAGTTACTTTTCATGAAAAATAATATTTTCCTTTGGGCTGGTCCAGTTTCATTTCACAGGAATATATGAAAAATGATTTATTTATTTTTTTTTGAAAATAATTCTATGGAAAATATAACCTATCAAACATATGATATTTTTTGAAAAATAATTCTACAGAAATATAACCTATCAAACATATGATATTTTTTGGAAAATAATTCTGTGGAAATATAACCTATCAAACACTACAATTGACGGAAAATTTGTGATGGAAATATTTTCCATAGGAAAAGGACCCAATCAAACACAGCCGAAGTTGCAAATCCAAATCCATGTGATTGGTTGACATAGTATGATTCAACCGATTCACATTATATACATCCTCCTATTTGTTTGGTTGGCACAAATTATAACTACAAATATTAATCGATAGACGAACTTTTCTTGCAGTAACTACCTTTTGAATGTAGGATGTAAAGTTGCTATTGACAAAAGATAACCCAACCAATTCATTGAATTCCAATTTCTCATATTCTCTACACATACAAAGGAATTGAGATTCCCTAGTTCATTTCGAATCTCCAAATATTCATATTTATCAAATTCTTTGAATTTTGACCAATCCACCAAATTCTATTAAGCAAACAGTAATCCTACACATAAAATAATGCAGCAACAAAGAACCCCAAGCAACTAAGCACGCAGGAGGAAATAAAAATATCATCTTTCGAACAGAAAAATCTAACAAAATTGAGAATTAAATTGAAGAAAATAACAAGAAATCACCTAATTAGTTGGACGCTATAACCCAATTAAGACCGGATGCCACTCGCAAAGGGGAACGGAGCAGTTGACCAGATCGATGTCCCTGTCAATCCCCATGCGATTCACCACCATCTCCAGAAATTTCCCTCCCTAAAAAACAAATTAATTCGGCCAAGTAATTAGCAAAAAAATCAAGAATCTGGAGGAACGATCCCTAACCCTTATTTAAAAGAGGGAAGAAACCATAACCCTAACCCTAAATTTTATGCTCTCTTTGTGTGAGAGAAGGGACAGAGGAGAATGGTGGGAAAATTGAGAGATATGGGTGATCAGAAAATCATTTTATTGTTTAGGCTAATTTGCATCTTAATACCTTAAAACTCAAAATTTTGCAATTTAGATTTGGATCTCGTTTGGCTACTATTTTTCTTCCGATGTCCCACGAAACGCTTATTTGGACCCACTGCTCCCATTTTTCACACACACACACGTACCTCCCACGTAATTCGATTCCGAGACTTTCTGCTTAGCTAAGGAGGTTATACCTCTCCTCGTTGACCACAAGAGCCAGTTGAGTTCAGTAGTTTGGCTACTATTGAAATAGTATAAGCAAAATCTAGGGGTGAGCATTATTCGATTTTGAACCCGAAACCAAACATAATCGAACCAAATAATATATTCGGTTAGGTCTGAAAAATTTTCGATTCGGTTTCGGTTTTTGAAAATACTAAAAAAAATTATTCGCTTTCGATTTTGGATTTCAGTTTCGGTCTAAAATCGAAAACCGAATAAAACTTATACATTTATGTAAATACCCTCAAACTTATGCATATTTTGTGATTAAAAATATGTATATTTTAAAAACAACAATTTTTGTATATGTTTTAAAATTCAACTTTGATAATTTAACAACTAGTCCAACTTTATGTCACTACCACAATTCTAGCTTGAGGGTATTTTGGTCATTTTTTAAAATTTTGAGAATTATTTGGAATTATTTAGTATTAATTATAATTATTAAAATTTAAGTGATTTTTAGTATAATTAATTTAGTGCTATTATTGACTTTGACTCGGGGTGACTTAGGAGACTGTCCTAGAAGCTAACCCTAGTCATGACTACTTGGTTAGATTATGAAACTGTAAGCCCCTGAAATTATGGCTTACCTTGATTTGTGTACATACCATGATTCAGTTCTACTTTTCTGTTCTAGCTCTAGCTCTACAGCTTATCCTGCCATGATACATATATGTACACTCCATGATTTCATTGTATATGCTCTATTTACAGTCTTATGGCTTTTATTCTATCTTGAGATCTGTTATGAGATATATGTACTCGTTCCATCCTGACCGGATATGTTGACAAAATTTTAGGAGTAGTTGTGCCCTCAGTATTGGACTTCATGATGTTGCTAGCTGAGGTGGATCTCACTATTCTTCTATGTGAGTTGCCTGGTAGTTATCCTTAGTTAGTTTTGTTGTTCCTTCTTTATTTTCCTGTATTATGATCATTATAGATTCTAGTTGTTCTAGTGATATTATAATTATTTCCTGTCTTATCTTCCTTAGTTTTCGTGATGTGACATGAGTACATTTCTAGTTATGGATCTTTAGATGTTGTAGTTAGTATAGTATACTTGACAGCGTTCTACCGCCGATACCGCAGCGTAGGCTGGACGTGGCCCGCGTATTCGTACCCGTATATCCGGGTGCGGGTCGTGACAGAAACCCTAGTTTGACCTAAGTTAGTGATATCCTACTCATTAGAATTAATTTGGAAATAGGATTTGATTAGGCTAGAGAATGGCTTGTGATTTCATAAGTCATGACTTATGGCTTAGGCCCATAGAGGCCCATAGGCAACTAGTGAAACCCTAACCCTAGCCCTACACCCACTTGGCCGGCCACCTAGGTTTTTTCCCATCTATTTAATGCCTCTTCAAACTTAGGGCTAGCCTCCTTTAGGAATTTGCAAGTTTGGAAATAGAGGTAAACCCTTTCTTCCCCAATCCATAACTTCTCCATTTTAACTCCTTTTTCCTTCTAATTTCTTGCAATAGGTTCTAATCTCTGTGCATTTGATGGCTATGGTGAGAAATTTCAGTGAAGGAGCAATTTGGAAGAGTTTGGGTAGCTTGAGGAACAACTCTCTTTGAGGCTTTTTGAGCCATTTCACACCCCTAGGTAAATTCCTATCCTCTCCATAAAATAGTGTTTTAATTGCATGAATAGGAAGCCCTAGGTCTACCCTAACTGTTGGTATAGGCCTTGTTAGTTTCGTGTCCAATACGTGTCTGTATCGGACACGTATCAGTGGATACACCTAGGTGTTTGTTGAAATGCCACAGTGGGCATTTCTTTCTTATTTTCTGTTTTTTTTAATAGAAATTTAGGGTTTAGTCTCGCTTATTGTTTTCTAGTGGACTGAGGTGGTTGTGGTGTCGTGTCGGGTCGTATTGGATACGGGTACACACGGGGTTTCAGCACGCACGCACGCGTGACAGTTCCCCTGCTACTCGGGGGCCACAGCTCCCTGTATACGTCACTTGGACACGTGAAACTCGACACATGGGTCGGAGCTGACACTAACACGAGGCTCCTAAAGTTTCGTGAGTCCTCGTGTCGTATCGGACACACAGTTACAAGTGCACTGGTCGTACACTGTGCTGTGTACAGTTCTATTATGTGTTCTGTGTTTAAATTCCATTTTAATTGTTTAATTCATGATTAAATTGCTAAATTAGGTCCTAGACATATTTGTTAGTATATGTTAGTTGATATTTACATATTAGAATAGGTTTTGTCATGTGAAATAGGATTTTAGATATGGGAATTGGCTTCGACTGATACATGATTCCATTTCCTGTTTTCCCTATGTTATTCCTATTTTAATCTATTTTAATTGATGTTAGATAGTCATGTATGATCTCACATACTTGTTAGTTCATGATTAATTCGATTTACACACTAGGATGGGTTTTGGATTCATGAATGGGATTTTTGGCATTGAGTTGGCTTCGACTGATACGTGACTGATACATTGTTATTCCAGTTTTCCTAAACTTAATTTCCTATTTTATCTGATTTAAACTAATGTGTTCAGTATCATAAATGATCCTACAGGTTATTTAATTCATGACTGGTTCAATGTTACATTCGAATAGGCTTTATGATATGAGAAATGAAATTTAGACTTTGAGTTGGTTTCAATGTTTTGACTGATATATTACATTAGTCTTGATTGATTTTCATTCTATTTAGAAACTGAAACTGGATGTTGATTCCAATACTAGTTTTTCTATGTAAATTGTATATTAGAATTGACATTGATCCACTGTGTTTGGGCATTGGTTTCCCAGTTTTAACTGATTTTGAATGATCATTTTGAGGCTAATAGCCATGTTGTTTCACTGTCAATTGAGTTTAATATGGAACTGTCATTTAGTTTTCTTTAAAACTGAAATGTATACCCATGTTTCATTCACTGTTGGATTATTATTTAACTGTCCTTTGTTCTCTCCATCACACTGTTTTGATTCAATATTAACTGTCATGTTATTCCTATACATGGTATTGTTCCATACTAGAGTAATTGCATTGTTTTCCCAGGTTCTCTCACTGTTTTTCCCATTACAACTGATTCAAATGGATTCAATGTTAACTGTCATGTGTTTCCTATTTCATGTCATAACTCACACAACCTCACATGTTCAAACACTCACTGATTTCTCCAGGATTTATGCTACACTGTTTCCTATTCCTATTTTCACACACAAATGACACTGTCCACAGGTTTACACCATGTATTAGCTCAATGTTCCAGGTTATTACCCATGCCACTATTTCCTATTTGTACACACAGGTATCAATGTATCACTCACTGATTTTCAGGATATTATACCCACTGTTCACAGGTTATACCATTCACTGATTTTCCATGCCACTGTTTCCTATTCCTGTTTCCACACACATGACACTACCACACTATTTTTCCCAGTTATACACTGTTTGTATTTGCCCTGTTTTCCCCAGGTTTCCCGTACTGTTCTCATAACAGTTCACACACCATGTACACTACACTATATAACCCTCACACACACATGTTTATATTACACCCTCATGTGACACTCTCATGTCACTTCACACACACACACATACACATGAAAACAAAATACATGTGCCCATTTCCTATCCCTATGTATATGTGTATATACATATGTATATATATATATATATATATATATATATATATATATATATATATATATATATATATATATATATATATATATATATGAGATGCATATATATGTAGCCTATATGTTAATGTGTAGTACTATATTATATATATATTAATATGTGTTTTTGTGATATGTGGGTTGGCTTAGGCATGATATAGCCTATAGCCTAGGGCTCTTAGCCTATGGGTGTGTCTGTATGCATAGTGACTGTCTAGTTGGCTTGTACAGTCTAGAATTGGTGTGTGCTTACTAGAATAGACTAGTTAGACTAGTATAGACTTGTTTGACCTAGTTTGACTTCTAGGGTTGACTAGAGTTGACCAAGAGTTGACTTTGGTCTAGATTGACCTAAATTCATATAGAGTGCATTGAATTGTATCTTATTATCATTCTAGACTCATAGTGACTTGTACTGTTCTATAGGAGACAATCACCACTCCTCGGACAGTAGATACTCTACAGATACTCAGGATACATGCGAGTACATTCTCTGATCATTTCATATCCTGCATTAGGAGTACTTTCCTGCTTTAGATTACTTTACATGATGCTAACACGTTGGAAACACGGATTAGTACTATATGGATCTTGTCGTGCGATGTTATCCCCTTAGCGGATACATCGGGTATTTCATGTTCGTGTACTTTATCATGAGCATCGTGTACTCCTTGTGTTCGTGCTTTTCATGTACAAATCGTATGAAATCGTGTATACTCATGTGCTCACATGATCTTCATGTGCGACTATACTTCGTGTGCAATAACATATCTTGGCTAGATCCTTGTGTATTGATTGGGACGGGGGAGTAGAAGTGGTTATGTAATCAATCCAGTAGATTACTCGTGTACAACCTCTGTAGATTACTCGTGTACAACATCGTGCCGTTTACATAACCGTCTTGTGCTCTGAATCACTAGTCACTGATAGTTCTCTATATATGGTATCTATTTATTTACAGTCTTCCTTTTTCATCATGTTATTTCCTTCAGTTTCCTGTATCTTACTCTTTAGCATGATTATATTTCCTGACCTGCTATGATTTGTTGAGATGTACTGTGCTCGCTCCTGTCCTGACTGGACCTGTTGAAAATATTACATAGGACGAGGCTGAGGCGTTCTGCCCTACTTATTACGTGCGACCCTAGAGGATTGCTGTGACTTGGACCAGCAGTAGGACCCACTAGCAGTTGATGACACTTTCCTATATTAGGATGTCTTTATTATCTTTTCTGGATTACTGTATTGAGATTCTGAGATGTTATTTGGGATATGTACTTATTTAGACACTTAGACTTATCTGGATTGTATTCTCTGTGGATTTCATTCTGTTCTATTTATCTATCTTTTATCATGCTCTACCTTAGATGTGATTGAGATTGTATTGCTATGTCACCACCATTCGGAGTGTATATACTGTACATGTACCTTTACATTGTTAGATGTTGACCTAGGACAGCGTTCTACCGCCGACACTACGGCGTAGGCTGGACGTACCCATGTCTCGTGCCCTTACTCTAGGGTACGGGTCATGACACGTTTTTAGTGGTGGCCCATGCAGGTCCTGAGAGTCGCAGTTAGTACGATTTTGTAGTGGTACTCGAACTAGAGTGTCACTACAGCCTGTGGTAGAATATAGGATATAAGTTTTGAGGTACTCAATCACAGTTAGAATTCCTTGAGAGATTCCTGGGATGCCTCTTAAGAATCTCATTCTGAACTTCAAATTTGAAATCCTTTTCTCTTGTTTTGATTTACCCTTACTCCTTGATATTTGAATTTGATTTTGATGGATCGTTGTTGATTTGATTTTTCTTATCGAGATAAATTTTATGACCCGAGTTACGGTATCTTCTGATAACATATGTTGACGATTATAACAGGGATGGTAAAACGTCTACTTTATTATGGAACCTAGAGTTTACCGCAGCTATATTAGCTGGCGTAGCAAGAACATAGGGACCTGACTTCGGATGTACATATCTTGATCAAGAGATTGGAATTTTTTGCAGCTATACTAGTCGGCATAGCGAGGATTCCAGACGACATGATCATAGAGATGCATACCCCAGTTATGGACTCTACCGTTCATCGCAGCCTTGCTTACTAGCGTGGCGAGGATTCTGAGTATCATGATTTTGGACAGACGCATGTGATTATCAGATTATATCTTGAAGGTTTTTAAAGTATCACCTCTTTTATTTCTCTTCTGTTAAAAAAAAAATTGTTTTCCATCATCAAATAACTTAGGAGTAGGGATAACTTTAGTTGGCTAGTCTAATTCTTGTAGAAACTCATTAGTTATAACCTTTTCTTAGTATGATGATTTGATGACTTGTGATTAGGCCCTTATCTTAGGGATGATAGTATAGCCTGGCTTTAGAATAGTGACTCTTGTAGCTGGTTCTCCTTTGTTTATATTTACCAGTTTTCATATGGAATGATAGACTGCCTTACACCTTGATGATTGATTTACTTTTTTTTTTCTTTCAGTATGGCACCCATGACTCGAGCCCGTCGTCTGAGAGCCGCTGCAGCTCCGGATATGACTAGGAGCGTGCTCCCACCTCCTATTGCTCAGGAGGTAGTGACCCCTCAGGCTGACCCAAGGGTAGTGGCACCTCCCGCCATCGAGGAGGTGTTAGCATCCTCACCAGAGAGTTTCTCTCCACCACCTATTATTCATGAGAGAGCTGCAGTCTCATCTGAGACCGAGAGTCCTTCCCCGTCTCCTCCTCTGCCTCTAGGAGCGGTACCCCATACCATACACTCGGCATGTTTGTTTCCTGACGGAGCTCAGATATCCAGACTTCTCCGGGATGTGTTGGAGGCACAGAGAGTTCAGGCTGAGATCCTGAAGGAGCAGGGCCACGGGATCCAACTGCTGTGGGATTTGGTACATTCAGGAGGAGAGCCTAGTTCTAAGAGGACGAGGAGCAGTGTATACCCAGAGCCCCATGAGCACCCAGACTATCAGCCTAGACCATCCTATCCAGTCCAGACTCCTGTTCAGCAGAGGCCAGCTGAGAGAGTGCCTATCTGTACCTTATGTAAGAAGCTTAGACATTTATGGGACTACTGTAGGAAGAGAGGAGGGGTGTGCCTGTTTTGTGGGTTGGCTGCACACATGCTGCGAGACTGTCCTGCTATACTTATCCCAGCCAAGACTCCACCTTCGAGAGGGAGTTCCAGCCACCAGACCTAGTTGGAGGTGAGTCCTTGACCTATACCTTAGCCAGTCTTTGATAATTGATGCACCCTACCATATTGTTGTATGTTTTTTTTTGATACCTTATGATTGCTTTTGATCTAGTATGACTAGAATGGCTAGATGAGACCTCAGACTGATACCACTTACCAAAATCCTATATGTTATTTTTCCAATTGCATGATTTAGATAAGTTTTCTATTGACCTTGATTGTTGGGGTTTGACCTAGAAGGGGTACGATCACCTTAATTTCGAGGACAAAATTATTTTAAGGGGGATAGATTTGTCACTACCACAATTCTAGCTTGAGGGTATTTTGGTCATTTTTTAAAATTTTGGGAATTATTTGGAATTATTTAGTATTAATTATAATTATTGGAATTTAAGTGATTTTTAGTATAATTGATTTAGTGCTATTATTGACTTTGACTCAGGGTGACTTAGGAGACTGTCCTAGAAGCTAACCCTAGTCATGACTACTTGGTTAGATTATGAAACCCTAGTTTGACCTAAGTTAGTGATATCCTACTCATTAGAATTAATTTAGAAATAGGATTTGATTAGGCTAGAGAATGGCTTGTGATTTCATAAGTCATGACTTATGGCTTAGGCCCATAGAGGCCCATAGGCAACTAGTGAAACCCTAACCCTAGCCCTACACCCACTTGGCCGGCCACCTAGGTTTTCCCCTATCTATTTAATGCCTCTTCAAACTTAGGGCTAGCCTCCTTTAGGAATTTGCAAGTTTGGAAATAGAGGTAAACCCTTTCTTCCTCAATCCATAACTTCTCCATTTCAACTCCTTTTTCCTTCTAATTTCTTGCAATAGGTTCTAATCTCTGTGCATTTGATGGCTATGGTGAGAAATTTCAGTGAAGGAGCAATTTGGAGGAGTTTGGGTAGCTTGAGGAACAACTCTCTTTGAGGCTTTTTGAGCCATTTCACACCCCTAGGTAAATTCCTATCCTCTCCATAAAATAGTGTTTTAATTGCATGAATAGAAAGCCTTAGGTCTACCCTAACTGTTGGTATAGGCCTTGTTAGTTTCGTGTCCAATACGTGTCCGTATCGGACACGTATCAGTGGATACACCTAGGTGTTTGTTGAAATGCCACAGTGGGCATTTCTTTCTTATTTTCTGTTTCTTTTTTAATAGAAATTTAGGGTTTAGTCTCGCTTATTGTTTTCCAGTGGACTGAGGTGGTTGTGGTGTCGTGTCGGGTCGTATTGGACACGGGTACACACGGGGTTTCAGCACGCGCGCACGCGTGACAGTTCCCCTGCTACTCGGGGGCCACAGCTCCCTGTATACGTCACTTGGACACGTGAAACTCGACACATGGGTCGGGGCTGACACTGACACGAGGCTCCCAAAGTTTCGTGAGTCCTCGTGTCGTGGCGGGCACGCAGTTGCAAGTGCACTGGTCGTGCACTGTGCTGTGTACAGTTCTATTATGTGTTCTGTGTTTAAATTCTATTTTAATTGTTTAATTCATGATTAAATTGCTAAATTAGGTCCTAGACATATTTGTTAGTATATGTTAGTTGATATTTACATATTAGAATAGGTTTTGTCATGTGAAATGGGATTTTAGATATGGGAATTGGCTTCGACTGATACATGATTCCATTTCCTGTTTTCCCTATGTTATTCCTATTTTAATCTATTTTAATTGATGTTAGATAGTCATGTATGATCTCACATACTTGTTAGTTCATGATTAATTCGATTTACATACTAGGATGGGTTTTGGATTCATGAATGGGATTTTTGGCATTGAGTTGGCTTCGACTGATACGTGACTGATACATTGTTATTCCAGTTTTCCTAAACTTAATTTCCTATTTTATCTGATTTAAACTAATGTGTTCAGTATCATAAATGATCCTACAGGTTATTTAATTCATGACTGGTTCAATGTTACATTCGAATAGCTTTATGATATAAGAAATGGAATTTAGACTTTGAGTTGGTTTCAATGTTTTGACTGATACATTACATTAGTCTTGATTGATTTTCATTCTATTTAGAAACTGAAACTGGATGTTGATTCCAATACTAGTTTTCCTATGTAAATTGTATATTAGAATTGACATCGATCCACTGTGTTTGGGCATTGGTTTCCCAGTTTCAACTGATTTTGAATGATCATTTTGAGGCTAATAGCCATGTTGTTTTACTGTCAATTGAGTTTAATATGGAACTGTCATTTAGTTTTCTTTAAAACTGAAATGTATACCCATGTTTCATTCACTGTTGGATTATTATTTAACTGTCCTTTGTTCTCCCCATCACACTGTTTTGATTCAATATTAACTGTCATGTTATTCCTATACATGGTATTGTTCCATACTAGAGTAATTGCATTGTTTTCCCAGGTTCCCTCACTGTTTTTCCCATTACAACTGATTCAAATGGATTCAATGTTAACTGTCATGTGTTTCCTATTTCATGTCATAACTCACACAACCTCACATGTTCAAACACTCACTGATTTCTTCAGGATTTATGCTACACTGTTTCCTATTCCTGTTTTCACACACAAATGACACTGTCCACAGGTTTATACCATGTATTAGCTCACTGTTCTAGGTTATTACCCATGCCACTATTTCCTATTTGCACACACAGGTATCAATGTATCACTCACTGATTTTCAGGATATTATACCCACTGTTCATAGGTTATACCATTCACTGATTTTCTATGCCACTGTTTCCTATTCCTGTTTCCACACACATGACACTACCACATTATTTTTCCCAGTTATACACTGTTTGTATTTGTCCTGTTTTTCCCAGGTTTCCCACACTGTTCTCATAACAGTTCACGCACCATATACACTACACTATATAACCCTCACACACACATGTTTATATTACACCCTCATGTGACACTCTCATGTCACTTCACACACACACACACACACACACATGAACATAAAATACATGTGCCCATTTCCTATCCCTATGTATATGTGTATATACATATGTATATATATATATATATTATATATATATATATATATATATATATATATATATATATATATATATATATATATATTTTATATATATATAAAATATATATATATAAATATATATATATATATATATATATATATATATATATATATAGGTAGCCTATATGTTAATGTGTAGTACTATATTATATATATATATATTAATATGTGTTTTTGTGATATGTGGGTTGGCTTAGGCATGATATAGCCTATAGCCTAGGGCTTTTAGCCTATGGGTGGGTCTGTATGCATAGTGAGTGTCTAGTTGGCTTGTACAGTCTAGAATTGGTGTGTGCTTACTAGAATAGACTAGTTAGACTAGTATAGACTTGTTTGACCTAGTTTGACTTCTAGGGTTGACCAGAGTTGACCAAGTGTTGACTTTGGTCTAGATTGACCTAGATTCATATAGAGTGCATTGAATTGCATTTTATTATCATTTTAGACTCATAGTGACTTGTACTGTTCTATAGTAGACAGACACCACTCCTCGGACAGTAGATACTCTACAGATACTCAGGATACAGGCGAGTACATTCTCTGATCATTTCATATCCTGCGTTAGGAGTATTTTTCTGCTTTAGATTACTTTACATGATGCTGACACGTTGGAAACACGGATTGGTACTATATGGATCTTGTCGTGCGATGTTATTCCCTTAGCAGATACATCGGATATTTTGTGTTCGTGTACTTTATCATGAGCATCGTATACTCCTTGTGTTCGTGCTTTTCGTGTACAAATCGTATGAAATCGTGTATACTCATGTGCTCACATGATCTTCGTGTGCGACTATACTTCGTGTGCAATAACATATCTTGGCTAGATCCTTGTGTATTGATTGGGGCGGAGGAGTAGAAGTGGTTATGTAATCAATCCAGTAGATTACTCGTGTACAACCTCTGTAGATTACTCGTGTACAACATCGTACCGTTTACATAACCGTCTTGTGCTCTGAATCACTAATCACTGATAGTTCTCTATATATGGTATCTATTTATTTACAGTCTTCCTTTTTCATCATGTTATTTTCTTCAGTTTTATGTATCTTACTCTTTAGCATGATTATATTTCCTGACCTGCTATGATTTGTTGAGATGTACTGTGCTTGCTCCTGTCCTGACTGGACATATTGAAAATATTATAGAGGACGAGGCTGAGGCGTTCTGCCCTACTTATTACGTACGACCCTAGAGGATTGCTGTGACTTGGACCAGCAGCAGGACCCACTAGCAGTTGATGACACTTCCCTAGATTAGGATGTCTTTATTATCTTTTCTGGATTACTGTATTGAGATTCTGAGATGTTATTTGGGATATGTACTAATTTAGACACTTAGACTTATCTGGATTGTATTCTCTGTGGATTTCATTCTGTTCTATTTATCTATCTTTTATCATGCTCTACCTTAGATGTGATTGAGATTGTATTGCTATGTCACCTCCATTCGGAGTGTATATACTGTATATGTACCTTTATATTATTAGATGTTGACCTAGGACAGCGTTCTACTGCCGACACTGCGGCGTAGGCTTGACGTACCCACGTCTCTTGCCCTTACTCTAGGGTGCGGGTCGTGACACTTTATATGCAACTTTAAAATATAACAAATATGAAAATATAATTTTTAATATTATTTAACTATGATTCCAAATTTGAACCCGGCCCATTAGATAATAAAAGTATTTCAACCGAAGAAACCGAAACTGAATGATTATTCGATTCGGTACAATTTCGGTTTTGGCTAATTTCGATTCAGTTTCAATTTTGGATTTTTAGAATTTTGGCTTATTCAATTTTGACTATTTCGATTTGGTTGAAACTAAATAAACTGAACTCTCTCCTTATTGGAATCCCCTTTCCAAAGCACACTCCCCCAATGTGTCAAAAAAAATTAATTAGTTTATTAAGACAAAGTATGGTGTTATGGAACAGCTTTTGGCTTATCCATTTTAATGTTAAGTAGTCTAACATCCCAAAACTAAAAAATACTTTTCTTTCACACCTTTCTTCTCTTTATTTCTCTTTCAAGTTAGTCAAGACAAAAAAAAAGGAAAATTAAATAATTCGTCAAATTGTCAGCTACTATTGGAAGAATACTACCTCTGATCTGTTGGAGTCCAGTCTGAATTTGGTAACTGCATATTTGTGGAGTCCAAATCTAATATTTGATTTGATTATATTTGGATGTCCATAATAGGTATTGGGCTATTTTAGATATAATATTATTCTTATTTTAGGATTCATATTTAGGAAATCTTATTATGATCTAAAATATGATGTTGATAGAATATTTTAGGTATGATAGGATTTCTATTTTTTTCTATTTAGAAAATTCTATTATGACCTAGAATAGGTTTTTCTCATATTATATATATGGGGTAAGGGTGGGAGGCATAAAGCAGAGCATAAAGTTGAAATTCGGGGTGCTCATCTACATGAGATCTAAAAGAAAGTCTACACTCTCTTAGGGCTTCGCCATACAAGACAGAAGGAAGGAAGAGTTCTGATCGATGATTCGTTAATTTCGGTTAGGAAAATTGCTACGGATTTGTGAGTGATTTTATTGTAATATCTGTTGTTTCTTCTTAAGTGTGGTGCGTGGGTTGAACCTATTAGGGCAAAGGGTTCAACACTATTTTTGTCAATTTTGTAATTTTTATCCGAGTTATATAGATTGGGATTTGTCCAGGTGACGTAGTCACTGCTATATACTTGTCTTTATCTGTGTTCTGTTCTGTTAGACGGGAGTTGGTTATTTCAGGTGGATCGGCCTAAGTTTTTGCTGCAGCAACGTCTCAAACACAGTATCGGAGCGCTTGTAGGGCATGCTCGATTCCTAAGATCTGATATCATAAAGGAGGTTCGTTCGTTCTAGTCTGCTACTAATATCTGGTATCATAGCTTTTGGAGTTCTGGCAACCATGTTTATGGGCAGATGAACACTCGTATGATCACCCTCACAAGAGAACTGGACGATTTAGAAGCCAAGGATGAGGTTCTACTCTGGTGCAAGGACTTGCTTGGTCCGTTGGAGGGCGACAACGCAAAGCCAATGGACAAAGCTGCTGAAGACTATAAACGACTGGATAGGAAGGCCGCTAGATTCATCCGCCAATAGCTTGACGACTCGGTGTTTCACCATGTGTCCATGGAGCGTTCGGCAAAAGTATTGTGGGAGAAGCTACATTAGTTATACGAAAGAAAGACGACTGGCAACAAGTCATTTCTTTTCGCCAACTCGTCAACTCAAAGTACACGGAGGATGCCTCGATGGCACAACTGTTAGCCCAATAATTATATCATATTTTTGAATATAGCTAATTGATTAAGTTTAACATGATGATGTCACTAATATTCATGTAATCACTATCATATTCCTACTTAAATTTAGCATTGTCCTACTGTTCATTAAATATATCATACTATTATACTGCTTTGTTCGCCTAACATATACTTACAAACAAGTAAGCATGATCAAACCAGGACATATGCAATAAAAAATTAATAATGGTCCAAAGACGACGTTATACAAAAAGATTTCTCTGAACCGTCCAACGACCTATTCGGAGCCTCACACTCGGGGGTTCTGTAGTACCCCGACCCGCATGGCACCTTATGATGGCTGGTTGGTCCGATGAAGCCTTGTTGGACTTGGGAATATACGAAGGATCGCTTGGAAGGCTACACGATCGTGGCAAAAATCATCTTATAAAAGTGAGTAGTGTTGAACCTTTAGAAGATCTTTTAGCTTTACGCTTAATAAAAAGAATTTAGTATGCTATGTTTTCTTTTTGAGTTGTTAAATGCTATCTTGCATGGAACCCAGAAAGATAATGAAAGATAATTAATCACATAACCCGAAAACTGTTGCGAATCATTTTATGGATCGTGTGCTTCCAATTATTTTACGAATTGTATGCTTGTGTGCTTTACAATAAAATACATGACAGGTGAAGGAAAAGTCTAAAATACTTAGGCGGTGAGTATATCGAGCCTCAGCTCGATGAATAGATGGTAACACAAATAATAAGACCCAAGAACTGGGCGGTGAGTATACTTGAATTATGACCATAAGAATATATGGTATCAAAGATGTAGGAAGAGAGTGAGTAATAACATTATATTATTCGGTGCCGATGTAGAATGTTGATTACACTAAGACCCTAGATTGGGCAGATGGTAATGCGAGTGTTGGCTCAAGGCATATGAGGCAATACGAATGAGAATGACGGCTTATTTGAGAATGGTGGCTTATTTACTTAGTTTTCTTTATCATGCATTATATGTTTTCTTCATAGATAAGTTGCATATACTTGCATGGTCATGGACAACTTGTCGACAAGGTGGTTCCTTGAACGATATTCCGAGGCCTCGGAAACCGATTCGTCCTAGGAGGAACCTAGTGCTGAAGTAGTAGTACAGTGCTGAAGTAGTAGCACGGTGATTCGGGAACCTTTCGGACTGGGCTAGCTACCCGTGCTGAAGGGGGGCCGTCTAACCATAAGTCCAAGATGGCGTGTAGTGAATGACCCGCATATAGACAGGTCGCATGCTAATGATGTCTTATGCAGGCAGAGTAAGTTATGAATCAGACACATGGAGGAATGTTGGCTGTTGGTAAGAATCACCTGAACGGTAACGAATATGATAAATATGATATTGTTTCTAACAATATCTTATGCATGCAGACTAAGTATGGCTACATGACCTTGGGTAAGAAATCACCAAAAGGTGATAACATATTACTTTACACTATGCTGGCTATGAATAATATGCATGCTTTACTTCTGTCGAATATGAACTGCTAATTGACCTTAAGGTAACGAGAAAGACCACATTAATAATGTTCCTATCACATGACTACTTAGTGTTGTCTTCTTAGGTGAGTTGGGCCAGCACTGCTCGCCAGTACATAGATGATGTACTAACTCACATTTGTGGGCATCTTTACAGGTGCTCGTGCATAGGAAAATCGTTGATCAATGCTTGGCATCGATGAATCGGATGGGAATGCAGAAGCTCTTATCGCAAGACGATATCTTCTACTATACGGGACATAATATATAGAATAGTATAACTCAGTTGTACCAGTAAGATTGTAAGCCAAATCGAAGTTCATTGTAAGCCAAGTCGGTATGTTCGGTTGTAATCCTAAATGGCAAGTATTTCAGTTGGCTATTCAAGAGCCGTTGTTATCTGTTGTAAATTCTGTATCCAACTGCAAGTCTTGTAATCTGTTGCTATTATCAATAAAGAGATATAATTCTTCATATCTTGTTGTGACTTTAATTTATCTGCTTGGTTTGCTGCGATGTCGTTGTTTTCTGAGAAATATCGGGAACTGTAATGGTTTTGTCTTGTACAAGTGCAATCTAGACTTATATAGCATCACGCCCAATGGCTAGTTTCCGATATCTTAGGATCTGGGTGTGACAGAATGGTATCAGAGCACGGCTTTACGTCCTTGGATTCTTGTTCGATTTGTTTCAAATCAAAGTTGCCCTTATGATGATTCAAAGCTGCTTCCGCGATGACTCAAAAGTTGCTTTTGCGATTACTCAGAGTTGCTTCCGCGATTACTCAGAGCTGCTTTCACGATGACTCAAAGTGCATTTGTGATTATTCAGTGTTGCTTCCAAATTATTTTAAGTTGCTCCCTTGATTGAAAATCCGTTGATCCTTCGGGCCGCTCATTGGGTGTTCCATATAATAAGTTTAAATATCTGGGCTGTGATATGTGTGCTTTATTGAATTCTTAATGATACCAAAACGAATAACAATGATACGATACAATATAAGTTGGTAATGTGTGCTTGATGTCTTAAGTGTGGAATTCATAGAAGTAGATTGTTATGTGGTAATCGACAGTGGGTGATGGCATGGTATGTTGGAACAAAAATGTGCATGACTCGGTGAATGAGAGTCGACAGAATTTTGAATTGGCTTATGTATGTTGGCTTGGTTATATTTCAGATGCGGATGTGAGGGAATTAGTTGGTACTTGTGGTCAACAGAGCCGCCGAGGGATGGATAGTCTAAAATGGACGTTGGATTAGTGCGAAAGAGAAATATTGTGTCGGTGGTGACTTAAAATCTGAGTGGTATATGGCTCTACCCTTTAATAATAAGATGCCCCTTGTCACGATCCGCTATCCAAATTGTTGGGCCGGGCTGAGTCATGTCCAGCCTACGCTTGAGATAAAGCGTATTAAGCTGTTCTAAAGATAACAAGATAAGACTAAAATGTGCTAACAGTTCTATATGTAATAAAGAGTCAGAAATGTTCCAAACACAAAAGTTATCTCGTATATAAGTAAGTTCCAAGTACAAGTCAAAAATGTAAAACTGGATACAGATCCAGTTACAAAATACGTAGTCTAATACATGACTACTCTAAAATATCCCGAGCAACTACACAAACTAGACGAGTTTTTCCGCAGGTACATCCTCGTAAGATAAAGTCTGGTCCTCGGCAGCAACTCCATAATAGGAATCACAAAGCAACTCCTCCTCAGAAAGTATACCTACAATATTATCCTGTCAGGACGGGAGCAAGTACTGATTCTAGCAAACTAAATATACGAAACATGAAATGAATATGAGAGTAATGAACAGGAATCATGTTATATCATAATCTATCATGGCAAGGACACATATGTCATAGAGACAAATGTATATATAATATTTAAAACTGTAGCAGGTACGTGATTGTCAATAGGTGTACAATGTGCAGGGGCACATAATGAAATATACTTCCGTACAAGTGTAAAGGCGATAGATGTACATACGCACAAATACAGCTTTGAGATAAAGGCCTACGACGTAGTAACATGTAAAATAAAACTTTGCTCGGTACAATAGAGGGGCATGATCACGTACTCAACTATCAGTTTCCCCCATAACCCGTTGTTAAACATGTGAGAGATATAAAAACTGTCCTAAGCATGGTAGGTACTACAAATAATGTAACATGTGAAGATTTTAACTTGCTACCCCAAGGATCAGCATTTAACATGGTTGGATCACAGTTCATTATTGTAATAGTATGTAAAGTTTGTAGAAGTACTTGCCTTTAGCAAAACAAGGTAGTGATAGAAATGCTAGAGATGTCTGGTGACTCGTTACTGTAGAAATAATACATAAACTTAGTTTTCATACTAAGTTAAACACTAAAACACTAGTTGTGCGACACAACTTTCTGATTGGACACCTAGCCAAATGATGACTTTAGCATAAGAGACCAGTGTGGGGTGACACAATACCCAAACTAACTTTCTAGGGTCTTTATACTAGTGTAGGGGGTGGTCCAATACTACAATAACTCAAAACAACACAAAACATTGCAAGTCGTAACTATTCAATAAATAAATCAAACTATACACTGTGTTCCAATAATTTTTGAGATAGACAAAAAGCTCAATTTTACATAAAATAAAGTACCAAAATAATCCTTGTTAATTATAGAAATTTATATTAATTTTTCTGGAATTTATAAACCTTCATAGATATTTATTAAAAATCAGCAAACAAATGTATCCTGAAAATGAGTTCTGTTTTCCTATTTCTATAAAATGCCAAAAGTACTTATTAAATGCTAGAAAAATTATATTAAATTATCTAAATTAACATAGTATTTAAATACAATATTTTCTAGATTTTTATAGCACTTAGGATATATATACAAATTCAAAAACAGCAAGTAACAATTTTTGGAAAATAAATAATTAATCATTTACTATTTTGTCCACGTATTCGAAATTGAACCGAAGTCCAGATACGGGACCCAAAGTCATGAATCAAGTCTAATATGACTTGTACAGATTCTGAATATATTAGACACATTTGGGCCCAAAAATCCATGCTAGGTTTGGACATCAAATGGCCATGATTATTAAAATACAGTAACTTAAATATAAATAATATATTTTAAAGTGGTAAAATATGCAAGTCATAAAATTACCTAATAAAATAACTTGTGAATTTATTCATAATAATATTTGCACAAAGTAGAATTTGAAGTACATATACATATACAGCAATTATATTTATATATATACATAAATACATAGTTATTTATGTATACATATATAATGAATATATATATATATATATATATATATATATATATATATATATATATATATATATATATATATATATAATAAATATACATATTTTTTATATATATAATAAATATACATATATATACAAATACAGTATATATATATATATATATATATACAACAGTATATATAATATATATATATATATATATATATATATATATATATTATTATTATTATTATTATTATTATTATTATTATTATTATTATTATTATATATATATATATAATAATAATAATAATAATAATAATAATAATAATAATAATATATATATATATATATATATATATATATATATAAGGGGGGGCTAAAAAAAAAATATATATATATATATACATATACATATACATATACATATATATATATATATATATATATATATATATATATATATATATATATATATATATATATATATATATATATATATATATATATATATATATATATATATACATATATATACATATATATAATAAAATAAAATAAAAACAAAACAAAACAAAAAGAAAGGAAAAGGGGGGGGCTCAAACTCGGCCAGGGGGGAGAGGGGTTTAACACGCTCGGGCTGGCCAGGGGGTCAGCTCGAGTTAGCTGTTAGGGATAGGGTTTGGGTTAATTTTATTATGGGTTTTAAGTTAATGGTTTTTAAACCCGATAACAGTCTAGAAAACCCATTAACCCAAACTCTGTGCTTCGTGTCCTGACAGTTAAGGACACGGAGAATGGTCGAGTCCTGTGTCCGGGTCGTGCACGACACGCACGACTCGAACTAGCCGTGTCCAAACTTACCACGAGACTCGTCGAGACTCGGCGAATCACATAGGTGAAGACGAGTCGAATTGGAGAAAGAAAAGCGAGGTGACACGTACGTGTCCGACTTTGAGTCGAGTTGCGAGGCTGCTGTAGGGCGGAGGAGTCGTCGGGGCGGTCGGAGAAAATGGAGGGGAGTTCGTCTGGTCGAGGCGAACTGAATGGGGGTGGTCGCTCGTCGGGAAGTGGACGGTGGTGGTGGCTAGACTAAATCTAGGGTTTCGATGAAGTAGCCGGAGAAGGAGAAGTGAGGGCGACGGTTAGGCTAGGCTGGGTGGTCGGAAAATAGATTAGGGTTAGGGTTTGGGGTCGGGGGATATTTATAGGGTTGGCATGGCGGTGGGAATGGTGGTTAGGTCGGCCGGGTCGTCGGGGCGGTGGTCAACCTGGTCGTCGGTCGTGGGAGAGAGGAGAGAGAAAGAACGTGGGAGGGGGGGGTGATGGGTAGAGTTGCAGCAAGGCCCCCAGAGTTTGGGGTTTTGCAATATAACCCTACTCCTATCGGTTTGAAAATATAATTTGCAAACCGCAATTAAAACAAATCATTAAATTGTAAACTGATATTATAACAATTCAACAAATTGCATATTGATATTAAAACAATTCTACAAATTGCATATTGATATTTTAAACTATAAAATTCATTTAAAATTTTATTAAAAATTTTAGAAAATTCCAAATAATTATAATAACATATTTTAAAGCTATAAATACTATTTAAAATTTATAAAAATAATATTTAAAAAAACTAGGGGCTTACACCCCTTGACCCTGTTCATAGTATAGTGATGCTTTACCTGTAAGGTATGAGTAATACCGAGTCGTAGCTGGATTACGATTGATACAAGACGGTTAGGCGTGTCCCTTGATAATTAAGTTCGCATGAACCATTGCGAGACTCTGATAGTTTGTATTATACTGGGTAATAAGAAATTAAGAATGTGAAAGGAATGCCGTGGTTGGGAATGGTACAAATTATAGATTCAGATGATGACTTGAATCAGTTGGGTAAAAAGATTATAGGCTCAGTAACGATGGTTGGGTGTTGCTATCAAAAGATTTTAAAAGAACAATATAGACCGAATATAGAATGATGTTGGAATTGAATAGACAGAATTACAATGCTGGACCTCACAAACTAATGGTGACGTTAGGTGCTTATTGAGACGTTGCAAATGATACAGAGGATGCAGATAGTTGCATCAGCGGCCCAAAAATAGAGAATGGACTTGAGAAAATATATGGCTTTTGCACATGTGCAGTTGCGCATAGAAGAATTAGACATGCCCGAATTAACAAGTTATGACCCTTGATTATTTTGAGACATAAAGAATGAATACTTGTTCCTTGATGCATGAAAGAGTAGATGTTACTTATGAGACTCTAATAGCTGGAATACAATTAAGTATCGAAATGTAGCAATATGTAATATAGTCGGCGGATAATGTTGTCGCATGAATGACGAGTTTGTGTGGAATATAGAATTATTGGATTATGACTTAGCTAAATGAGTTATGTCATATCCACTAAGATGACCGAGATACGGATGCTAAATGATTGGTGCCATAGAGATTGGATCAATACATAAATAGTGAAATCTTCTTATGGAATCACAAGAAGATGATGCAAAACAAATATTGATGGTTAACGTGAATTGCTAAGAGATGACCGTATTTGGTGCTAATAGAAATTCATAAAAGATGCTTTCGGAGGAAATATGAATAAACAGTTGCCTTATTTTGTTGGTTAAAGAGTACAGACCGTATCGATGATCTAAAAATGTGGAAATTAAATATGTCGCGAAGAGACCGAAGGAAAGAGATTTTAAATGATAGACTATTAAGGTAGCAATGTTGGGTTATGACTTGGAATAGTTGGCCAATTGAATATACACAATTTGAGTACAATATGAGAATGCAAATCAGATCGAGTAAGTGATGTTGTATCTATGCAAGTGAAAACTAAAAGTTTGGATGTTCGATTGATAAAATTTATATGATGCTTTCGAGATTGACCCATAAGAATTGTTGGATAGGTTTGTCGGATGTGGGTAAGTCTAGAATAACTTCGTTGGGTATAACCCAAGGACGAGTACGGGTTGATAGACTTGACCCTAGAGTGTCGGTTGGTTGCCTAAGTTTCAGATTGTTGGCCATAATATTTTAGTTGTTCACGTTGAGAATAAGTTCATGAGATTGGGGTAGCGTCCCATGTCCCTTAGATTGGTCGGATCATAGATTGTCCCTGAGATAAGATAGAGTCCCTCTGATAAGAATTGGTTGCCTCTAAGATAAGAGATATTATGTCCCTATTAGCTATCCATCTCGGATGAGTTAGCTAAATGTCTAGTTTAGCTTAGAATAGCTGACCGTAGAGACTTGACCAAAGGCTAAGTTGATTGTTGGAGACCCTTAGGATGACCCTATTGATGTTACATTAGTATAGTCGGAATGAGAGAGATACGTCATGAAGTAAAGTTTGTAATGGAATGGAGATTGGAAAATTTTGATGTTATAATGTTGGATGGAATGACGGATCATATTGGTTTTGGAACTTGGTTGTCTTTATTCGGAATGTCAAAATTTGTTAGAAATGGTTGGATTTGATTGATTGGTCGGTTGAATCATATTGAGTTGCACAGATTGATGGTAGTTGCATTGAGATAGTCAGGATAATTTCATTGATGGATAATCAGATCGGAATTGAGAATAAGTGTATGACAGAATGGAGTAGTGCATATAGCCGAGATCGGGGAGGGCGAATGCAATTTTGAAATGACCTTTGGAATTATGCTGCGGGAAATGAGAGTTGCACATACGATATGATAATATGTTGGCTTGATCAATACGAAAATTTTTTGAGTACATCAAGAAATTTTACTAGAGTGGAATGATGGTACAACTTGGAAGATAGATCATAACCAGAAAATTTTTGAATTGCAAATAAAGTACATGAATATGAACGATAATGGGTACATGATTTGATCGATGAGAATCGTGGTGTTGAATAAGATATGGCTATTGACTTTATCAAATTTGGTGGTATGAATGACAATGGACTTGAAAGGGAACTGTGGATTCGTTGGAATAATTGATATAACTATGTCGGAATACTTTAGGAATTTTGGATCGGTCGAAGGAGTGGAATTGGTAACATTGATTGTGTTATTAGTTGATTGGGAGATTGAATAAATGAATTAAGACTATACGAGATGCTCAAACAGATTTGCTGACATTCGGGAATGAAGTTATACCTGTAGCTCATTCATTTTCTCTATTACTAAACTTGGTTAAAATACATATATTTCTGGGATGCCTAAAATATGTGTATGATTATAATTAAGTGGTATGCTGAATTCAAACGAAGTAACGGGAAGAATTATCATGTGCTAAGAAATTGCATGAGTGTTGGAGGAAAGTACAAGGATGGTAAATTACTTTGAATCAAATTTGAATGCTTTGGCGAGATGGTACATCATTTGAAATCAATCGAGATATTGCAGAGAAATGTTAAATAGTACAAGTTGATCGTTGGAAAGTTTCATAAGTTCAATTGAAGTTCTGGGGATGAGTTTTGTTTAAGTTTTGAGGACGAAACTTTTTTTGAGTGGTATATATTGTAGTGCTCCGACCCGTACGGTGCCTTATGATGGCTGGTTGGTTCGATGAAGCCTTGTTGGACTTGGGAATATACGAAGGATCGCTTGAAAGGCTCTGCGATCGCGACAGAAATCGTCTTATAAAAGTGAGTAGTGTTGAACCCTTCGAAGATCCTTCAGCTTCACACTTAATAAAAAGGAATTAGTATGCTATGTTTGCTTGTTGAGTTGCTAAATACTATCTTGCATGGAACCCAGAAAGATAATGAAAGATAATTAATCACATGACCCAAAAACTGTTGTGAATCATTTTATAGATCGTGTGTTTCAAATTATTTCATGAATTGTACGATTGCGTGCTTTGTTATGAAATACATGACATATGAAGGAAAAGTCCCAAATACTTGGACGGTGAGTATATCGAGCCTCAGCTCGATGAATAGATGGTAAGACAAATAATAAGACCCAAAAACTGGACGGTGAGTATGCTTGAATTATGACCATAAGAATGTATAGTATCAAAGATGTAGGAAAAGAGTGAGTAATAACATTCTATTATCCGGTGTCGATGTAGAATGTTGATTACACTATGCCCCTGGATCGGGCAGATGGTAATACGAGCGTTGGCTCAAGGCATATAAGGCAATACGAATGAGAATGATGGCTTATTTGAGAATTGTGGCTTATTTACTTAATTTTTATTATCATGTATTACATGTTTTCTTCATAGATAAGTTGCATATACTTGCATGGTCATGGATAACTTGTCGACAAGGTGGTTCCTTGAACGGTATTCTGAGGCCTCGAAAATTGATTCGTCCTAGTGGAAACCTAGTACTGAAGTAGTAGTACGGTGATTCAGGAACCTTCCGGACTGGGCTAGCTATCCGCCGCTGAAGGGGAGCCGTCTAACCATAAGTCCAAGATGGTGTGTAGACAGTGACCCACATATAGACAGGTCACATGCTAATGATGTCTTATATAGGCAGAGGAAGTTATGAATCAGATACAGGAAGGGATGTTGGATGTTGGTAAGAATCACCTGAACGGTGACAAATATGATATTGTTTCTAACAATGTCTTATGCAGGCAGAGTAAGTATTATAAATACACTGGGATGGCTATATGACCGTGGGTAAGAAATCACCAAAGGGTGATAACATATTACTTTACACTATGCTGACTATGAATAATATGCATGCTTTACTTCTGTCGAAAATGAATTGCTAATTGACCCTAAGGCAACGAGAAAGACCACATTAATAATGTTCCTATCACATGACTACTTAGTGTTGTCTTTTTAGGTGAGTTGGGCCAGCACCGCTCACCAGTACATAGATAATGTACTGGCCCACGTTTGTGGGCATCTTTACAGGTGCTCATGCATGGGAAAATCGTTGATCAATGCTTGGCATCGATAAATCGGATGAGAGTGCAGAAGCTCTTCTCGCAAGACGATATCTTCTGCTATACAGAGCATAATATATAAAACAGTGTAACTCAGTTGTACCAGTGAAATTGTAAGTTAAATTGACAAGTTCATTGTGAGCCAAGTCGGCTTGTTCGGTTGTAAGCCCAAATGGCAAGTATTTCAGTTTGATATTCAAGAGCCATTGTAATCTGTTGTAAATTCTGTATCCAGCTGCAAGTCTTGTAATCTGTTGCTATTATCAATAAAGAGATATAATTCTTCATATCTTGTTGTGACTTTAATTTGTCTGCTTGGTTTGTTGCGATGTCGTTGTTTTATGAGAACTACCGAGAATTGTAATAGTTTGGCCTTGTACATGTGAAATCTAGACTTGTACGATATCATATCCAGTGACTAGTTTTCGATCTTCCGGGATTGGGGCGTGCATGTTCCGCTGCCCGGTCAGTAGACATGGGTCGATGGGACAGCGTCCTGTCATACTCCGGTTCTGCAGAATCGATCGTCCTCGCTAGGGCATGATGTCGCAGGAGCCTAAGTTGTGCCCGTACAAGGTAATTTCCATAACATTCGATTACAACAGCTTGGCGACAGGGTCGTCGCACCGAAATTCCAAGCAGAAAAGTTGAATAATACAAGATATATAGAGAACAAGTAATCTTTACTGATATTGAATAAGGTTATAATGGCTCGAGACCAAGATTACAAATCATTCAAGCTCACCCTCTCTCTTTGATTACCATCACTCAGCTCTCTCTCATCTCTCAATACAAATGATCATGTCTTTCGTCTTACAACTTACAGATGCTTCAGAAGGCGATGTCCATATATTATGTCCCGTATAAGTGAAAACTCCAGCACAATCGCTTGCCTCGAAACATCAAGGAACTCTATGCCTCGGTGCATCCAAGCGAGCTCCGCCTCGAGCGAGTACATGTAACCTGCACATGAAAATTGGTGGGGTGTTAGTACCAACCGTACTGGTATATGGTATCTCACCCACCCATACAAATACCAACATGTTATTTTAGTGAGTGCAACTTGTTCTTTTATGGTCTTTCTAATATTGCCTTAGGTTCAGTTCCAAGACATACTCCTGGACTACTTTGAGACGCAATGACATAGTCGTTCCAAGTAACCTATTTTGTATAATAATATTGAGGTCGTGCCTCGTAACTTAGTACAATTTACTCAATACTCGCCTTATGGCCTTCCTTCGATTTCTTTGTGTAACTTTCTCAATCATAGACTTGTGAACTTAGTGTCAACGACTCAAAACATGACACCACATATCATGCTGAAACACGTGTTTCTTCTTATAGCCAAATCTTAGGCTCCATACTCGTGTTGCATACCATGTACCCATTTCTTGACTCTTTCGTGCAGTGCATATACCTCTTGACTCATTCGTGCCGTGTACACACTTCTTGATTCAATGTAAGGCATGCACACGGATTGCGGCTATCAAGCCGACTCAAACTATATAACAACCTAATTCCGAAAAAGGGATATTTTTGTCATTTTAATAATTTTGATAAATGTATTAGTGATGGTAATATTTATTTTATATACATTGGTTGTGTGTTAGTTAACTTGAATCGACCATGTGTTGAGTTGGTTAGAGCTTATTTGTTAGACTTGTGTTAGTAAACAAATTAGACTAGACACTACACTAGAGCCCAACAATTAGCATGACATGATTCATGAGCCAACTCATTGGACTAGGCCCAATTAGATCCATTAGTCATGACCATTTAATTAAATTATGGATTAGACTATTACCAAAATAAGTTTAGAACCTTCCATGCATTAATTAGCTCCCCAGACAACTTTTAGAGGGCACGTTAGTCACTTTGGATTTGGCATAACCCTAGCCCTATATGGCCGGCCACCTCTAGAGAGAGAGAGACTCATTCTCTCATTTCATTCCATTGTTCCAATTCCTCCCAATTTGGTGTTCTTCCCCAATTTGAGCCATTCCTCCACCAATCCCTCTCAAATTCCTCTCAATCTCTCATCCATCCTCCATTATTTCACTTGAAGGAGCCTAGGAGCTTGGAGACTAGGAGCACTAGAAGAGGAGTCCAATTGCTAGGAGCTTCGTATCCGAATTTTGTCTAATTGTCTTTTCATTAGAAATCTATCTACTAATAGGTATCATCTCAATTTCCTCTCTAATTAGACTCTATTTGTGCTAATTAACCCTTAGGAATTCACCCATGGACTAGGACTATCCACAGGAGGAAGATCTAGGCTCTAATGACCCTTTATGTAGAAGTTATATTGAGTTTTGTGTCAATTTTGGGGGAATTTTGAGATTGGTGCACCAAGTGTTTGTCATTTGGTCATTTAGATCCATTTATATTAGAATTGCTATTGTGTGTCTAGATCTGTATCCACAATTGGATACGAGTAGGTCGTATCATTATACTGTAGGACACATGGTCATTTTGGAGTTTTTTTCTCCGACACTTGGGGCACACATGTCCAATTGCACATGACACTTGATAGTAGCTTCGAATTGCATTAATTGTGTTCATATATATATTTTAGACTTGCTTATGTGATTTGGTAGGATTTTGACAAGGTTTGGTATAGTTATCTTGGCCGTATCACAAGCGTATCGTATAATAGTGCGATACAAGGGTGATGCACGTCAACTGTTTGTGTTTGTGCATATGTGTGTGTGTCTGGTGGATACACACTCATTAGACATGTGTATGTGTGTGTGTATATTCATATATGGATATAGGTATGTGTATATGTATATGTAGATGTGTATGTCATAGTGTGTGTTAGAGCCTATAGGCTTGTGTATGCAAATGGCATACACGTGTGCGTGTGTGTGTGTGTATATATATATATATATATATATATATATATATATATATATATATATATATATATATATATATATATACACACATGATCTGGGTCCTCAGGGCTTTCGGATTTTCCGAACCCTAGATTGACATCATTTTCAGATCCATCAACAACGTTTGGTTTTCCACAGTCATCAATGGCCAGGACGCAGGGTTCTTCCGATCCACCCACGGGATTAGACAGGGGGGCCCACTCTCCTCCACCATTTTCATCATTGCGGCAGAAATCCTCAGCAGAAGCCTAAATAGTATGCCCAGATTGCCCGATTTCCACCACTTTCATACCACCACTGGCTGCCCGCTTATCACTCACCTGGCATACACGGATGACGTCCTCATCTTCTTCTCAGGAGACGTCGGATCTATCGAGGTGGTGCTCAGTACGCTCGAACGCTACACCTGATGCTCCGGACATCGAGTCAACAACAACAAGAGCGTCATCTACATCCATCACAAAACTGACAGATCTCGCTCTACGGAGCTCTCCAACATGACCTCGTTCGCTGCGGCATACCCGTCTTTCCTGTACCTGGGCTGCCCGTTGGTGTACGGGAAGACGAACTCGGGTATATACGAGCACCTTGTAGACAAAATCCGTAAACTGATCGCGGGATGGCACAACGCCACTCTCTCCCCCGGGAGAAAATTGATCCTTATCAAACACGTTCTTTCTTCCATCCCGGTATTCACCCTAGTCGTCTTCTCCCCTCCCAAGAAGGTCCTCCACTCTCTAGAGGCCCTATTTACCAAGTTCTTCTTGGGCCATAGCGACGGTAAAGACAAACACCACTGGGCTAGCTGGGACACCATGGCCAGACCCACTGAAGAAGGAGGTCTGGGATTCAGTAGACTAGCCCACATCGTGGACGCATGCTCCATGAAGCAGTGGTGGAAGTTGCGCACGGAGACCTCGTTGTGGACGAGGTTTATGAGAGCCAGATACTCCAAATTCTCTCATCTGAAGGAGGCGGTCACCAACAACAGATCTTCAGCGTCGTGGCATCGATTAACCCGGGGACGTATCCTCGCAGAACCTTTAATCCGGCTTATGTTAGGTGATGGGCGATCATCGGCCTGTCAGGAACGGTGGCTTATGCAGACACCATCCAGCCCAATGTTCGTACACCGCATGGATGCGAGATTAGGGATCTTTGGAAAGAAAGTTACGGATGGAATTGGGAGAGGGTCAGAAATTGGATCGGCCAGCCGGCGGCCGACAGTCTACTCGCTGCTAACCTTTGGGTTACTGACACACCTGATACGTGGAGATGGTCTCCCAACCCGAGCGAGAATTTTACGCTGGCTTCCACCAGAATAGTTGCTAGAGGCGGCGGTGTACCGAACACCACGTACACTAAGTTTTGGCATTCCTGCATTTCTACCAAATAGTCCATCCTTATCTGGCGCGCATTACGCCGGAAGCTTCCGACGGACGACACAATAAGATATTTTGGGTTTAGCCTCGCGTTCAGATGCCACTGCTGCGTGGAGCACTCTTCGGAATCGGTAGATCACGTCCTCTTTTCTGGGGAGCTGGCGTCTAAGATCTGGTCCAATCTTCATAACAGAATGAGTCTCATCCCCCCGATTGGGGGCTTTCACGATCTTTTAACAAGCTGGGGCTGCTCCCACGGACATCAGATCGTCGTAGCCGCCAGTATCTGGGTCTTATGGAAGAACATGAACAAATTCAGATACGAAGGCTGTCAACTCTACCATCCTCAATTATACAGTGAGGTAATCAGACAAATTCACAAAAGGCACTGCGCGCACGTCCCTAACGCCTTATGGGAGGCCCTTGCTTAATCCGAGGTTCTTGCGCTGAACGCTGTCGTCGAGAAGTGGTCCCCTTTTGTGCGCGATCTAAGCAGCTTTTTTTTTTCTTTTATTTTGCCCTTGTCGCGTCGAGCGCGCTCACTTGTTTAGGCTTCGGCATTTTGCGCCTAATACTTCAATAAAGCTCCTTTTGTCAATATATATATATATATATATATATATATATATATATATATATATATATATACATGTACCTATGTGTGTACATATGTGAGTATATTGGTGTGTGTATCATATATGTGGGTACATAGATATGTAGTTACATGTGTAGTGTGGGCTAGAGTGTATGTGTGTGGATACACACGTGTAGGCATGTGTGTGCATAGGGAGTGGGGTGCATCCTGTGAACCATTAGGAGTCATATATGTGTGTAGGTGGTTGGGTACTTGAGTAGATAGTCTGTTAGACATATAGATAGATAACTTAATAGCTAGTTAGATAGATTAGTAAATGAGGAGTAGATAGGTGAATTTATAGGATAGGAAGAGAGGCATAACGGTAGGAGTTTGACTGCACAAGAGTCAGTCCACAGAGGCAGCAGAGTGTACTCTGTGCACTCTTAGTTGAAGTTCCTGTACAGGGGGCAAGTGGGTTCCTGTGTGCCCTGTGCACTGCTGCACTAGGCAGCAGGGGCAGCATGCTGATCTCTGCCTGTGCAGTACCTAGAGCATACAACAGCAGTAAAGAAAGTGAGAGGGAAGCCTGTGCAGGTCCTGTACAGATAGGAAAGAACAGTGGCAACAACATTAGCTACTCCACTATACAGCAGGGAGAAGAGGGGGGATAACAACAGTTTTCCCTGTTATGGTGTGCAACAATTTGCACACCATGCTTTGACAGCAGTGCCTAGGTGCACTGTGGTGTGTGTGTGAAGGTAAGTTATGTATAAGTGTAATGAGAGTAATGTAGGTTTATGGGTAGGTAATGTGGCTAGGTGGCTTTGTGCACGGATAATTGTGTAGGAATGGGTATAGGTGTATGAAAAGGGTTAAATAGAATTGGGTATTGTCTTGAGTGTATCGCATAGGAAATTGGTATATGGCTATTAGTGTGTATATACATATATATAGGATAGGTAAAGGGTTGGGTAAGTTAAGGTATTGTGTACAGGGATATTCATATACATGTAATAGTTGGTAATAGGCCTATAGTATCTTATATATATGTTTAAGTTAACACATAGGCATAGGTAATGGGATTACCAATGTGCTATGTGATAGGGTATAAGGTAATGAGTATAGGTAATTTGTTTACCTTGTGTTCAGGTATAGGTAAGATACATAGGATATTGGGTAAATATATTAGGATATCGCGTCATAGAGCCTATGGGTATATCAAATATGTAGATACATAGGGTATGGCCTAGTATAGACTATAATACCTTGGTATGACAAGGTATGGACCTAAAAACCTAGGTATGACCTAGTTTGACATAGTTTAGTAAGGTATCGACCTAGTTGACCTAGTTTGACCTAGAAATAACTTGGAGACCTAGTATTGAGGTAGTATAACATGTTTATGATTTCAAAACACAAATTGACATTGATATTCCATATTTAGGTCTTCGAGGCACCGTATCGGATACCGTTGATCTTCACACCTGATTTCAGGCGACTACATTCTTTGATAATTTTTCGTTTATGATATCTTCTATGTTTCCTGTATTTAGTATAGATATCCTTGATCTCTTGATATATTGGTTACACGGATTAATATTTCTTGGATCCCGTCATAAGATGTTATTCCTTATATGTTTTGGTATATCCTGTGCAAGCCCTATTGTTGTTCTTGTGTATTATATAGACACCGATTCTTGTGAAGGCTCGCGATCTTCTCTGCGAATCCCGTATCGTAACGTACCATGGTTGGATCAACTGTACCAGTCGAGGGCGGGGAGTAGTAGTATAGATATGTGATCATACCCTCCTTGTGCATGTCATGTTCCCTGTGAGTGTTAATCATACACCATACGTATGATTAACCAGGCCATAAACTCCTGTTGCAAGTTCCTAAGCCGATCACATATTGAAACTAGTGCTCACTCAGTTAGATAGTTACTTCCTGACTATTATACATGATGATTCTTATTCTCCTGTTTATTTATAGTATTTTAATATATGTTACATTCATATACATGTTACTTTATCTTGAATATTCTCTCTATTTACTGATACATAGTCTTTATCATTTACTGGAACTGTTATTAGAGGTGTATTTTGCTCCAATCCTGATTGGATATATTTTTTCCAGATGATTTAGATGACAGTTGTCCTACCTACTACGACGACAAGATGTAATAAGCATAGACCAGGAGACACTGATCCAGGAGGGTTTAGATCCAGCTGAGGAGGCTCTAGTAGCGACTCAGTTAGACTAGTTTAGTACTGGATTTGTCTCCAGCTTTTGACTCTTGGCACGTTATATCTTGAGACTGGTGTTATTTGAGATAGTTGACTCTTAGACTCTCTTTGTACTTATACTATATTTATGTTAGATTCTCCTGGATATTTCTTATCATGTCTTTATATCCTATTCGTGCCATTTATTTTCCTTATAGTCATTGTGATTGAGTATGTATATTAACATTATTTGTCCTCCGTTTGGAGTTGAGATATCTTATCGGGTTATGATACATATTGTTAGTTAGCATAGTAGACCTAGACAACGTTCTACCGTCGATGTTGCGGCGTAGGCTGGGCGTCGTTACGTACTTGTGCCTCTATATCGGGTGCGGGACATGACAAACTATATGAAAGTAACTGTCACCACAAGCCATCTTAGACTAAATGTAAGACGAAAAAGCTTTGTGTGAGAGGCGCAGTCTCCCCCGAAGGTTCCAAAATACTCGTATCAGCGGCACGCTCTTCGGAGGTCAGCCACATGCCCACTGAAGGCCCGTAATACCTACAATTTCTCCTAGGCCGATACGAACCCGGTGCCCCAAAGATCATTCGTGGAACCACGTATCCATTGCGACAGGTTGGTACTTGCACCCCACCAATTTTTGTGCATATTACAGGTACTCGCTCGTTCGAGACGAAGCTCGCTTGGATGCGTCGAGGCACAGAGTTTCTTGACATTTCGAGGCGTGCGGACGCGCTGAAGTCTTCACATATACGAGACATAATGTATAGTCATCGCCTTCTAAAGCATCTGCAAGTTGTAAGCTGAAAGGTATGATCATTTGTATTGAGAGAGAATTGAGTGATTGTAATCAAAGAGAAGATGAGCTTGAGTGATTTGTAATCATGGCCTCGAGCCGTTGTAAACTTATTCAACATCAATAAAGATTACTTGTTCTTTACACATCTTGTGTTATTCAACTTTTATGCTTGCGACTTCGGTGCGATGACCCCGTTGCCAAGCTAATCTAATCGGCTGTTATAGAAATTGTGCACGGGCACAAACTAGGCTCGTGTGGCATCATACCCTAGCGAGGTGGATCAGTTATGCAGAACCGGGGCATGACATGCCTCCCCATGGGGGTTTAGGGGCGAAGCCCTCTAAAGGTATACAGACCATGTCATATACTATTCAATCTTGATGTTACTGGGCTGCTGACCATGGCATACACTATTCATTCTTGATGTTACTTATCTTGTGAATTAAGATATATATGTGATAGTGAATGATAGATAGAATTAGAATACCAAGACAACTTATACGTATTCGAGATGGGATGAAGTCCTCTCGATACGTAGCCGGCATGTATACATTCTCCTAGTCCTACGTACTTTGGGACTAGAGCATTACATATTTTTGTGGTGACCCATGCAGGTCCGAACATATTGTTTCTGTTACGTTATTATGCCGAACGAGCCTACAATAGGATATAGTAATAGGATCTAAGTTCAAAATTGCTTTGAAAATCCTTTTGTTTTATCCATCACCTTTGGAACTCATAATTGAAATTGATCATCCTTCTTGAACTCCTTGTCTTGGATTCTCGTCTTTTTCTATTTCGGAAGGACGAATACTCGTGCTTGATGAATCATTTGTATTATATTCTATCATTTGATATAGTATAGTTGATAGAAGTGCTTTAAAAAAAGGAATTAGTTATCTAAGGTAGTAAGGGTTTGGATAGACGTCTCAATTACATAGACCGAGTAGATCGAACTAGCAATATAGAGTTCTTATAGACAACTTAACCCTAACAGAGACTCTATGAGCAATGGACTACAACCCTTCCGTTATTCACCTATGGTGGGTAGAGACGGATTAAAATACCTTGGTTATATAGAGATGGGGTAGAAGTATAACACAGTTTAATTTGGTTTTTTGAGTAAGATAAGATAGGATTCTCAATCGAAATGAATGGAGTAACTTGGAAGAATATCTGGAAGAATTTTATAATTAGATACGATTCCATAGTTAGATTGTGATCACCCGTATGGAAGACTATAGTAAAAGGATTCGAAAGTCTTGTTATGAATAGACTCAGTCCATAAGCACTGTTCTTAAGATAGATACAGAATCTCATAGAAATTCTATGATTACATCGAGACGGAGGAAGTTTTGTTTGAACGATGTAGAAATCATGATAGTAGGCATATGTCAAGAAATCGGGTTACACTAGACAGTGTCCCAAAAATCTTACTAGGGAGAATCATATTAAAAGGATACGGGATAATATGTTATACCATAGTGTTGATCTTGGGATAGAGTATAGAGTGGATAGGACTGTGTTAGACTAGACATGCCTATATATAGAAAGTAAATCAAGGATAGTGGTTAATGGACTAGTAGTTAAATTTCTTGGCTTGATGGTCAAGGAGGACAAGCCTTCAACATGATCGTTGTAAGACCGTCAACACTAGGAGGGGCGACTATTGGTAACCATTTATAGTTTTATGATCGGAATATCGCATAAGAAATTTTTTTATGATTGATTGTTACTCGAGTTATTAGGAGAGACCATAGTGACATTGCGTACCCTCTGAACTATTCCTAGCTACGTTACCATGATTCATTATTAGAGAACATTTTTTAATTTCGTGGACAAAATTCTTTTAAGGTGGATACATTGTAAGCACCTAATTTTTGGAGTTATTAATTTATTTATTTTATATGATTTTTATATATTAAACCATATTTTATTTTTAATTATAGCTATATAGGCACTTTGCCGTAGCTTTAATTTTTGAAGCACAACATTGACTAATTCCTCGAAACAAATTCCATATCCATATTCTAGACGAGTCCACCTTCATTTTGGTATATCATGTCCCACTCAAACATGTTCCATTGTACTACATATTTTTTGCACAACTTTGGGGTCAAAATAGTCATTTTACCCTTCGCCGTAATTTCGATGTTTCCAATTCCGATTTGAGGCCCAAATCCGATCCAAACTTTTCGACCCGATATATGATTTTGACCTATTTTGAGCCTACTACACACATGTCAATGGTGTTTCACTCAATTGAGTTCCCATGTGCTATTTTTTTTCAAATGGCACACAAGTCAAAACTATAGACATATTGGACTCGAATCGATCACAAAAATTCCACCTACCCAAAACTAGTCTAAGTATGGTTCGTAGAGCCTATTCTAGGGTGCCCAACCTCCTAGACCTATTTTAGATTACTTTTTGTGAATTAATATGCGCCACATTAATTAAGTCTAATTTAAATAATTTTCTAACAACTTTTCTATTTTGTACTCGATTTAAATCCTAGAAGATAAAACTTTGTATATCTTTTAAAATAGGCAACCAAATCAACCCAAACCAAATACCACCAAACTCTAACATATAAAACTCAAATGTTTTATTTTAACCTTCAAAAACCTTAGCCCCTCTCCCCATACATTGCGAAAACCGAAATCCCCTCCCAGCCCAATTTAGCCGCAACAACTTGTGGCGTAACATCAATTTTGACCCATTTCCGACCTCCCGTGACGCTCTACGAATATTTGTTGTGAAGCTAACGCGACCCTGTACAATCATATCAACCCCCCTTACATTCACAATCCCTTCTAGTACACCAAAATAGTCATACAAGTCAACCGAAGTTCAAAATCCAAGTCCGAATTCGTGTATTTCCCTATCTCATCTTTTTGTGAAACAAAAACTAATGGAAAGATCTCTGTCTATTTTCGTGCCCAATTGACCATCCACACAGTTCCAAACGGTTTGGCCGAGGCATCCGTTCTAAGAAAAGGTGTCCGAAACATACCAGTTCTGTTGCGAGCCAATTTTCATCCACTTCCAGGCCTCCGTATATTTTTGGTAAGAAATTAGATTTCCTAAGATTTCCAACACATATAGTTTTGTAGCGTTCTGGTTTCATTTGTTATTTATTAAAAATTCGAACGTTTCACCGTAATATCGAAATACCGAAATCCATGAGTTCTACGTATCCAATTGATTTGAAACTTCGTATACCATCCCCAAATTAATTATTGTGCATATTTTCATGATAAATATATAATTTTACATATTTTATGTGATTATTCTAGAATTAATGATTTTTAAATATTATTTGTTTCGGGGCTCATATCGTATACCTAGTCTAGGAACATTATTGTAGAATCAACCTAGGACTTGTATACTTGATTTTTTTACCAATAAATATAATAAATAATGATATAAAATATTTATAAATATTTTTCTAGAATTTAAATTAATATTTTATGTTAGTAATAAAATGCTTTTATAGGAAGATTTTGTAGTTTATAAGTTATATTGTGTAGTATAGACATTATGACTATCTTTAGTGTGTAGATATTATTATGGTTCATATATGGAAAGTCCATATATGGTAAGTCATTAGAGAGTTACTAATAATAGAATATTTACTATAGGTGGAATTGGTGAGAGTAGCGAGACGTACAGACGGACATAGGTTACAGGCAAGTGTACCTTGTCAATGTTACGGTTTACTGTCTTTTCCTTTTTATTGTTGCATTATTCTCATTTATTATTTTCATGACGTAGGATTGGTCGGTATTTAGCGTCCGTATCGTATTCGGGTGCCGATGTCATTTTATTGACATAGTATATCGACATTAGGTATTGCGTGCATTATGTCGTGTTCATTGACACGATGGACCACATGACATAGACATGATGGATGATGATGATATGATACGGAGTCTGACATTAGATATTCGTGGCTAGGGACTCTATGATAGCATGTAGTACTAGCTCGCGTGACTTGTTATGGGTACATGATTCATACGTGACTTGACTGGATAGTTTTAGAGCATGGGGAGGGGAGGACTCTACCAAAATATCCGGCCGTCTAGACCCGTGATCATGCTTCCATATTTAGGACTTGGTTATTTTACTCGTTGTCATGCCCCGACTCCGAAGAATCGATTGTCCTCGCTAAGGAGTGATGCCGCACAAGCCTAGGTTGCACTCGTACAAGGCGGGTTCCATAACGACCGATTTCAGGCAAAGCGATATGGTCCCCGCACAGAAGTCTCGAAGCAGAAATATTGAATAATCAGTAAGTCGCCAGCGAAAGTTGAAACAAAATACAAGTCAGGCAAATAACTCTTTATTGATTTTGAATCAAAGATTACAATGTGGCACAAGGCTAAGATTACAAGTCACTCAAGCTCACTTTCTCTCAGAAATCACTCAGCTCTCTCATCTCTTAATACAAAAGCTCAAGGCTGCCACTTGCAGATGTTTCAAAAGTCGATGTCCATACATTACATCCCGTATAGGTGAAGTCTTCAATGCGGCCGCATGCCTCAAAAAGCTAAGGAATTCTATGCCTCAGCGCGTCCAAGCAAGCACCGCCTTGACGAGCAAGTACATGTAACCTGTATATAAAAATTATTGGGTGGTCAATACACAAACGTACTGGTGGTTTGAGCTCCCCACCCAACCATACAAAACTAACACATTCATTTATTGAGTGCAACTTATTCTTTTGATTGCCTTTCTATTCTTGCCTTAGGATGAATTTTAGGATATAGACTCCTAGCCTATTTTGTGTCTCTAGACCATCACCGTTTCTTGCACCACAATAACTTACTTATTTTGTGCCTCTAGATCCTTCTTGTGCCAACAACATCAACGCATCGACTCGTGCATTTCTTTCGGCCCATACTTTGAGATGTAACAACATGGTCATGCCATAAACTCTATTCGTGTCTCAATATCGAGGCCGTGTGTCACGACCTGCTCCCATATAGTCGGGTACATGTCGGACACGCCTAGCCTTCGTTGATAGACACAACGAAGTAAGCTGTACAATTCTAAGGAAAACTCCAAGGCACTAGATAATAAAATATCACAGCATCTATAACTGTCCCAGAAATGTTCACCACAATCCACAAGTTATATAATACATTTAAGAAATATGAATACCGGAGACAAATCTGGTAACCAGAATAAAATACAAATATGAAGTCTCAATGTACAAATATCCAGAAATAAAACTAAGCAAATCTAAATTTGTAGCCTCTAACATTAAATCGTGGCTCCATCCCGCTCATCTAAGATCCCGGGCTCTAGCCCAAAAGGTGGAACGATATCCTCAAGTACACCTGCAACATATCCAATTAGGAGCGAAGCAAAGTACATCTAAGGTAATGAACAAGTACAACATGAGATAGAAATAAGCACAGGGTACATGAGAATACAAAGTACAGGAAATAAGAACATGAATGCTGAAAAGTAAATACAGGAAGTACATGGAACATGAATGAAACCTGAACATGAAAATATATAAGGAACCTGACATGTGCAATATATCGAAATACATCCAGAATGTGTGACCGGCTTGGGTAGCACAGGGTACAGGGTACATGAATAATGGTACGGCTTAGGTCCTGCGTGCATGGTGCGAGGCCTGAGCTATTCACTTGAATTTGTTTTGGGTTTGGTCACACATATGTAGTATTTTTCCTCCCCAGACTCAAATAAAGTACAGGAAACATGAACAAGCGCATAAGGCCATATCGTGTAACATCGTTTCCAAAATGGAAATGTACAAGACATGAAGTAAATGAATAGAACCAGAGAATGTACTTGCCTTGCTCAAGGTAATCGAGAAAATAAGGAAGATCTGTAGGTCCACCTGGTAATGGATATAATTTGGTTAACTTCTAAACAAGTAACACTAGCTACTCTCATCTACTAGCTAAGTCTAACTATAGAATGTTTATAAAGTATATTAGTTGTACTCTAGATATAGAACAATAAGTATATATAATTATTATTCACAAGCACACTTATATAAAAATATTTATAAAAGATCTATCTACAATCACCAACTATTGATACTACCAACCATATGGACTGTTAATACTAGTGTCTGAAACTTGGCTTCATCTAATGGGCCTTAACCAGAGCTGAACTTCGCCCATCCCATGTAGAGCAAGTCTTTCTATACTATACAACTGTAGGTCCTGATAGCCTAATAGCTTCCATATGACAGTCCAACTTATTGCATCATCATAGCTATGCTCAGATTTTTGAATGGAACAACAGTACATCATTTGATGGATTAAGTACTATACTTTATTGCACTCAAAACCAACCTTCAATTAAAGGAAGGCTCACCCAAAACTCTTGCCAGGTTACCGGTGTTAGGGTTATATACTAAAAGCATCACTTTTTTAGTAACCTTATTTCCTTAAATTTTGAATGAGAATCATATGGGCAAATGTTTGCATATTGTATTTGTTGCAAGTGTTAATACAAATGTCTGATATTCTATATTGTAGATAATATGGTATGTGGTATCACACAGAAGATCATATTATCAGTTTCCTATAGAGTATATAAATAGTTCACAACCTAGATGGACTTGGACAATCTATTGGAAAGGTTGTAGTGTAATCTGGTATTAGTCTATCTTGACTATAGGTGTTTGCCATTGATTGTAAAAGTACAGAACAGTTTTATAGGAGGACTGAACTTAGACTCACAACACAAACTCGCTTGTACAAAGAAAGCCTAGGGACGAAAGCCTAGGTACAGCAGACTAAGTACAATTATTTATTTTAGATTCTGGGGGTGACAATAGAGGCTCGGAAAGGCGACGGCAGTCCTGTCTTACTCCTTGGACGATCGGTGTGCAGCCTTGGCTCCAGAAGATTTGCTCAGCGTTGAAGAAGTGCTCTCTTGGCTCTCTCTCTGCTCTTCTCTCCAAGTACTCTGGTGCTCTCTCTGATCTCGAAAAGTGCTCCTGTGTGCTCCTCTCTGTATGTGCCTCTCTTGCAAGGGAATGGCATCCTGCTATTTATAGGAATGGGGTGTGATCATTAGGGTTGCAAATGATTGCTTCTTAAAGATGGCGACGGCTTGTGGATTGGTCAATCTAGGCCATTCGTTTTGATTGTGATGAATCTGGACCATCAAGTATAGATTACACCAAATCTCATCAGCAATTAATACTGATTGGAACAAATCTTCCTCATAATAATCTTCTGATGTCTGCGAATAAATTTGATTTATTCTCTTGCCACGTGTCCCAGATTATCGAGATTTGACCCAATCTCTGATTGCAATAAATCTGAGAGATTGATCGGCTTAGGACACGTGTCCTAGGAGCCATTGGGGGATCTGAACCGCATGACGATTGAGCCGTATAAGATTTGGGCCGCATAAGGTTCGGGCCACGTGTCAGGGTTGCTTGGGTAGTGGCTCCCCCCATCGAACCCTTGAACCGCATGGAGATGATCATTGTGAGCCGCATATGGATGCATCCGCCTGGGCCGCATGGAAATGGTCCTCTTGAACCGTATGGAGATAATCATTGCGAGCCGCATAGGGATGCATCCGCCTGGACCGCATGGAAATGGTCCTCTTGAACCGTATGGGAAGGCCTCCGCTTGAGCCGTATGAGACTGTTTCGGTCTGAACCGCATGGAACGGATTCATTCTGAACCGCATGGGAAGTCTTCGCTCGAGCCGCATATGATCGTCCACGTGGCAAGGCCACGTGGCATTTTATGGATCTCGGGGGATTTGTGTCAGAGATCTCTTTCTCTTCCCTAGGGGACTGTCATTATGACAGAGTCATAATTACTTCTTTTGTATCAGGGCTATCACTTTTTCAAAGTTGTCAGCCGTCAAAGTTATTAATGCATCATGGGTCAAAGGAAAGCACTGTTACGCCACGTGTCTTCTGAGCCGCATAAAATATTTCAGGCCGCATAGTCCCTGAGCCGCATAGTCTTCCTGTGCCACATGGGCTGTCTGAGCCGCATGGGATTCTCTGGCCGCATGGATCATTTTCCATGCTTCTACAAGACCCCCTTCAAAGTTTTCAATTTGCAAAATTGAAATACTTTGAATAAGAAGCATGGTTGTATTCTTCTGGCCGCATACGGAGTCCTGGCCGCATGGATAACTCGGTCGCATGAATGTTTTGGCCGAATGATTGTTTCAGCCGCAGGGGGGTGTCAGCCGCATAGCTCTTTGCCACGTGCGCAGGCCTTTGATTGCCTTGAATTCGTTAACGCCGTCTTTAGGGGGAATCCCAAGGGTTGGCTCATTAAATTTTTTTAGATACTATGCCCTGGGTGAATCTTGGGGATGAAATCCGAGGAGTCGGTTGCGTCTTCTACGAGACGATTACTAGTCCGCGTGTCTTCCCCTTCTCTCCTTCCTATAAATAAGAGAGGTTTGAGAGAGAGAACTTCTTTATTTTCTCTCTTACTGTAAATCTTCCCCGTCCCAATCTTCATCTCCCTCTTCGATTTTAGCAGATGGCTCCTAAAAAAACTGTTGCAGCGAAGAAGGCAGCGTCTTCGTCGAAGGGCAAGGCTGCTTCTACTTCGACTGCGGCCGCTCTTCCACCGGTCGTCGTCCCCAATGTTCATCCTGACGTTCACCCCCCCCATTGTTGGTAAGGAGATTGTATGAGTTGGAGAACCCTAACCGCTACGGCTACGTCGCATAATTTATGCACGAGCCTTTACGAGTCGCATGTTCATCCTATGGCTGAGCTGCGAGCCGTATAAGAATATCCATTGTATCCGCATATGCGCTTTGCTGACAAAGCCGCATAAACGACGCTGAGCCGCATGGACTTTCACTGAACCGAACCGCATAAGTGTTCTTCTGAGTTCGAGCCGTATGAGGCTTTGTTAAGTTAGAGCCGCATGAGGCTTCATTAAGTTGGGGCCGCATGGGTGCTTTCCCGAGCCGCATGGGATTTGAAAGCCCCCAACAATTCTTTTTATCCATCCTTTTAACTCACCCTTTTCTGTCTTCTTCTCAGTGAATTTGCCGGTTAATGCGGCTGGAGAACTTCTGGTAGGGAGTACCCAAGCTGCTCTGGGTTATAGGTACGACCATATTGTTCAGTATATGGCGGATCAGTTTCCAAGTGACGAACCCTCGGCTAGACTAAATGCCATCAAGAATCAGTCTTTCCATTTTCTTAACGCTATGATGAACTCCGGAAAATTTGAAGCCTGCGTTCTTTTTTGGAGATGCCGTGACTGTGGAGAACAGTCATATTCTGGAGGTGTCGGAGAATTAGAGTTTTATCTCTAACGGGATGGCGATCCGCATCCCCCAAATGGAGCGACACTTCCCATTATCTTGGTTCAATATGCTTCCATTGGACCGGAAGATGGAGGAGACTTTAACCCCTACCCGAGGTAGGATGTTTATGGGAAGCATCCATTATAACAACAGTCTGAAGTCAGTGACTGCCGGCAAGGTGCATACCAGCTGTTCTGTGACGGGATTGGTCCCAGGTACTTTCTTGAATGTGGCGGGCCCCAACTTCACATTTTCTACCGCTGATACTTTTATAAATCAACTCGCTCGAAAGGGCTCCTACCCCGTTGGCCGGTTGATGCTCCCCAGTTGGGTACATCCTATTCCCTCGTGGACCAATCTGTCCATATGGATCTTGCAGAAGTATGAGGCCTTTCTGTGTGAGATTGGCCTTTACCATGCTATCCGAGGTACCAGCCATGGCTTGTCCATAAACAAGAAGTTGTTCATGTCTCTGCTGGAGATGTATAATTGCCGTACGGGAACCTTCTATACACCCGTAGGGGAAATAGGACTTGCGCTCCATGAAATACACGCGGTGTCCAAACTTCATTGGGGGGACGAAGCTTTTGAAGCGTATACTCCCACTAATGAGGAGCTCGAAGATTTGGAACGACAGTATCCCGGCTTCGTGGCTCTCTACCAAGAGATATTGTGCCACTATAGCACCTGTCATCAGATAGCCCGAAAGGATAGCAACTCGGAAGGGAATGCTCCCCATATCAAGGACTGGGTGCACTATCTTTTCCCGACAGATGCCTCAGGTCAAGTTACCTCTCGTCGCCCTCGATCGCGGGAAGCGGTTAAAGACTTGGTGTCGTCGGCTAAGAGAGTGGCCACTACCAGTGACAGATTCGGGAGTAAGACTGACTCTTTTGGTTACTTTTACCAGGATACCCATGAGCTGTCAGAGAAGGCGCTCTTGGCAGGATTTTTGATGATATGGCTGCAAAATTGTATAGTCTCTGGAGGGGCTGGTTCTATTGAGAGAATCAGTCGTAACTTCATCCTCCCGGCGGTGAAGTTAGTTTTGCGAATCAGGCTAGCTCTCCTCCCGGCCATAGTATGCAGCATCCATCGTGGACTTCGTACCTTCACATCTAAGGTCATCGCTCGCGACGTGACCAAGGATTTTGAACGTACCGAGTTGCCCTATCACTATTTGATGGGGTGGCTACTGATGCATTATCCGTCTTTGATGAGACCGGGCTCTGAAGACGGTGTAACTGATGATGACGCATTTATCTTCCGTTACCGTGATGAGCCTTGGGAGTGTGAGACCATGCGGGCTTGCCGGATGGCCTTGGCGAGGGCGGATATGTATCATATTTTTGTATCCGTCCCTCGCTTTGCTGCGAAGGATATAGAGGCTGTACACCTTGACGGTATTGTGCCTCCTCAACTTCTGGATGGCCAGATGCTCCTGTGGCTGCGAAACATCCGCCCCGCACATCTGGTGTACCGTAACCGCAATACGATTTTTCTGGAGCCTTATCTGCCCAGCAGGTTTGCCCGACAGTTTGGATACAACCAACTTTGCCTAGACAACCCCAGCTCCTGTCTGGGTTTTGAAGGTAGCCTTCTTGATGGTATCCGGGCTTGGCAATACTACGATACATTCCATACCCGTACCATTTTCTCGATCCCTGCCATTAAGGCGTCAGTGGAGATCTTGTACATGGCGGCTTTATATCATGTCATGGCGAACAAACCCCCGGTCGGTTTTAACCCAGGTGCCAGTTTTATTGTTGGTACCGGCCTGGAGGAAGGATCTCAAGGGTCCAAGAAGAGAAAGACTAGAGTCGAAATGCCAGATTTGGATTCCGCTGCTGAGGGTGATGAAGGCAACGAGTATGATAGAGATGACTCTATCCTTCCAGTGGCAGACGCAGAGGTGGATCAGCCGCCTATTTTGTCAGATGAGATATTGGGGGATCAGTCACCTGTTGCGCCCAGCCCTACTCCGAAATGTAGCAGGCAAGTTTCTCCTGTTTGCGGTGTTTCTCATTCCCGGAAGCTGGTTGCGACCAGGCACCGCCAGCTAGCCATAAGAGAAAGTGGAGAAGAAGTCAACCCTGCGTCAGAGGTAACCAAACCGCTCTCGATTCCTTCTTTCTTCTTTCCTTCTAGCTTCAATTTTAATCATCTTCGTTCCCTCTTTTAGGTGTCAGGAGAAGAGTTTCAAGATGCCGAGGTGGTGACCCAGGATGACGGGGACTCCCGTGAGCCTGTTCCTCTTCAAGATGATGCTGATCGATTTGTATCCCCTTTCGAGGTGGCGGAGACAGAGGACGCGGCTGAGTTTAACTCGAGGATCGCGGGTGAGGGGACCATGCCAGCTGTGGATGAGCTGCAACCTTCATGCTCCTTCCTTGGTAAGATTAGCCGAATCTTAACCTGTGAGGAAGCCTATCTGCTCTATCATCACGTCCTTCGGGTCACGTTGATTGATTGTCATTCTGGGCTTACAGGTCTTGCCTCTCCAGTGCCGAGGATGGACATTGTAGAGACAAACCCAGCCGAAGGGTCACTGGTGGAGAGGGGTGTACCCCCTCATCTTCCGGCTCGTCTTGATGGGCCTTCTGGGGGCTCGAGTTTAGCGGGCCAGGTATCGGGGCAGTCGGGGCAGGGAACGATGGTCCTTGCGTCATCCTCTGCTCCAGCGGCCCCGAGAATAGACCTTTCTGCTCTACCGAGTGTCCAGGCTCTCCGGGCGGCGGAAGACGAGTTGGCCGCCATTCATGTATCGTTCTACTCAGACTCTGTTCCTCTGGTGGCAAGCTCCAATGTCACTCCTCCGATGTTGCTGTCCTCGCTTCCTCTAACGCCATCCTCTGCAGAAGTTTTGGACGATGCGTTACAGGACGTGGTTGCCAGTTTTCATCGTCATTTGAAGAGGGGAATAGAAGCTGCCGTGGAAAGAGGGACCTCCTTTACCTTGGCCCGGCAATGCGTCCAGGGTCAAGTCGATATCCTTAGGAATCTTCCTGGTGATGCAGGGATGGCCGCATTTCTGGAGGCAAAATTGTTAAAGACTGATTGGTTGGTGGCCGAGCTCCGGGTATTACGGCAGGCTGATCTGTCTGCTGTTATAAATGAGGAGCGGGGTTCCCTTATCGCCGTCATAGAGAGGACTAAAGTTGCTTGGGATAAAACCAGGTCGGTCATACTGAAGGACCTCAACGGTTTATCTGATCGGTATGATCAATTGAGTCACGCGAATGAAGACGTCACAGCCCGGGAGGAGACTGCCTCTCATGAGATTATTGACACGCGGGAGCAGATTCTCGCGTTTCAGAGGAAGTTGACTTTCTTGGAGTCCGAACTCGAGGTTGCCCGTACTGACAGGGGGCTGATTGTTCGGAAGGCTGACAGGGTTAATCAAGCTTCAACCGACCTAGAAACTGCCCTGAAGAAGTTGGAAGATGACTGCCAGGCGCTCATGGATTTGGACGATGGGGAGCGGTTATCCCAGGAGGCTGAGCGTCGGGCTCGATAGCGGATCGAGCGGGGGACCACCTCAGTGAGAAGCCGTCTCCTAGAATTGAGTAATGCCGAAATGTAGTTGGCTTTTCTTTCTTTTGTTTTGTTTCTGTTTTCTTTTTTGAGAGGGACGCGGTCCCGAAACATGTAATACTTTTTTCTTCCTTCAAATAAAGAGTACTTTCCATTCTACCCTTCATTTGCATTGCTTGTTATACTTGTGATATGATGGTGATGTTTTCCCCATCTTAGGGACTTTTTTATGGACCTGTTACCTATAGCATACCTTGGTTTTAGGTACGGATAACAAGTTTGGTTAAGATAACTGGAACAGCCATGGCAAAGTGGTCATGGGTGTTCTTGGTATCGGGAAAAAGAATGCCGTAGAGCAGCTGGGCTCCCGGGGCATGATGAGATGGTGGGCTTGTGCTAAGAAACTTAGCAGAGGATATTTGTGGGCCTATTATCCTTAGCGTATCCTGGTTTTAGGATACGGATAATAGGATGAAATAAAACCAACATATTTGCTCAGAGGTTATGAGGACATGGCAAGCATGAGGGTTTTATCGTGGAATCTTCCTGCTCAGGGGTAATGAGGACATGGCAGGAGTGACTTCACGGGGGATATTTTGTGGTCAACAGAGGACATTTGTGGGTCAACAGAGGACATTTGTGGTCAACAGAGGACATTTGTGGTCAATAAAGGACATTTGTGGACCTATTATCCTTGTCGTACTCCGGTTGGGGGTACAGATAATAGGTTGAAAGGGAACCGACATACTTACTCAGAGGTAATAAGGACATGGCAAGTATGAAGGTTTCTTCTACGGAGCCTTCCTACTCAGAGGTAATGAGGACATGGCAGGAGTGGGCTCAATGAAGAGGGGGTACATAGAACGACTCAGAGGTAATAAGGACATGGAAGTTCTATGTAGGGGGTGATTTGTTTTTGGCGGAAATAAAACGACTCAGAGGTAATGAAGACATGGCCGTTTTAGAAATTTGTGGATCGCTTACCCTTTTTGGTGCACTGGAAGTGCGGGTATTGGATCATGAGGGAGGATCTCTTCCAGGAAGAAAGTTTAGAGGTATGATCATACATGACTTACTATCTGAAAGAGTGACCGAGATGTGAGTTCAGAGGCACCATCGGGTACATGACTCGATATTGTGAAAGTGTGAGTTCAGTGGCACCCGCGGGCACATGACTCGATAATTTGGGATGTTGTGGATGTGAGTTCAGCGGCACGAGAGGGTACATGACTCGAGAATCGGGAGAATGGTGAGTGTGAGTTCAGCGGTACCAGCAGGTACGTGACTCGATGATCTGGAAAATTGTAAGGGTGAGTTCAGTGGTGTCGACGGGCACGTGACTCGAAAATCTAGAGAATTATGAGGGTGAGTTCAGCGGTACCAGCGGGTACGTGACTCAAAAATCTGGAAAATTGTCGTCTAGACATAGTATTTCTTTAGGAACTTGCCGTTGACGGGCAACATGAGCAAGTCTCCGTTTTGCTTGGCGAGGCGGTAAGCACCGTTGGAGAATACGGCCTCGATAATAAATGGACCTTCCCATTTTGGTTGGAACTTGCCGGCGGTCTTGTGAGTCATGACCATCGGCCTCCGGACTGCCAGAACGAGATCGCCCACTTGGAATGTTCTAATTTTGACCTTCTTGTTGAAGGCTCCAGAGATGCGTGCTTGGTATAGCTCGATCCTTTGCTGAGCCAGGAGGCACTTTTCATCTAAGGCCTCCAACTCTTGTAGTCGGCGTCGGTAGTTATCATCCGTCGTTAATTGATAAGTGAGGGCAACGCAGAGTGAGGGTATTTGAGTCTCTAATAGGAGAACTGTCTCACTTCCGTACACCAGGGAGAATGGTGTGTTCCCGGTAGCTGTTCTGACTGTAGTACGGTACGCCCATAAACATTCACCGAGCTTCTCGTTCCAGTCGCGTTTGTTGGAAGAGACAAACTTCTTGAGGAGTTTGATGATTATTTTATTGAATGCCTCTGCCAGCCCGTTCGTTGCCGGGTTGTATGGTGTCGAAGCAATATTCTGGATGCGATGTTTGTCGCAGAACCGATAGAAGGTGTGGCTTGCAAACTGCGGACCATTGTCGTGGATGATCCTTCGGGGCAGTCCAAAGCGATAGATGACGTGATGCTTGAGGAAGCTGATCACATTCGAAGTCTTTACTTCTGCAAGCGGGACAGCTTCTGCCCATTTGGAGAAATAATCCATGATTGCAAGTATGAAGTGATGTCCACGGAAGGAAGGTGGAGTAATCGGACCGATTATGTCCATCTCCCATGCTTCGAATGGCCAGGATGCCACTGTCGGATGTAGAAATTCGGGTGGTTGGTGAATGAAGTCTGCGTGGACTTGGCAGGCTTTGCACCTTCTAGCATAGTCTATCGCATCTGCTACCATCGTGGGCCAGTAGTAGCCCATTCGGCGAAGACGGTCTTGCAATTTAGGACCAGGCTGATGGGCCCCACAGACGCCGTCATGAGCTTCTCGTACGACTTCTTTGGCTTCTGCGTTTGACAGACACCGAAGCAATAATCCATCGTAGGATCGCCGATACAGCATTTTCGTCTCTGTATCGTAGAAGAATCTGAGAGAACGCCGTCTGATGGAGGTGGCTTCCTTCGGGTTCTCGGGCAGGATATCGTAGACGACGAAGTCAATGAATGGTTGTCTCCAATCCGGGGCATCGTCGATCGTCTGGGCAGAATAACTCGTCACAAATTGAACGTTGTTCTTTGGGCAGACCAGTTCGTGGCCTATCACATCTACCGATTGATGAGTATGATTTAGCACTGCTAGGGAAGCGGCCAGGCCTGCTAAGGCATCGGCTTCGATATTTCGGAGTCTGGGGACGTGTTCGATGAAGAACCCCTCGAATGATGAAATGATGTTGATTGCTATTTGGTGATAGGGAATCATGTCTTCGTGGCGAACTTCGTATGAGCCCCGGATTTGATTGACGATTAACTGAGAATCGCCGTATGCTTCAAGATATTCTACCCCCAGCTCCCTTGCAAGTTGGAGGCCAATGACCAGAGCGTTGTACTCGGCCACATTGTTAGAGCAGGGTTCTGTGAGAGAGTAAGCACGTTTGATCACCAATCCGGTAGGAGAAACCAGCACCACCCCGACTCCGACGACGATGTTGCCTTTAAGTCCAGTTTTCGAAGCGCCGTCGAAGAACATTCGCCATATATCATCGTGAGAGGTTGCATGCGAGTCGGCGACCTCATCTGGGATCTTTTCATATATCCTGGACGACTCCGAGCCCGGGTGGGCTGCCAAAAAGTCTGCCAAGGCTTGACCTTTGACCGCCTTTTGTGGGACGAAGATCATGTGGTAGGGGGATAGCAATATTGTCTATGTAGCAAGGCGAGAGCTGAGTGCCCCTGGTTTAGTCATGAGGACCCTGAGAGGGTTGACTCGTGAGATCATATGTATTGTTTGTCCGGTAACATAGTGCCGCATCTTCTGAATGGCGAACACTAGGGCAAGGCATTCCTTCTCCACAGCGGTGTATCGGTGCTCTGGCCCAATCATCATTCGACTGAGGTAATATATGGCCTGTTCATGACCTGCATTGTTGTTTTGTGCTAGTAGAGCTCCGAAAGAGTGCTCCATTGCTCGTACGTAGAGCAGGAATAGTTTTCCAGCAACCGGGGCCACCAGGACTGGAGGGTTCGACAAATATTCTTTGATGCTGTCGAAGGCCTGCTGGCATTCTTCGTCCCATACGAATAAGACGCCTTTCTTCATGAGGTGGGTGAATGGCCGACATCGCCCGGAGAGGTTAGAAATGAACCTCCTGATGTACGCTAGCCTCCCTTGAAGGCCTCTGAGTTCGCGGAGATTTCTCGGGGGACCCATCTCCATAATTGTCTTTGTCTTCTCAGGGTCTACATGGATACCCTGGACGGTGATGATGAAACCCAAGAACTTCCTGCTGGATACGCCTAGGAAGGACTTCGTAGGGTTCATTTTCAAATTATGCGCTCGCATCAGGTCGAATACCGTCCTCAGATCCTGTAGATGGTCTCCCTTACAGCGACTCTTGACGGCGATGTCATCGACATAGCACTCCACCGTCTTGCATAAGTGGTCCCTGAAGATGATACTCATGGCTCTTTGATATGTGACGCCAGCATTCTTTAAACCGAAAGGCATGACTGTGTAGCAATACGTGCCAATCGGTGTTCGGAATGATGTGTGCTTTTCGTCGTCAGGAGACATCTTGATTTGGTTGTACCCCGAGAAGCCATCCATGAATGACATACGTTCAAAGCCGCAGGTATTGTCAATCATGATGTCCGTGATAGGGAGGGGGAATTCATCTTTGGGGCATGCCTCGTTCAGATTGCGGAAGTCGATACAGATTCGAATCTTTCCATTCTTCTTGAGGACGGGTACTATATTGGCGACCCAATCCGGATGTTGTTCCTCACGGATAAAGCCGCTGGCTATCAGTTTATTGACTTCGGTTTCGATCGCATCCATGATGCCTGGGCGGAAGCGTCGCTGTTGTTGCTTGACTGGTTTTGCGTCCGGCCGAATGTTGAGTTTGTGAAGAGCAATATCGGGATTTAACCCCGGTATGTCTTCATAGCTCCATGCGAACACATCAATGTATTCTTTGACAAGTTCTAGCAGTAATTCTCGCTCTTCGTCTGTTAAGCTTTTACTGACGAAGATTGGTTTTGGAGAAGATTCGCTGCCGAGGTCGACCTGTATAACCTCATCTTCAGTAGGAGGTTCCCTCAGTTCGAACCGCTTTTCCCATTGTGCATCCAACTGTTGGGCCCATGGCTCTAGCTCGAGGATTTCAGGGATGTCTTCGTCTTCTTTATAAGCGTCGACGAATGCCATGTTGACTGACAAGACTTGTCTGAATATGTCTCCGATGCTGGTGTCTGAGTCAGAAGTTGGTGACCCGGTTGAATGTGAATGCCAGTCACATTCTTTATCTGAACTCTCAGGAGTCGTCGTGGGTGTAACATACCCTAATCCACATCGAGTCTTGCTATAGTAGTCCCGTGGTTTGCCTGCCGGGACTGGTGGCTTCAAAGGTAATCGTCATCCAGTACCGTAGTTCAAACCTGGCATCGTCTCCAGATCATACCCCTGTTTCTGTATGAGATATTTAGATTGGGGGCTATAAAGATACAGAGGTAGTCTCCCGGCATCCGATCCAAGGTTGACTTCTTCTATGGTGAAAGGATACAGATCGTCCTTCCGGCCGAAGATGATTGGATGGTCCCCTCCCTCGATTATTCGGTAAGCGTCTTCTGCTGGAGTAAGCTGGATTATGGTGTAGACATTTGTCACCTGTATATGTAGGTGAGTGCCTATACTGTGTTCCATAGCGTACATTGTACAAAGCTTATTAAGCTCGAGATAGTTCAAAGATAGCCCTTTATTGATGAAGTAAGGTATCTTTTCTAGGGGGATTACATCATCTGCGGAGGGAACATCAGTGTGGACAGCCACATACTTGGCTAGCTCCGGTTCCTCTTCGGCTACCCCTTGTGTAAATGAAGACTGAGAGGACGACCTGGGCAGCTTGATCGTCAGAGGTTCAGCTGATGGAGCAGAGCGTGGAGTTGTTGGCAGACTAGCGACCCCCAGTTTGGTACTCGGTGTGGGGCGAGGAGTGGCTGGTTCGCTAGAAGTGTCAGACTTTGCATCGGGGTGACGACCCTTCTTGGGAAGGCGTATCGTCAGTGGCTTGTCGGAGGAATTGAGCTTCTCCGTTTGGGGCTGACCGACTCTCGGCAGTCTGATTATCATTGGCCCCATTGTGGGTCTTAGCACTTGGCCGGACCTTGGCAGCCGAATTACCATTTGCTCTTCTTGTGCCGAGAGGCTGATTGCGTCCTTCTGCAGAGTGACAGTAAGGGGTGCGGACTTGCCCGATTTGCGAGCTTGGAGGTGGATCGTCAGAGGTTCTTCTGATCCTGTGGCTGCCTCGGTACCAGCTTGTACATCTCCTTCACCAAGATGCTTCTTCGATTTTTCGTACAGTCAGGAGTCTGAGTAGTAGGATTCGACCCCTTTGAAGGGATCGATATCAGCAAATTCCGTCCTCACGAAGCCGTATTTGTCGACATATTTGAAGCATTGGTGCAGCGTGGAAGGCACGATCATATAATTGTGTATCTATGGACGCCCTAAGAGGATGTTGTAAGAAGTGTCTGCATCTATGACATAGCAGGTGACTTCGGATTGGAGGTCGCCAATTTGACACTTCAGACGAATCTTCCCAATTGGGTAGCTCCTGCCCGAATTGAAATCGCTGATGGCGGTGCTTGTAGGCATCAGGCGATGCATTGGGATGCGGAGATGATGTAGCAGACCCTTCGGGATAATGCTTATGGAAGAGCCAGGATCAATGTGCATCCGATCCACCTTTACGTCGCCGATGTATCCAGTGTAGTATAGTGGGCGATCGTGCAGATTAGTTTTGATGAGCATGTCCTGCGGAGTGAAGACGATGTTGGGCATTGCTCCCATACAGGCGCTGTCTTGGAGATCTGCAGGCGGGTTTTCTTCCGTGAGGTTGACTTGAGCCAGGTATGCGTCGGCGTTTTGGAGTGCATCGCTCAAAGCCGCATGAACATCTTTGGAGAGTCTCATATAATGATAACTTGGTCGGTGAGTTGGCCAATTGTGCTAAGATGTCGAAGTTGTAGGGCTTCTCCAGCCCTTGTGATGCCTCTTTTCGGAGGGATTTGTCAAAGCGAGTCTCCCTCGGCCTAGGCTTGTCGGACGTCGGAGGCTGAGCCGGTCCCGGAGCGTCAGCTATAGTGGGCTGATGATCTTCAGCCGCATTGTCAGCTGCAGGTTGGGATTGTGCCCCAGACCGAGTGACGACGGCTGTAGCTTCTTCGATATCTGCCGAGATTGTGCGGCAGGACCTGACTTTTTCACTATTCTTCTTGCCAGTGGAAGATGGCGTGGGCTGAGTCACTTCAGATACCAAGTCTGGATGAACCCACATGATTTTCTCTTGTGATGTGGTGAGAGGCACTAGACCAGCATCCTGAACTCGGGGAGGTGGAAGATTAGCAATCTCCATTGTCGCCAAAGGGACGGGGACCACACCGTTTTGAGTCTCCGTCGGAGGGAAGCTGCCGAATTGTACCGACACCATGTTGGCTGCCACAGTTACCTCTTCGAAATCGATTACCAGAGCATTCGAATCGATGAGGTTTTGGATGTACCGTTTTAGCTGGTAGCAGTCGTGTGTAGCATGGTGGACGTAGCGGTAATAATGGCAGTATTTCGGGTTCTCCATCTCTGCCGGTCGCGGTTCCCGTCTTGGTGGAGGAAGCTGAATTCTGTCTCCTTGTATGAGCATGTCTAAGATGGGCTTGACGTGACCGTCTTCGAAGGAGTAAGTGATTTACGGCCATTGTTTGTCTGCCGGCTTTGGCTCAGGTTTCTGTGCTGTGTCGGCCACCATAGCCTGCTTGCCCTTGTTGTCTCGATTGTTGGTGGAGCTACCCCCATTGTCATTGTTGGTGTAAGGACGCTTGCCCTTGTTTTCTTCCTTCGAGATGTGCATTCCCAGTTGGCAAGCCTTCTTCAGTCGTTCTTCGGCGCTCGTGGCACTGATGATAAATGTCTTCCAGTCCTTGAATTGACTTTCGCCCATCCAGAGACTGATTGTTCGGAGCAATCTCTTTTGGCAAATTTTAATCAAAGAGGAATCTGGATTTCCAGATGGCAATTTCATTGCGGTTTGGCGAAACTGTTCGATATAGTTCCTTGTCAGCTCCTTCTCTCCTTGGACGACGTCCATGAGGGTGGACATTGTGATGTCCTGCCCTACTTCGTAGAATCTCTCCAAGAACATGTGCTTGAAGCCGGCGAAGGAGTGGATGCAGTTGTCCGACAGATTGCGGTACCAGTCGAAGGCGACCCCTTCCAATTCCCCGATGAATAATCGTGTGAGAATGGCATGGTCTTGGGGTAGATGGTCGGTAGTGACCTCGAAGTAAGTGATGTACCGACTTGCTGAGGTCTTGCCATCATAAGGATTGATGTTGAACGGCTTATATCTTGGTGGGAATGGAACATCCCTCCATGCAGCAGGGTATGGTTGCCGTATTCTGTGGTCTTGAGAGTTTTCTCGAGCGTGGAACATGGCTCGGAGCTCTTGTACCTCTCTTCTCGCTTCGCGGGCCTCATCCACGGCGGTGGGAGCCGTTGTTTCAGGAGGATCGTTGCCCGGGTTTGGTGCCGCCGAATTTGAGTCCGCATTGACCGCGGGACCCGTACTTGTTTGGCCAGGCGTTCCTCCTTGCAGAGTTGGAAGGGCCACTTTAATCTCGTCTACGGACTTAACCAAAGCAAGCAATATGGCTTGGAGACTGTCGATGCATTGGCGATCACTGGAACCACCTTGGTTGCTGTCTGTCATGAATACCGTCTTCACATGAGGAGAGATATACGGAGCGGTGGAGGAAGCGCCCTCCGAATCATACCCTTGTAGTGAGAAGTCATCGGGGTACGTGGGTATGTTCTCTTCTGGTTCAGACTCAGAAGGAAGAGTACCCCCAGTCTCCGAGTTCGCCTCGTCTTGGGAGTTGTGGACGTCCTCGGGGACATCGGGGTTTGCTACCTCCGATGGGAGAGTTGTCTCCCCCGGCTCGTCTTCTTGGAACATCGGATTGCTGTGGAGGCTCGGAGGGGTGCTACCCCCAGCCCTAGCAACCCCCTGTGTTGTGGATGACGAATCTTCCACTGTAGCAGATTTTGTCTTAGAGCGAGTACCTTGTAAAACTCCTGTGGTGGGCACCCGCTTAGACGACAGTCTTTTAGTCGCAGTGGTTGAGATCTTTGGGCTGGGAACATTTGTCTTCTTCCCCCTTCCATCAGCGGGGACTTTCCGAGCAGAGTTGCAGGAGACGACGGGTAGTGCCTCGTCTTCTGAAGATGGCTGTTGCAGTCTTTGAAAGACAGACTGCCGGTCTTCTCGTACCGTCGTGCTATTGCAGCAGCAGTTGACGATGACTTGGGTGCAGTGACGTCCGTGGGAGGACTCTTTGTACCCCGATGCGTCTTCTCTTTCCTTGCGTTTGTGGAGGATGGCCTCACGTAAGTCAGATGGGTCTTGACCGACCACGTTTGCTCCCGGGATCTTGGAAGACTTTTGCGAACCTCTCTATCCGTCTACCGCCGGGGGCTGGACTCGAGTGGTTCTGTACAACTTTCCATCCGAGGCCCGCGTAACAGTATGCGGAACGCTCGGATAGTCAGAGGTCAGATCAGCGGACCGAACTCGCCAGGTTCGCGCTGCTTTAGACTTCTTCGCTCTAGTGCGTAAGGGCACATAGTAGGAAGAGTCTAAGTGATACTGGAGAGAGTCAGACATATCTTCTTGGGAGCACAAGAGATCAGGACCGTAAGAGAGGCGGTCAAAGACAGAGCCGCGTGGAGTAGGCGTCATGCGGCTGTCATCGGTGGTCCGTATGCGGCTGGCAGACGTAGCCGCATAGGCTTTCTTCATGCGGATGGGAGTCTCAGCCGTATGAGTCTTCTTTATGCGGCTGGATGATCTGGCCGCATGGATTTTCTTCATGCGGCTAGTGGATCCACCCGCACGAGCCTCCTGCATGTGGTTGGCAGATTCGGCCACATGAGTGCTCGGCTTCTTCTTGGGGTGCATAGAGTCGCTCTTTGTCCCTGCAAGTCCAGCATCGTAGTACTTTCCTCTGTCGGACTTGGGGACAGCAGAGTTCTCTATGGCTCGAAGTGGGGCCGCGCGAGAGTCGCCTTCGCCGTCTTGGGTAACATCGAGGACTTGGGGAGGAGCGAATGATTTTGGCCTCCACTCTTTGCGAGCCTTCGTTGTGCGGGTGCGCTTCTGGACCGGGCCAGCGCCTCCTTCGGAGAGCATTTCTTCGAACGCCTGTTGGTCGAAGCGGACGACCATCTTCTGTTGTGTGGAGCTAAGCTTGGCTGCATCCGACTGTGTCACCAACTCCTCAGCCGTGGAAAAGTTTGTCCCCAGCAGAGTCGCCATCATGTTTGCCATTGATTGTAAAAGTACAGAACAGTTTTATGGAAGGACTGAACTTAGACTCACAACACAAACTCGCTTGTACAAAGAAAGCCTAGGGACGAAAGCCTAGGTACAGCAGACTAAGTACAATTGTTTATTTTAGATTCTGGAGGGTGACAATAGAGGCTCGGAAAGGCGACGGCAGCCCTGCCTTACTCCTTGGACGATCGGTGTGCAGCCTTGGCTCCAGAAGATTTGCTCAGCGTTGAAGAAGTGCTCTCTTGGCTCTCTCTCTGCTCTTCTCTCCAAGTACTCTGGTGCTCTCTCTGATCTCGAAAAGTGCTCCTGTGTGCTCCTCTCTCTGTATGTGCCTCTCTTGCAAGGGAATGGCACCCTACTATTTATAGGAATGGGGTGTGATCATTAGGGTTGCAAATGATTGCTTCTTGGAGATGGCAGCGGCCTGTGGATTGGTCAATCTAGGCCATTCATTTTGATTGTGATGAATTTGGACCATCAAGTATAAATTACACCAAATTTCATCAGCAATTAATACTGATTGGAACAAATCTTTCTCATAATAATCTTCTGATGTCTGCGAATAAATTTGATTTATTCTCTTGCCACGTGTCCCAGATTATCAAGATTTCACCCAATCTCTGATTGCAATAAATCTGAGAGATTGATCGGCTTAGGACACGTGTCCTAGGAGCCATTGGGGGATCTGAACCGCATGACGATTGAGCCGCATAAGATTTGGGCCGCATAAGGTTCGGGCCACGTGTCAGGGTTGCTTGGGTAGTGGCTCCACCCCATCGAACCCTTGAACCGTATGGAGATGATCATTGCGAGCCGCATATAGATGCATCCGCCTGGGCCGCATGGAAATGGTCCTCTTGAACCGCATGGAGATGATCATTGCGAGCCGCATAGGGATGCATCCGCCTGGGCCGCATGGAAATGGTCCTCTTGAACCGCATGGGAAGGCCTCCGCTTGAGCCGCATGAGACTGTTTCGGTCTGAGCCGCGTGGAACGGCTTCATTCTGAACCGCATGGGAAGTCTTCGCTCGAGCCGCATATGATCGTCCACGTGGCAAGGCCACGTGAGATTTTATGGATCTCGGGGGATTTGTGTCAGAGATCTCTTTCTCTTTCCTAGGGGACTGTCATTATGACAGAGTCATAATTACTTCTTTTTTATCAGGGCTGTCACTTTTTCAAAGTTGTCAGCCGTCAAAGTCATTAATGCAGCATGGGTCGAAGGGGAGCACTGTTACGCCACATGTCTTCTGAGCCGCATGAAATATTTCAGGCCGTATAGTCCCTGAGTCGCATAGTCTTTCTGTGCCGCATGGGCTGTCTGAGCCGCATGGGGTTCCCTGGCCGCATGGATCATTTTCTATGCTTCTACAATAGGTTTACACTAGTACACTTTGTGTGTATTGAACAAGACCACTTGAGGTTGTTCTCTTTGTACTGACTACATAAGAGAACAAACACCTCTGTTATTATGGATGCTTGTGCTCTTAACCCGGATATAATAACGGACATGTATATGCAGTGTGCATTATTTTGACTCATAAAAGAGTGAGATTCATTATGGATCAACAACCTCTATGAATTGGGTAATAACATTGTATGTATGATGGGCTGTTGATTATAAATGGAATCCATGTCCCGATACATCGGGTTGATAATGTCCCCTTAAGGAGCTCATAAGGATTGTCATGTAAACCCTGCAGGTAGATTATATCCGATATGACAAATAAAGTTGAGCGGTACTACTTAAGGATAAAAGATGTCGAATCAATATAGTTGTCAGTAACTTAATTTGATCGACGGACATACGATATCTTAACATGGGAAGCCAAACGAGCATATAATAAAAGGAGCCCACAAACATAATTTGGGATTAGGGAGGTAGTGCAACAATAGCTCATTAGTGGACCGAGCTATTGTTAATGGACCTGGATTGTGTGTTCGGGCTGAACACAGGATATCCAGATCCGTTAGGAGGCCTAACCCTAATTTTTCCTCATGGTCCCTGCCGTAGCCTATATATATCCTCTATTCTCTGGCCGCCATTATTACGGATCAGAAATCTGAAACTTTCTCTAAATTCATGATTCACGTAAGGAGAGAAAGAGAGGGCTGCCAAGGAGAAGAAAAGGTTGGAAGATCGTCGCCCACACGACGTCCAACTCGAGGAAGGAATACGTGCAGAAGATCTTGGGGTCGTCCGCTCGAGATTGCCAGAAATTACTTGTCTCCTTTCCGCTGCAGGTATAATACGTGAACCCTAGTTTCCGCCTATGAAGGGTTAGAACACGTATTAGATCTGTTTAATTTTCTATCGATCAATACGCACACCAAAGGAAGGGTCCTGGGAATCCCCAGTTCCATCAATTGGTATCAGAGCCACTTTGGATCTACGTATTGATTGATACGTCCATGTTGTCCAATAAAACTTGCGCTGTGTAATAGTCGGTAGATGTAGATCTGTTCTAACTCGGTTTTGCAGGCATCTTAGATCCAACTATTATGGTCCAATACATGTTTTTGATTGTGTTGTTTAAACCACGGACATGTCGTGGATGTTGTTGTTGCTGTGGATGTAATTAAAATCACGAGGGTTGATCGTGCTTATTATTTTAATTTTGCAATCTAGATTATGTGTGAACTCCTTCGTGAGGCATAAGATTGATGTAATTTTAATTATTTTTGATCAATCGTGATGGCGGTGGTGGCTGTTTCTGACGTCAGACGAGATGCTGGTTTTAAGCAGTCCAGAGGCAGACAGATAATTTTCGATGAAGGAATCGACAGCCAAAACCTTTAAAAAAAAAAATCGGGGCGCTGCCCCGAACCCCGTGACCTGACCGGGCAGGTCGAACCCCAAATAGATCTGCGCAGTGCCAGATTTTAGATTCGGATAGTTGAGGACGGAGAAGCAAAGATGACCATAATAGTTGGATATTTTCTCTTATTTTTGTCATTTTATTTTTTCTGATTATGCATGTTTATTATTGTGTGGTTGTTTTTTTTGAAAAACCAAGCCTACATTAATAATGGACAACATGGACATAATATCAACTAGTAGAAAAACCCTCATTGTCAAATAACTAAGTGGGAGAGGATATTTATTTAGTTTAAATCCTATGGTCTCTATTACTGGTTTGTAGGTGATGTAATTATACTTGCGTGTTGGCTATAGTGCTTTTCTCCATATCGGATGAGTATAATTATGGATCACCAGTACAAACTTCCTTAGGAATAATTGTAGAAAGTTACCTAGTATGTGTTCACTTCTCCATCTGAAGGAACTCATTACAAGGTAATGGACTTAGTATTAAGTAATGGTATACACTTAGATACAAATAATGGTATCCTTCCCATCGGAGTCACTGCTATTATTTGTATGACCAGAGCAAGACCAGCATATTAATTTTATTTGTCATAAAGTTATGTTGACATGATAGTAAAATTAATAAGAAAAACCTACTTGAACAAAGTTGAATTTGTATACGTCCACACTATCGTGGCATGCTAAATTCATGGTGTTCAAGGTGTTGGTAAATTTTTTATTATTGTTTTAAGGGAATCAATATTTAGTTAATTCAAAAAATTTCTTTTGCCCTACATAATTTTATTTATGTGATTCTCAGGATTTCAAAAATGGGTTCTTTCAGTCTACTTATGGTGATTCTTAAAGAAAACAAACTTACTGGACCTAATTATATTGACTGGAAACGTAATTTAGATATTGTTCTGACTGCTGAGGAGTACAAATATGTATTTGTTGAGGAATGCCCACCTAAGCCTGATGCTAACTCTGTTGAAAAGGTCAAAGAGGCTTATAAGAAGTGGAAAAAGGCAGATGAGATGGCGCGGTGTTACATTCTGGCATCTATGTCAAATGTACTGCAACATCAGCATCAGGCCATGGCCACTGCCTATGACATGATGTATAACCTCAAGGAACTCTTCGAACATCAGAGTAGAGCAGCTAGGTAGTTTGCTATGAAATGTTTGATGAATACAAAAATGGCTAAGGGTACACAAGTAAGGGATCATGTTCTCAAGATGATGGGTCATCTGAATGAGATGGAGATCCTTGGAGCTGAAATCGATGGGGAATCCCAGGTCGATATCATTTTCGGGACTCTGCCTAAAAGTTTTGACAATTTCTGCCTTAATTACAACATGAACAAAAGGTTGTATAGTTTGGCAGAACTTGCAAAAGAGCTACAGGATGCTGAATCTCTCTTTAGGCAGAGTGGTCATATTTTTGTTTCTGAAAAGGCTTCTACTTCTAAGCCAAAAGGTGGTAAGAAGAAGAATAACTTTCAGAAACAGGCAAACTCAGCAAAGAAGGGCATGGGACCTCAAGGCGCGGTGAAAAAGCCGAAAGGCAAATGTTTCAAGTGCAAAGGGTCAGGACATTGGAAGACTGATTGTCCACTTCTCAAACAAGGGAACAAAGAAGGTATATCTCATTTACTAGTAGTTGAAACATGTTTAGCGGTGTTATCTATCGGCAGCTGGTGTGTAGATACAGGAGCCACTAATCATGTCTGCAATACATTGCAGGGGTTCTAGGAAACTAGACGGCTCAGTGATGGAGAGATATGCTTGTTCATGGGTGATGCTACAAAAGTATCGGTTGTTGCATTAGGAGATGGTACTTTATCTTTTGGTAGAATAAGTCTTTGACATTGAGAGATTGTCTTTATGCACCTTCACTTAGAAGGAATTTAGTTTCTGTTTCTATGTTAGTTAAGGATGGATATTCAGTTTATTTTAATGATAATATTGTTATTAGAAAGAATAAACATTTTATCTGTTCTGGTGCATTGGTTGATAATTTGTATGTCATTAATCCTATTTCGTCCACAATGCAACTTATGGAAATGAATAATATGTCATCTAACTTAAATAAGAGAAAAGAACCTTCTTGTATGAACCAAACATATCTTTGGCACTTGCGATTGGGGCATATTAACCTAAGAAGGATTCAAAGACTGGTTGAAGATGGAACTTTGAGTTCATTGGAAGTGGAGGCACTACCAGTCTGTGAATCCTGCTTGGAAGGTAAAATGACCAAAAGGCCTTTTACGGCAAAGGGGTATAGGGCCAAAGATGTGTTGGAATTGGTTCATTCTGATTTGTGTGGACCCATGACTATCCAAGCTAGAGGTGGCTTTGAATATTTTGTCACATTTATTGACGATTATTCAAGGTATGGATACATTTATTTGATGCGCCGTAAGTCTGAGTGCTTTGAGAAATTCAAAGAGTACAAGGCTGAAACAAAAAAACGTCATAGAAAATATATCAAGTCATTACGATCAGATCGTGGTAGCGAGTACCTCTTTGGAGAGTTTAGGGATTATTTATTAGAGGCTGGGATTGCATCCCAATTGACTGCACCTGAAACGCCCCAGCAGAATGGTGTAGCCGAAAGAAGGAATAGAATTCTTATGGAGATGGTTAGATCAATGATGAGTTATTCGGATTTGCCAGATTCGTTTTGGGGATATGCCTTAGAGACTGCAGCTTATATTTTGAACTTGGTTCCTTCTAAGTCAGAACCTCTTACACCCACAGAGCTGTGGATTGGGCGTAAGCCTAGTCTGAAACATGTTCGCATTTGGGGTAGTCCAGCACATGTGCTGAATGGGAAAGCAGATAAGTTGGAATCTTGTACAGAAGTACGCTTGTTTGTAGGCTATCCAAGAGGAACGAAAGGAGGTTTATTTTATAGTCCTAAGGATCAGAAGGTCATTGTTAGCACCAGTGCCCGATTCTTAGAGGAAGACTATGTGATGAACCATAAACCCACAAGTAGAGTTGTTCTAGAAGAACTGAGACGTGAGACACCAAGTACTTCAGTACCAACAGTACAAGAGGATGAACCACAAATAACTGCACAACGTGTCACAAATGTTACACCACAACCGATAGTGCCTCGTCGTAGTGGGAGGGTTGTGATACAACCTAATAGATATATGTTCTTGGGAGAGTCGTCAGACTTCGTCCCTGAGGAACAAGATTATGATCCTTGTACCTATAATGAAGCACTCCAAGATAAAGATGCAGAGTCTTGGCAAAAAGCAATAATATCTGAAATAGAATCTATGGATTCTAATCATGTCTGGGAGCTTGTAGAACCACCCGTTGGTGTAAAAGTCATTGAATGCAAGTGGGTCTATAAGAGAAAAAGAGGATCAGACGGTAAGGTTGAAACCTTTAAAGCTCGGCTTGTAGCAAAAGGTTTTACTCAAAGAGAGGGTATCGATTATGAGGAAACCTTTTCTCCTGTAGCCATGCTTAAGTCTATCCGAATTCTTTTATCTATTGCAGCTCATCTCGATTATGAGATTTGGCAAATGGATGTCAAGACAACTTTCCTTAATGGAAGTCTTGAGGAAGACATCTATATGAAGCAACCAGACGGGTTCATTGAAAAGGGCCATGAGCATCTTGTTTGTAAGCTCAAGAAGTCCATTTATGGACTTAAGCAAGCTTCCAGATCTTGGAACATATGTTTTGATCAGGTGATAAAATCCTATGGATTTGATCAATGTCAGGATGAATCATGTGTATACAGAAAGTGTGACGGAAATGTGGTGGTATTCCTAGTACTTTATGTGGATGACATCTTGCTCATTGGAAACAATGTGAAGGTGTTATCTGATGTAAGGGTATGGTTATCCAAACAATTTGATATGAAGGACTTGAGAGAAGTAGGTCACATCCTTGGGATCAAAGTTCTACGAGATCGCAAGAAAATGATGTTGGGCTTATCCCAAGCTTCCTATATCGATACTGTACTAACTCGTTTTAGTATGCAAAATTCTAAGAAAGGTTTCTTACCTTTTAGACATGGAATTGCTCTATCAAAGGAGCAGTGTCCGAGGACACCTAAAGAGATAGATAACATGAAGGCAGTTCCTTATGCTTCAGCAGTAGGAAGCTTAATGTATACAATGCTATGTACGAGACCAGATATCTGCTTTGCCATAGGCATGGTCAACAGATATCGGTCTAACCCAGGACAAGAGCACTGGACTGCCGTAAATCATATTTTGAAGTACCTGAAAAGGACTAAAGAGTATATGCTACTTTACCAGGCAGATAGTTTAGTTCCCTTGGGGTATACAGACTCAGATTTTCAGTCAGATAGGGATTCCAGGAAATCTACCTCAGGTTATGTGTTTACTTTGTGAGGTGGAGCTATTGTGTGGAGGAGTATCAAACAAAAATGTATTGCTGATTCCACCATGGAAGCCGAGTATGTGGCAGCCTCTGAGGCAGCCAAAGAAGCGATTTGGCTCAGAAACTTTCTGTTGGACTTGGATGTGGTACCTAGTTTGCCTAAGTCTATTACACTTTATTGTGATAATAGTGGTGCAGTTGCAAACTCGAAGGAACCACGAGCCCATAAGACTGGCAAACACATTGAGCGCAAGTACCACCTGATACGAGATTTCGTAAAGAAAGAAAAAGTTGCTGTGATCAAGATAGCATCAGCCGACAACCTAGCTCCCTTTACAAAGAGCTTACCAGCTAAGGCTTTTGATAGTCATGTTGAGGGAATGGGAGTCAGATGTGTAGCAGCATGGCCTTAAGTATAAGTGGGAGATTTATAACAGTATACTGAAAAGCAATGCTTTGAGTATAAGTGGGAGATTGTTAGGGTTATATACTAAAAGCATCACTTTTTTAGTAACCTTATTTCCTTAAATTTTGAATGAGAATCATATGGGCAAATATTTACATATTGTATTTGTTGCAAGTGTTAATGCAAATGTCTGATATTCTATATTGTAGATAATATGGTGTGTGGTGTCACACAGAAGATCATATTATCAGTTCCCTATGGAGTATATAAATAGTTCACAACCTAGATAGACTTGGACAATCTATTGGAAAGGTTGTAGTGTAATCTGGTATTAGTCTATCTTGACTATAGGTTTACACTAGTACACTTTGTGTGTATTGAACAGGACCACTTGAGGTTGTTCTCTTTGTACTGACTACATAAGAGAACAAACACCTCTGTTATTATGGATGCTTGTGCTCTTAACCCGGATATAATAACGGACATGTATATGCAGTGTGCATTATTTTGACTCATAAAAGAGTGAGATTCATTGTGGATCAACAACCTCTATGAATTGGGTAATAACATTGTATGTATGATGGGCTGTTGATTATAAATGGAATCCATGTCCCGATACATCAGGTTGATAATGTCCCCTTAAGGAGCTCATAAGGATTGTCATGTAAACCCTGCAGGTAGATTATATCCGACATGACAAATAAAGTTGAGCGGTACTACTTTAGGATAAAAGATATCGAATCAATATAGTTGTCAGTAACTTAATTTGATCGACGGACATACGATATCTTAACATGGGGAGCCAAACGAGCATATAATAAAAGGAGCCCACAAACATAATTTAGGATTAGGGAGGTAGTGCAACAATAGCTCATTAGTGGACCGAGCTATTGTTAATGGGCCTGGATTGTGTGTTCGGGCTGAACATGGGATATCCAGATCAGTTAGGAGGCCTAAGCCTAATTTCTCCTCATGGTCCCTGCCGTAGCCTATATATATCCTCTATTCTCTAGCCGCCATCATTACGAATCAGAAATCTGCAACTTTCGCTAAATTCGTGATTCACGTAAGGAGAGAAAGAGAGGGCTGCCAAGGAGAAGAAAAGGTTGGGAGATCGTCGCCCACACGACGTCCAACTCGAGGAAGGAATACGTGCAAAAGATCTTGGGGTCGTCCGCTCGAGATTGCCAGGAATTACTTGTCTCTTTTCCGTCGCAGGTATAATTCGTGAACCCTAGTTTCCGCCTATGAAGGGTTAGAACACGTATGTGATCGGCGTCGGTGTCGGCGTCGGCGTCGGCGTCCTCTCCTCTCTCTCTTTCGAAGGTAATCCCCTCTCTCTCTCTCTCTCGCGGTGTCGTATAGGGGCAGCGGGGGCGGCGGGCTTGGGACGGGGGCGTCGGAGACTGCGTGGCGGGCTTGGGGCGGGGGGGTCGGGGGCTGGACGGCGGGCTTGGGGCTGGGGCGTCGGAGGCTGGGCGGCTGGCTTGGGTCGGGGGCTGGGCGGTGGGCTTGGGACGGGGGCGTCGGGGGCTGGGCGGCGGGCTTGGGGCTGGGGCGTCGGGGACTGGGCGGCTGGCTTGGGTCGGGGGCTGGGCGGTGGGCTTGGGGCGGGGGCGTCGGGGGCTGGGCGGCGGGCTTGGGGCTGGGGCATCGGGGGCTGGGCGGCTGGCTTGGGTCGGGGGCTGGGCGGTGGGCTTGGGGCGGGGGCGTCGGGGGCTGGGCGGCGAGCTTGGGGCAGGGGCGTCCGGGGCTGGGCGGCTGGCTTGGGGCGAGGGCGTCGGGGGCTGGGCGGCGGGCTTGGGGCTGGGGCGGCGGGGGCTGGGCTGCGGCCTTAGGGCGGGAGCGTCGGGGGCTAGGCGGCGGGCTTGGGGCGGCGGCGTCGGGGGCTGGGCGGCTGGCTTGGGGCGGGGGCGTCGGGGGTATATACAACTGACGCACAGCCATAAGCACTATTCATATATATATATGCAACCGAACTACTGGGCGGCGGGCATTGGTCGGGGGCGGCGGGGGGCTTTGCTTCTCAAATTCATCTGAGTTTATATATTGGCTAAATAATGTATTATCCATATTGGGTGTTATCCATTAGTTTGGTGGTGTTTGGATTAGTAAATGTGAATATGGGGTTTGGATTCATGGTGTATATGTTCACTATCTCAAGGACAGTGCGAGTTCTATCAGTTGTGTGCTTCTATATAGATGTATATATCTATACATCTAGCTGTGATATACATATGTGTATGTGACAATCTCAGTTAGCGACGGACTAGTGACCGGTTAGCGACGGATATTTCCAGCTCTATTTGCATTAATCTACGGTACGATATGGTGATCAGGACATAGTCCCTGCAGCCATTCGACTGGCGAGGCAGAAACTATGTAGCCGTAGATAAAGTTGACTGTCCTCCGACCCTCATCCCTCGGCAATGATGATACAATAACCTATCACTATATCTTATATAGTAGTAGATGATGTCTTAGTATTACATTATATGAGTTCATCTTGATTCTGTTATATCCTTCAGATACTAGATACGATAAGAACATATGCTACACGATATGTATATAGAATATAGATGATTCACACTAATGTATGCTAGAATGAATTTTGGGTTGTGTTCTGAGCCATCCGTTCTCACACTTAAAACATATAGGAATTAGTAGTGTGAGAGCGCCGGAGAGAGTGAGAGCGCCGGAGGGGGGAGAGGAGAGAGAGAGAGAGAGTAAAATGGTACGACATGGTGAAGTAGTACTGTATTTTGGCTCCAGTTCCAGCTCCATTTGTATTAATCTACGGTACGACATGGTGATCAGGACATAGTCCCTGTAGCCATTCGACTGGCGAGGCAGAAACTATGTAGCTGTAGATAAAGTTGACTGTCCTCCGACCCTCATCCCTCGGCAATGATGATACGACAACCTATCACTATATCTTATATAGTAGTAGATGATGTCTTAGTATTACATTATGTGAGTTCATCTTGATTCTGTTACATTCTTCAGATACTAGATACGATAAGAACATATACTACACCATATGTACAGAACATAGATGATTCACACTAATGTATGCTAGAATGAATCTTGGGTTGGGTTCTGAGCCATCCATTCTCACACTTGGCAAAAAATTGAATTTTTTATACTTTATCGGCTTTCAAAAATGTACTCAAATTACATGATGGTTCTTTTAGTTAGCTTGCTTATGTTACAATTATATTATTTGTGACTATCGATCTTACCAGAAGGCACCCATGACCCGAGGAGCGGCACGTCGTTTGAGGGAAACAGTGAATGCTGAGGTGGCTCCTCCTACAATTAAGGAGGAAGTGGCACCGGTTGCTAGTGAGACCGGGAGTTCTATTCATCTAGCACCGGTAGCTAGTGAGACCGGAAGTTCTATTCATGCAGCACTTGCAAGGGACGACATCTCTCCTCACGCCAAAGATCTCGCTTTTTAGAGGTGGTTGCGTGATCGTATCACTGAGCGTTTGCGTGAGCTGCGTGGTTCTCATTAGCTATTAGTACTTATTTGTATTGGACTATTTGTATTGGATTGTTTTTTGTATTAGACTATTTGTATTAGACTACATATATGAATTAGTACTGTGTCAATCTCAGGATTGTATTAGACTACGACATGGTGATCAGGACATAGTTCCTGCAGCCATTTGACTGGCGAGGCAGAAACTATGTATCCGTAGATAAAGTTGACTGTCCTCCGACCCTTATCCTTCAGCAATGATGATACGACAACCAACAAGAGAGGATACTCTGAGAGATCCATCTGAGTAGGACGTATACTCTGAGAGATCACCTTTACAAGAATGATATCAGTAGTAGTATTGAGTGTTGGAGGAGATATTATCAGAGTATACGTCCTACTCAGATGGGTCTCTCACCGTTACTATTTTTTTCTGACAGCAAGGTGGATTTGCTCCGTCAAAAGATTCTTGCTCCGAGCCAAAACTTTTCCCCGGAGCTCAAGTGGACATCCTTCGTGTAGAGCTCGAGTGAGAGGTTCCTGACAGCATGGTGGTCTCCTTTGTCAAAGTATCTGTGCTCATCCCACATTGGTTGTGGGACGAGCACGGATACTTTAACAAAGGAGACCACCATGCTGTCAGGAACCTCTCACTCGAGCTCTATACGAAGGATGTCTACTTGAGCTCCGGGGCAAAGTTTTGGCTCGGAGCAAGAATCTGTTGACGGAGCACATCCACCATGCTGTCAGAAAAAATTAGTAATGGTGAGAGACCCATCTGAGTAGGACGTATACTCTGATAATATCTCCTCCAACACTTAATCCCACTACTGATATCATTCTTGTAAAGGTGATCTCTCAGAGTATACGTCATACTCAGATGGATCTCTCAGAGTATCCTCTCCGGTTGGGTTGTGTTCTGAGCCATCCATTCTCACACTTAAAATACATATGAATTAGAACTGTGTTTTGTATTTTCGGTGAACCCAAGGATTTGATTCTGTATTTTGTATTTTAGTTTCTGTATTTTGGCTCCAGCTCCATTTGCATTAATCTACGGTACGACATGGTGATCAGGACATAGTCCCTGCAGCCATTTGACTGGCGAGGCAGAAACTATGTAGCCGTAGATAAAGTTGACTTTCCTCCGACCCTCATCCCTCGACAATGATGATACGACAACCTATCACTATATCTTATATAGTAGTAGATGATGTCTTAGTATAACATTATGTGAGTTCATCTTGATTCTGTTACATTCTTCAGATACTAGATACGATAAGAACATATACTACACCATATGTACAGAACATAGATGATTCACACTAATGTATGCTAGAATGAATCTTGGGTTGTGTTCTGAGCCATCCGTTCTCACACTTAAAGATAAATCGAATTATAACAACGGATATTAGGTTACTCTTTAGGATAATTGATGTCTATTTTATATTAATTTGGTTTGGTCTATATGATTCTTGGATAATTGGTGTGCATTAAATTCGTATGTGCATATTTGGTCTATGTGATTCTTGGATAATTGGTGTGCATTATATATTTGGTCTATGTGATTGTTGGATAATTGGTGTGCATTATATATTGGTTTGGTTTATGCATATTTTTGTGAACAGGGAAAGTGCTGCAATTTTTTTCAAAAAAATTCTCAGTTACCGACGGACTAGTGACCGGTTAGCGACGGATATTTCCAGCTCCATTTGTATTAGTCTACGGTACGACATGGTGATCAGGACATAGTCCCTGCAGCCATTCGACTGGCGAGGCAGAAACTATGTAGCCGTAGATAAAGTTGACTGTCCTCAGACCCTCATCCCTCGGCAATGATGATACGACAACCTATCACTATATCTTATATAGTAGTAGATGATGTTTTAGTATTACATTATGTGAGTTCATCTTGATTCTGTTACGTTCTTCAGATACTAGATACGATAAGAACATATACTACACCATATGTATAGAACATAGATGATTCACACTAATGTATGCTAGAATGAATCTTGGGTTGTGTTCTGAGCTATTCGTTCCCATACTTGGCAATTAAGCCATTCGACTGGCAAGACAGAAACTATGTATCCGTAGATAAAGTTGACTGTCCTCCGACCCTCATCCCTCGACAATGATGATACGACAACCTATCACTATATCTTATATAGTAGTAGATGATGTCTTAGTATTACATTATGTGAGTTCATCTTGATTCTGTTATATCCTTCAGATACTAGATACGATAAGAACATATACTACACCATATGTACAGAACATAGATGATTCACACTAATGTATGCTAGAATGAATTTTGGGTTGTGTTCTGAGCCATTCGTTTCCATACTTGGCAATTAAGCCATTCGACTGGCGAGGCAGAAACTATGTATCCGTAGATAAAGTTGACTGTCCTCCGACCCTCATCCCTCGGTAATGATGATACGACAACCTATCACTATATCTTATATAGTAGTAGATGATGTCTTAGTATTACATTATGTGAGTTCATCTTGATTCTGTTATATCCTTCAGATACTAGATACGATAAGAACATATACTACACCATATGTACAGAACATAGATGATTCACACTAATGTATGCTAGAATGAATTTTGGGTTGTGTTCTGAGCCATTCGTTTCCATACTTGGCAATTAAGCCATTCGACTGGCGAGGCAGAAACTATGTATCCGTAGATAAAGTTGACTGTCCTCCGACCCTCATCCCTCGGCAATGATGATACAACAACCTATCACTATATCTTATATAGTAGTAGATGATGTCTTAGTATTACATTATGTGAGTTCATCTTGATTTTGTTATATCCTTCAGATACTATATACGATAAGAACATATACTACACCATATGTACAGAACATAGATGATTCACACTAATGTATGCTAGAATGAATTTTGGGTTGTGTTCTGAGCCATTCGTTCCTATACTTGGCAATTAAGCCATTCGACTGGCGAGGCAGAAACTATGTATCCGTAGATAAAGTTGACTGTCCTTCGACCCTCATCCCTCGACAATGATGATAAGACAACCTATCACTATATCTTATATAGTAGTAGATGATGTCTTAGTATTACATTATGTGAGTTCATCTTGATTCTGTTATATCCTTCAGATACTAGATACGATAAGAACATATACTACACCATATGTACAGAATATAGATGATTCACACTAATGTATGCTAGAATGAATTTTGGGTTGTGTTCTGAGCCATTCGTTCCCATACTTGGCAATTAAGCCATTCGACTGGCAAGGCAGAAACTTTGTATCCGTAGATAAAGTTGACTGTTCTCCGACCCTCATCCCTCGGCAATGATGATACGACAACCTATCACTATATCTTATATAGTAGTAGATGATGTCTTAGTATTACATTATGTGAGTTCATCTTGATTCTGTTATATCCTTCAGATACTAGATACGATAAGAACATATACTACACCATATGTACAGAACATTGATGATTCACACTAATGTATGCTAGAATGAATTTTGGGTTGTATTCTGAGCCATTCGTCCCCATACTTGGCAATTAAGCATGTGAAATAGAACTAATTATGTTTAGTTTGTCTTATGATACAAATTTTCACATCCAAATTGAAATGGATCGTTACTTCGTTGATCGTACATGGATGTACTAGCGGATCAACCTCCTGGACCGTAGGTACTTATAAGTATTGACCGTATCGGATTAGTATCGATCTATCATTTTGGTATGGGCCGTATCGGTTGGTATTGGTCTTAGCGAATTGGTATCGTCCTATCCGATATGTATCGGCCGTATAGCTAGGATTCATATTGGCCTTATCGATTTGGTATCGATCATATCCGATAGGTATCGGCTGTGTTGGATTATTATATACCATTTCGGATTAGTATCGTGGAAGGTTTAGTAACAACTGTACTTGGATTTCTCTCTTCTAGAGCTAGATTACCATTGCAAGAGAGTCACGAGAGCGTAGCTGGCCAGTTACAGAATATACATACTTCCTTTTCAATCTCGCTTTTCCTGATGGAAAAGGAAGCATGTATGTTACTGTAACTGGCCAATCACGATCTGGTGATTCTCTTGCAATGGTATTATAGCTCGAGAAGAAAGAAATCCAGGTACAGTTGTTACTAAACCTTCCACGATACTAATCCGAAATGGTCTATACTAATCCAACACGGCCGATACCTATCGGATATGACCGATACCAAATCGATAAGGCCAATATGAATCCTAGCTATTCGGCCGATACATGTACATATCGGATATAGGACGATACCAATTTGTTAAGGCCAATACCAATATGATACGTCCTATACCAAACCGATAGACCGATACTAATCTGATACACTAGATACTAAGTACATCCGGCCTATACCAGCGGATCCACCAATTACAGCACGATAGGCCCAACGACTCCAGTTACATCCGATTATTGGTGAGTACATGATTACATAGTAATTTTGTTAGTCTTGTGATACAGATTTTTACTCTCTCATGCTACCAACGTCACAACTTTTCTAGTGTTGCTCCCTCTAATGATGATGAACGTAAAAAACCAACGTCACAACTTTTATAATTTGAGTAAATTTCTTTACCCTATATAAAAATTTCTGTTGTCAGAAAGATGGCTCCTAGGACTCGTCGAGGTGGTGCTGCTAGTCGAGAAAGGGGTCGAGGCAAGAAACCCTTGGAGGTCGACACGGAGGAAGTCCCCGTCGTCAAACAAGAGCCGGTGACTGTTAAGGAGGAGGTGTTACCAAAGGTCGAGGTCAAGAAAGAACCGATGACCATCAGGAAAGAGATTGCTCCCAAGCTTGAAGTTAAGGAGGAGCCACCGTCAGAGAGTAGTAGCATCGGGACCGACCCTCCTGTCCCTACAGAAGACCTCAACCAGATTGAGCCTTCGTATGCAAAGTGGCTGATATAATGGTACATGCCTCAACGCAACTATGATCCCTGGCGGTGAGGATTCATCGTCTGACTTGTGGTCTTTGTTGAGACCAAAGTCGATTTTCCTATGTGTTTTGGAATATTTGTGGAAATTTTGGAATATTTGTGGGAATTTTGGAATATTTGTGGGAATTTTGGAATATTTGTGCTATAATCGGATTATAACGACGGATATTAGGTTACTCTTCAGGATAATTGATGTCTATTTTATATTAATTTGGTTTGGTCTATATGATTCTTGGATAATTGGTGTGCATTAAATTCGTATGTGCATATTTGGTCTATGTGATTCTTGGATAATTGGTGTGCATTATATATTTGGTCTATGTGATTGTTGGATAATTGGTGTGCATTATATATTGGTTTGGTTTATGCATATTTTTGCGAACAGGGAAAGCTCTGTAATTTTTTTCAAACTAGTCTCAGTTAGCGACGGACTAGTGACCGTTTCGCGACGGATATTACCAGTTTTCGACTACTGTTCGACGGCAAATTCGTCGCTAACTGGAGATTTGAAAATATTTCCAGGTAGCGACGGGTGGTCGACGGAATATCCGTCGGCAAAGTTCTGATGGTATATAGTTCGACGGAATAGCGACAACTTTTCTGTCGCCCTTGTTCTGGAAATACCAAGAATTTCCAGAACATGGTCGACGGATAATCCGTCCGTATTCCGTCGCTAAACCGTCTTTTATTAGCGACAGGTATCGACGGAATAGCAACGTCTCATCCGTCGCCATGGTGCTGGAAATGCCTACCATTTCCAGAACCTGGTCGACGGATTTTCCGTCAGCAAACCGTCGCTAATCCATCCTTTGTTATCGACGGCGGTCGACGGATTAGCGACGAAACTATACACTCTGATACGCTATTACGACGGTTTACCGACGGAACTTTACGTCGCTATTGTCTAAACAGTTCAGTATTTAATACTTGAAATGGACGACAGTCCGTCGAAAAGTAGTCGCTTATGCTTCGTATTGTGAAGTCGAAATGCCGTCGCTAGTCCGTCGCTTGACGACTACGTAGCGACGGACCGTTATTAGCGACGAGCTGATTGCCGACGGATTTTTTTGGCCAAAACCCGTCAATGATCGGTCGCTAATAGAAATTCCCGTCGGACTGGCAACAGATCTGGCCGTCGCTAAATCGACAAATTTTGGTAGTGCACGAAGGGTACGTTGTGCATAGAAGTCATCTCCTATACTTTACGTTTGTGATTATTCACATCCCGTAAATCATGTGAAGGGAGATCCATATTTACATACACTTTCAGGCGCATGGCTAGGCCAAGCACTTGGGTGTGTATGTGGGGCTGCGCTCCCTGATCTGGTTCCAGCGTATGAGATGTGCCCAGATTGTTAATGGAAGAACAACACTTATCGGTCCCGTAACGGGGAATGGATCTTAATTCCATAACGAAATAGTCCGATACCGATACCGAAGTAAATACATCAAGTTGTTGGATCGACAACAAACAACAATAAGTACTAATCAAACTAGCAATCACAAATCACATCACAAAGACCCATCAAACCCTATATAATCAGAACAATAAAAATCAGATCTTTGTATACTCATATAAGATGGGATTTCATCCCCCCTCCTCCCTCCTGTCATGCCCTGATTCCGTAGAATCGATAGTCGTCCCTCGGGCGTGATGTCGTGCGAACCTAAGTTACGATCGCACAAGGCATATTCATAAGGTTATCCGAAACATAACATCAAGTTAGTGTACGCAGAGATAATTGATTAACACATTTGAAAATAGAAGTAAACTTTTCATTAATAATAAAACTTCATTTACATTGACTCCATTACAATCATTGCCACGCGGGCTACAACATGACTCAACTTACAAAACGAACGCTGATGAGATAGTCGTTCCATATATTACATTCCTTTTTACAAGCAAAATAATTACACTTTCCACCTGCTATCAAGGAAAGTCGAGTCATCATCTTTTTTCTTTGTACTGAGTGCGGAGACTTCAAAAAGATTTTAGAAACAAGCCTTCAACACACGAACGAGGCTTCAAAAGTGTTCGCATCGCCTTGAGCTTTAAGTGGCACGCCCTTCGTAGTTTGGGGTACCTACGTGGAGAGCAAGGATCAGTACATTACACTTTGTACTGGTGCGTGGCTATTTAAGTTCCAAGCTCTCATTTGGTTGAAGAGTTTATATGACTTAGTGTATGAATGTTTCTAACCATCCTAATAAATTTCAAACAAGCATATGACAAGCATAATATGAAATACGTTAAAACTTACCCACGGCGGACTGTGCCGCGCCTTATGAGACTTACCATGTTCTTCCCTGTCAATTGTTGCCATTTTCATACCAAGTACAATATTACGTATGATTGGTCACTGGCATCACAAGCCATCCTGAACTTATAGCTTTGTTAGTCGGGGCCCTTTCAACGCAAGTAGCGAGCCCCGTTGCAAGACCCCGCCTAACCCGTGCTATCATCCATCACAACTATACCCTGTTTCCTCCTAGGCCGAAACGGTCTCGTGGCCCCGGGTTGCCGCTCGAGGAAACTATCGCCTTGTCGACAAGTTGTCCATGACCGTACAAAGATCATTTTTCTTTTAGTTATTAAGACACTTTGAAAAATCAATCATTTTACCGTGTTCGTGCCCTTGCATTTATTCTTTCATTCGCAACAACATTATCGATTTACCTAGGAAGGGGTCGAGAAGAGAAGGGTCAGCCACTCACCTTCAGCATATAGGATGCATCCAAATGAGAGAGAGACTTTGAGAACTGACCCATTCAGGACGCAATAGCATCTGAGTCAGTTCTGTAATGCTTTCCATCAGCCACGTGCATGACTTTCAAAGCACGTTTCTGACTTACTGTTGGCATAGCATATTGAGAGCGCATGGCCCGTGATGCCTTAGATTTTTTGTACTAGCACTCAGAGTCCAATTTTTTCTTGCCATAGTGGCAAGTGATTTTGTCAAAGGCAGAAGGTTTTTCCTGTACAGCAGAACCCATGCGCGGCAGTACGGTTGCACCTTCTTTTTTTCGATGCATCTTCTTTGAATGAGATGAGGTAGACTGGGAGTGGCAGTCAGCACTGCGCTTCCCATACAGATGTGGCACTGCAAAAGCAGTATCTTGCTTGTTGATGGAGTCAGCAACAACGAGTGGCTGCACTGGCGCAGTCCCTCCAGTGTTGGTGCGTGGCACATTGTCTCTGGGCATCCAGACTTGGTGAGTCTTCTTCGACTTTGTAGCCGCTTCGAAAGGCTCACGCTACCTTCAAAAAGGAATTCCTTAAAGGCTTGCTGGTCGAAGCGCACCACAAGCATCTTTTGGGAGGATCTGAGTTTATTGTCGTCAGATTGCAACACTACTTTCTTGTTGGAGAAGAAAGCCGTCCCCAGCAGAGTCATCAGCTTGTTTGCCATCAAAAAGTAGTCAAGACTTTTACTTTGAAACAAATAAAAGAATAGTACAACTTCGATCCTCAATGTGATATTTTGAGCATAATTCATTTTCTAGGGCCGTATGGCGATGGAGATCAAATGTTGTTTCTGATTTCTTTACTCCGTTGACGATCCGACGACGATCAAGAAAAAATTGCAAGTCTTCGAGTGGATCGCAATTCGGCTCTCTTGAAGTATGTTATGACTCTCTGAATGTCTGGGGGCCTTAAAATGAAGGAATGATCCTTCTATTTGTAGATGGTGAAGTGATCCATCCATGTGCGCATATGTGATACGTGCATGGACTTTTCTGGCATGCAAGACTGTTGTGTGCATGACTTGTTGGGCACAGGAGCGCTGCATCCGGGAAGTTTCAACTGAATCTGGTACAACCGTATTGTTGGGCTGCGGATGAGCTGACACGTGGCAGTTGTTGAGATTCGTTTGTTGCTGAGATCATGGGTGGTTAACACCCGTTCATGAGCATGACTGGGTCAATGACACGTGGCGTGTATATTGTTCAAAGATCTCGATCTGTTGAAACCTGATAGATTTGATGCGCCGTCTGGGCTCATCGTGTTGGGGAACTTAGCGCATGGCCATTGGGGTGCATGACGAGTCTGGGCGCATGGCTTTAGGATGCATGCGAGGGATAGTGAGGTTAGCCATGTGGCTGAGTACAGTTGTAACCGACAAAATAGGTAATGATGACACCGACATGTACTGACGTAGGTGTACGTAAGATGACTCTTTATTTTCTGTAAAAATCGTCGTCTGCACCATTTTCGAGGCACATTCTACATCGTGACCGAATGGCAACTGACGCTTAGCATTAAATGTTGATGGAAGAATTTTGAGGAGCCATGTTGGCGCAATGACTCTGGGGCGCATCACTTTGTTTGTACTCGATCTTGTTGTGGAGGCGCATTGCTTTTGGTCAATCACCTGAAGCGTTGCTGCTGCGTGGGGTACGTGGCTCGAAATAATGACTTTTTGACTTAGTTGAATCGAGGTGGCAGATTCATTGCCATTAATGTGAGATTCATCACAATGATTTCAGAGAGAAGGATTGCCACTTGGCGCATGAGTCTGACTGTGTTTTGGCCTATAAATAAGTGTGTTCCAAGCGAGCAATATTGTTTCACGCTACTTCATGTCAAAAACAAACTTAGCTTCCGGTAGCCGCGAGCCTCTTCCTTGGCGAGTTGGTCGGCTGTGGGTTGTAGATCTCCTCGTTCAAAGAAGCTACAATTTTGATGAAGAAACCCATCAGATAACCGAGATGCGCTGAGTTAATTGTTGGCAGAGTAGTTCGTACTCGTGAATATCAAGAATATCAAATTAATATCACGGAATGTCCTACAGTCTTACTTTAATTAGTCAAGAATGAGAGTTTTGTGAATGATATACTAAAATTTAGACAATTATAGGCATGCATACAAAACCAATAAGAATAAGTGATGCTATATGTACCTCCAAAAATCTCATTCCTCCATGTATTTAAGAAAATATGAGTGAAATGCTTGCAAAACATGGTCGAAATTTCAATTATGTGTTCACTTCTGCTTAATAAAAATATGTAGTCCTGTGAACTTACAAAATTGTAGAATAATATATGGAAATAGTATATAACTTTCTGTTGCTTTAAAACATGTACCATAGATTTATAAAATTGTTATAAGGAATGGTCAAATCTCTTAATGATATTCTCATGTTCTTTATCTATCTCATGACATTTACAGATTGAAACAATATTTTAAGGACATGAAAAAAAAAACATTGTATTAAATTTTCGGTGAATAATCATGATAACAAAATTGGTATCAGATCATTCCTATGAGTATCGATATCGAAATCTTTAATATCTAAATCTGTATCATACCATACCTATGAGTATCAAGATTGGTATCGGCCTATCGATTTTGTATCGGTCGTATCCTTATACCATATCATATCGATATTAAATTGGCTTTATCGGATTAGTACTATCAGCCGTATCATAGCGGTATCGGTCTTTCAAGCTGAATCACATTGGTGTCGGTCTCTCAAATAATGCAATATGCCAACATTTTTAATAATACAATACGTCCTCTAATTTTTGTTTTTGTCCATTCCCTTTCAACTTTCGTCTATTCGGATTTGAGACATGTCGGTTCCCTAAGCCTTACAAAATTATTAAAAATATACTTTACAAGATTGTTGCCACAAATATGCCCTCTAACCTTTGTTTTTCTCCATTCCCTTTCTCAAATTAATTTTCTTATTTTGTAGTATTTTCAATGAGCCAAACTTTTTCATATTAACATAAGTTTACAAGCAAAATTTACAAAACTAACTACATCACCCAATTTACAAGCAAAAGTATTCATATTAACATAATTTTAAAAAAATAACACAAAATTTTAAAAAAAAAATTACCTAGACTGATTGGAGGAAGGAGGGGGTTGAAGGCTGATTGGAGAGGGAATCTCCGGCAGGGCCGAGGAGGAGGGGGGGCCTAGGAGCAGTAGGGAAGAGGAGGGGAAGGAGGAGGGGGCCGCCGTAGGGGGGTCGGGGGAGGAGGGGGCCGAGGAGGGGGGCTGCGCGCGCGTGAGGGCGGCTGCGCGCGTGAGGGGCCGAGAAGGAGGGGTCGTCGAGGAAGGAGGGGGTCGTCGGGGAAGGAGGTGGGGGGTTGCCGCACCGGAGATCGTGGTCGAAGGAGGAGGAGTAAAGGGTTTCGGAGGTTTTGGGGGGAAGTTAGAAATTTGGGCAAATTTTGAGAATGAAAATGAAAGGTTAGCTGTCACAGTTTTATTCGTCGCCAGCGACAAAAATTTTCCGTCGCTAAGATGTCGGTACTAACTTAGCGACGGACTAACGACGGACTCCGCGACATATATTGAAATTTTATTATGCATAAAAAATCGGTCGCTATGAGGTCGCTATTTCGTCGCTATTTAGCGACGGATTATCTTTCGTCGCTAAAGTCAGTCGCTATTTATCAGTATTTTGTAGTGATTAATCTCTTAGAATGTTAGCAAATTCTGTAAACAAAATAATAAAAGATTAATAGTAGTAAAATGTTGTAGTAATAAACTTGTAAGGATCAAGGAGGAGGGAATAAGTGGGAATGTGAGCGGTTCTTCCGCGGCTCCGCACCATTCTTGGGAGGGTGGCTCCAAAGAAGTAGAACAATTCTCTTCTATCCCCCCCCCCCCCCCCCACACACACACACACACACACACACACGAATGTGTCAAAGGATTTTGGAATTGATTTTTTATTCACAATATACAACAAATATTATATCAAGGATTCTAATTATAATTGAACTTACTAATTACCCTAATAACCATATATATGATAATCAAATTATTACTTGATTCTAACAAAAAAAATATAAATAATTAATTAATCCATTTCCTTATAAAAAATATATATATTAGGTTTTGTAATTACTATGAAAGGGGGGGGGGGGGGGGGGGGTTATATGAGAAAATATACCTATTTGTATTTATGTTGTTGTTGCTGATGTTGTTTAAACAAAAGGAGTCACTGAGTCTTCGGCTCGCCGGTGGTGGGGATACGGTTCGGCCAGTTGGGTTGTGGCGATGGCAACAAGAGGAGAGAAGTCTCTTGTGTCACAGAATTGGCGGCATGTAGTTCATTTAATTGGCATTACGTTGTAATTCTAATTCAGATTCCAATTCAGATGTTCGGTTGAACAATTTTTTTAGATATAATATAATCGGGATTACGAACTCCAATTTGATTACATCACTTTCTATTCAAATCAATTATATTGGAGCCAATGTAATCCTAATTACATTACATCTTCAAAATTTTAAATTATCAATTTACACCCAAACAAAATATGACATCCACCTTCGCAAATCCCCCTATCAGTAGATTTAGAGAGAAAAAAAAAAATCATCCTCCTCTTCCTGCCGCTGCTCGCCGGCTTGACCTCGCAGAAGAAGAGGTCGACATTCGTCTGTACCATGTCGTGGTGGAAGGAGATCTCGTGCTTGGGAGGGACTCGTTGGCTGTGAACATACATCACACGACGTCAGTCCTCGACACGGCACAGCCGACGTATGAGAGCTAAGGATAGTGGAGGGCGGATGCATTGCGTCGAAGAAGTTCTTATTCTTAGGTAGGGTGGGTTGGGAGTTTTAGTATTTATTATATTTTATTATATTTTTTTTATTATTATATTTTATTATATATTCTTGCATATATTTTGAGTATATATATTACACATATTTTCTTAATTATAAATGATTTGTGTGGCAAAAAAAGAAAAGAAAAATATAATATAATATCAAAGGTATATTTGTCAAAATGATACAAAAACAATTATTATTCTATTACATTACTTGTTAAGCCAAACATTTGAATGTAACTGACATTACATTGCATGATTTAACGACATGTTCTAACCAAACATGGTAATGGTAATGTAATTATAATTCAATTATGATTACATTACATAAGCCAAACACAACCTTAATCCCCTTTCTTTCTTCTTACAATTCAAGTATTATCAAACTGTGGGTTTACGTGAGGAAATAGGATTCAATTCCTTACTTTCTTCTTACTTCAACTCTACATGAGGAATAGAATTTATTCCTTGCTTTCATTTGAACTTATTAATTTCTTCCTACTGGACTTCATTCATTCCATCATGAGATGCTTTTCTTAGCTCTAATTTCTTTTGAGCAATGCTTTTCTTGACCCTTAAGTGGTACTCCTCAGAAAGCAAAGTAGCTTGGAGAAGAGTTAAATAGTGCTTTAATTCCTTTGCTTGGCCTACCCTCTCTGCGAAGTGCTGGGGAACAAGGAGAGGGAGCAATATAGCAAGCAAGTACACCAGATCCGTAAGTTATATCAACTTGTGTCAACTTAATTTCCCAATTCCTGAAACTTGAGACTTGTTAATGATATATATATTATATGCAAGTGATTAACCTTTTCATGATTATACAAATATTTTGGGATCCATGTCAGGATAATAACAATATTATTATTAGTAATATTATTACTGTTGTTGTTACAAAGGATGCTGTCCAGCCAGGGAATGAGCTCCTAGGAAAATAAAAACTACGATATATGTTAAATTAATTAAAGAAGAAAGAAGCAAAGTTCATGTCTCAAGCCACTCAAGAACAACAGAAATGAAGAAACCTGTACTTGATCAGGCTCCAATGCATGGTGGCTTGAGTTATATTCTTGTGTAGATTTTTAGTTCTAATATTCTTGTATTTACTTTATATTTAGTCCCATATTGAAAGAAAAAAAATTAGAAAGGGCACACATCCACTCCTATATTCATTTGTTGAGCCCACTTTCAACATGAATCCATAGTATGCAGGGGCGGCCCGGAGGAGGGGCCCTGGGCCCCAAATCCCAAGGGGCCCCAATTTTTTTTAAAGTTAGTAATAGTAATAATAATAAAACATTGTTACTCTGATTTCTTCTTCAAAGTACAAGGTCCGAAAAAAAATTATTATAGCAATTCAACAAATATGGCATGGCGCATGGGAATTGGATAATCATCCGACTCTTCAATTTCAAAGAAAAAACTACTCTTCCATTACTTCAGATTTCCTTGTGCATTTGGAGGAAAAAAAAGTTCTTCACGTCACTTCCGATTCCAGACGACCAGAAATATATTTTTTTTTGAATTGTTCATTTTAATTATCTCTTCATTCTCCCTTTTTATTATAATTGAAATACAAATTTTCTACTTTTCTTCAATTTCTTTTCTTATAATCCTTCACAAGTATTCCGTGATGTAAGCCTACGAGAAGAAGGCCACGGCAACAGACAAGCTTACGGAACTCTCTCTCTCTCTCTCTCTCTCTCTCTCTCTCTCTCTCTCTCCCTGGTGTCTGCTTGAGCCTTGATCCGAAGAGGAGACGAAAAGGTGAGAGAAGTATCAATGTGAACCTGATATTTTAGCAAGACTTTCATTTTGAGAATTAAAATATTTTGTAACTTTTGTTCCACGTGACGTTGGCCTTATTATGTTCTATGAGTTCCCTCTGTTGTTAATGATTGAGGACAATATCTCTTTGCTCCCGTCTTTCAATGAGGGGTTCTATTGATGTAGTTTATTTTTCGAAAGTTCCAAGTTATATTTACATATAATCTACTTTGCAAAGACACAAGCACAGACTTGAAATTTTGCATCTTTCAAAAATTAGGATACATATTGTTTGTATTAGATCTTCGGTCTTCCTTCGTAATATCTCTATTTATGCACATTTTTATAGTAACTAAGTTTCATCCAGCTTATGTAGTATATTTAGCTCACTACGTGTTGTGAGTTATAATTGATCCTACGTTCGTGTTGAATACCGAAGAGCCGATGGCGATGAGTCTTCTCGTTTATCTTTGCACTTAAGATTTCACACTTAAAATTATACGTTTTTCCTAGTGTTGAATATCTTTTCGTAATCTTTGCAATTAAAATTTCACAATGATTTGGTTTCAAACTGAAATTTTTTGTAACTTTTGTTCCTCTTGTAACTTTTGTTCTCCTGATTTTGGCTTTTACTTATGTTTCTTGAGTTTCTCTGTTGTTGATAAATTAAGCAAACAAGCCTATATATCTCAATCCTGGTACTGAAAAAACATAAACAAGAAATGTTAAATAACATATTGCATCGGAGATTTTTTTTTAACAACAAAAATAGTATTGCCATTTGCCAGGATATATTTCCTGATGCAAAATTTAAGGTTAGCTGGCATGTATCAGACCCCAGTTTAAAAGGGTTCACTTTGGTTTATTGTATCATGCAAAAAAAAAAAAAAATTGATAATTTGTTTCCAATATAATTTTTCAAGAAGGGGCATAATTTTGTATTTCGTCCTGGGCATCAAAATGTTCCGGGCCGGCCCTGATAGTATGGTTAGACTCTTTTACTTCAGTCAATTCGTAGTTAATTCCTCCTTCCTCTTCCTCTACCCTCTACCTCTTCCTCTCAGAACCCTAACATAAACACGGCCAAACGTGAGCTCGCAACCTGTAGCTACCATTACAACCCAAGATGTCATTCCCTTCCCAGAATATGCAAGTTAAGTACGTCACAAGCATCCTAGGCTATGCCAACCTATAAATTTACCGTTATTCGCACTCACAAATGTTGAATATAAACTTCTAGGATAGTAATATCGATAGGGAATTCTCAGCTCATAACAAGATTACCTTTATTAACACATGGATGATCGTATTCTAACTCCACCTAGTGTAACTTACTAACATAGAGTACACATAATTAGAGTATTATTTTTCTTTTTTTAGTGTATATGAATACAAAGGAGAAACACTTGGAGTGCGAGCCTTGAGCTCCAACATTCCATTCTTTCTCTTCATTCTCCATATATGCTTCAAACAGGATAGCCTCCTCGGATTCATCTTCCACACTAGTGCAAAAATATTAGGTCGCCAAACGACATGCAAGTGGCAGACCGAAGAGCACTGGGGAAAAAACTATGAGTGTGAACCAATTAAAGATAAAATTAATATCATGTAGAAAAAGAAGTGATATAAATTGTCATATTGTTAAAGTCTAAAATTCCTAGCACTCCAATATATACATTGCAAAAGAACTTGAGCAATCCATATTAAAGTTGAAAATTATTTAATACTCCAATCACAAACACATACAACATAGAAAATAGACACTTCTTTATGAAAATTTACAAAATATTATGGGTCCCACACAACTATTTTTTCCGCAATATTAATCTCTTTCCACAATATCCGTTTGTGGAAAAAAATTGAATTTATTATTATCTTAATCAGTGCTAGATCAGTTAAGAATCTTAATCAATAGCGATCGAGTTAAGAACTTTACTTTGATACGAGCTCGGTTAAGTATTGTAGCAAGTACATCACAAGAAGGTAAGGTAAACCTTACACTCTTTCTTCACAAGGCCTTATGAAGAAGCTTTTGTTTTTTAATTATATCACAAAGATTTTGTTTCATGTGACCATAATTCGATCTCCTTTTCCACGGTACAAATCTAACAATCAAAACAAGTCCTAACTATTATTATCTTTAGATAGGAATTTGGGAGTATGAGTTTCGATCTAAGTGCACTGCAGTCACGCCAATGATACCAAGACTCCATAATATAAGGCATAAAAGAAGTATGTGTTCTGATCCATACGTTGAAGTTTATGACATGATACAAATATACCATACTAAGGAATAACCGTCATAGTAAATACCCTTGCTTTCCAGAATAATAATGACTTGAAATTTATGTTTCATTGCTTGACATCGTGCCCGTATTATCCTACGTGTCATAAAATATATTCTAGCCTCGGTATTATATCTTTTATTAGATATTGTTGTCGGACCGAAAACTAGTTAATAACAATATCTAGACTTAAGGTCGACTAGACTGGCAAGCCTAATATTCTCTGATATCAATTTTGAGATTAACTCTAGAAAATTTAGAAGATTAATCGACTCGGCGCAACTCACAAATTGAATTGCATATCCAAAAATACATTATATCCCCTTGGTAGCCAAAATATTAATGTTAAGTATACACACACAAAATTTAGGGTTTTTAGAGTTACGGTTGATCTACACGACCACTCTACCAAAATATGCCAGTTATAGAAAAAAAAATAGATTCAACGTTGGATGTCTATGCTTAACAAGGTGTAATTAATAGCTACGGAATGCAAATATAGTAGCATTGTACATTTTTGAATGCACTAAATGAATCTAAAACTAGTTTATTTAAGAAATATTGTTTGCTAATAGAAAATGGCTCACAAGAACACTACACTGATAGAAATATGTTTAGAAAAACTTCACACTTATGATTTATTAAACTTAGTGTCGGTTATATAAATAGGACATGTCGACAGACACTATTAGAAATTATCTTATAGTCTATTTTTTTAAATTATGAATTTCAAGGTTTAAACGGCGGTAGGCGAGTGCGCAACGGAGAGAGTCTGTCCGCCTACCGCCAAGGCACCGCCTAGACGGTTGATACATTTTGGACTTTTTTTTACTATTGCATAATATGCATATTTGAAGGGCATTTCATACATAACTAAGTTGTAGAGAAAAAATTTATGAAGTTTTAGTCTGCTAAAAGTGACCAGTAGGTATATAATGCTTGTAGAAAACCTTTTGGCAAAATTTTTTGTTAGTTATTGCTCCGCCTAGGCACCCACATACATCGCCTCACCTCTGGCTATGTCGCCAAACGTCTGTTGGCCACCTACTCCATCACCTACTGCAAAAACAGTATGGAGAGAGATTGCCTACCGCCTAGGCAGCCGCCTCAACTGCCATTTTGAATTATATATATATACATATATATATATATATATATATATATATATATATATATATATATATATATATATTAAGAAGGGGGATTTTATTGAAGTATTAGGCGCAAAATGGAAAAGCCTATACAAAAAGAGCGGCAAACGCTGGCAAAAGAAAAGAAACGGCTAGGCAAGCCGACAAAACAGAAACAAGAAGACAGAGACTAATCTAGGGTCTCCCAGAATTTGGACGTGGAGTGCGAGCAGCGCCTCCGGATCTTTAGGATATGTCTGATGATTTTCCTGTACAGTTGGGGGGTGGAAGATGTCGGCCCTCGTATCGGAACTTGTTCCTGTTTTTCCACAGGACCCAAATGCCCGCGGCTGCGACGATCTGATGTCCGTGGGAGATGCCCCAGCTGGACAGGAGATCGTTGAAGCCCCTAGGGGGGAGGGCCTTCCTAAACTTGGTGCTGAGACTCCGCCAAATATTCTTGGCCAGATCACCGGAGGTGAGGATGTGCTCTGCAGATTCGGCTTGGAGAAAAGTGCAGCAATGGCAACTCGAAGCTAGGCTGTAGCCAAACGAGGTGATGGCGTCGTCGGTGGGGAGCTTACGGAGGTGGGCTCGCCAGATAAGGATTAACCATTTAGTGGAGATGCACGCGTGCCAGAAAGGAGCGATGAGGGGTGATGGGGTCCCGATGCCGCGGGCGACTGACCTGGCAGAATACAGTGAGAACCGGCCATCCGGGTTAGGGGACCATCTCGTGATGTCCGGAGTGTCGGAGAGTCGGAGATTCGCATTGGCGAGACAGGCGGCAGCCGCAGGACCGAGGCAGCTCCTGACACGGTCCCAGATCCATCCGGACGTGGGATCCCAAAGCTCGCGAATCTGGCCCTCCCGCGGAGGGGACTCGGGAGGGTGCCAGAGGTTCCCAACCAGCCAACGATCATAGCTCATCGATGAGTAGCCGTTGCCCAGCTGGATGTGTATGAGGGGTCGGCAAGCTGACGGCCGCGGGTAATGCGTCTCCAGGATGACGATGAACGGCTGTTGACTAAGGCCGTTCCCGGGTGGGAATATCAGAAGTATCTCGCTTGCATAAAGCGGGTCCAAATTGAATTGTCCGTGCGCAGTTTCCACCATAACTTCATGGAGCAAGTGTCGACGATGTGTTCCAATCTACAGAATTCGAGGCCGCCCTCGAGGGTGGAATTAGCCATAGTGGTCCAGCTGGCCCAGTGGTGCTTGTCTTTGCCTTTGTTGTGGCCCCAGAAGAAGCGGGCGAAGAGGGATTCAAGCGAAGCGAGAACCTTTTTGGGAGGGTTGCAGACCGCCAGGGTGTAAATAGGAATGGAGGAAAGGACGTGCTTGATCAGAATCAGCTTACCTCAAGGCGAGAGGGTGGCATTGTGCCACCCCTCGATCCTTTTCCTGATGGCGCTGACCATGTACTTGAAGATACCCGAGTTGGCCTTGCCATAGACCAATGGGCACCCTAAGTACGTGAAAGGGGGGTATGCTATGGCAAAGGAAGTCAGGTTGGAGAGCGTCGCAGAGTGTGACATGTCCGTTTTGTGATGGGTGTAGATGACGCTCTTGTTGTTGTTGATTCTTTGTCCGAAACATATATATATAACAAAAAGAAGAATTAGAAGATTTTGATGAAGAATATTGGAGGGGATTTCCTAGTATTTATAATGTAAGGAATCGAACCAAGACTATATATATATAATGTAAGGATTTCCTAGTATTTTATATATATATATATATATATATATATATATATATATATATATATATATATATATATATATATATATATATATATATATATATATATATATATATATATTTAGAAGAATTAGAAGATTGTGATGAAGAATTTTTGAGAGGATTTCCTAGTATTTAAAATGTAAGGATATCGAACCAAGACTTCGATCTGGATCCCGTTGTAAACCTCATGTCAAACATTGTTAGTTTTTCCATAGATTCTAAATTACTAATTATGTAAACTAAGCTTGACAAAAAATGACTTTAGCTAAGTAATTTGGTAAGTAAAATAAATACAGAAGCGGATTTAGTTTTTAAATTAAATAAACTAGTAATTGGAGATATATAAGAAAAACAAATAATAATTTTATAATATTAAGAAAATAATTAGTTATAGGAAAAATAAATTTTATATATATATATATATATATATATATATATATATATATATATATATATATATATATATATATATATATATATATATATATTGAAGCAAATGGGTACTTCTATTGATAAAGAATAGTTTACACTCACTACATATATCTCCCAACCTGGGCAATAACTATCACCCAGATCCTGGAATTTTCATACATTGTATATCATATTCTATGTTATTAATAATCCCTTGAATAGATATGAAGGCTCCATCAAATATCCTCCGATTTCGTTCACGCCAGATATGCCAAATTGATGATAGAAGATGGACTCTGGAAATGCTATACATGTCTGGCCTCTGAGTCTTCAGTGTCAGGATACCATCAACTATAGACTGTAATCCCTCAGAGTCAACTCTCTGTAATCCAATTTTTTCACAATAGTGTTTCCAGATGAAATCCGAGACACCACATTGGAAGAATAAGTGGTCCCTAGTCTCCTCTTCACGCCAGCATAATATGCAACCCCTATGGGACACTTGAACACCAAATCTAGCAAGCCGATCTCTAGTTAGAAGCCTGTTACGGATAGCCTTATAAGCACAAAGCTTCATTTTCACCGCACATCCTTTAGACCATATGATATCTGCCCAAGGAACAACCGGCCTCGGCGTACGGACAACATCATATATGGCATGTCGAACAAACCGCTCGTCCCCAGTCGCTTCCCAGACCCACCGATCTTCAGTTATCTCATTGTCAATTTGTATAGCTAATACTTCCCCTTCAAACCATTGGCTAACCTGCCTATTTCTTGGTTGCCAACTTCCGTTAACAATGATAACACTGAGAGCTCCATCCTGACCAATAAGCTCATACATCGGCCACCCTACCCTATCTATGAGAGATTGATGTAACAGCCAAGGGTCTTTCCAGAGGCTCGTCGTCTTCCCATCGTGTATCACCCGACGAATCAGTAGACGAACTTTAGGCCGAATCCGCATAATATTCTTAATTGAGACAGAAAAATTATTATTCGATTGCAGCACCCAAATATTCTCGCCTTCAAAATATCTTTGACGAGTCCAGGATGCCCACAACGACTTTCCTTCAAGCAATTTCCATGCCAATTTGATAGTAGCAACTTCACGAAGTACCTTTAGCGAACGCAACCCTAAGCCCCCTTCCTCTTTACTCCACGTAAATTCCTTCCATGCAATGGCATGCATGCCCCCGTGCCACACAAAATTAGCACATAGTTTTTCTATTGACTGCATGGTCCGATCAGGAATGTAGAGTGCTTGTAACCAGTAATCAGCCATTGATAATATCACAGAGCGAACTAACTCCAACCTGCCTCCAAAAGATAAAAGCTGAGACTGCAGACCCTCTAACCGAGCATGGATATATTGGATTAGGACCTGACAGTCAGCATCTGTAACGTAGTTAACAGACAAAGGCAGACCCAAATACCGAACAGGGAGTTGGCCCTCCTCAGTCTGCAACAAATCCAACCATCTCTCCTTCGCATGACATTCCTTATTAAAGAACACCTGACTTTTATTTCCATTCAACTGGAGACCTGATAATTGGCCAAACTCCGCCAATATACTATTGAGACTAGTAATACTCTTTTCTGATGGCTCGATGAAGACTAAGAGGTAATCCGCATATATAAGATGAGATATAATTGGTAGAGTATGTCGATAAAGCGGCGTAATTTGCTTGTGGTGCACAGCGTGATCCATCATACAGGTGAAATATTCCATCACAATTGTAAACAAATATGGTGAAAGGGGATCCCCTTGGCGAAGGCCTTGGTTGCTCCCGATGTACCCCTGCGGATGGCCCTTGATAAGCACCGAGAAGGTCGGCGTGGATATACATTCCTTGATCCGATCAACCCACCACGTATCAAATCCCATCGCAGCCAAGATATGACACAAGAAATCGCGATTGACCATATCGTATGCTTTTTGTAAGTCCAGCTTGATACAACTCTTCCATCCTCCTGGCTTGTTGAAATCTCTGACCATCTCATGAGCTAATAAGCAGTTCTCCGTAATAGAGCGACCTTTAATAAAGGCTAATTGGTTGGCTAAGATCAACTCTTGCATAATCTCCTGCATCCTATTGCACATCAAGGGAGTCAGAGTTTTGTATAGAAAATTACAGCAAGCAATAGATCTGAAATCTCCTAGAGCGGATGCTCCCTCTTTCTTCGGGTCTAAGGTAAGGAAGGTATGATTTAATTCCTTCAATAGGCGACCTGTAAGAAAAGAATCCCGCACAACATCAAGTACATGGAATTTCAATTGTTCCTAATGTTGTTTAAAGAATGCTGCATTAAACCCGTCCGGACCCGGTGTTTTGTTAGAATCAACTTGCATGATGATTAACTCAATTTCCTCCATAGAAATCTCCCTTCTGAGTCGTTCATTACCTGCTTCTGAAACCAACCTCTTGCATATACATGGTAGGAACTCTGTAGCATATGAATCCTGATTATAGAGCTTAGTATAGAATCTCACCGACTCGTCTTCCAAACTGACATCAAGAGCTGCTTCCGTCCCATCTTCTTTCAGAAGGGGGCCAACTATGTTCCTGTGTGCACGTGCTCGAATCAAAGCATGAAAGAACCGCGAACATCGATCCCCATCACGGAGCCAATGGCACTTGGTGCGCTGTTGGAGAGCAACTTCTTCCCGAAACCGGCCTTGGCGAACCATATCCTAGAGAGAGGCTTCCTCCGCAGCCAATAAGATGTTCATCGGTTCGTCGCAAAGTCGACTTTGTACGTCTTGTAATTTTGCTTCTACGTCTTCCAGGTTGGATTTAGGCCTTTTCTTATTCCACCATTTTAGAGAGAATTTAATTAGTTTAAGTCTATGGACCAAACAAAACGGGGCATACCTGTTAACTCCTTCTCAAACCCGTGCATGATAGCCTCACTCATTGTAGCCCTCCTCACTCAGCCAAGTATTATAAAATCGAAAAGGCCTTCTTTTGATTGGAGCCGATGCCGTCAGACGAAGCAAAATAGGACTATGATCGCTAGTTCCGCTTGGAAGACCTTTAGCACGAACATGAGGGAACGTCTCCAGCCATTTGTCATTGCAAATGGTTCGATCCAACTGGCAAACCACCCAATTAGATGAAGAGCTATTATTCCATGTCCATATGTGACCGATGCGAGATACGCATACTAATCCCGAACATAGAAGACACTCTTGAAAATCGGCTAGAGTAGAAGCCGGCACCTGACGTCCGCCAAGTTTCTCTCCTTCCGCCAAAAGTGCATTAAAATCACCACACAGGACCAGAGGAATATGGTTTGCGGCCTCTACCGAAATCATAACTATGTCCTTTCAAAGTTGGAAGCGCTTTCTCCGATCATTGTGTCCATACACCGAACCCACCATAATTTGAAGGCCCCCTTTGTTTGTGAACTCCACTACTATCAGTTGCTCATAAATAAATTTAACATGTCCTTTACAACCACGCGTATCCCAGAGAAGCCATATACGCGCAACACCGCACAGATCCAGGTTGTGCGTCGAGTCCCATTGCACGGGGATTCTATTATGAAGTTTTCTAGCCGACTTCAGTTTACTTTTTAATATTGCTACAATCGAACACTTCATGTGTGTCTTCACCATACATTGTATTTCTCTCCACCTACCAATCGAGTTAGCACCACGTACGTTCCATGTAAGGACCGTCATTGGGCACCATTGGAATCATCCTGATGAACTCTCTGGCTTCCCCGTGGATGAGATGGGGAGAACCTAGCTTCCTGGTCAGGACTTATATTCCTACCTCTAACTACCCGATTCATGTGGGAAGGCTCCCCCATGAGATGCCTCTATTGAGGATTAGCTATAGTTAAATTACTAATTCTTCCTCCATGGCTTGTTCTCCTTCCATGGCGTCTCCCCGAGCACTCACCAAAGCAGCTTTCTTCCTTCTGTGAGTAGTAACATCAGGAACTCCATCTCCATTCACCACTAATTCGCTACTAGTGATATTAGGCTGAGTAAGGCCTCCGTTCCTTAGAGGTTCAAGTAAAACCAAGGCGAGATTATTGTCTTTCCTAACTCGTTGGCTTCCGGATCGTGACGTTTTTCCAGCAAGGAGGGTTGTGCTACCGTACTATGTGTTTGATCTCCCAACCCGGCTTCGGCTAGATCAATTCCCATATTAGTATCTCCAACAGTTTCCTGAGTATGAGAATTAACTTCCATATGAGTTTCTTCGTGTCCGTCAGCATCCCCTGTAGGTTTCTCGGAGGTGATAGGTTCTCGGCAATGAGCTTTCATATTAGGTCGAGCTTCATCTTCCAAAGCAATCCCTCCAACTCCCTGCACACGCATCTCCCGAGGAGGATTTGGTTTCATTGTTTTCTCCTTAGGGTGTTAGGCTCCTATATTAGCCATTGGGACCATCTTCGGACGTGGCGGGAATCTTCGGACCCCATTGCCACGCTCCTCCACCCCTGACGTCGGCCGCGGTAGTCGTCCTCCGCGCGGAGGCAGAGGCGCCATGTGTCGTTGCACCATGCCTCCCACACCTCCTCACGCCACCGATGGTCTACCTCGCCTTCGCCGTTCGATTGTCGTCCATCCACCCTTTGACTCCCGGATTCCCGTGACATCCGGGGATGGCCCTCATTCTCCCCCGGCTGAGTTGGTGTTCGCCGGTTGTTGGCCACCATCGGAAGAGAACCCTAGCACCGCCAAAGTTTCCATTATATATATACTAGTGGATAACCCGTGCCATAATGGCACGGACACGAACCCGGCCTTCTCGACGTAGGCGTGCAGGCACCGGGCCAGCGCCAGGGAATTCTGGACGGAGACGCGGCCTCCGAACCCGGCCTTCTCGACGTAGGCGTGCAGGCACCGGGCCAGCGCCAGGGACCCGAGCCCGGCGGAGGCGGACACGGCAAAGACCACGGTGACTGCGTTTGGGGCGGCGTGGGGCCTCACGGGGGCGAAGATGCGCAGGGCCGTCGCGGGGCGTCCGAGGACGACGGCGGTCCAGGAGACGACGTCCCTGCAGTGCGGCATTCCATCGAACACCCGCAGGGCGTGGTCGACGGAGCTGCGTCGGGAGTAGGCGGTGAGCAGGACGGTCTCATGAAGGGGTCGGGCTGAAATCCGAGGAGGAGGGCGTGTGCGTGGAGCGACCTGGCGGCGGCGGCGGTGGTGGTGGTGGTGTTGAGCAAGGAAGAGAAGGTGTGGGAGTCAGGAGGGACGCGGCGGTGGAGCATTTGAGCGTAGATGAAGAGTGGGTCGACGGAGATGGCGATGGCGGTGTTGAAGGAGAAGGGGTTGGGGTTGGTCATGGCGGAGAAGAGGGAGGCGGCGAAGGAAGGATCGACGTCGGCGGCACGGTGGAGTTGGCTGCTTGCGACGAAGGGGTTGCGAAAGAGGCCGGCGACGACGGCATGGGAGAGGATGGAGCGGAGGCGGCAGAGGGAGGGACGGTGCAAGAGGAGCTGGAGGCGGGGGTGCCGTTGGATCAGCCGGTTGCTCCGCACCCAACATGGGACCTACTCCTCTATTATAGCAAGAGGGGAAATTTAGTCCTTTCATCATCGTTGAACCAAAGCACATGGGTCGGACCAAAAACCATTGTGCTTTATATTATAGATATATATAGGATTTTGGTCGATGGGAAGAAAGAATTGAGTACCATCTTATCTTAATATTATAATTCAAGTCTTAATACTTTACTTACTAATATATGTCAATATGTGTATATACAAACATATAGAGAGAGTAGAAAGAAACAGTACTCGGACACACTTTAGATTACGTTTGGCTTGTCGCTGCACATGTCTTCTACTTTTTTTAGTGTTTGTTATTGTATTCGTAATTGACTTTGTTGTTATAACTAACACTTGCCTCACTTATAACATGGATCCGGTTGAGCTCTATAAAAACATGGGACCTCCTCCTCTCTTATAGAGAGAGGGACAATTTAGTCCTTTCATCATCGTTGAACCAAAGCACATGGGTCGGACCAAAAACCCACTGTGCTTTATATTATAGATATATATAGGATTTTGGTCGATGGGAAGAAAGAATTGAGTACCATCTTATCTTAATATAATAATTCAAGTCTTAATACTTTACTTACTAATATATATCAATATGTGTATATACAAACATATAGAGAGAGTAGAAAGAAACAGTACTCGGACACACTTTAGATTACGTTTGGCTTGTCGCTGCACATGTCTTCTACTTTTTTTAGTGTTTGTTATTGTATTCATGATTGACTTTGTTGTTATAACTAACACTTGCCTCACTTATAACATGGATCCGGTTGAGCTCTATAAAAACATGGGACCTCCTCCTCTCTTATAGAGAGAGGGGCAATTTAGTCCATTCATCATCGTTGAACCAAAGCACATGGGTCGGACCAAAAACCCACTGTGCTGTATATATTATATATATATATATATATATATATATATATATATATATATATATATATATATATATACCATTATATTTTTTTTATTATATATATACCATTATATATATATATATATATATATATATATATATATATATATATATATAGGGAGCGGATCAAAATCCCCCTTAGAAAGCCCCCCAAAAACCCCCCTCACTCTAATTCGTAATATTAATGTTAATATTAATGTTAATATTAATATTAATGTTAATATTAATATTAATATTAATTTTTTTTAATTTTTTTATATTAATGTTAATGTTAATGTTAATATTAATGTTAATGTTAATTTTAATGTTAATATTAATTTTAATGTTAATATTAATGTTAATTTTAGTATTTAATGTTAATATTAACATTAATATTAACATTAACATTAATATTAACATTAATATTAACATTAAATTACGGATTAGAGTGAGGGGGTTTTTGGGGGGCTTTCTAAGGGGGGCTTTTGATCCGCTTCCATATATATATATATATATATATATATATATATATATATATATATATATATATAGCAAATGATCTCTAGCCTAGTGGTTAAGAGAGATGCATGCGGCCCAAGTGGTCAGGAGTTCGAGCCTCATTGGAGGCGAGTTCGCCACAATTACCCATTGCTTCAAAAAAAATATATATATATATATATATTATATATATATATATATATATATATATATATATTAATGGAATATATATATGTATGTATATTCCATTAATATATATATATATATATATATATATATATATATATATATATATATATATATATATATATATATATATATATATATATATATATTCTATTATATTTTAGTTAAATAGATAATCATTTGAACACGTCTTACAGTTTGTTAGAGAATTCTCTTAAAGAATATTTCTATGGTCCGAGCTCTCTAGCCTAGTGGTATTAGAGCGGACACCCGGAGGGGCCGGCAAGGTTCGAGCCCCCCAATTGTGTGTGTGAGTGTGATTTCAAAAAAAAAAAATATTTCTATGCATATCCTTAGATCCTCAGCAGACCACCCTACCATTACATTGTGCATATAATCTATTAAATAAAACTTATCCTAATGCCACCACCCTTATCTCAATTAGGCGTGAGCATTATTTGAATTTGGACTGAAATCCTAATCAAAATGAATAAGTGATTTGGTTTGGTTTAGAAAAAAAATCGATTTTCGCTTTTGAAAATACGAAAATTCATTTCAGGTTATGTGTTTTGATTTAGGTCCAAAATGAAACCAAATAAGACTTACAGAATCATTAAATAACCTAAATTTTATGTATATTTTATGATAAAAAATGTGTATATCTTTTTGTATATTTTATAAATAATAAATCTATGTATGTCTTTAAAGCCAAACTTTGTTATTTTAACAACTAGCCCAACTTTGGATCCAACTTTGAAATACAATAAACATATGTATGAAGATATAAAATTTTAATATAATATACCACAACCCCAACTTGGGGCCTCGCCCATTAAATAATAAGCCAACTTGCTTCTGGTTCGGTTTATTTCTGTTATGACTAATTTCTCTGTTCAGCTTTTGTTTTGGATTTTTAGAAGTTTGATTTATTCGATTTTGATATTTTGGTTGGATGAAAATCGAATAAACCGAACGCCCATCCCTAATCTTAATTCTCAATTATGTGGCAACTATCGACACATACATAACTACTAAAGTAAATTCTAAGCTACCCTTCCCCTACGAACTACCTGTCCATCCCCTCTATTCTCTATATGCCCAGGCCCATCATCACCCATCCTCCCCCGACATCGTAGTTACCACCACCTACCTCTCGAGAAGCGCTCCCTCTCTATTTCTAGCCATGCTTGACACCAACACTTTCTTTGGACTGGACGCAAGGCTCATATCCAGAGACCAAACTGCTGCTCTCCCTTCACAACAACCCAAACTAGCTATCTCCCTATCAATGGCGGATCCAGGATGAGATTCTACTGGGGGCACAATCATAAGAAAATTCAGAGATAACGTCCCAAAAAATTAAACCTATAGAAATAAAGTATATAATTAAAAATGTCCTCCGACTGTTTTTCCAGCACACTTCAACTTTGTATTTTTTTTTTTAGGTTGAAATTTTTTTTTGAAGCACATCGGTCGAACCCAAACTTAAAGAGATTTGCTATGCCTACAACCAAATGCTTACAACGCTCCTACAACCTCCACGTGTCAGGCTTCGATTGGAGGAGGGGGTAAGTGGTGGGGTCGGGTGGAGCCCATGTAGCCGAGGGGGATGAGAGGAGATGTAGGATCCGGTAGGACCCATGTGAAAGGGGTGGGAGAGAGAGGTTGTAAGAAGGTTGTAAACATATGGTTGTAGACTTAGCATTTTCCAAAGTTAAAAATGAAGAAGAAGAGACATAGAGAAGAAGGATTGTTGTTGCTTTTTCTTTTGTTGGGGGCACACACGTGTTGGATTATTTGTAGGGTGGGCCCCATAGTCCCACTCCATTTTGGTGAGTATGGGAAGAGATTGATGTTGCTGCTTTATGCTAAGCACACATGAGAAGGATTGCTAGTTTGCTATTGCTTTATGCTTAGCTCAAATTTCTTTTTTTTTTTTAGTTTTTTGGATTTCACTAGGGGCACCGCTCCCCCCCCCAGTGCAGTACATGTGGGTCCGCCATTATCCCCTATCGATCATCCAGTCGATAGGCTAAGCGGTTATCAAACTCAAGAGTTCCTGCGATATCTCGCCACAAGCCCACAACCGACGGACATCGCTTAACCGAGCGACCCGTTGCGACCTTTATCATCTCATCCTCGACCCGCGAGACGAGCAGCCAACTAAGAACTCCCAGCCTCGCCGCTGATCGAGGACGTCATTCCCAGCACCACCGATTGAAATCTCCTTAACGCGTTGACCCATATCTTAGATTGCATTATCTGAAGCCGTCAACTGTCGTATCACCTGAAGGTTCAGGCAAGTTCATATTTAGTAATATTATGTTACGATTATTTTAGTAATTTACATATATGCATATTTACCTTTCATTTTATTATTAATTGTACATATACGAGCTGAGGAGAGTATTCATATTCATATTTTACTTGTATCAGTGTAACATTATCATTATCGTGTTTCCTTATACCTTTATCGTGATTGTGTTATCATGATTGTGAGATTGGGACTATGGGGGAAGTACATTCACTAGCCACGTAAACATACACACTATCGTGGCGTTATCACATCCTAGGGAGAGTGTCATGTCTTATATCGTATCGTGTTAGTTGTTTAAACCCAAAGCTATGCGTTGAAAGTTGTGCTTCCAAAGTCACATGAGCACTTAATGTATAGTCTTGAGTTTTACTAGCTTTTTGATATTTTTTACTATCAGCTCCTATCAATACATGTCTTATTCATATAGTACATGTTTCTGTTGATTATTTGATTCTCATATTTAGTGCATTAGTTGCCTTATATTGTATATGTATCTTGTTAGCTTAAACTTGTACTTGCTCAAATTCTGACTTAATAACGTTGAGATTTTTAGGTGCCTTTTTCTATGATCTGCGATTATTATGGTGATCCTATTCATTTGTCCAAAGATTAATAGCCTGAAGAGGTATTTTTCTTTCATACACCTCCAGCCTATTCTTAGTTATAGTGTTGCATAGATATTCTTTAGGCCATTATTGTTTATTTTCTCCTAGTTTAGTTATTGTAGATGTTAGATATTATTATGGATTTTATTATTGTACTTAAAAACTTAGAAAATGTACTATTGTCGATATCACGGTGTGTCTAGACTTGGCCAGGTATTCGTATCTCGAAGTGGGAGTAGGTTATGACACCCTGAATATGGATTGAAGTCCACGAAGGAACCTACTACTTGGCTTGCGAACACCTTCTCTTCTTTTTTCTTTCTCTCCTCGTTTGTTCTTTTCTCTCCTCTCTCTTTATTTTCGAGTGCAGTCCCCCCCCCCCCTGGTGTCCTGGGTAGTGGTATAGGGACTGCTCCACTTATCCTTCCTCTTTTTCTTGCAATTCTTCTTCTGCTTGATTCTCCCTCTTCTTTCTAATAGTGTTTCTCTTTCTAACTTGTTGTGATAAAAAGACTAAGTTGTGGGTGTGTTACTAGGAACACCTAGTTTCTACGAGCATGTAGCATGAACCTGAATTGAACTTGTTGAGACCAACATCGTCAAGAAACGAGCTTGTGGTAGAAAGGAGATAACCACCTTATATAGGGCAAATAGTAGATTAAGCTAGTGGAGACCTTGTATGCTTTGTATGAGTGAGCTAATTACACTAAGCAATAAATTGTGTCCAAAGTATGAAAATATGCTTGTCAAGTACGTGTCGATGGAAAACCAAATAAAATGGATGCAAAAAACAAGAAATTGAAAACAAGTGCAATTGAACTAATTAAACCTAACATGGTGGCTTATTAATTACCTAAGCATTATGACAATTTTGATTGAAAATGATAAATAAAAATTAAGTGTAAATTCACTCGTACCAAGGTCATAATGGACCCTACCCGGAGATAACGGTTAGTTGTATGTCATCGGTATATCATTGACTCTGGCAGTGGTCCGAAATAGCCCTAGGAACTCGAATTTTGGCCATATTTTCGATCGATTATTGTCCGATCTAATTTTACAAGTTGGGTATCAATCCTAAACACTCATGTGATATGTGTGTAAAGAATCATGTTAAATGGTTATGGGAATTGAAAGTTATACCTATTTATCCTACACTAGGATAATATGTGAGTTCCTGAATCTATTCTTGGAACTAAATGAAACTAGCATGATAGGTCCTTGGTTGCCTATGAGTGCTAGTGTGCACAAGAAAACAAGCATGAAACTTGTAATATGTGAAAATCCTTAAATATGTTGAAAAACTAAAAACTGAAAAAAAGTAGAAACCTAGCATGAAATGGCCCTAGAGGCTTGTGTGTATGCTTGTGTCCATTCACAAAAATAGTAGAAAAGTTTTAGAAGGCATATCCTCCGACTTGAGCAAGGTGTGCTTGCCCATGTATTGAGTTCTCATGAATGTTGGGCTATAGAGTAGGGGCTTCAAGTCCTATGGGTCGACTCTAGCGAGTTTGGACCTTGCTCCTTGCCTCGCCTAGCAGTGAATGGAGAAGAAGTCGTATAGGTGTTTGTAGAACCCCTATGGCCTCTAGATTGGAGCCACCTTGTCTAATATATGCCCCTAAACAAAATCTAATTGTCCAAAACCATTGGCCAATCTAAGTCAACAACTAACCTGGCCCAACAAAGACACAAAGGTATGTTGACAGTTTACTAACAATACGCCTGGCTCAGGAAAACTAGTTTTGGGTATATCTATCTACATGTTGGTCCTAACCAAGATCTACGACAATGTCGAGGGTCTCTAAAAGTCTCGGGTGATCTACCAGACTTCAATTACTTAAGAAACCTGTAGAAAATAATAGTTGGGATAAATTTTATTGATGGACTACTTCACTACTTATAGGGAGTCTAGCTCCTCTACATACTACAAATTCCGATGTGGGACTAAAAGTCCCTTATTGATTCTCAACACTCCCCCTCAAGATGGGCGATAGATATTAATCATCTCCATCTTGTTACATAGCTTTGACAGACTCAATGAACTAAGACCCTTAGTCAGACAGTCTGCCACTTGTTCTTCTGAGCGAACATAGTCAATCTTCAGTATCCCTTGTTCCAGCTTTTCCTTGATGAAGAATCGATCGATCTCGATGTGCTTCGTTCTGTCGTGCTGAACCGGATTGTTCGCTATACTTATCGCAGCTTGACTATCGCTCCGAAGGTGCAATGGTGTCCCCTTGTCTAGCTTCAACTCTGTCAGCAGCGCCTTTACCCATAGCAATTCTGATACTCCTAGAGCCATTGTTCTGTATTCTGCTTCAGCTGTCGACCGTGCTACCACTGACTGTTTCTTGCTTCTCCATAAAACCAGGTTTCCTCCTACAAAAATACAGTACCCTGTGGTAGACCTTCTGTCGTCTATACAGCTTGCCCAGTCTGTATCGCAGTATCCCTCAACATCTGTGCATCCATTCTTCTTGAACCACAGTCCTTTTCTCGGCGTCCCTTTCAGATATCTTAGGATCTGAAATACTGCATCCATATGACCCGTTCTTGGATCATGCATATAGCGGCTTACAACACTTACTGTAAATGAGATATCAGGGCGAGTATGTCCTAGATAAATCAGTCTGCCTACTAGCCTTTGATACCTTTCGCGATCAACAGGCTCTCCTGCTTCTGCTCCCATCTTGCACTTCTGGTCAATTGGAGTGACTGCTGCTCGGCATCCCAGCATTTCTGTCTCCTTCAGCAGATCTAGTGCATATTTCCTTTGTGAGAGAACAATTCCTTGTTCACCATTACACACCTCGATACCCAAAAAGTATTTCATCTCTCCCAGGTCCTTCACCTCAAACTCTTTGGCGAGTTTCGTCTTCAGCTTAGTGATCTCATCAGCATCATCACCTGTGATTACTATATCATCCACATATACAGCAAGTATAGTTATGTGGCCTCTTGCATGCTGGAGGAAGACCGTATGATCTGCATTTGTCTGATGGTACCCCATGCCAGTGACAACCTTTCTGAATCTGTCAAACCAGGCTCGAGGAGATTGCTTCAGCCCGTACAGCGACTTCTTCAGTTTGCACACTTTTTCATGTGACGTTCCTTCACCTGAATCTGACACAGAGTAGCACCCCGGAGGAGTCTCCATGTAAACTTCTTCTTGTAGGTCTCCATGAAGAAATGCGTTCTTTACGTCTAACTGGTGTAGCTTCCACCCATAGTTTGCTGCAATGGAGACCAGTGTTCTTACGGTACTCATCTTCGCTACTGGGGCAAAAGTCTCATCATAATCGATACCATATGTCTGGGTATAGCCTTTTGCAACCAGTCTCGCCTTGTATCGTTCAACTTTTCCTTCTGGTGTCTCCTTCACTGTGTAAACCCATTTGCATCCCACAGCTTTCTTCCCTTCAAGTAATGGCACCAGCTCCCATGTCTTATTTTTCTCTAGTGCCCCAAGTTCTTCCATCATTGCGGCTTTCTATCTTGGGTCCTTCTTTGCTTCCTGCCAATTCTTAGGTAAAGAAGTGGAGTCTAGCGAAGTGAGGAATGTTTGATAAGTCAGAGAAATATTAGAATAAGATAGGTAGTTGGCGATATCATGTTCATAATCTTTATAACGAATAGGAGCCTTTCCCGCATTAATACGAGAAGACCTCCTTAAGGGAGCAATGGGTGGTGGAGAAAGCATACCATCCGAATCGGAGAGATCCGCTTCCGAATCCGAGCGATCCGGTACGGGAGTAACATCTTCAGGAGTCGGGGCAGAAGTAGACGAGGGACTTGGCACTATAGGCACAGGGTACGGCACAGTACTGGACCTCTGCTGTCTTCTTCTGTAAACTTGGAGCTCCTTTTCCCTTGTCTGCTTCTCCCCCTGCGTAATGTACGTATTGTCTTCTTCATCCTCCGTATCAGTATCAGTGATGTTGTCTCCCCCTTTCTGCCAGTCTGTCACGACAGGACAAGGTACCGATCCGACAACGACGTTTGGGCGTACTACCTCCCCCTCACGTCTAACACCCGCTGTGTGAGGCGTGTTCCCAAACGCAGAACCTTCGTCCGAACCATAATAAGGTTCCAGCTCTCTGAATGTAACGTCCATGCTTACAAACAGCTTCCGTTCAACCGGGCTCCAGCATACGTAACCCTTCTGTGTCCCGGTGTACCCAACAAAGATACACTTAAGTGCTCGAGGATCCAGCTTACCAACACCATGCCTGTTATCGTTGACGAAGCATACACAACCAAATACTTTCGGAGGAACGGTGTACGCAGTTGTCCCCGTGAGTATTTCCAAAGGCATCTTCCAGTCCAGTAATTGAGAGGGCATCCTGTTGATGAGATAAGAGGCTGTCAAGACAGCCTGCCTCCACAAAAATTTAGGGACATTCATAGCCAGCATCATTGTCCGAGCCACCTCCAGCAGGTGCCTATTCTTTCGCTCGGCAACACCATTTTGAGCCGGTGTATAAGCATAAGAGGTTTGATGCAGTATACCATGAGAGGATAAATACGCAGTAAACCTCTTATGGGTATATTTCGTCCCATTATCCGACCGAAAACACTTAACACGAGCATTATACTGTGTCCGCACCCGTTGATGGAAGCTTTGAAATGCCTCGAAAAGATCACTTTTATTCTTCAGCAGGTAGACCCACGTTACGCGGGTAGAGCAGTCAATAAAAGTAACAAACCATCTATAACCGTTAACACCGTTTGTAGGACAAGGGCCCCACACATCGGAATGAATCATATCAAAAGCAGCAGAACATCGATGCCCAGAATGCACAAAGGAGCTTCTGGTATATTTCCCCAACTCACAAGAATCACAAACTAACAACTCTTTATTTGCTTTTTGATATAATGACGGATACAGTCGACCAATAACGGGAAAAGAAGAATGTCCTACACGCTGATGTTGGAGGAGCAGCTTGGCTTCGATACTTCGACTTTGGACTTCCGGTTGGGCGTCTGTAACCAAAGATGCCAGTGCTCTATCCAGACCGTTCCTGTCCAAGTACCATAGACCCTTATGCCATGTGCCAGTGCCTAGTCGTCTCCCCGTTCCCTTCTCCTGAAAAGTTACCTTAGAAATATCAAAGGAAACAATACAGTTTAGATCAAGGATAATGGCGCTAATGGAAATAAGATTGACAGGAAAGGAAGGAGCATGTAAGACATTAGATAGAGTGATGGAAGGAGTGCAATCAACAGTGCCTTTACCCGTAACCGGCCTGTAGGTACCATCAGCAGTCTGAATGCTTTCTGGCGGCGTTAGAGGAGAGTATTTCCGGAACTCTCCTCGGGACCCCGTGACATGGCAAGATGCCCCAGAGTCCATAATCCAAGCTGGCTGAGAGACAGATGCAAGAGCACGCGGAGGTATACCAGCACTGGTTTGGGAGAAGTAAGTGCAGTAATCTCCTGTAGCGGACGGCGCCCCGGGAATGACTTGTCTTTCACCAGAACCAAGCTTTGAGCAGCGCATCTTCTCGAGAACTTCCCTCTCAAATGGAGTGATGTCCGCCAGCTGATTGTCCACACCTCCATCCGCCAGATGCACCTTATTGCCTCCAGAGTAAGTGCCCCTTCCACTACCATAGCTGCCTCGACCACCTCGTCGTCCACCGCGACCACGACCCCGACCATTCGAGGGAGTCCGTGTCGGTTTTGGGCAAAAGCGGATGTAATGTCCTGTGTCACCACAGTTGTGGCAAATGCCTTCCGTAGAAGGAGGCTGTGTGAAAGTGGCAAGAGCAGATGTGTCAACTCCGGCCTGCTCCCTCTGGGAGATACCCTTGGTAGGCATCAGCTTCAACCGTACTTCTTCTTGTGCCATGGCAGCTATGGCGTCCTCTAATGTCGGCAGCGTCGGTTGTGCGAGAAGGACATTCCGTCGTTGCTCAAACGCTGGGTTGAGCCCCTTCAAAAACTTCATCATCCGTTGCCGCGAAATATAATCCAGAAATTTCTGGAAATATTTGGCAAAAGTCGGTTCAACCTGAGCATCCTCCATGCCAAGAGGATCATAATGGTCAAGATCAGACCAGTACTTCTTCAACAAGGCAGCGTACTCAGAGATGGTACGATCGTCTTAGATTACCCTATCGAGCTTATCCTGCAGTTGGAAGACTCGCATGGGGTTACCCGAACCGGAGTACATGTCCTTCAACGTTATCCAGATATCAGCAGCTCCCTCCATTGCTTTAACGTTACCCGACACTTGGTCGGTCAAAGAGGCTGTCAACCAACCAGCCACGACATTGTTGACAATGTCCCATACAGCAAACTCCTTCGAGGAGTGATCGACAGGGGGCGTAGTGTGGCCATCAACATAACCAACCAAGCCACGTCCCTTCAGCGTCCGCATCGCCTGCCGCGACCATTTCAAGTAGTTGGTCGTGCCTTCCAACTTCGTCTCCAGCTTGTCCAACTTCTCCATTTTGTACGGTGACGGATCCACATCAGTATGGGTCACGCGTGGGGTCGCCTCCGGTAATCTCTTGGTCAGGAGATCCTCGACCAGGGCCTTCATTTCTTCTGCTGTCAACTTCTCATAGATGGAATCCATGACTTCTGCAACTGCAATCAGTGAGGTATTGTTGTTTCCGGAGTCGTCTTCTTTGGAGTCGTCTTCGTCTTAGTCAGCTACCGGAGGGAAACAACAAAACGAGATCCCTCACTGATATGTCGTAGTTTATACGACCAACTAGAACCGCGTCATGATAACGCGTTCGGACGGCTCAAGGATAACCAACGTAGTTGTGCCTCCTTGCATGAGACAAACCAGAGGTATACCAGCCGTGCAGAAACGATTGTAAAAATAACGTTTCTGAGATACGAAGATCTAAAGAGATTTCGTATTCGTAGCAGAGCTTCTAAAAAGAAGGTACTAATTCTCGAAGGCAACTACAGAGATCTTCTAAAGAGAAGGAAATCTGATTCTCAAGGCAACTACAGAGATCTTCTAAAGAGAAGAAATCTGTTTTTTTTTTTTTTTTTTTTTGGAAACAGCAAAAAGAAAACCCTAAAAAGGGTGCTGTAGCAGCAGTAAAGGGACGGGTTCGCGGGTCAGCGGGTGGGGGGGAAGGGGGGGAAGGGGGGGCTGCTCCGGGAGGGGGAAAAGGGGGGTCGAGGGGGGGGCTGCTCCTGGAGGGGGCTAAATTTTTTTTTTTTTTGTGGAGAGAGAGAGAGAGTTATGGCTCTGATACCATGTAGAAAATAATAGTTGGGATAAATTTTATTGATGGACTACTTCGCTACTTATAGGGAGTCTAGCTCCTCTACATACTACAAATTCCGATGTGGGACTAAAAGTCCCTTATTGATTCTCAACAAAACCCGTAAAAATATTAAGTGTTACATAAGTTTTTAATCCGATTTTGATTATCGATCATCACGAGAGAAATATGCTCGTGCTTCTCGAAACACAAAAACCCAGAGCCAAGAAAATAATAAAGGAAAGAATATAAACTATCTATATGCTAAAAAGTAACAAGGACTTGAGTTCATGACACTGGAGTGTGGGAAACCAAGTATAAGCATGAATATAGAAAACTCAAAAAACAAAACAAAAATACAGCCAAGGCTCCAGTATCAGCGAAAAATACCAATATCGAGAAAGATTGAAGAGGAATAATAACCAATAATAATTAAATCAACTAACTTAAGAACAATTATATAAAAGTAAAAAAATGAGAATGTCAAGGATAGAAGAAGTCATACATAAATACGAAGATTTATACTAGTATCCCTACGACGGACAGTCCAACCCAGGAGCACTTTTTTGCCTAATAAAAATTCTACTGTCGAAGACTCAAAAGAGACTTTTGTCTTTATAACCCCATAAAGTTGTGCCCTCCGTCTCTTACATAATTACACCAAGAGTTTTCCCTCTTTTACAAGAGTATGCCCTCTCTTATATCTTGAGAGTCTGCCTTTCAACTTTCTATATAAGGGAATTCATCTGCCTTTACAAGAAATTAGTTGATGATCTTCTCAAACAATAATATGAAGATCTATTTTGTATATAAATCTTACTTAAGTATAAATAGGATAAGTGGAAGACTTGGGTAAATGGTTACTTCTTCTCAAATAGATATGCAAGATAGGCTTGGAATATATTACCAAATTTTCTTGAGAACCATATAATCTAGAGAGTCAAACTCACCTATATGTCACTGATTTTAGTACTAAATCATCCAAGTGAACGATTCAAAAAATATGTTTTGCTAATACAACAATCTAATTCGGATGGTCTTCTACTTTCAGAAAAATAAAATTTCAGAATCAAAATGACACTAAGGATGGTCGGACGGATGGTCTATCGAAAAATCTACATGAATGGTCAATGCATCATCAGTCCACACTTAAAGACTGCATAATACAACCAACATCATTCAACTTCACGTTTTGACCTATCTATGGTTGGAATTAGGAAATAGTTATTTCATATGTTTGGAATGGTATTGAAGTAAAATTCCCAGCCCAACTAGAATGAGGAAAAAAAGAAGTTTTGTATCTGATGGTTTGGATGATTTATTTAGAATGTGTCAGATTGAACAAACAACATGTTGAGGTATTTGGTATTTTGGAAAATATATGAACACATTCTTGTTAGTAAGAATTTTCTTTTGAATTCAAGTTTCCAAGTAATCAAACTGTATTGAAAATATATTTCTAGCTCGACATATGACGATACATTACATAGGTGTCATGCTATACTAGGTCAAACACATGCATGTCCTAGAGTTTTAAGTTTGTAAAACCATATGAAAAGTACATCTTCGAACTCTATCTTTCCAGTGGTTTGCCTATATATTCTAAGGTTTAGTAGGGTCATGCTATGCTTCCATTTTACCCATGTTCACTAAGTGTCACGTCGCTAATTTCACTCGACATACCACCTAATATTAATATCCTTACAAAATATTTAATTGAACTTTCGAGCATACATGTATTTGATTAAAGTCATCATACCGACTTCAAGCTTACTTTCTTTATCAGTCATCTACATATGTCCAATCATCTTGTACTTGATCAATCTTGATACCATATAGATGGACAATGACGTTTTTAGTTATTCCTCAAGTGTCCTCGATACGCACTTGACAAACTTGTAAGTAATACATGTTCAATATAAATAACATTTGTCTTATATATGCATGTGATGTGATCCAAGTACATTTTTGAGACAAAAATAATATATGTAAATATTAACTTAGTAATTTATTATCATCAAAATACTTAATTAAAATACGGGACTAACACCCCAACGATTAGCTCAACGATGATGTAATTTACAATATTTATATTCTCCTAAAACGTGACCAACTCCCTATTATTTATACATCTTGTTGCGATGACTTTCTCCTCTACTTGTCTGTGTTGTTGTTTTCTCATTACAAACTCATCCCTGGCTTGGTCCGCATTAACTTCTTTGACGTCATCATCTTCTTCAATTTCTAAGTTCAAGGGTGAAATCCACTATATTATAACCTTCAATGACGGCCCTAATTATATATAGTAGGAACATCCAATCCAATGGGCTCCCAGTAGTTGTGGTTTGTCTCATCATCTGATGGAGGTAACCGACCCTCCCCCCGCCCCCCAATTCTCATTCTACACTCATCCCATTTGTTGCCCATTTTATGGAAAAAATGACAAGTAGGTGTTGGTCGTCTCTGTTGTTGTTGGCTAAAGCCTGGTCCTTAAGAGTCTTATGTTGCTTTGATAGTACAGGATTGTGGTCCTTGCCTCCATCATGATCTATCTTACGTTTAAGATTCAGATATACTTATACTCCTTGAGATACATATACTATCTCAGCATAGGTCTTAGCTTCATTAGCTGTGATATGAACTCTAATTTAGCTAGCTAAGGCTTTATGAAAACTGCAAACTCTATCTTCATGGACTTTTACCATATACTCAACAAACCTGATAAGTCTACTAATATAAGTTTCATACTCATCAACAGTAATGCTGTCCTGCTCTAGATTCTAAAACTATTTTTCTGCTACTTCTTTGGCAACAGTAGGGACAATCCTTTTTCTTAAAATACTTCTTAAACTTCTCCCAAGTTAGATCAGGGCCTGCTAGCTTAGGTTCATTTCTAAACCAAGTTTTAGCTCTGTCATGAAGTTGGAGTCCAACTTCTTCTATCTTAAGATTATCATTAAGCCGTGCAACTCGTAAAACCCTTCCTATATCCTATAGCCACTCATCAACATATAATATCCCTTCAATACCATAGCTCGGAATAAAGCTTCTTAAAATCTAAAATACTCCCTTTCTTAGGCTTAGAAGTCCCCTGGTTTGCCACTTTATCCATTGTTGCTAAAGCAACTAGCTAAGCATTGTCCATTCCTTCTTTCCTCACCTCTATCTGCTCACGTTGTGCTTCTGCCTGAATCTTTTGGGCCTAAATTATTCTCCAAAAAGTTTAAATAGATGTAACACATTCATAGGCAGCTCCATAGAAATAGGAATAGTCAGAATGGTAGGAATAGTTCCTTGGGTTGGAAGAGGTGGTGAAGGTGGAAGAGTCTCAATCTTCTTAGAATTCATAGGATGAGAGGAAGATAATACTTCGGACCAAAACTGAAATAAAAGACGCATTGCCTTGTCTTTGTATTATCCTCAACGAACACCATGTCTCGGCTTGTCTAGAGCTTCCTTCTAACTAGGTTGTAGAGTATGTAGCCGAACCAATCCCGACCACAACCTACAAAGATGCATTTCCTCATATTTGCCTCAAGTTTGGACCTCTAGTACTTTGGTACATGCATGCATCAAGGCCTTGTATCCAAACATTCGTATGCGACTGTATGACAACGCCTTGTCTTAACATACTTTGTTAGGCATATCACCTAACAGTGTAGCACAAGGAGAGAAACTAATAGTACAAGTTGAAGTATATTGAGCCTTAACCCAATAACTGTTGAAAAATTTTGCTTATGACAGCAAACACCTCTCCCTTTTCACTAGTGTCTGGTTCATCCTATCTGCTATGCCATTCAGCTGAGGCATCATTAGTGGATTCTTATAATGTTGTATCACATGCCCTTTGTAATAAGCATTAAAGGAACCTATGTACTCGCCTCCATTATTTGAGAAAGCATATTTCACCTTCTTCCTAATTTCCTTTCCAACGAAGGTTTGAAACTCTTTGAAAGTGGCAAACACCTGAGACAGAGACCCAAACATTCCTAGAATAATCATCTATAGGCATTATAAAGTAAGAAACATCACCGATAGTTTTTACCTATAATAGACCACAAATATTCGAGTGAATCAATTCGAGCAACGTCGGCTTCCTCGAAGATGTGTGATTTTGAAAGGATGCCTTGTGCTGCTCTCCAGCCATATAGTGTAGGCAACTCTCCAACTTCTCATGTTCCAAAATGTGAAGCACATTCTGGTAAGGGTCGGCAGCTCATCTCTTTTTCTTTGATATGACTGAGCTTCATATGCCACAGATCGTAGATGCATTACTAAGTATGTCAACCTCCTCTGCACCTTATGTGCTCCCTTCCATATAGTAAATCAAATCTCTTCCTTCATATGACAGAATTTATCGAATCCCTTGTAATCTTTCATTAATCATTCCAAATGAAACTGAAGAACCCTCCATCATCAAGCTTTCTAACAAATATAAGGTTGAAATAGATATCTGGGACATGGTGAACACTTTTTTAGAACCAAAATAGATCATGTATTCGTCTTCATATGCACATCTCCAATGACAATCACTTTCGACATATTACAATTGTCCATTTAACACTCCACAATCATTTGTAGTGTAAATAGCAAACAATTCCATATTATGATACACATGCGTTGAAGATCCTGAATCTACAGTCAACTACTGTTATTGTAGGTGAGGTTCATAGTCACCTCGTGACTTATTTTAATAATATAACCTCTATAAACTGAAGCTGTTGTTGTAGTTTTTTTGCCTTGCTTCCCTTTGTCATCCTTTTATCTCTGTTCTATGCAAAATAACTTCTTTTAAAGGTGAAACTATGAATCTTTATATTGATCTATGGACTTTCTTCTGGTATTGTTTTTGCCGCTTGGACCCTTGCTTTTGCTCCTCTCCGACTCCCTAACACTAACACCTCAGACTGTGATGATGAAGATGTGCCTAAAGATTTATTCCTCGTCTTCTTATTCAACACCCTACTCTTGGAGCATTAAACTCACGATACCTTCGGAAGGAGAAGTGATCATAGACACTCATATGGTTTCCTACAGCTGGTCTAGTAAAGATCCCAACAACAAAAGACCTTGAATTTTGTTATCAAATTTGACCCCCATTGCTGACAAGTTATCAACCACACCAGAAACGTATTCACAAGATCCGTTATTAGTGTACTATCCTTGTACCTCAGACCCATCATTTATCGAATCACGAACCATTTGTTGATGTATTGAGGTATTATCACATAGCATTTGAATCTTATTGGTCACTTTGCAACACAAGCTTACAAGTTTCTAGTACCTCCAGGAGCTATATAAGGAAATTGAGAATTTCTAGGATGTGGGTTCCATATCCAAGAGATTCCTTTTCCAAGGTAACCGACTGTTCATGCATCTAATGGATTCCATATCCAAAATAGACATTCTAGGAGAGAACATAGAGACCTTTGTAGAAGAGCAATATTATTAATTAGATGATGCTCTATATTACTGGATGATGCTCAAATAAGTGGTAACTATTGTCGATAATGCCAGGTCTACGAAGTGGCTAAGGAGAAATCAATACGAAAATCTAGCGTCCTCATCTTCCAGTACATGATGGTCCATGGGAGGACATCTATATGGACTTTATCCTCGTCTGCCTCGTAGTCAAAGTGATTTGAACTATATTTTTGTTATTGGATCGATTCTTCAAAATGGTCCTATTCATCCCCCACAAGAAGACATCTGTTGTGTTTGATATGGCATTGTCTTCTATGTGGTTGTTCACTTACATGGATTTTGCAAGACAATCAAGTCCAACCTAGATTCTTGTCCCACTTAGGATGACTCCTTAATATGCTTTAAAAAAAATTTAAGAGAAATTTCATTTTAATCTGTTAGAGGTTTGAGATGTGGGCTTGGGCAACCTAAAATAATATTTTGACGACATCATTTATCATCTCCAACATTGTTATGGTCGTGCCTTCAATGAAAACAATGAGAATATTGCTTCCACATATTTCTTGACTCTTCTATGGTTCTTTACTTAATTATGTTTTGTGCAGTTTCTATGCATCATATCTCATATTATATGATATGCCATGAATTAATAAACTCGATGGACGAAATAGGTGATGTCCATTCTATTGTAGCGAGGTGTTATAATGCATCGAATACACTACAATACTAACAGGGATTTAGGAGATAATCAACGTTATTTGGATGAAGCAAATTGGAAGAGACCATGGGGTACATAACAATTTAAGACCGTCTAGGTTAAACTATATATTGGCAGTAATCAAATAAATATGCTCTGAAAGGGATGGAGTCTGGTTAAGGTGTGTGGGACTTAGATACTCGAAGAGGTTTAAATTGTTAAGATTGTGAAGAGAAAACATGAAAACAAGATTATCAAACAGCTTGGAGAGGTCGGTCAAGGAAGAACTAGTGAAATTGATGTCATCCACATTGACAAGAAAGTACAAGGTGCTTGTAGGAGTATTCTTGACGAAAAGAAATACATCCAAAATTGATTATGACCAAATGATGTTATTTAGGATGTCTTGAATCCTAATTAATCATTTGGTCCCATGTACACCAAGAGAAGAATACTTTTTGTATAATCTACACCTTTTTGTCGGTTGTATCCCTTAGTGACAAGGCGCTCCTTGTAGTACCTGATCCATCATCTTGGTATTTTATGTGACAAATCCATTGACACATAACAGTAGTCCAACCGACTGAAAGAGGTGGTAAGTCTACTTTCAATTTTTCTAGACGACATTCAATTCTAACTCGATAAGGAATTCTGCTTCCAACCCAAGTTTGAATAATTTTGAAATGATTAATGAAGAGTGAAGGTTCCTAGGAGGGACAAGGATTATTTTCCTATGAGTGGTCGATCTTTTTAGGGTGACGAACCACTTCTCTCACACATTTTGTAGGGTCCGACTATCACTCGCCAAACTTTTGATTGATATTTCAATAAATTTTTGTTCATCGCTACAAAAATAAAAAGATGAAAAGAAGTAGCACATAAGCATTAGGTTTATAAATGCAGGACGATACTCTAGTTGTAATAAGATGATGTAAGGTGGTGTACAGGTTGGGACTTTGATTCATGCTATAGTACCTTAGGTAGAGATGGTAACGATAATGGAGGGATGTTGGTCATGGTATTAATATGATATGATTGTTGGGTTTAGTGAATAAGTGAATTAAGGGGATCAGGTCTAATAATTGGTAGTGGGGTATAGGTGTTTGTATAATTTCTAGGTGATACTGAGCGAGTAGCTAATGGGATAGGTGAGTGGAGGTATGATCAGTTAGGTATGAATAAATAATAGTGTTGTGAGAGAAGTCTGGTTTATTGACGATAAAAACTCTGGAGATATAAAGACAATCAGAAACAATGTTTAGGTAATTGTTACTATTGTGCTCTTTAGAATATCCAAAAAAGATAAGCGACGTGGATCAAAATTCATGTTTGCTGGTACTGTATAATAAGAGATTCGATTACACTAATATAAGGAAGTTGTAATCCAATTACTAACAAAAAAGACCTTGAGCGGGAAAGATTATGAACGAACATTTGTATGCATTCAATTTAGAGCAATGTCACCTCTAAGGCATAGACCCATAAGTGCCAAGGGAGTTGGACATGAAATAGCAACATGAGCCTGATATCTATGATATGCCATATGTTTGCATTCCATGGCTCTACTATGTTCATGAGTGTGAATAGATGAAAAGTGATGACAAATGTCATAATCTTATAAGTATATGGAAACTTTGATACTCATTGTCGTCATATGTATGAAGTGTTTTAATGGCTGGGTTTAGTTGGTTTTGTACTGGAGTATGAAAATTGACCAAAATAGGGAAGGCATTGGAGTAAACCATATATATCTTTAGAAAATTGTGATCATGGGACTCCAAGGAGTATGACTCCTCAGTCTTGAATTTAGAGACACTAATGTTTGCAAATGAGGCCTTCTCCTTCCACTGAGATGGCCCTATTTTTCAGTTTTGTCCGTTCAACAAGACATAAAAGAAAAGGAAAAAAAGAAGTAAGGAACACCTTTAAATGAACACTAACCTAAACATTCCCATATATAATTTCCAAAGGAAAAGTTACTTTCGATATTTATTGGGGTCGGGTTCACTTCCTATGTGGAGAACATCCTGGAGTGCAACGAACTCCATTTGTGTGTATAAGAAGCTCGGTAAGTCAAAGACGACATGTGGGGCTCAATTTGCAGCTTGTATTAGGATTTTATAAGCATATCAGAGGTAATAATATACCGACGATATATCGTCGTTATATCCTAAAAATATGACAGATGTCCAATTTGATGCTCATTTGGCATAAATATGATATAGCAGTGATATACCATCAAGCATGGAGTGAACAAATTAAGGTTTGGATCAAGTGCTATTTAACTTAGGGTTAGGAAGGGTGATAAGTTAAATTTCTTGACCTAATTTTAGTAGTAGAACAATACGAGTTTTTCAACAGGAGTTTACAACTTTGAAGAAGAAAGAGAAGGAGATTAAAGAGCGCTGTAGTTTGATTCAAATGAGATTGTTCGAGAAGATTCACACGTTTTTGTGTTCTCTCTTGCAGTAAACCACATTTTTCTCTATTGTAATATGTTCATGTTGTTGAGTAGTTACGGTTGATCCATTGTTGGATAGGTGGAAGAAGTTGGAGGACTCGGTGTGTATTCCTTTTTTTCAGTATTGGAGCTTTTTTGGGCTGGTCTTCAAACATCTCGTGGTTTTTTCCTCTTTGGGTTTTCCATGTAAATATCAACATGTTTGTGTTTGTGCTATTTGTGCTAAGACATTATACGTTTGTTGGGTTCTATTTATTTGTTCAGTCCTCACAAATGTCTATTTGTCGGGAACAATAATATTTCCACAGAATGGTATCAGATCCAAGTTGCATGTTGTCAAGTATTTTACAAATTGACCAAGTGAAAATGATGGAAGTAAAACCTGTTTGTATGGTAAACCTGAATGATTCAAACTATTACTATTGGCATGATAAGGTTAATAATCTTCTCTTTGTCAAGAAATTGCATCTACCAATGTTTGATTTCGAGAAGGCTATTAATAAATCCGAGGATGATTGGTCATTTCGAGCATAAATAGGTCAGCGGGTATATCAAAAAGTTCATAGATGAGAAATTTTACAATCACATCACATATATTGATAATGCAAGGATGTTATAGGAGAGGGTAGAGTCCTTACATACAAAGAAGACCATCATCAACAAATGGTTCGTGATTCGATAAATGATGGGTCTGAGGTACAAGGACAGTACACTAATAACGGATCTTGTGAATACGTTTCATGTGTGGTTGATAACTTGTCCGCAATGAGGGTCAAATTTGATAACAAAATTCAAGGTCTTTTGTTGTTGGGCTCTTTACTAGACCAGTAGGAAACCATGTGAGTGTCTATGATAAATTCTCCTTCCGAAGGTATCGTGACTTTAATGCTCCAAGAGTAGGGTGTTGAATAAGAAGACGAGGAATAAATCTTTAGGCACATCTTCATCATCACAGTCTGAGGTGTTAGTGTTAGGGAGTCGGAGAGGAGCAAAAGCAAGGGTCCAAGCGGCAAAAACAATACCAGAAGAAAGTCCATAGATCAATATAAAGATTCATAGTTTCACCTTTAAAGGAAGTTATTTTGCATAGAACAGAGATAAAAGGATGACAAAGGGAAGCAAGGCAAAAAAAACTACAACAACAACTTCAGTTTATAGAGGTTATTATTAAAATAAGTCACGAGGCGACTATGAACCTCACCTACAATAACAGTAGTTGACTGTAGATTCAGGATCTTCAACGCATGTATATCATAATATGGAATTGTTTGCTATTTACACTACAAATGATTGTGGAGTATTAAATGGACAATTGTAATATGTCGAAAGTGATTGTCATTGGAGATGTGCATATGAAAATGAATACATGATCTATTTTGGTTCTCAAAGATGTTCACCATATCCCAGATATCTATTTCAACCTTATATTTGTTAGAAAGCTTGATGATGAAGGGTTCTTTAGTTTCATTTGGAATGATTAACGAAAGATTACAAGGGATTCGATAAATTCTATCATGTGAAGGAAGAGATTAGATTTACTATATGGAAGGGAGCACATATGGTGCAGAGGAGGTTGACATACTTAGTAATGCGTCTACGATCTGTGTCATATGAAGCTCAGTCATATCAAAGAAAAAGAGCTGAGCTACCTACCCTTACCAAAATGTGCTTCACATTTTGTAACATGAGAAGTTGGAGTGTTGCCTACACTATATGGCTGGAGAGCAGCACAAGGTTGTTGGAAATCGGATGCGTCCTCCTGCGCTCCGATACCGTGTCTGAAACGTTGTCGCAGCGGAAACTTAGGCCAACCCACCTGAAATAACCAACCCCCATCTAACGGACACCAAGCACAGATAAAGACAAGTATATGGCGGTGACTACGTCACCTGGACAAATCCTAATCTCTATAACTCAGATGAAATTATAAGATTGACAAAAATTAATGTTGAACCCTTTGCCCTAATAGGTTCAACCCCGTCACCACACTCAAGAAGAAAAGAAAGATTACATTTGAAATCACTCACCAACCCGTAGTAATCTCCCTAACCGAAGTTGACGACCCCTCGATTAGATCTCTTCTTCCTTCTGTCTTGTATGGTGAAGTCCTAAGAGCAAAGTACAAAACTTTCTCTTAGATTTCTTGTGGACGAGCACCTCGAATCTCCACATTTTGTGCTGTGTTTTGTGCCTCCACCCTCACCCCATATATATAGGATGAGAAAACCTATTTTAGGTCATAATAGGAATTCTTAAATATGAAGCCCTCAAATAAGAATCCTACTACACCTAAAATAGCCCATCAACATCCTATTTTAGATTATAATAGGATCTCCTAAATAGGAAACCCTCAAATAAGAATCCTATTATATCTAAAATAGTCCAACACTAATTATGAACATCCAAATCAAATTAAATCAAATATTTAATCAGATTTGGACTCCATAAATATGCTATTACCAAATCGAGACTGGACTCCAACAATCTCCCCCTCCAGTCTGATGAGATGGTGTTGACCCCATGGCTCCTCAACTGGACTCCATGTCTGCCGTCATGCGACAGAGTTCTTGCTCCCCCATGCCACTGACGATCCCCCGAGCTGCTTTGCATCTTCCTTCGTCTCTAGCTCCTCGACCGTCACGTCGACGCTAGCTACCATATGTAGCACCTCTTGCGCGACTGGGATCCTTCCGATATCAATAACCACTACCAAAATTCATCGATCTAGCAACGACCTGTTAGCGATGAATTATGTTCGTCGCTAGTGGCGACGGACTCCCGACTCTATACTAACGGTTTACCGTCTAATCACAGGCAATATTTTTTTTTAATTTTAAGGGTGAAAAGTTGTCACAAACTCGTCGGTATGGCATCGACGAATTAGCGACGGACAATGTATCCGTCGCTAGATAGTCACTCCTTAGTCATTATTTGTGTGAGAAAATGTTAAAAAAATTGTGGAAAATTGGGCGACTCCGTAGCGACGGATAGTCCGTCGTCCATCTGATGACTTTTAGCGACGGAACCTGAAGTCGTCGCTACGTAGTCACTCAGCTAGTGAGAAAATATATAAAAATTTGTAGGAAATTTACGACTACTTAGCGACGGATATATCCGTCGACAGTCCGTCGCTAAATTGCCAGCCCTAACTTAAATTGAACCGACGGGGGAGGATTTCATTCGTACTCTCTCTCTCTCTCTCTCTCTCTCCTCTCTCTCTCTCTCTCTCTCTCTCTCTTGGAGCTCTCTCTCTCTCTTTTGGGGGTTGTGGGCAGTGGGGAGGTGGGGACGGAGGTAGCCGGCGGTAGGGTGGGGGCGGAGGGGAGCCGTGGGTGGGTGGTCGACTGTAGTAGGGGGGTGCGGATGGAGGCCGCGGGTTGGGTTCGACGGGTGGCGGAGGGGAGCCGTGGAGGAGAGCCGTGGTAGGGGGTACGGATGGAGGCCGCGGGTTGGGTTCGACGGGTGGCGGAGAATAGATCTGGCTGGGCCCGTCGGATTTGGGCCGGGGTTGGGTTCGACGGGTGGCGAAGAATAGGGTTTCGTCGCTATTGTTATCCTGACAGCGTAGTTGACTAGAGTTGACCTAATTTGACTTTAGTTAACCTAGTTTTACTACATGGGGTTCATATATGAATTAGGGTTCATATATGAATCTAAGATTTTGGGTTTTGATACATGGGGTTTGATTTCATATGTTTAACTGAGCTTTAACTAATGCATGAAACTGAAATGGGGTTCAATACTATGAACTGGGTTTCGAAATAAAAAGGGAATTTTGGGTTTCAAATATGATATGATATGTAAACTGATATGTACTATATAAATGCATGATAAGTATGATACTTATATCTTAAACTAGTATGCAAACTGGAATGGTAATGTTGTATGCATGAATGAGGAATGACAATGTATGACGCCTTTACATAAACAATGCTATATCATCTTATATGTTTCAATGAATACTGCACATGAACTGTAAACTGATGCTAGGTCCCAAATAGAAAGATAACTCTAACAAATGCTTGCTCAGATGACTACTTAGTGTTTGTTTAGGCGAGTGGACTGGTTCTGCTCGCCAGTAAATTGATGATGTACTGACCCACGTTGTGGGCACTCTTTTTAGGTGCTCATGCTTGGGGAGTTCAGTACACGAAGTTTGGCCTGATCAGTCCCTCGACATCGAAGATTTGTTGGGCATACAGAAGCTCTTCTTGCAAAAGATGATATTTTCTATTTGTAAAGGGCATAATGTATGGAACATTGTAAATCATTTGTACTAGTGAGTTGTAAGAGAAAGTCCATAAGATAATTGAAGCAAGAAGATTTCCTTTAAAGATTGCTAGAACTATAAAAAATGATGAAAGCTTTGAGATATAAACTTGTAAAGAAGGAAGATAAGAAATCGGTTATAGTAAAGCTAATCTATGACTTATGATTATTTGTACGAGGTTAGATCTAGAAACTAGAAGAGGAAGAAAAAGATATTGATAAGTTTGCTAAGAGTTGGAGAAGGAGGAGCAAAGACCTAAGTGATATTAAATGCATCAAGAGTTAAGATAATAAAAGTACTAGTATGAGAAATGATATTAAGGAGATGTAGAGAAGTTAGTTAACGAAAGCAATCTAGGAGAGCTTAATTAGATATAGGCTTAGTAATAGGTCATGTTGTCATTGTATTAAAATTATCTCTGCATTTAAGGATATTTAAAAAAAAAAAAGAACATGAAAAAATAGTAAGATCTAATGCTATTTGTATTGATGTTTGGAAATACTTAGCTGAGAAATGATCAATGACTTACTAATTTATTTAACAAAACTAAAGAATAGGAAGATGATTGATGAATGAAGAATATATATTATAGTACTCAATATATAAAATTAAGGAAGACATACATAATTTTATTTACGACTATCGAGGAATTACGCTTATGAGTTGTACCATGAAGTTAGGAGAGAGAGTAATTGAGAAAAAAACTAAGACAAGAAGTAAAATTTCAAAGAATCAATTTGATGCTATATTGGAGAGATCTATATGTGAGTCATTTACATATTAAAATATTATTGAAAATATTTCGAGATAAAAAGGCATAAGCATGAGTAATAAAAGTAATAGAGATCTATTCTAATTCGGGTTTTATTTTGAGCATGATTTGATTATTGTGGAAACAAGTAGTATTTTTCCTTGTAAAATGCCATCTCATATTTGCTTTTAGAAGAAACCTTAAAGATATGTTCTACATGATCTCCATATAAACTAATGAAGCTAGTATTAGTAATTAGGTATTGCTTATGGCTTATGGTGTGGTTTTTTTCGGTTCCAGTAATTAGGTATTGAATAAGGCTTGTTCTTAAACTTTGCAGTTCTCCTCTTTGACTTAATTGCACCGGTTTCATATACCTGGTTTATTAGTTACACTGGTGACGTTTATGTACTTTGCTTAAGAACTCCTCAACAAACAATCATTATTTAACAAGAGGAGAGAGGAAATGGAGATTTTAATTGGAGCAGCCTCTTCAACTGTGTCAGAAATCGGCAAGTGGGTGTGGAGTATAGTTGCAAGTAACATCAATTACTTTTTATGTTATGATCGCAAATTTGAGAAACTCGAGCACCTTGTTGGGGAACTAAAAAAAAAGAAGCAACATATTGAGCAAGAGGTTGATTCAGCTACAAGAAACGAAAGAACTATTGATGCAAATGTGAGTCAATGGTTGACAAACTTAAATGATGTCGATGAAGATGCAAAGAGACTAGAGGAGAAAGTGAAAGGAGTGAGACACTTCATGGGATGTTGCTGGAATTGTTTCTCTAGTTACAAGATAGGCAAAGAGGTTGCTGAAAAGATAGATACCGCAAATAAGCTCCTTAGTACTAACTTTAGTAGTTACTCTCATGAGCCACCACCTCCAAGTATTGAGTCACGATTCCCAAATAGAGACTTCGAAGAGTCATTATCGACAAAATCATCAATGGATCACATATGGGAAGCACTGAACAACGAAAAAAATTATATTATCGGGGTATACGGAATGGGTGGCGTCGGCAAAACAACTATAATGAAAGAAGTTGCTAAACGTGCAAAGAAGGAGGGGCACTATAATGAGGTGATCATGGTGACAGTCTACCAAAATCAAGATGTCAAAAAAATGCAAACTGAAATTGCTGAGCAACTAGGCTTGCAGCTTACAGCCGAGAGTGAAATGATCCGGGGAGCCAAACTTTTGGATAGAATAAAGGGGGCGAGGAAGATTCTCATTATCTTGGATGATTTGTGGGACTTTGTAGATATTAGCAAAATAGGAATTCCAAGTGCAGAGGAAAACAAGGAATGTAAAGTTGTCATTACAACTAGAAGAAGAGATGTAAGTAGCTCCATTGGGTGCCAACAACATATTAAGGTGGAACCTTTATCGGAAAAGGAATCATGGGATTTATTCAAGTTAAAAGTTGGAGATGTAGTTGAAAAAACTCATTTGCGTGAAGTGGCTATGGATGTTGCTAAAGAATGTGGTGGGCTGCCTCTGGCTATCATAACTCTTGGGAGGGCAATGAGAGATAAGGATGACATTAGCACATGGATCTCCGTACGAAATGAACTCCGGCAATCTGTACAAACACATATTAACGGTATGGAGGATTCAGTGTTTAAATGCATAAGGCGTAGCTTTGACTTTCTGAAGAGCGATGAAGCCAAATTCTGTTTTTTGTTGTGTTCATTGTTTCCGGAAGATTGGGAAATTGATATTATAGACTTCTTTCGATACGTTGTGGGAGAAGGAATATTGCGGAATGTTTATAGTATGGAAGAAGCATGGAACAGAGTGTGTAGGTTGGCTGATGAACTTAAAGATTGTTGCTTGCTATTGGAGGGTAGGGACTCAGAGCATTTCAAGATGCATGATGTTGTTAGAGATGCTGCTATCTGGATTTCTTCTGATAAGACTTATGGATTCTACGGTTTTGCAAACAAGGGGTTAAGACGATGGCCTGAAATTTCGCAAGTGGACGAGTGTCAAAGAATTTACTTCACGGGAAATTCCTTTGACTCTCTACCAGCTGAACCACTCGTATTTCCAAAACTCCGGACTATGATCTTGAAGGAAACTCAGATATCAACAATCCCAGATGGGTTCTTTCAAAGGATGGGGGCGCTCTTGGTGTTGGATTTAAGGTCAGTGTGGGTTGCATCATTGCCGTCATTGTTCCCATGCCTAGTCAATCTCAAAGCTCTCTTCTTATCCCGATCTGGAGAGGTAAACTTTGATGTGACCAGTTTGTCGTTAATTGGAGAATTGAAGAACCTTGAAATACTTCAACTAGAGGGCTTTGAGTTCGGTAGTGCAGTACCAAAGGAATTCGGAAATCTGACGAAGTTAAGGTGTTTAGATCTGCTTGGCTGCAGGGGAAGGCTACCGCGAAACCTGATATCGAGATTGTCTAGATTGGAGCAGCTATATCTCACAGGGGTGTTCAGCAACTGGCAGGTTGATGATGAGGGGAGTAGTAGCAGTGATGCAGCTACCTTTGCGGAGCTAGCAAGTCTGTCATGCCTAACCACCTTGCATGTTGATATAGAGAACCCTGATGTCTTCTTGCAACAACAGGACAATTTGAACTTTGGTCAATGGCAGGCACTTACGGACTTCAAAATAGTTGTAGGAACAAGAACATGGTCTAGCAGCTTTGGAGTAGGATCGAGAAGTAGAAGCAAGCAACTTGCGATGACAAAATCTACGTTCAACTGGGTTAGCGATCTCGTGGCGAAAACAGAGCAACTAGGCCTGCGTAACTGGTCCGGAATGGAATGCCTCATCGGCGGTGGCGCAGAAGAAGAAGAAGAAGGTCTTACTCGTCGCGTGGGAAACAAGTTATTTGAAGTCAGAGAACTGCACCTTCTCTCCATGCCGGACATGAAAAGTTTGTGCTCAGGAACGCTGCTGCCGCCGAATGATATTCTTCTTCGAAAGCTGAGCGAACTGGATGTCCTAGGCTGCCACAAATTGATCGATGTGTTGTCAACGTCTATGTTGTTAAGAACACACCAAGTTATGAAACGCCTTGAGATAGGGAGATGTGATAAACTAGAGAGAGTGTTGAGCTTAACTAACTTTGTGCAAGAAGAAGAAGGTGGCCAATCTGCTGCAGCTGGTGGTATAGTGCTCCTGCCTCTCCTTGAAAGTATCTCTCTATGGTTCTTACCAGAGCTAAGGAGTGTATGGGGGGATGGTGTAATGATGTTGCCAGCTGGGAGCCTCCAAAACCTTCGTTATTTGTACGTGTACCGATGCAAGAGCTTGAAAGATGATCATATACTACCTCCCATATTGCCAATTCCAAATAAACTTGACCACTTCCCAAGCCTCCGATGTTTGGAGATAAGCGGATGTGACAGCTTGACCTATCTGCTCTCCTGGAGGCAAGCAAAAGGCCAGCTTCCACGCTTGCAAAGACTTTATGTTTGGGGTTGTGAAAGAATGGAAACAGTAGTAATTAAAGAAGAGCCCGAGGAGGAGGAGAGTCATGTGCTCCCTTCTCTAACATACTTGGACTTAAGCAGGCTGCCCATGTTAAGGAGCTTCTTCCAGGGAGAGCAATGCTCCAAGCCACTCTCTTCTTTGTTGTATCTCCACGTGCTAGAATGTCCAAAGCTGAAGAAACTGCCACTGTCGTCGTCGTTGTTGTCACCCCCGGTCGTCAACTTGCAACTTCTTATGGGAGACAGCTGGGAATGGTTTGAAAGCTTGGAATGGGGGGAAGACCAAAGCATCAAACAACGCCTCCGACCCCTTTTTCGACCTATGCGGCAATGTAAGTTGTGTCCGATACCTAATCTTTTTCTTTTCCCTACTATATATTATTTTTACAAAATAGCACACTTTTTGTCTTCTGATTTATCAAATTAGCATACTCAAAATTCTATTTAACAAAATAAATTATAAAAAATAAAAATCCTCCAAGAGTAAATCGGGTTCAGTTTGGTTCATTATTATTATTATTATGTTAAGATGCTGTTTGGTTCATTATAAGACTGAGTTTTAGATATCATGAAATGATGACATAACATGAGTGTACTCTCTCTTTTTAAGAAAAAAGAAAATAATAATAAAAGTACTTTATTTTGGTAAATAAAATGTTAACTCTGTTATCTTATAAAATAAGAAAGAGGTTATTTAGAACAAAATCCAAAAACGTATTTAACTCCATGGGTTTTTTCTTTCTTTCTTTCTTACAATTGACTCTAGTCTAAGCTTGCAACTTCATTTAAAATTGTATGTATGAGAGTACAAATCCACTCATAACCCAAAACAAAACAGTTCCCTAAAAATGGGTCTATATTACTTTTTACATCTCTAATTAGCATACTTTTCTTATGACGTGATGACAGCGTAACTTCTGATGTTGATCAAGAGTCCAATGACGAGCTAGGTCAGGTGTACTCGAAGAACAAAAGTTGGAAGGTTGGTCGAGGACCTCAACCTTAGATGTATTGATCAAGAGGAAGTATATATATGCAATACCAAATAAATTTATATAAATAAATAAATGGCAAACCTACAAAAGAATACACTGCCAGAAGATGAATATTAGCTTGATTGTTGTTTAACTTCTGTAATTGTTCTGAGATGCATATGTAAATATACTCTAATTATGCCATGGACTTCTTATGTTTCTAGTTATGGTCTCTGTAAGAATGATTAAAGTACTATTTGAACCTGGTCTCGTTCTATGTGATGATTTAATTACAATATATAGGGAATGTTTATACTAATTCGATCCATCTTTCCTACAACCGGGGAGAAAGAACTTGATGTACGTATGCATGAAAAATATTACTCCCAAGAATTTTCAGAGGCCATAGTCTTCTCTCAACAAAGGAGGGTCCTATCTCGACTGAGAAAACTTGAGGTACCTCTAAGGAAGCATTTAAATTAAAACTACAGAGCTTTCAAATGTATGTCTGAATCTGCCAAAGGCCAATGGCAATTGGGTAATCCTATGATTACAACCCCCATACAACTACTCCCTTACAATTGTCTAGGTGGCGGTTGTTAATTGGATACCATGTCCCCATGTGGAATGGGAGGGAGAAGGGATCCAATTAACAATCTTCATCTAGGCGGTTGTAAGGAGATGGTTGTATGGGGGTATAAACTTAGCATTATGCATGACAATTACGTACCCCTAACATGTGGGGCCTCCTAAGCATTTTAGAGGTGTTAGAGCATCTCCAGCCCTATTGTGACTTTGGAAAAAAGTTGTTGCCACATAGGAATGACAAAATTTTATTCAAAAGTTCTTCTCCAATGCAATTGTCAAGTCAATTATGAAGCTTATGTGGCAAAAGTTAAAGAAAACATTGTGAAGTTGATTGTCTTGTTCTAAACAATGCACTTGACAGTGTCTTCTCTTCCATGTCATCAATTATGAATAAAAAATATTAGAAAAAAGAAGAAGATGAGTAGTTGTCTTAAAAGTTGGAACAAAAGTAATATATCTTAATACTTTATCTTCCAAGTTCCAAAAAAGTAAACATTTCAATACTTTTGCATTGGAGAAAGTTTTCTTACTTCATTGTCCTTTGTGAATACAATCTTGCCACATAGATAAGACAATATCTTGTGACTAATGCCACATAGGAATCACATTGTATTTCAAGACATTAGGGTTGGAGATGTTCTTAACTAGGTCGGGCTGACATGGCCTGCAATTGACCTAGTTTGATCAACACTGAAAATCCAAATCCAGTCCAATCCATAACCTAGTACGAACCAATCGGGCTTGACCAGAATTCAGGTGTCGGTCGACTCCGGTCTGGCCCGTTTTAGAAAAACAATTAAAAAATTGTTGGACTTTGGGCTTTAGGCTTCAACTATGTAAAAAATACATTTTTGAGACAAAAATTTAAAAAAAAGCAAAGAAAATGTAAAAAAAAAATGGAGCCTTTTTTATGTCTGTCTATGGAAGCGGTGAAGCGAGACGAAGATCTAGAGAAAAATTATGATTTGTATGAAATTAGGGATTTGGAAGAAAAAAAATTGGACATAAAAGCTTTATATTAAATGTGAACAATCAACTATAATAAATATATCACAAAATTATATAGAAATGCAAAATATAACAACTGGTTACAAAAAAAAAAAATTCTCGAGTTTGGAAACGTGCATGTTGCGTTGGATCTTGATTATGCGGCTTTTGTACTAGAGGCTGATTCACGTCAACGTCGAAGGCGGAGAAGAAGACAGGATAAGACAAGAGAGATCCACTTTAGGATTTTAGTATCGCACCGTACAAATTCAAAATAGATTTCTTATTTTTCAATGAATAATTTATGAATTTACAAACTATTTATAAACTCTTAAGACATAAAAAGAAGATAGAACCAATCTCTAAAGGCATATCACTAGGACATCTTAAATCATAGGGAACTAATAAAACCGATTAAAATAATCTTTATCTAAAATAACTAGTGAGCAAATTCTTTGTATTGATGAAACATGCATGAAATGGTATAAGAAAACCAAGTATTGGTTTTGAAATTAATTTGCACATCTTACCAGAAAAAATGCAATGCCGCTGCTAGCCTTCGAGAAAGGTGCAAAATTCACCTACGAGGAAGAGAATTTCAACACGTACTTGTACTCCTCATGATACGATGCACAACTCCTTGTCAAGGAAGGAGATCGCACGCGCCACATGAGAATGGCATACTCGATCCATATTTGACTTGGATTTTCAAGGAGTCAATCTCGATTCGGCATCAGCATTGATTGCTTGGCTAATTCGGAGAGTCGTTGGTTAAAGAATATTGCTCGAATATTCCTCCAAGCAAGGCAGCGGATCCTTCGGCGAAGACATCAACAAAAGTATATGAGAGAAGAAATTCACTTAACTTGTTGGTTTCATACATAAGTTTACTAGTAGATTCTATTATCATTCATTATCTCTACAGTTCTTTGGCTCGTATTATAGCTATTCAATTCAACCATAAGATAACATAAAATAAGTCAAAGGATAAACAAATAATCCTGAGATAATTTCATATCCAAAGTAACATCCAAATAACAATAAGTAACACTAAAGATAAACATCTAATCTAATTGATTCCTAAGGAAGGTAAGCTTCCTATCCAAATTAACCTCCAAATAACAACGATAAAGGGAAAAATAGCTTAAGTCCTCACTATTCTTAGAGTTTACAAGTTGGCTAGGCTAAAACTCATGTTCATCTTTTATCTTATGTCGCGTCATGGTCGAATATGATCCCCATCAAATCTCCATGACTTAGAAGATTTACCACCTAGTGAATGACGGTGAAGATACTCTGTTAATACATCTAATCTAGCTTATGGAGCTTATCCAAGGTCTGCCACAAACAATCAGACTCATGCCTTCCATGCCAATGCATTAAGAAGCACTAGTAGCCTTCGATTGTAGCGGAGAGCTATCTCGTCATCAACGAATATCCTTAACCTTAACTCTCATGTGCCTCTTGTAATGGTGGTAGAGGTGGTGTTACTGGTCCAGATTGTAAGAACCCTAGAGGGGAGGTAAATAGTGTCAAGCTAATAAATTATGCACAAAATGATTGTTAATTGGCAATTTAAGAATAAGTGTGTAAGAAATAAAGCAATAAGAATTCCTAGTATACTCCGTGAGTCACTCCAGTCTCAGAACTCTCTCCGGTTTTAATCTACTATTATCAAAATAGTTAACCACGAGCTTTTATTTGAAGGCTTGTCGACTTCTTACGCAAGAGCATTGATCCAAGGCTCTCCGACTTCTTACACAAGAGATTTGATCCGAAGGCTCTTTGACTTCTTACACAAGAGCTTTGATCTTCTCACAACAACTATGAAAATCTCACTTTTATAACTCGAGAACACTCCAACACAATTCTTGGATAGTTACCTGAAAGCTTAGTAGAATTATTTGTGAATGATCTTTAGTGGATAGAAAATTTTAGGCTTCAAAGGGGCAAACTTGAAAGAAGGGATTCAAGACTCTATCAAAAAAGGCACAAAGAAAAGAAATAATGCAACTTTCAGTCAACAATCGAAACATCTGTCGGTATTCAACAAAATACCGATGTTCCGCCTGCATATTGCAACAACTAAAAATAGAGCCGTTGGGATTTTTGAATGGACTGAATCTAACCATTGGATTTCTAACGGTCACAAGTCAGAACATATGTCGGTATTTCGTATATTATGATGGTGTTCTGAATATTACACACAGCAAACGTTTGGAATTGTTCGAATCGTCCATCGGTGTTTCCCGATGTTCCTTCGAAATTCTGAGTGACTGCCAAAAAGTGATCTTGGATTATTTTATATCCTAGATTTAATTTTCCATCCATTTCTTGATCCATTTCTTGTGATTACAATTATTCCTAAAACTCATTACAGACTCTAGATAGACTATTGCAGGTGCATGTTTCTTCAGAGTCTTGAAATGATGATAGCATGACTTGACTTTTTTTTTACTTGATAGTTGATGGCATTTTTCCTTGACGACAGTAGTCCAAAGATAAGCATATTAGAAATCAGTATACCTTTCGGGAGTTTCACCATTGAACCCCCACGGGAGGCATTGCTCCCTCGATCCTCGTCCGCTGACCGGGCAACATAATTTTCGAGTGCATGGCCCCGGAGATGTCATTAGGTGGTTCAAAAAAATCTTGTAAGCAAGCACTGTTTGTGGCCTATCGTGATTTCTTCATTGCATATACCCATGATTGATCTTGCTTATTATTATTCTGCAAATACATGTTAGACGGGCAAGACAATATATATTGTAGCAAGTGTGATACATTTAATGCACATTAGGAGAATCCTATGTTTAAGTATAAACAATATAGTCATTGCATGATTATTAGTGACGCCATAATATTAAACTTAATCGATTAACCACAATCAAAAGCATAGTTAGATAGTTGGGCTAACACAAATACAATAGCAAATTGTCCACATGTGGGAGGTAAACCTGCAGGGTCGAAATCATATAAAGAATATAACATAAGCTCATGAAATGATGTTAGGTCCTCCACATTAAACATAAGGCTGATCCCCATATTCTATGGAATGTCCAACTCATTTTTACTCGAACCAATTCTTTGCATAACTCGATAACGACATGTCAGTTTGGCATGCAGCTTCTTCACAGTTCTATGAGGGAACCTTTCTGGTCTCACTTGCATAAGTACGTCATCACAAATAGAAAATTCATGGAATCTCATGTGACCATCAACTGTCAGTTTATACAAATTATTGATCACAACTAATCTTTTATGAATCTCAATATGCAGGTCATGGATATGATGTGCAAAAGTCTCGACAGACACGCTAGACTGGGGTCTTAGTGGTGCGGGTAAAAGATCTTTAGGTTTTCCAGGTTGGACTTTATTAACAGCCCCAAATGGACTCCCATAGACCTATTGACTGAATTATTGTACGCAAACTCTATCATCACTAACATAAGATCCCAAGTATCTAGGTGATTACCAACTAAGCACCGCAACAAACTAGACGCATATTGACCAACTTTAGTATGATTATCCATCTGCATGTGGTAAGTATCGAGAATTGAAGTATCATATTGAGCTTTTCCATAGTATATATCTTTCAAAAATAGCTTATGAATCTAAAGTCCCTATCAGAAACGATAGTCTTAGGCAACTCGTGTATCTCTAAACATCCCTAAAGAATAGGCTCGCTATATGTGAAGCATCACTCGTTTCCTACAGGAGATAAAATGTGCCATATTAGAAAAAAAAAATGGTCCACTACAAGAACATTGCAATCGTGCTTTCGTAAGGTACGTAGAAAACCAAACATAAAGTTCATGCTAATGTCATGGGGTGAAGGGAATGGGCAAAGGGGTGTAAAGGTCCGTGGTTGTTCTTCCTACCCTTTGTCATTTGACAAGTACGACAATGTGCTACTACTCTAGCGACATCGTATTTGAGACTTGGCCAGTAAAATCTGTCCTCGACCATAAGGATGGTCTGATTTCGTCCGAAGTGTCTTGCAATGCCACCAACATGAATTTTCCAAGTCAATAAGTCTCCGAGGGAAGTAGAAAGAAATAAATTGTTACCCCTAAACAAGAAATCATCGACTATAGTGCCCATCAATAAAAGTTGAGAGATCACACAATTTAGCACAAATTCTACTAAAGTCTCGACAAGTAAGATACTCACCAACGAAGCGGTCGAATCCAGTGACTTAAATATTTATTGACATGTATACAATTTTCTACCTAATTTATCAGCACGTTTATTCTCAGTACCTGCACAATGCTTTAGAGCAAAGGTGTACTCCTGGATGAATTTCATCCACTTAAAGAACAGACAAAAAATAAAAAGCGAAAATAAAAATTAAAAAGAAGTATAGGAAAAACAAAACAACAAACAAACTTTTTTTTTAAAACAAAAAATAATTTTGAAAAATGAAAGGAAAAACCAAAATAATTCATAAAAACAAATTAAAAAAGATTAAAAAAACAAAGAACAAAAGAAAAAGAAAATGAGACAAAGAGAAAAACTTTAAAAAAGTATAGTAAAAACAAATTAAAAACAAAAAAGTTTTTTTTAAATGAAAAATCATTTAAAAGAAACAAAAAAATGCAAACAAAAAGTAAAAAAAAAATCTTAACAAATGAAAAAAAGATGAACATCGGAAAAAAAACAAGAAAAAAAAAGGTTAAACAAAGTATGTAGAAAAGAATGAATAAACGGAAAAAAAAAATTTATTGGACAAACGTACCCACGGATATGATTTTCATGTTTTGTGGCAAATTATTTAACCGAGTATTCACAATTAATAAAAATACCTTTTTATAAGCTATACTAAGTCTAGAAATAAGTTTTATGTTTTATATTTATTCAAGAATACAAAAGGATTCGCTTACCAAACTTGGCTTTAGTTCGTTTTAAAAACTCTCTCTGCTATAAGACCGTGGATGGGTGGCAGAAGATCAGAGGATCGAGCCACGGGAGCGTATTATTCTTCCGTTTATAATAATGGTGGAAGTTGGAAGTAATGGACCCAAAAGATATGCAATGTAATGTGCACAAAGTCCCGTGCATATCGCCGGACATCTAAAAAAATAACTCTCTCCGCTATAAAATTTTGCACTGATTTTTCCTGAGCTCCCCTTGATATTTTCTCTATTCTTTTTAGTGTGTTCTTAATTCCCTACCACAAAACTATCCCCCCTCTCTCTCCTCTTCTTCTATTGGCTTTGTATTTTCATGTTATTTTTTACGTTTTGTTTTTCTTATGGCTTTAAAAAATTATTAATAATGTTTTGCAAATAAGAGCGTCATTAGAGTTCAAATATGGACATCCCTCTCCTTTGTTCCCTTCTTTATCTCCTCTGTCCTCATTGAGTCACTAGTCAGGGCAGCCCGGGATGGGCAGACAGAACATGGGTCCGGGACACACAGATCCATCCAAGAGGTTCCAAATAATTTTAAAATTCAAAAATATACAATATATAGTATTAATAAATAATAAAAGAGTTGACAAAATTAAAAAAATTGACAATTATTTTTCCAACCGTGAAAGTTTGTCCATTTCGATTTTAGTGAAGTGAATTTTCTTCCCTTCCAAATTCCAATTCCATAGGCGAATTGATGGCCAATGGTAAGTGTTCTTTGAAATTGTTGATTTTAATTCTTTTTACAGTTTTCTTCTGCTTATAACTGAATTGCAAACTCCTAATTGTTTCAATATTTTTTACTTCACGCCCTCTTCTTCTGCCCTAAATTTTAAAATCTATTTAGAAATTTGAAGTTAGAAATTGGTGGTTTTACAATCGTTGAATTGGCATGATCTACAGCTAGGACAACTACTCACTGAAACGATAATGCAATTTCCGTTGAGCGATATTCTGGTAATGAACTCGAGTGTTTTGTCTAAAGTTTGAGTTTTCATGATGAACTTGTTATCTTGCCTTGTACGAGTGCAACTCCAGACTCGTATGGCATCACGCCCCAGCGAGGACGATGATTCGGATAAAAGCGATACGAGGACGGGCAATTTTTTGAGTCGGGGCGTGACAAATTGGTATCAGAGCTCTAGGCTAAATTTTCTTAGGACATTTGCTTTATTTCAATTCCAAAGAGTTGCCCACCACCAATCGAATCACTCTTGACTCTACTCGATGCTGCACTGGATCTTCCATACAATAAGTCTAATACAAAGTCGGGTAACGTTGCCGCAAGTACTTCGAATTTACATGATGTTGTGGAGAAAGTCGTGAAACGTTCGTTGTATTGAATGCAACGAGCCATGAAATGTTATTTGCTGCAAGTGCAACAAATTGTGAAATGTGATTTGAGATGTTGTTACAATGTAACATGTTGAATGAGAAATGAAAAGATGTATGAAGTGCAATGGGTTGTGAATATTGGTTGAACCAATGCGGAAACTTAAATAATGCATTGTAGGAAGTGCAACGAGTTGATTGTGAATGTGTGTTGCAATGAAAGTGATAAGTCAATATCGAATGTGTTGAACGAATTTGAGCATTGACTTTGAATGTCGAAAATAAGTCGTTGCACGATATGCAATGCGTGTCGAAAGTAAAATTGTTGCACGTGGTGCAATGCGTGTCAAAGTAAAATTGTTGCACGAAGTGCAACGGATATCAAAAATGAATCATGGATATCAAAAATGAATCGTTGCACGAGATACAATGGAAGGAAAAAAAAGTCATAAATCGATAGAAACGAATTGTTCGGCAGTGTACCAAACTTGAACTTGTATTGGCAAATATACACATTAGCCAAATTGTGTCGGATTTTGATTAATCAAAGTTACGGTTGTGATCAAGCACGATCACTGCGAAAATCGTGAGTCAGAAGAGATTGTTGGTTCATACCGAGTATGATGCAAGGGAAATGACTTAATTTTCGAGTGGTATATACCATACCACGTATGCGATGAATGACTCAATTCTGAGTGGTATATGACATACCACTTGTGCGATGGATTGAATCGATGCATTGTGAGAACTACGAAAGGTTTGTCCGCAACGGACGGGAGAGTACCGAGACTCGATTGGAAATTTGTATGACGGTATGTTGATGCAAGTGTTCTTCGATAATTGGTTGGAATGATAGGACGGGTTCTCGTATCAATGAATGATGCATCGGACGAAAATTTATAAGTCGGTCAAACGATCGAGACTAGTGGAACGATTATGTCTTGAAGCAATAATCAGATCGACGGAAAAGGAAAACTTGAACTTATAAACGAGTCGCACGACTTACAATCTCGATGAAAATGTTGGGCGATATAAATTAAAATCGAATCACACGACTTGTGATCTCGACAAAAATGATAGAATACGCGAGTTGAAATCGAATCGCACGACTTACGCTCTCGGTAGAAAGTTTGACAATGTGAATTATAATCGGATCGCACGATGTGTGACTTCGGTGAAGAGTTGGTTGATACGGGTAAATAGTGCCTAAGAGATAGTTGGTTACATTACGGCGAGACTCAATTGAGTACGAATGAAACACGCAAAAACTTAGAGGGTGTGATTGTATAAATCGAGTGTTCGATGTTGGATAATCGGTAACTCGGTTACGCGATCAAAGTATGACGGAATGCAACGAATCGAGAAATGATTCGAGACGTATGGAAATATTTGTGGAGAACTTGGACGTATGCAATACAAGTTGTCGACATTGAGACAGAATCAAAGTTGACCCTTACGCTATCGAAATTGATACGACGTATCGAGATCGATCAGTAAGGAAATGTAAGCACGATGTGAGAATACAAAATGGAGTGTGCCTCGAGCTAATCAAAATTTTGTAAATAACAATACGAGAATGAACGAACTGGTTGATCATGAACTTTGTGATTGATCAAGACGAGACTATAAGTCATCGACGATTGTTCGATGCGTATAGCATCTCGTGTGTCGACCGCAAATAAGATAGACTCGAATTCAATACGAGTAGTGTTGGCCCATTGGTCATAGTCAACCTGATTTTAATAATTGATCAAAACTCTGTCTGGATATACGAAGCTTGTTGGGACATCTCAGCTCCTTGGACATAAGCAAGATTGGATATTCACTCCGTTCAAGACTGAAGATCTGTTTGCCTACTTGAGTCTGTACTTCCTATGCAATATAATTTTTCATTTTATTTGAGTCTAGAAATACGTTGTACACCGAGTCGTACTGGCAAATAGGCTACTCCCAAATAGTTCAAAATGTTTTTAAAATGACCTATCAAAATGTTTACAAAAAGGTTTTCAAAAAGGTTTTCAAAAATCACCAAAATCTATTTTTAAAACCCTAACCTAACCCTGACAGAACTCGGCCAGAGTTCGGCCAGAGTTCGGCCAGAGTTCGGCCAGAGTTCGGTTGGTGGCCGTTTGATTTTTGAATTCTCTGGAACTTGATCCTCCTGCAGTTGTGGATTTGACCGAGATTTGCTCATCGAGTTCTGCCCGAATTCTGCCCGAATTCTGACAGAGTTCTCCCTTTAGAATTCCTATAAATAGAGATGGATTTCGATCATTTCAATTCACTCATTCACTTTCAATCTTCTCTCTATCTAAAAAGCTTTCTGCCTTCCAAAGAGTTTTCTAGAGCTTTTATTTTCAGATCCCAAGCCAGTTATAATCCTCTAGTCGATTTGCCAGTGCGGTACGGTCTAGAAGTTTCTGAGAGATTGTAATCAGAAGGCTTGATTGAAGAATACCTCTTCACATTTGAAGTTGGACGAGTTCTTCGTATCAAAGCTCGCGTTGTAGAAGTTGCAAGGACTTCGTAAGAAAACTTGCAGTTTTTCCTATAGTGGATTCAACTGGTAGCAAGAGTTCTACCGACTGGATTAGTCCTCAACAGAGGGATACCAGTATACATCGCTGTCTTTGCGTTTGCTTTCTGAACTCTGCCTTTACATTATTTTAACTGTAATCATATACTGTGATTGTGTTGCTAACATTTTTTATTTAGCATTATTCCGCTGCCAACTCTATTCACCCCCCCTCTAGAGTATTACGCTTTACTATATCGTTCCTACAATTGGTATCAGAGTGGGTGTTACAGGTAAAGCGAGGTAATAGTGCTATTATTTATTCATTATTTATTAGATCACAGCACATCACATGGCTACTATGAAATTCACAAGTGAAGGTCAGGCCACAAACAGACCCCCTCTGTTTGATGGTACTAACTACACTTATTGGAAAACACGGATGAGTTTCTTCTTGAAATCTCTTGATTTTGACTTATGGGCTATTGTTTTTGATGGCTATCAGAAGCCACCTCGTATAAATGTCGAGGGAGTTTTGGTTGAAAAACCCCAAAGCAGTTATACAGAGGAAGAAAAGAAAAAGGCCAGTCTTAACGCACGTGCCATTAATGCTCTTTTTTGTGCCTTAGACAGAACAGAATTTAACAGGGTATCTACATGCACAACGGCAAATGGTGTATGGAAGCTTCTCGAAGTTACACATGAAGGCACGACTCAAGTCAAGGAGTCAAAAGTCAGCAGACTTACTCAAGAGTACGAGGCGTTCAAAATGAAGCCAAATGAAACAGTCACACAAATGTTCGAGAGGTTCTTGGATATTGTAAACCCTTTGTCCTCCTTAGGCAAAGATTACAGTAACCACGAAAAGATTCGCAAACTCCTGCGAGCTCTCACCAAGAACTGGATTCCGAAGGCTACAGCTATCATTGAAGGAAACGACCTCACTACAATGTCACTTGAAGTACTCATGGGTAAACTACTCACTCATGAACTGGAGCTACAAGATTTTGAAGAACCTGCACCAAAGGAGAAGACTATCGCCCTCAAGGCTCAGCACAGAAAAGCTGCTGAAGATGACTCAGACAGCAGTGGATCTGACGCTGAAGATCAAGCTCTCCTAGCAAGGAAGTTCAAAAGATTCATGAGACATGAGAAGAGAGTCAAAGAGAACAACAGCAACAACTGGTACCAAGAAGATGCTGTCTGCTATGGCTGCAAGAAGAAGGGACATATGAAGAAGGACTGTCCCATCAACTCATCATCGAGCAAAAAGAATAACAGGTATGAAAAAGGCAACCTGAAAAGATCAACGTCTCGGAAATATGCCAACACCAGCATATGGCATGAGAGTGAAGCTAGCGACTCAGAAGATGAACATTCAGAGGACGCTGCAAACATCTGCTTCATGGCAATCGATCAGGTACCTACTGAACCTGTAGAAACATATGATGACTTCACCTTTGAGCAATTAGGAGATGCCTTCAGTGACCTGATGCTTGACTACAGGAAACTGCATAGTAAATATCAGACCGCTAAGAAGGTACTCAAAGAGTACAAAGGAGAAATAGGAAGACTTACCGACCTACTAGCTGAGGTTAGAGCTAATGTTAGTGAGTCTGGTGAGCTTTCCTCTATAAAGCTCTTATTACACGAGACTAAACAGTCATCCGAAGAGAAAGACAAGATTATAGACCAATTGAGAGAAGATCTTTCTAGAGAAAAGAAAAGTCTTCAATCTGCACAAATCAGAATGGAATCACTCACTTCTGATTATACTAAGTTATATGACACTTCCAAAAGGTTGGAAATTAGGTTAGGAAAACAGCCTGAGCCTGCTGCTTCCTATCCTAACACGTGTCACTTACCGAGAATTCGGAACATTCCCAAGCCAAACACTGTCAGACCAAACCATACAAAACCTTTACCCCAAAAGGTTAAGCCAAAACATGATCATAGGTATGCATTCTTCTATACTAGAAAACCCAAACCTACCAACCATGCACACCACTCAGCTTTCAACACTCGACATGCACAATGTCATTATTGTGGCCTCATTGGTCATATATCATCTGCATGTAGAATGAGAAAGCTTGTAGATTTAAATGTTTATGCTTGGATACCTAAAGCTAACAATTCAGGACCCTACAAGAAATGGGTACTAAAGGTTTCATCTGCAAACTGTTTTGTAGGTGGAACACCCTTCACATGCTAGAAGCAAATGGATCCTCGACAGCGGTTGCTCACGGCATATGACCGGTGACGCTACCCTATTTGCAACACTGTCGAAGAAGACGAAGGAAGGTTATGTTTCCTTCGGTAATAATTTGAAAGGGTATATTATTGGTATCGGTGATGTTGGTAAGTCTCCCTATCCAGTGATTAAAGATGTCTGTCTGGTCACCGAGTTGAAACATAATCTGCTCAGCATAAGTCATCTAGCTGATCATGGTTATGGTATCAACTTTAGCAAAGACAAATGTACTATAGTTGATAGCTCAACTGGTAGTACTATCTTTGAAGGAATCAGGGAAGACAATATATATGTTTTCTATCTGTTGGAAGAAGCTAACATTTCAGGTAGATGCTTAATGGCCAAAAGTGATGAGAGTCATCTATGGCACATAAGACTCGGTCATGCAAATATGGATACAATTTCAAGATTATCCACAAAGAAGATAGTACGCGGTTTACCAGACATAACATTCAAGAAGGATTCGGTATGCAGCCAATGTGAAAAGAACAAGGCTACCAAATCCACATTCAAGTCTGTAAACGCAGTATGTACTACTAGACCTCTACAATTGCTACACATGGATTTATTCGGTCCTAGCAGAGTTGCTAGTCTCGGAGGTAAATTATATACATTTGTTATTGTAGATAATTTTTCTAGATACACGTGGGTATATTTCTTGACACGCAAGAATGACGCATTATCCGAATTTGTCGCCTTTTGCAAGAAAGTACAAAATAAAAAAGGTTACATGATCACTCGAATTAGAAGCGATCATGGAGGCGAATTCGAGAATGCTGATTTCGAGCAATTTTGTGACACACACGGTTTCATACACGAGTTCTCCTGCCCTAGAACTCCACAACAAAATGGAGTTGTGGAACGTAATAACAGAACTCTAACCGAAATGGCCAGAGTGATGTTAAATCAATTTAGCCTACCCAAATACTTCTGGGCTGAAGCTGTCAATACAGCTTGCTTTGTGCTCAATAGAGTTCTAATTCGACCCAAATCGAAGAAGACTCCATTTGAGTTATGGTTTGATAGAATTCCTTCAGTTTCATACTTTAAGATATTTGGCTGTAAGTGCTTTATTCTTAATACTAAAGACAAGTTGGGAAAGTTTGACGAAAAGGCCGATGAAGGTATATTTCTAGGTTATGCGGCCAAGAGCAAAGGGTACAGAGTCTTCAACAAACGTACCATGATCATCGAAGAATCAATCAACGTCACTTTTGATGAAATGAACCAAATGTCTCTCGATGATAGTGATGAAGATCTGCCTACATCAAGTTCAACATCAGCTGAACCTGAACCAAGCTCTGCACTAGCTGAACCCCCTAGAGGAGATCCAGGAACCAGCTACCTACAGAGTCTACCAAAGAGGTTAAAATTCACAGCTGATCATCCACAAGATTTGGTAATTGGTGACATTACCAAAGGAGTAAGTACTCGATCATCCAGTAGAGATATTGTTTCTAGTGTTACATTTATTTCACAGCTAGAACCTAAATCTATTGATGAAGCATGTAGTGATAGTTTTTGGATAGATGCCATGCAAGAGGAATTAAACCAATTCGAACGGAATCAAGTTTGGGAACTTGTTCCCAAGCCTATTGATCATCCGGTCATTGGCACCCGTTGGGTATTCTGAAACAAACTAAATGAGGATGGTTTAGTAACTCGTAACAAGGCTCGACTCGTAGCTCAAGGATACAATCAAGAAGAGGGTATCGACTACGATGAGACTTATGCCCCAGTTGCGAGATTAGAATCCATTCGAATGTTATGTGCATTTGCATATTTTCATGATTTCAAACTTTTTCAAATGGATGTAAAAAGTGCTTTTCTAAATGGCTTTATAAAAGAAGAAGTTTTTGTAGCACAACCTCCGGGTTTCACGAATTTCAAAAATCCTGACCATGTTTTCAAGTTGAAGAAAGCCTTATATGGTTTGAAACAAGCCCCTCGTGCTTGGTATGACCGTCTAAGCTCTTTTCTACTTGACAATAGTTTTTCAAAAGGAAAGGTTGACACTACACTTTTTTTTTAAATCTTTTAATGGCAAGCTGCTTTTAATTCAAATTTATGTTGATGATATCATATTTGGATCCACTGATGAATCTCTTTGTCAAGAATTTTCTAAGTGTATGCAGAATGAGTTTGAGATAAGCATGATGGGAGAGCTGAAGTTCTTTCTCGGATTGCAAATCAAATAAACCGACAATGGGACGTTCATTAATCAAGCCAAGTACACAAAAGATTTGCTAAAGAAGTTCGATCTGGACAATGTCAAACCTATTGGCACTCCGATGGCAACTTTAACAAAACTTGATTCTGACGAACAAGGCAAGCCAGTCGACACACGTAAGTATCGAGGTATGATTGGTAGTTTACTTTACTTAACTGCTAGTCGTCCAGATATAATGTTTAGTGTTTGCCTGTGTGCACGTTTTCAAGCTAACCCAAAGGAATCACATCTGACCGCAGTTAAGCGTATCTTCCGATACCTTAAGGGCACTTCTTCTGTCGGCTTGTGGTATCCCAAAACTAAATCCTTTGACCTTATTGGTTATTCGGATGCAGATTTTGCGGGATGCAAGGTTGATAGAAAAAGTACTAGCGGTACATGTCATTTCTTAGGCAAGGCTCTAGTCTCTTGGTTTAGTAAAAAGCAAAATTCTGTAGCCTTATCAACAACAGAGGCTGAGTATATCGCCGCAGGACGTTGTTGCGCTCAGATTTTGTGGATGAAACAAACCCTAAAAGACTTTGATTTATTTTTCACACATATTCCCATTTTCTGTGATAACACGAGCACCATTAATTTGACTAAGAATCCTGTATGTCATTCTCGTACTAAACATATCGAGATTAGACATCATTTTCTTAGAGATCATCATCAAAATGGAGATATAAACCTTGTGTACATAGATACTGAAAATCAATTAGCTGACATCTTCACTAAACCTCTAGCGGAAGATTGTTTCAATTATTTACGTCGAGAATTAGGAATTTTGGACGTCAATAATATTAATTGATTTTATTTTATGATTATATATTATTATGCAAAAACTGTGTTAGAGACAAGCTAATAAAGAGTTTGTCTGTCACCACAACTACGGTTGAAGCGAAGCGGTACTTAAGAGTTCCTCGATGAACCTCCGCCAGCTGGGACAGTACTCCTACAGCTAATCTGAGACAGTCGCTGTGTAACGACATTTAATTCATGAAATATTATTAATTATGTTATTTGAAGACTAAAATAACTAATCTTTGAATTAAATATTTGCAACGAGTCAATGAAAAAGAAGTAGCAAAAATCAACTTTGAAAGAACCCTAGGCGAATTCGGCCAGAGCTCTGACCGAATTCGGCCCAAGTTCGGTTGAGGGTATATGTATATATATACAGAACCCGAGAGCTTCTTCTCTTTCATTACTTCCAAACTAATTACAACAACAGCAGCAGCCGACCCCGACCTCCAAACCCTAGTTCTTCACCAATCTATTGCTTCCAATCTACTTGGTGAAATCCTTCCAAAATTTGGAATCGTGCGGAGATCGTTCTTCTCTACAACATATCTAATTTTAGTGAGGTATAACTCCCTCTCTCTCCACTTTTCAAATTAGTGCTTTTTATTTCAATGGCACCTAGATTTAATCCGTCTAAGAGGAAGAAGACCACTCCTAGTGAGGAAGGGTCCTCTCCGAATTCTCACACGGATTCTTTGTTTTCGCCGGTCCAAAAGAGCGACGGCGCTTTCGATGGGTTCTTCTTTCAAACCCTCGATCAAGCTTTATTATGGTACGGTAACTTTTCCACCCGTTCTATATGTAGCGGCGCTCCGGTTAAATGGACGGTATTCCCTGATCATCGTCACTTATTTGAGGCATTAGGGTTACACTTACTTGTTAAACTGTGCTTCCCAATAGCTACTAATGCCATTAGATTGTTCTATTACAATCTCGTAGTTAACACTTTTGACGTGAGCACACGTGTCGGAGGCATAGACATTGACTTCAATGATGTCCTTCTAGTAGAGATTCTTGGTATTCCCAATGAAGGCAGGCGATGGCAAACTCCTTGGCCGATCTGCGTTTTGCCCAGACTGGTCACTCTGCTGCTTCCATCCCTCGTGATCCAGCTTTTTCGGGTTACCGCTGTGAGGATGAGGCTGTTCATGCCTACTTCCAGCCAGGTAACGCCTATGACTGGTATCGTGCACCTCGAGATTACGTTGGTGAGTTCTATGCTGGCGCCCCTACTCATCCTACTGGCGCTGGTACTTCTGGTGCTGGTACTTCCGGTCATGCTGGCCACGCTGCTGATGATATTGATGAGGATAGTGATGATAAGATCTGATTTGATTATTAGTGATATTCTATTGTATACTTGGAAATGCTCCGACATTCCAAGTTTTTATCATTTACTTTTTATCAGTACTTTGTAGTTTGATATCAGTACTTATTATCTTCATGGACATGTTTTTGATGTTTCATTTATGACATCTCAGTTTATTTTAGCATTTTGTTTCAAGCACTATCTCTTTATACTGCTTCTCCTTTTTAAACTGCCTGTAAAATAGCATGCCTGAGATTTTTTTTGTTTTTGAAGCAATACATGCCTGTGATGATAATTTGTATCAACTTTACATTCCTGTGATGCTATATCTCTAATTCTTATACTATATTTCTTTTATTTTCTCGCTATTTGTTACTTATGCATTGATTGCGGGGGAGCCTTCTGCATTTAATGCGGGGGAGCCTTCTCTTGTGCAATTATTTTGCTAAGTGACAAAGGGGGAGAAAATTAAAAATGATCTAATATTTTTTTTGAGTTAAAAACAGGTTATGAACAATTTCTACTTTTTGATATTTTTGAACAAGCTTGAACAAGCTTAATGTTATATCATTCATAGTTTGTCAATTATCAAAATGGGGGAGATTGTTGGCCCATTGGTCATAGTCAACCTGATTTTAATAATTGATCAAAACTCTGTCCAGATATACGAAGCTTGTTGGGACATCTCAGCTCCTTGGACATAAGCAAGATTGGATATTCACTCCGTTCAAGACTGAAGATCTGTTTGCCTACTTGAGTCTGTACTTCCTATGCAATGTAATTTTTCATTTTATTTGAGTCTAGAAATACGTTGTACACCGAGTCGTACTGGCAAATAGGCTACTCCCAAATAGTTCAAAATATTTTTAAAATGACCTATCAAAATGTTTACAAAAAGGTTTTCAAAAAGGTTTTCAAAAATCACCAAAATATATTTTTAAAACCCTAACCTAACCCTGACAGAACTCGGCCAGAGTTCGGCCAGAGTTCGGCCAGAGTTCGGTTGGTGGCCGTTTGATTTTTGAATTCTCTGGAACTTGGTCCTCCTGCAGTTGCGGATTTGACCGAGATTTGCTCATCGAGTTCTGCCCGAATTCTGCCCGAATTCTGACAGAGTTCTCCCTTTGGAATTCCTATAAATAGAGATGGATTTCGATCATTTCAATTCACTCATTCACTTTCAATCTTCTCTCTATCTAAAAAGCTTTCTGCCTTCCAAAGAGTTTTCTAGAGCTTTCATTTTCAGATCCCAAGCCAGTTACAATCCTCTAGTCGATTTGCCAGTGCGGTACGGTCTAGAAGTTTCTGAGAGATTGTAATCAGAAGGCTTGATTGAAGAATACCTCTTCACATTTGAAGTTGGACGAGTTCTTCGTATCAAAGCTCGCGTTGTAGAAGTTGCAAGGACTTCGTAAGAAAACTTGCAGTTTTTCCTATAGTGGATTCAACTGGTAGCAAGAGTTCTACCGACTGGATTAGTCCTCAACAGAGGGATACCAGTATACATCGTTGTCTTTGCGTTTGCTTTCTGAACTCTGCCTTTACATTATTTTAACTGTGATTATATACTGTGATTGTGTTGAGAACATTTTTTATTTAGCATTATTCCGCTGCCAACTCTATTCACCCCCCCTCTAGAGTATTACGCTTTACTATATCGTTCCTACAAGTAGATGCGTCGTGAATTGCACAATCATCGACGGTAGTGCATGGCTTTACTCAGAGGATAGTTGCGCATCAGTTGCGCTGATAGAAATGGTTTTGTTCGAAATTGGATAGTCACATAGAATTTGTCGGAACGTAATTTGGCTCCGAAATAAGATATAGCATGGTTCGTAGTAAACTGTCCTTCGTTAGTGATCCACAATTATCGAGCGTAGATTCGGGACAGATGACCCTAGAAGACTTGACCGCCGAATAAAATTAGATGTTGCAGACCGTAAGATGACCTATGCGTTGTCGCATACAAAATTGCATCGATAACAAGTATTATGTGGCGCATGTTGACGATAAGTCTAGACGATCGAAATTTTTTGGAATAGCTTTCGATTGAGAATGATGTAGCTAGATTTTGAGTATTCGTCGGATGAGTGCTTGAATGGTTATGTTGGTCGACGATCGAACTAGAAATCCACCAATGAACTTGGTGATTCGGATAGACGATTGTGAGAATCGTGCTATATACGAGAGAGAACGATAAGGGAATGACTTACGAGTTATGTCGTTAGATTTGGATCCACCTTACAATTGAGCTTGCATGAATCGAACTTATATTTGATGTTGCGAGACGGATAAGTTGGGAATTTGGCTGGTGAATTCCTACTCGTTAGGAATCGAACGTAAGATGCATCGTAAAGACCTTCGTATTAAGGCGATTGTTGCCTTGAGCACCGTCGCCTCGATGTAAACTGTTGTGTAGGATAGATTGTGGCCTTTGTGCAATGTCAATTTAAAGTTACGTCAGAAGAATTTGAGCACGGTGTCTAGGTAAGTAACCTAGCGGGCGTAGTCCTGAATGTTGATGCATTTGCAAGTCAACAAAGGAAATCGTATCAAGATGAGTTGCCTAGCCAGACTTCAGAAATAGTTGGATAGCGATTTCAAACACAAGGCGTTGCGGAAGACTTGTTGCGATCGCATGCGCAACGGCTTAACGCAACACATAGAAGTGGAAAAGTTAGTGTGAAACTTACAAAATTTGAAACATGATTTTTGAATCGCGTCGCATGTCGTGACCTTATTAGACAATTACGTACGCATCGAATATGCATACGCAACGAAAATTTTGAGAGCGACCGCTAGAGGTTTTTGTCCGATATAGGAGTACGAGATAGCAAGCATAGTATTGAAATTACCTGTCAGATTTGTTCTAATTTGCTACCACTGGACTTGGTCGAAATACATATATCTTTCGGACGCCTTGAATATAGGTACGGATCCAAATTGAGTTGTATACAAATTTAAATCGAGCTGCAGGAAAGACTTTGGAATGTTAATGAAAAGCTTGCAAAATAGTGTGAAACTGAACAACATTGGTGGGACGATATCGTGAAATGATCTATAAAACACTTAATTGGAGTGTTGGTTTTGGTTCGAGGACGAACCTTGTTTTGAGTGGTATATTCTGTAATGCCCTGCTTCGCACGACGTATTACGCTGAGACGTTGACTCAAAGAGTTGTATTGACCGAATGAAATATATCGATGTGAATCGATACGAGAGTTGCATTGTCCCGAGCAATACATCGAACTAATTCGATACGAAGAGTTGTATTGTCCCAAAGAATGCATCGAGTTGAATCGATGCAAAGTGCTGCATTGCCCCGAAGGATATGTGCGTTGAGTCGGCTCGAAGATTCTAAGAAATCGAATCTACCCAAGGTGCAAGTCCGAATCGATACAAGTATTGATTTTAGTTGGTTTCATGTACAGGCTATCCGTTTATGCTGAAATATTAGAGGCCGACATTTGCCTCATTCACAACGGGTCCGTAAAACCCAAACCACCGCCTCGCAACGGGCTAGGACATGGGCACGGTAGGCCGAAATCGATCGAGTAGTTCAATAAAACAAGAAGTGTCCGAATGGCTAACTCAGAAGATTTGGTCGTACAACAAAGATATGAAATCGAGCCGCATCGGCTCGACAAACAATAAGGCGTATCGGTTTAACACTACTAACATATTGGTATTTAGCGATAGACCAATCCGTCGCTAAATACGTATATCCCGTCGCTAAATTAGTTTACCGACGGATAATTGACGTCGATAAACATAACGACGCTATAAAAAATACGTCGATACTCCGTCGCTATAGCGAAGAATTACCGACGGAAATACCGACACGAATATAGCGACGGATTAGCAACGAATAGCAAACTTCGGCAACCACAGTGACATATTAGCGACGGAATACCGACATTTTCTAGTGAGCCAAAATATCAAACTTTCCTGAAGCTCAGCGACAAAAATTTTCGTCGCTGACTCGTCTAATACAGTTTTAGTATCAGACAGATGCGCAGCGACGGATATTTCTGTCGCTAACCCGTCGCTAACCTGAAAATATTTCCAAGATTTCGTCGCTAATCCATCGCTGGTTAGTCACTAGGCTGCAAATTTTCTAGAATAACTTCGCTAATCCGTCGCTGGTTAGTCGCTAAACGTTTTATTTATACCACATTAAATTGTTCCAGCTTTGCTCAATCCTGGGAATACATACATAAACTCATTACAAAAGTCAAATATGTCTAACAGTCATTCCAAAATTCATACATAAACTCTATAACCCCAATATATACAAAATAAACCCAAGCATCTCGATCAAACACATCCAACAATCAAATATGTTTACCAGTCAAATATAGTACATATACAAACACTTCCAACAGTCAAATGATAAAAAAATGTCCAACAGTCGCAATAGTACATATACACAAACTCATCGTCAAATACAACTTATCGTCAAATACAACCAAAAAATAAACAAAACTCAAACGGATGGTGGTTGAGGTGGAGGAGGTGGCGGAGGCATAACCGGTCGTCTGTATGAATATAACTGTCCTAGGACCAAAGTGAGGATCTGCTGTATGTCCTTGGCAGGAACAACATCTGGAAGAGTCGACGGCACGACAAGAGGCACTGTGGTCGGAGGAGGAGCCGGTGTAGTAGGCGCTGTGGTCGGAGGAGCAGTCCTTAGCGGAGGCGCTGTGGTCGAAGCAGGAGCCAGTGCAGTAGGTGCAGGCATGAGACCTGCTGTGATCAGAGTGCCACTCATCTGCCCCACATGACCCTGGAGGGCCACCAGAATCTGTGTAATCTGCCGCAAGGTGTAGGCGTCGGCAGTATCGTCGGTCTGTGGAGGTGGAGATGGAGGTGGTGGAGATAGAGGAGCTCTAGAATAAACGGACGGCTAGGATGCCAACGATCTGGTACCGTATACACTGCCCCCGTTCCCTCTACCTACGGCTTGTATCCACAAGTCGTTCCTCACAGCCGGCGACGGTAGCTGACTAGTCCCAGCTCCCCCCTCGGCAGTCCCTCCCTCACCAAATCGACTCTCTAAAGTCTCATAAGTCACCTATATTTATATAGGGGAATAGATTTAGAGTTAATATTGGTATTTTATTTTTGATGTAAGTATTGTTTGGTTACGTTCCCATACGTCTCTTAAACTATTCTTTGATTTATAATGCTACTTAGGGTTATGATTTAGAGTTAATATTCATATTAGAGTTCAGACTATCTATTTCGCTAAACTAAATATAGTTAAGTACATAAAGACAAAGAAAAAAATGTAATTAGATATAGGACTCGAAAAACTTACATAGGCTCTGGTCACCCGATCATCTACAAGCTTCCCATCCTTCTTTCGCTTATGGGTACGCTCGAAAACTTTAGGGAAGTCCATGCCGTTCGGATCTCCGCCTACCTTGGCAACCTCCTCACACTGTAACAATTAAATATCAATTTATAACTAAACAGTAAACTTAAAACAATTGAAGAAATAACAAATAAGAATACTCACCAGCCGTCGATAATGCTCTATAATTTGGATGGATCCACCCGTGTGGTGACTACCCTTAGCACGGGCAGCCCTTGCCTTCTCACACTTAGCCTTATAGGCCGGAGTGTCCATCTTCTTCTTCATCTCCTTCCAGAATTCTTCCTTCAACCACTCCTTGCGTCGATCACTACTTAGTGTAAATAATGCCTTCTGGTCGTTGACCATATCCCTCAACCTCTTGCTGGCGACAGACTTGTAGCACTTCCGGATCGCCTGATCTCTATGCGCCGGCCACCAGTACGACTTCTGCAAATAATGAAAAATAAAAACAAATGAGCAAATATTTAAGAAATATTGTAAACAAAGGTGATATTATTTAGACATACCTCAAGCATCTCGAGCCAAATGAATCGTCTATCAATTGGGATGTCCTCGAAGTTCAGATAGGGACCATGGAATTGTCGACGCATCAACTCCCCCAAATCTCTACCAGTCTGGACCGGAAAGAACCTGGAATAAACGAAACAATGTATGATTATATAATAAATATAGTATGAATAAATGTGTCTACTAACACTATTATACTTACGTCGTTCCATCGACCCACAGCTCGGTATGAGTGATATTGGCTGGTCGCTCTGGCAGGGTAGGAGGGTCTGCAAATCCTGGTCGACGTATGTACACTCCACGGTCGACCAAAAGGCCAGGATATGGGTTCGTCGCAGTAGGAGCAACAGATGTAGTCTCCGGCATAGAAGATGGGGCACCAGCTCCGATAGGAGTAGATGTTGAAGGAATATCAGGGCAAGCTCCGCCGACTGAAGAACGAATGAACGGCGGAGATAAGCCATCCTCCTCATCAACCAAATCGTCCTCGCTAACTCCTCTGCGATCTGCAGCTGGAGTACTAGGAGGAGCAGGAGTAGGAGGACGGGTCGACCCAGATCCTCGAAGTCAACATGGACGGCCTCGTCCCGCCATATGTAAATATGAAAGAAATAAAAAATGATGTGATGATACAAATAATCAATACAAATCTAATAGAAATTAAATAAAGGTGTGTTGATACAAATAATCATTGCAAATCTAATAGGTAATACGTACTAATCTTCTTCATCTTCTTCGTAACCCGAATCTTCTTCTTCATCACCTTCGACTTGTAAAAGTTTTCTGGCAAATCCTTCGCTCCTTTTGGCAGCAACTCTCTAACAAACTGAATTGTCCGATCGTAGCATTCTTGCGGCAAGTTAAAATCAGACTTGAGGTTCAACAACCGTATCACCACCGACAGGACAGAATGAGAATCACAACCCGGATATAATGGAGTATCTGCATGATTGAACATATCATAGAACTCCTTTGCAATAGGATTCAGATCCTCCGGATCAAAACTTGGACCGACACAAGCCGCATCAAATACCAACTCACGTGCCAAGTTTCGATGCTGATATTGGAAGTGGTCTCCAAGAGTGCGGTCTCCCATCTCCATATTGAAGGAGGACTGATATTGCGGAACCAAAGGTTCTCCTTGAGCCGTCCATTCATTGTAGTTTGGTACGAAACCCTTCTTGTAGAGGTGCTCTCTCACGAGATCTACCTCTCTGAATGGTATATTACGACAATTGACACAAGGACACTTTATGAGCCTTCAGTCCATGAAATAAGGTTGGCTACTGGCGTATCTCAGAAATTTCTCGACGCCCGCCTTGAAATCATCTGTCAAACCAATCTTGCTCTCATGTCGCCGATTGTACATCTACGAACGGTTAACTAAGTATCGATTCATTGTTGAAAGCAATTCTGCACCAAGTACCATATATTGGGTAAATACAAGTAAAAATTAATTTAGTACCTAATTGTAACAAACAATGTTAACAGTATCAGTATCGAAATTGATATCATACCATTCCTTTGAGTATCGATATCGAAATCGATATCAGACCATTCCTATGAGATCTCGATGACGAAATCAGTAATATCAACCATTCCGATGAATATGGATATCGAAATTGTATCAGATCATTCCTATGATTATAGATATCAAAATTGGTAATATCAACCATTCCTATGAGAATCGATAACAAAATTGGTATCAGACCATTCCTATGAGTATCGATATCGAAATCTTTAATATCTAAATCCGTATCACACCATTCCTATTAGTATCGAGATTGGTATTGGCCTATCGATTTTGTATCGGTCGTATCCTTATACCGTATCATATCGATATTAAATTGGCCTTATCGGATTAGTACTATCAGCCGTATCATATCGGTATCGGTCTTTCAAGTTGAATCATATCGGTGTCTGTCTCTCAAATAATGCAATATGCCAACATTTTTAATAATGCAATATGTCATCTAATTTTTTGTTTTTCTCCATTCCCTTTCAACTTTCGTCTATTCGAATTCGAGACATGTCGGTTCCCTAAGCCTTACAAAATTATTAAAAATATACTTTACAAGATTGTTGCCATAAATATGCCCTCTAACCTTTGTTTTTCTCCATTCCCTTTCTCAAATTAATTTTCTTATTTTGTAGTGTTTTTAATGAGCCAAACTTTTTCATATTAACATAAGTTTACAAGCAAAATTTACAAAACCAACTACATCACCCAATTTACAAGAAAAAGTATTCATATTAACATAATTCTAAAAAATACCACAAAATTTTAAAAAAAATTACCTAGACTGATTGGAGGAAGGAGGGGGTTGAAGGCTGATTGGAGAGGGTGTCTCCGGCAGGGCCGAGGAGGAGAAGGGGGCCTAGGAGCAATAGGGAAAAGGAGGGGAAGGAGGAGAGAGCCGTCGTGGGAGGGGGGTCGGGGGAGGAGGGGGCCGCCGTAGGGGTTCGGGGGAGGAGGGAGCCGAGGAGGGAGGCTGCGCGCGCGTGAGGACCGAGAAGGAGGAGGTCGTCGGGGAAGGAGGGGTCATCGGGGAAGGAGGTGGGGGGTTGCCGCACAGGAGATCGCGGTCGAAGGAGGAGGAGTAAAGGGTTTCGGGGGTTTTGGGGGGAAGTTAGAAATTTAGGCAAATTTTGAGAATGAAAATGAAAGGTTAGCTGCCACAGTTTCCAGCGACGAAAACTTTTCGTCGCTAAGATGTTGGTACTAACTTAGCGATGGACTAGTGACGGACTCCGCGACGTATATTAAAATTTTATTATGCATAAAAAATCGGCCGCTATGAGGTCGCTATTTCGTCGCTATTTAGCGACGGATTATCTTCCGTCGCTATTTATCAGTATTTTTGTAGTGTAAGGTGGGAGGATTGACTCTTCTTTTTACTCCTTCATGCCTAAGATAGAATGCGTCATTGTATGATAAGTTAACCTATCGACGCCACTGGCGTGGTTTGATCGGAAGATAAATCATAGTGTGTGTCGAACACTAGTTAGAACAATTGAAATAAAACATGCATCAAATGCGCAAGTCGCTATTGGACATTACATATCGCAAAGGCGAGCACCTCGGTACGCAAGCCGCAAGAACATGGGATAACTGTATTCGGCGAGTGCCTTCATGCACGAGCCATTCTGTGCCCTCACGCACGAGTTAGAAAGGCTAGCACATTAAAAGAAAATATAGGCGAGTGCCCTAGTGCACGAGCCATGTACATTGAACACTAAGGCATAGAACATGAAAATACGGCTTCGATGCGTGCATCAAGTACACGACGCAAAGGAAAAGATGATAAATGTGTCAAAACGTGCGTACGTGCACGAGATCATAAAAGATGGTTTCGTTACGAAGAGAACAGTTGTGGCATGTAGGTGACGGAACTGTCAGATGTGGCATAATGCCTCGAAAGGTGTTCGGGTACTTCGGGTCGTTCGGTTGACGAACATTGAATTAAGGCATGATGCCATTGAATATTGAAACGAAGTATGAAATGTAAGAACATAGAAAGTAAATGGAAGAAATACGAGATGATAAAGTCTGAGTCTCGGACTCAAGACTATGTTTGGTTGTTTGAATAATAGTGTGTTGCATGGTCGAATGGACTTGAGATAATTATGATAATCTTTCGTGCACGGAATGTTCCCTCCGAACGGGTGCGCCGGAGCACCGGGACCGTTCGGCCTAGGAGGGATATAATCTTTGATGGGCGCACATTTGTAAAACGACTAGCCACCGGTTACAGATATGAAAAGTCGCAAATGATGGTATGCACGCGATATGTCTTCGGTTGTTGGGATAGCAACCCAACCCGTGAAGCGCTGGGCTACCCAATTCAAGAAAGAAAAGAAAGAGAAAAGAAAGGAAGGAAAAGAAAAGAAAAGAAAAGAGAAACACCTTTAGTCCATTCTGGCGCGGATACGCCAACGACCTCCATATAGTTAAGAAACGATGGGTTGAAAGTGCAGGCACATACGTATCCTGCGTACATAGATCCTGCTTAGAGAGCACTTATAACATGACAGGGAAGGAATGGGGCATATTCCCTTTGCGTCAGTGCAAGGGCGAGTGCGTCTATGCTGGTAAGAAGTCGCACCATAAAACAAATACGAGATTGCTTGCCTGCTTTCCTATTCAATTCGAATAACATGCTTGTCATGATAACATGACCGCTTTCGAATATGCCATGAAATCGACCCTAAGGAGAATATAGCAAGATCATAAGCTAAGTTGCATGATTGAAGATAAATACTAAAATGTCAGTTCAGAAAGACGATCTTTTTATCTGTACATGCGAGGACGAACGTACTAATCCTCCACCAGATTTCATGCAAAGTGCAGCGAATGGATTGCTCGCGGTAAAGCTTCGCTTGATCGTGCAGAGGCATGGAATGCCATAGCGTTTGAAGCGTGCAATCGCATTAACGCTCGGACTTGCGACATGATTGATGCGACCGAGATATAGAAGGCATGATGTATGGAACGGTGAAATCCTTTGTGGGCAAGAAAGAACTTGAGTGTTGTAGCCAATCTGGCAAGTTCAGTTGGGCTATTGAAAGCCTTTGTAATCTCAGTTCAAATATCAATAATGAGAATTGTTTCGTATACTTTGTTTTCCTTTCGTTGTTAATATCAACTCAAAGATAACCATTTGAGAACTTGTCATCTTGCATTGTACGAGTGCAACTCCAGACTCGTACGGCGTCATATTCCAGTGAGGACGATGATTCAGATAAAATCGATGCGAAGACGAACGATTTTTCGGGTCGGGGCGTGACAGAAACGATAATGTAATTTTCGTTGAATGATATTCTGGTAATGAGCTCGAGTGTTTCGTCTGAAATTCAAGTTATGATGATGAACTTGATTGTTGGTGATGCTAATAGCGATAATAATTTTAATGATATCAGGTTGTACTGGTAAATTATTAAATTTTGAGTAAATTGATTTAGAATTTTTTTTCATAACATACTATTGAATGTTGCATTACGTAGTAAATTTTAACAAATATTGATGATATGGAAATTGTTGAATTTAGTATTTGGATTGATTTGGGAATTGTTGGATTTTATATTTGAATTTAGATCATGTGTAAGAATGAAATGCTCACTAGAAAGATGTCCTTATCATTGTTCTGATTAATCATTACGGGGAAGCATGTTTGATATTTAGAGTGATTTAGTTTTTATAAGATGCTTAGCTGAACTTGAGTTAAAATGAGTTATGATGTTTGATTATTCAGTTATATGAAAAATAATGCAAGAATTCATGTCTATGAGTTTTTATATATTTTGTATAATATTTGTTTGATAGTGTGTTTAAAATACTCATGATAATGAAACACTGAATTTTTCTCAAGGGAAACGTGATTTTAACAAGACCCTAAATATAATATACGTTCATGATAATGGAACGCTGAATTTTTTCCCAAAAAAATAATAATAATACTTTATTTTTAATATATCTTTAGAACATGGACAACATTTTAAATTGTCTTAATTGTAATTTGATACCCTCAACTATTCCACTTTTTTAACTTGATACCCTAAACTTTTTTACTCGACAACTTGATACCGTCAACTATTTAATATTTTCAAGATGATAATCGAAATTTTTAAGAAGAAAAAAAATACCCATGTCTTCCCAACCTCCAACCTTCCCCTTTTCTCTCAGTTAACCCCCCTCCCCCCCCCCCCCCCCCCGCTGCCCTGTTACCGCTCCCCCTGTCGCCCCCCACCCCCAAACACCCCCCACCCCCACCCCACCCCCGAAAAAGGTTGAATTTGGTATTTGGATTTATTTGGAAATTGTTAGATTTGGTATTTGAATTTAGATCATGTGCAAGAATGAAATGTTCACAACAAAGATGTCCTTATCATGGTTCTGCTTAACCATTACGGGGAAGCCTGTTTGATATTTAGAATGATTTAGTTTCTATAAGATGCTTAGCCGAACTTGAGTTAAAATGAGTTACGATGTTTGATTATTCAGTTATATGCAAAATGATGCAGGAATTCATGTATATGAGTTTTTATATATTTTGTATAATATTTGTTTGATAGTGTGTTTAAAATACGTTCATGATAATAAAATACTGAATTTTTCTCTAGGGAAACGAGATATTAACAAGACCCTAAGTATAATATACGTTCATGATAATGGAACACTGAATTTTTTTCCCAAAAAATGTTGGAGTCCAGTCTGGATTTGATAACAACATATTTGTAGAATCCAAATCTAATTAAATATTTTATTTGATTATATTTGGATGTCCATAATAGGTGTTGTGCTATTTTAGATATAATAGGATTTTTATTTTAGGAAATCCTATTATGATCTAAAATAGGATATTGATGGGCTATTTTAGGTGTAATAGGATTCTTATTTGAGAGCTTCCTATTTAAAAAATCATATTATGACCTAAAATAGGATTTTTCTCATCCTATATATGGGGTGTGGGTGGAGGCACAAAGAAAAATCACAAAGCACAAAGTAGAGGTTCGGGGTGCTTGTCCATAAGAAAATCTAAGAGAAAGTCCATACTTTGCTCTTAGGACTTCGACATGCAAGACAGAAGAAAGAAGAAGATCTAATTGAGGAGTCGTCAACTTCGGTTAGGAAGATTGCTACGGGTTGGTGAGTGATCTCAATTATAATCTTCTATTTTTCTTCTTGAGAGTGGTGAGGGAGTTGAATATATTATGACAAAGGGTTCAATGTGAGTTATGTCAATCTTGTCATTTTATTTGAGTTATTAAAGGTTGGGAGTTGTCCAGGTGACGTACGTCACCGCCATATACTTGTCTTCATATTGTGCTTGGTGTCCGTTAGACGGGGGTTGGTTTTGGTCAGGTGGGTTGGCAAAAGCTTCTGCACGCGTCCAACAATTAGTATCAGAGCGAAGGTTCGATTCGTTCTGGTCTGATGCCCAACAATTGGTATTAGAGTTTTGGAGGTTCTAGCAACCATGTCTACGGAGCAGATGAACACTCGTATGATCACCTTCACATTGGGAAATTGGGCTATTTGGAAGCCAAGGATGGAGGATCTACTCTAGTGCAAGGACTTGCGTGGTCCATTGGAGGGCGACAGTGTAAAGCCAACAGACAAAGCTGCTGAAGACTGGAAACGACTGGATCGGAAGGTCGTTGGATTCATCCACCAATGGTTGGATGATTCGGTGTTTCACTACGTGTCCCTGGAGAGTTCGGCAAAAATATTATAGGAGAAGCTGCATTCACTGTACGAAAGGAAGACGACTGGCAACAAGGCATTTCTTAATCGCCAACTCGTCAACTCGAAGTACATGGAGGGTGCCCCAGTAGCACAACATCTGAACGAGGTTCAGGATATCATCAATCAGCTGTCTGCGATGAAGATGGTGATTGATGATGAGCTTCAGGTCCTATTGCTCTTTAGTTCTCTGTCGGAAAGCTGGGAGATATTGGTGGTGGCGGTGAGCAACTCCGCGCCTGATAGAGTTGTCACGATGGAGGCAGTTTAAAGTAGCTTGTTAAATGAGGAGGTTCGACACAAGCAAGTGGAATCTTCGCAGGAGTCCGCTCTGGTGACTTTCTACGGGAAGGAAAGACCCAAGTCACTGGCGAGGACATGGGAGATTTCTCAGAATCTTGCGATTGTGGACCGCAAAGAGGGCTACTATTACTATGGCGAAAGGGATCATATTAAGAGGAACTGCATGAAGCTCAAATGTGAGAAGGCCAAAGGCGAGGACGATCAGGAGGATCTCACGTCGTGTGGAGATATCATCATCGCAGCGACTGACGTAGAGGAACCTTGTGGCATATGTCATGATGGCGACTGGGTCATGGATACGGGGCATCGTATCACGCCACTCCACGAAGGAGGATCTTCACGTCATACCGCGACGGCAGGTTTGGATATGTAAAAATGGGCGACAAAGGGATGGCTGCAGTTGTAGGCATCGGTGATGTGCACTTGACGATGAAGTTTGGTGAGAAACTCGTTCTCAAGGGTGTGCAATATGTAACGAGTTTGCACTGCAACTTGACTTCGGTAGGGAGGCTTGCAGATGGTGGCTGTCACAGTCTGTTTGGGAGCAAAGATTAGGTTCTTGCGAAGGGTTCCCAACAGCTGGCTAGGGGAGATTTGTGTTGTGGCATGTACAGGCTCAAGCCGCTGAGCTGTACAAGCAAGCCACAGACACCGGATGGAGGATCGAGGGGTGTTCGACAGGAGGTGGATCGTCGAGAACTTGCTAATGAGGGGCTTCTAGATGCTTTGAGGGTTACAGAGGATTCAATTCGTTGAGACAAAGCGACGAGTGGTGATGAGTCAAAGATTAAGGGTCAGTCTGTCGGTCCCATGTCAGCTGGTCAGTCTTCAGGTGGGGGTTGCTCTACGGATCCAGATTTGGTGACAGGTGGTTTGCCAAATCTTTACAGAATGACATCGATTTCAGTAGTTCAAAGAAAGAAAAAAGATCAAGGTTTGCAGCAAACTCAATCTGAGGTGGAAGCATCATCATTCATACAGTTCAGGAGGAGCTGTGAGTCATCAATGGCATGCACAGTGCATGATGTTCTACTCGAGGACGCATGTGTATAGGAGAGCTTCAAGTTTGGACGCGAAGGTGGGCAGGTTCAGGAGTTTGAATCTTGTGAGAACCGTACCGTCTGCTTGGTTGGGTCAGCCAAGGGTGAAGAAGCTCGTCGGAACGTTAACCCTTTCCCGTGGAAGACGGAAGTCGGGGACAAGCAGCCAAGACTTACGGTGAGACTGATCGTCAGGGACTTTGGTCTTTGTCGTGTCATTGATATCGGCAGGATCCCAGTGGTGTAGGAGGTGCTACGCATGGCAACTAACGTCGACGTGACAGTCGAGGAGATGGAGATAAAGGAAGATGCAAAGCAGCTCGGGGGATCGGAGATCAGTGGATGGGTGAGCAGAAACTCTATCCCGGGACGACAGGCATGATGTCTAGTTGAGAACCCATGGGGTCAATACCCTATCATCAGACTGGAGGGGGAGATTGTTGGAGTCTAGTCTGGATTTGGTAACAACATACTTATGGAATCCAAATCTAATTAAATATTTTATTTGGTTAGATTTGGATGTCCATAATAGGTGTTGTGTTATTTTAGATATAATAGGATTTTTATTTTAGCATATCCTATTATGGTCTAAAATAGGATATTGATGGGCTATTTTAGATGTAATATGATTCTTATTTGAGGTCTTCCTATTTAAGAAATCATATTATGACCTAAAATAGAATTTTCTCATCCTATATATATGGGGTGAGGGTGGAGGCACAAAGAATAAGCACAAAGCACAAAGTGGAGATTCAGGGTGCTTGTCCACAAGAAAATCTAAGAAAAAGTCCGTACTTTGCTCTTAGGACTTCGTCATCCAAGACAGAAGAAAGAAGAAGATCTAATCGATGAGTGGTCAACTTAGGTTAGGGAGATTGCTACGGGTTGGTGAGTGATCTCAATTGTAATCTTATGTTTTTCTTCTTGAGAGTGGTGAGGGGGTTGAACCTATTAGGGCAAAGGATTCAATGTGAGTTATGTCAATCTTGTAATTTCATCTGAGTTATTAAATTTTGGGATTTGTCCAGGTGACGTCACCGTCATATACTTGTCTTCATCTTGTGATTGGTATCCGTTAGACGTGAGTTAGTTTTGGTCAGGTGGGTTGGCAAACGCTTTCGCACGCGCCCAACAAAAAATAATAATAATACTTTATTTTTAATATATCTTTAGAACAAGGATATCATTTTAAATTGGCTTAATTGTAATTTGATACTCTCAACTATTCCAGTTTTTTAACTTGGTACCCTGAACTTTTTTACTCGACAACTTGATACCGTCAACTATTTAATATTTTAAAGTTGATAACCAAAATTTTCAAGAAGACAAAATTATCGGTGTCTTCCCAACCTCCACCCTCCCCCTTCTCTCTCAGTTGTCCCCACCCCCATCCCTCCGATGCCCTGTTCTTGCTCCCCCCGTCGGCCCACCCTCGAACCCCGACTGCACCACCACCCGCCCTCCCTCAAAATTACACTGGAGATGGGACAGTTCTAAACAAAATTACACTGGAGGTGGGACAGTTTTAAATAGGGATATCTTGGTCCAAAATTTTTTTTTTCAGGGTATAAAATTGGTACAAAAATTAGTTTATGATATCAAGTTGAAAGACTGAAATAGTTGAAAGTATCAAATTATAATTAAGCATTTTAAATTTTGTCCTGGACATGAAAATATTTCTCACCGGTCCTGTCACTTGTTCAAGATAGTGTTAACCAATGCTTATAAAATCTACATGGTCGATTTTTGGGCAGTCGAGACTCACAATAAAATATGATATTTCATCATTATGAGATCATGAGCATGTAATTTGGAAATAATTCATATGAACATGTAATCATTTTTTCCCCTCCACTTTTCTATGTACACTCTACTGCAAGATATTCTGTGACAAAGAACCGAAAATTGAAAAAGAAGAATGAAAGTGAAACCTAAAAGTCAATGATAGGTTCTCCAGTGGTCAAATTCCTCTCTACTGTCCATGACAAGTTGAAGAGTTTGGCGGTTATGAATTTGAAAATATTGTTCACATTGATATTGTGCGTAGCGCTCGAGAAAAATAGGGTTGCATTCATCGCTCTTGCAAATGCTCTGGCCTACAAATGAGAAAACATAGTCATTTAAACAAGGGTTATATTAACATGTGTCCTAAAAGCACATGTTAATATATTTTACAAATATGTATTTTATATGGATCCTCAACTGACGTATTTATCAGTACACATTTTACATTTATCAATATGCATTTTAAGTGAAAGTGTGGATACTCTACTAACATATTTATCAATACACATTTTACATTTATCAATATACATTTTGAGTAAAATGTGCATTGATAAATGTGCTAATAGAAATACTCATACAAAATATACATTAAATAATGTATTAACATATGTCCTTATGTCATATGTTAACATAATTCTAAAATAGTAATATGCAATATCCAACTAATAGGGTTATATCTATAAGAATTTGAATATTTATAATTCGATACATCCTATTTTTGCCCATCTAAATAACAAATGGCACAATAGAAACAGCCGCAGTATAATATGAAGAACTCATTTTACAACTACCATCTCCGAATGCAAATTTGTTCTATTACTAACTGATTGTGTAAGGCCATCTCCAGTGAGAGTTTCTTTGGTAAAATTCCATTTTAGAAAGAAAAGAAAAAAAAAATCTCCCAATGGAGGTTTCTATAACGATATGTGGCGGTAATGTAGGATAGGAAGTTCTACATGTATAAATCCTAATAGAAATTTGCCTTCTCTCATACCAATTAATAATGGCCCATATGTCATTAAGGCTTTGTTTGGTAGAAAGGATGGAAAAGTGGAAGGAAGGAAAAAAGAGTAAAATAAGAAAATATCATTTCGTTCCATTGTGTTTGGTAGCAAGGATGAAAAAGATAAGGGATGCATTTTCTTTCGTTTGATATGGAAAAAAAAAATGGGAAGGAAAGAAAGTGAAAAATATAAGGTTTACCAATTCTACCCTCAATTAAAAATACTTATTTACCATTTGACTTCATAAATAATTTTTAAATAATATATTCATATGTGGGTATAATTGTTAATTACTACAAGCATCCACTTTTTCTCACTTTTTCTTCTACATTTTGGGGGATTGGATTTCTTAGGTTATGAGAGAAAAGTAATCCCTCCACTTTTCCTTCATATTTTCCTACTATACCAAATAAGAGAAAATGAGTCTTTTCCTTCATTTTTCCCTCCTCTATTTTTCTTCCTTCCACTTTTTCCTCTTACCAAACAAAAAGATTTATTTTCCATCCATATGGAAAGGAAAGACTATTTCCTTCTTTTGTGTTTGGTAGGATGGAAGGAAAATGGAAGTGATATATTTTTTTTTGTTTGGTATGGAAGGAAAAGTGGAAGGAAGGAAAATAAAAAATATAAATTTTACCAATTATATCCTCAACTAACAACATTTATTTGCCATTTGACTTTATTGAACTAGTTTAAAATAATATAATTTCTATATGGTATAATTGTAAATTAAAGATAGGTATGCACTTTTTCTTCCACTTTTCCTCCCACTTTTAGGATGATTGATTTTCTTAGGTTATGAGGGAAAATCAATCCCTCCACTTTTCCTTCCATCCACTTTTCTCCTCATACCAAACAAGAGAAAATGTTTCTTTCCTCCCACTTTTCCATCATATATTTTCCTTCCTCCCACTTTTCCCTCCTACCAAACACACCCTAAGGTCTCGTTTGGTTCGCGGAATCTCCAGGTTGGAAAAGAAAAGTGTTTACTTTCCTATGTTTAGGTGCCAAAGGAATTGAGGAGGAAAGGAAAGTGATTCCAAATGGAAGAAAAATTAGGGAGAAAAGTGATTCCATCCATCCAAGCAAGGAATCACTTTCCCACATTGAAGTAATCAATTTCTTTTTCAAATTCTTTGGCATTTCCAAACATCAGAAAGGAAAATTGATGGAAAATAAAATTTTTCGAAGGAAAGGAAATGACAAGGAATTGATTTCCTTTCACTGCCATTCCGTGAACCAAACGAGGCCTAAATTGATTCTTTTATTTGTTGTCATGTAGGATACAAGTAGAGAACCATTGGAGAATCGAGAGTATTTTGTGTGTGTACAATTTTTATATAAAAATTCTACCAACTATAATAGAAATTTTTGTAAAATATAATGACAAGTAGGATAGAAACTCAATTTTAGAAATCCCCACCAGAGATGGTCCAAGGTCTTCTCCAATGGTTATTTTTTATTTTCAGGTTTCTATCTTATATGTGAAGTCCTTTTAAGTCTACCTGACGTTTTTTAATACAGAAATCCAAAATTTATGTCTCCACTAGTTGGTCTTTATATTTCATCCAACCTTACTTATCATTAAACAAAAAAAATATAATATTTTATATTATGACATGGTAAGTAAATATTTATGAGTGGCCTATTTTCATATGCCACAAAAAATATATAAGATTTTTCAATATAATATGGTAAATAAATATTTATGTAGGACCCATTTTTGTGTCACATAAGAATTTTTTTTATCAAGGACTCTATATATAGATCATCTCATAGAGTCTCTTTATTTTTAGGGCTACTAGTATATCACCCGTGCGATGCACGGTTTGTATATTTAATATTGTTTTATTTTAAAAAAATAAATGAATGTTCTTGATATTTATATAACATTTGAAATTAAAACAAAAGTTAGAATAAAGTCAATTGTGAATTACATAAAAGATAACATTATATTAATATGATTATGAACGAATTAAATTTTAACAACATAATTATCATTAGTAGTATTTGTGTAATTCACAAAATATCTTAGACCAAAATATATTAATATGATTATGAACGAATTATAACAATATATACCTCAACGTAAATAAAAATATACGATAAAGTCTATTTTGATGACATAAAAGATAACATTTGTCTGAATTACAAATTCTGAAATACTTCCTTATACACAACATTTGTTGTTGAATTACATTGATCTTTGTCTTCACTGCATATTAAAATCTTCAATCCTTTCTTACTTGTTACCCTTGAAACAGCAACATATAATTGTCCATGACTAAAAACGGGATTCTTCAAGAAAATTCCAACATGAGAAAGTGATTGACCTTGACTTTTGTTTATTGTCATTGTATAAGAAACAATCAATGGATATTGTCTTCTTTGAAATTTGAAAGGCAATCTTGGATCAGAAGGTGTCAATGACATTCTTGGAATCAAAACTATATTACCAGCATTGTCTCCACAAAGAATCTTTGCTTCAAGAACACGATTGCCTAATTTTGTAATTAGCAATCTAGTACCATTACATAGCCCAGCTGAATGATCTATATTCCTTAATAACACTACTGGGGTACCAACTTTCAATTTTAACTCGTGATTCGGTACACCTGAACATTTAATACTATTCAAGAACTCTGGAGTGTGAACATCTGATAATAAGTCAACATTGGCATCTGACTTAGATGGACTATCAGGACTTAAATATGTGCTTGCGTTACCAGAATTCAGTGAGATCATGTACTCATTTACAGACTCGACAACATCAAGAGTTGGCGCTAATATAGCTCTATCCTTCAAGAAATCTAGATCGATGACAAAATTCGCAAAAGAAGGATATGTGCTCTCAACAATTGTTTGCAGTGGATCATTTGCATTACTAAGTAAAACATCACTTGGAATATCGATATTTGCACACCCATTATTATGCCCTCCAAGTGTTCCATCTCCTATACTTGCAATTCATTCAAAAAATCGTTTGAGCTCTTCACTTTTAGATGTTATGCTAGAACCTTGAAGTCTCATGTTTTTGTCAACCTCAAGACTTTGCAGTTTCGCCAAATATAAGAATAATTTATAGTTGTATGAACTATATCTTGTCTACTACCTTTCGGAATTACAGGCAATATTTGACGAAAATCTCCTCCAAAGACAATTGTTTTTCCTCCAAATGGTGTCTCAGAACTGAATGGATTGCTAAATTGCATTATATCTCTAAGCGATCTATCCAACGCTTCAAACCAATATCGGTGCTTCATTGGCGCTTCATCCCAAATTATAAGTTTGCACCTAACAATTAGTTCTGCAAGTTGACTTCCTTGTTTGATATTGCATGTTGAATCCTCATTTACATTTATTGGAATAGCAAACCTTGAATGAGCTGTTCGTCCACCAGGCAACAGAAGTGATGCTATCCCACTTGAAGCAACATTTAGAACAATTTCTCCCTTAGATCTCAACCATGCAGATAATGTTTTCCAAATGAATGTTTTTCCAGTACTGCCATATCAGTATAAAAAGAAAACACCACCATTTGTAGAATTAACAGCATGCATTATTATGTCATAAACATCTTATTGTTCATCATTCAAGCGAGCAAGTAGGTGTACGTGTTCTTCTGCTAGAGCCACTCTATCATAATGTAATTCATCATGCACCAATCTATTTGTAGTATTTGATAAGGAGTCCATGTTTGGAAATGGCATTGATGAAAATTCTCGCAAACTTCTACCACAATTCCTCAATAACTTTTCAATCTCAACCAAAGCGTGATTTTGAATGTCATCCTCACTCATAAGCAAATCTAGAATTAAAGAGAGAAAGAATATATTAGAATTAATTTTAATGCTATATTAACGATCAAATAATATGCAAAACACAATTTAAACTTAAAAATAAGAAAGAAATATTTTACCTTGGTCGTGCAACGCAATTCGTTGATTATATAAAAATCATCCGATAAGTATGTCCAACACTTTTTCCAAAGTACTTTAGGCCGGCTTACAGAGCCAGATGACAATAATGTCACAAATAAATTTCTCAAAGAATATGCAGATGCCCAATAACTTGCCTCAATAATACCATTGATATACTCGTCATCATCCTCCAACAATCCTAAGACATGGTAAGCTTCACGATATGACTCGTAATGAATACCATTGACTTTCTTAATATCATCATAGCATTTAGGTCCACGGACGATATTGAGAAGACATCTTAAATGGTACATCTCACCGCAACCAGGTGGAACATAAAAAATTCGACCTAAAGAGAAACATTTTTTTCTCGGAGTCCACTCTCTAGTCTTCTGTTTCCAAACAAACTTTTGTGAAAATTCTGCATATGTCAGATTTCTTGCCTCTGGATATCGCTTGTTCGCTTCAAACCAAGCTAAGAACATGCTTTTATTCACACTGGCACGATCAATAATGGTATCAATAGCATTTGCGTCTGAGAAAATAATAGGCTGCTCGTCGGGTAAGTGAAAGCTAAGTCGCTCAACAGGAGGGTTCTTATATTGGATCTCAAAACCAAACAATCTCCATGCTGCCTCACAAGCAAAAATGTATCTACAATCGTAATACATGTTAATTTTATAAATTGGTTTTTTGGGTTCCTCCTCGTCTGTAGTTCTATAGAAGGATGCAGTTACCCGATCATGTCCTTTATTCACATACTTGAACAAATATTTTATAGATCGAGACTGATTGCACCATTCAACATTCATATGACCTCCATACTTCAATAATAGATAACGATTATGAGGCATTACAAATCGATTATCTAGTTCAACACCATTCTTTAAAACCGTTCTTCCATCATCTTTGCGTCTATATAATGGATATCCGTCTTCATCAACCAAAGTATTTTCAACAATTTTTTTCAAAAAATGCTTTGAGCAACGACCATCTGACATACATGGTGAATTCTTTCTTGCCGTACCACAAGGTCCATGTATCATAAAATCTCGTACTGCATTGTAATAGGTAGGATCTGATTTTTGATCAGGAATTTCTGTTGAGATGATCTGATCAATATCTTTTCCCCATGGAAACTTATCTTCTTTGGCTAGGAACAATAAAATATGAGCATGCGGCAACCCACATTTTTGAAATTCGACCGTATATATAACTGAAAAACAATAGAAAACAAATAAATATTAAATTCATTAATAAAATACATGATTAAGTACAAAAAATATGGCAAAATTATTACCAGCTCTAACTGTTCCAAATATTTTATTATGCTTCAGATCTTTGATCAGCCCATCCAATTTTACCTTGAAAACCCTACATAATATATCTGGTCGATCTTCAGGTTGAAGACCTTTTTTTTTCAACATATCGAAGTATTTCAGGCCATTTGGGGTTGCATGTAAATGTTATAAAAAATTCGGGTAACCAACCCATCTGCATATTGCCATTGCATCTTGATAATTTTGAATCATGTACCGAGCACCTCCTGTAAAAGAAGATGGTAGAATGACTCTTTTTTCTTGAGTAGTCGGATCTGTTTCACCTCGTAATAATGCATCTGTAAGACCTTTATACATCTCACACCGTAATTGTTTCTGATGCGTTCGAATAAATTTTAATCTTGCAGATTCAACCATTGTATAAGCATCAACAAAAAATTGTTACATAAGTCTTTTAGTCGCAAATATGATAGAAGGCTCATTATCCCTTTCATGCAGTCTATAAGTGAACCATTCTCTAATACTTACTCTCCTTCTTCCACCATTACTTCTATTTGTTGATTCAGATAATGGAATGCCTTCTCTATAACTATCTTCACCGTAGGGAAAGATCAAGGGGTATTGTAATGCTAAATAAGAAGCATGTAACTCATTTATTCGTTGCAGGTTCCCAACTAGTGTTTCAACCATGATATCTCTATCACCTAAGCATTCATCAAGATCTCCAACTATCAAAGCAGCAACCTCAGAAACTGTAGGTAAATTATACTGTCGTCCATCTCCATGTCTCCTTCCTATCAATTTCAATCGAACGCTTGAACCACCTCCTTCACACATTTTCTCGCGAGCCATTCTAAAAGACTTTACTAATACATTATTTTCATCCAACATATCCTTCAAGTCACGTACAATTTCTGCATGCAATTATTAATATTACCGTTCTTCCTGAAAATAATATTAAAAAAATAAGATAACTGAATATATTAATAACCAATGATCAATATATAATTGTACATATCTGGGGAAAAAATTCGATAAATACCTAACAGCTTTCATTCTGTTTTGAATTTCATTTTCTGTATCATAAATATATAGCTGTGCAAATTTTGGACTTGAACCTTCAACGGGTAATAAACTTCCTAATAGATGGTAGTTTTGTCCATGCATTCTAAAAATTGGTGGAGAATTTCCTTGATTTGGTTCCGGATCGACCTTGCCTCCCATTGAAGTGAATGAATACATGTTGTTATATGATCTTATATTTTCTAGAAAATGTTTGCTCTTATCGCCCACACCATATAATAGATCAAGTAAAACTTTAGGCGATCTCTTCATTGGTGAAATTTGAATCTTTTCTTGCATACAACATAAAGAGTACGTCGGGTTTTTGCACTTGTAGGAAGACTGAACTCCCTCGTCATACAAAAAGTGTGCACCACAAAAGTTACATTTATAAGTTGGATCGCCAATATCCTAATAATCTGTCAATAAAAAAGACCAATAAAATATAAATAAATTACATAACTCATAAACTAAACTAATAAATACACACACACACACACACACACACACACACACACACACAAAAATATATAGACTAATACCAATTGTAGGATTTGCATGTCCATGATCAAATTTACAATCTCCATTCGTCAATTTAACAACCGCTGCAAAAGAAAAAAAATAAAGAAAAAGCAACAAATTTTTAAAAGATCTGAAACTACTTTCCTTTTTAAAACATTGAAATTAATTAAAAATTTCAAATATGTGAATTTGAGAAATAAATTAGGCTTAAAACATACTTGAAGACTCCTCATCTGCACTCAAATCAATCGTTGTTAAATGATTATTTTGCTGCAAATTTGAAATTGTATTCTTCGAGCAATACAGCAATCTTTGGTTCATTGAAGTAGTCAAATCAACTGCTTGACTTGATCCACACACTGCATAAAATAATTCAATAAAAAACCTTTGCAAACATAAATATATATGTATGTATGTATATTTTAATAAAAATCTATCACATACCATTCGTGATTTCATTAAAAAGATATGTAGACGTATTCAGCACATTATTAAACAATACGCTGCTAGAATAAAACTGTTTTCCATATGGATTTAAATCTTCTGCGAAAAAGTAAGGAAAAAGTTAGAAAAGTAATAACAATACAATAATCATAGATCACATTTTATTCGTAAAAATAGTTAATTAGGGTCTAATAAATTATTAACAGATTTTTGAGAATAAATTTTTTTTAGGTTGGGAAAATAACGTACTTGAAGGACCATCATCATTAGTTGAAAAAATTACTCTAGATGGATCAGAGTGCAGTTTTGTAAATCTCTTCGTCGAGTAGTCGAATGAATTTTTCTCCTGAGAAACAATTAACAGCGCAGGCTCACTTGACCCACATACTGCATAAAAAATCACCATATATATGTATATACATATATATTGTTAGATAGATATATAAAAAAAATTAATCATTAAATACTTTGTAAAAAAAATCATATTATACCATTCGTGATGTCACCAAAAGGAGACCTAGATGATGGACAACTGGTCATGTTCGAATCGTTCCCACAAAATATATGCTGAAATTTTTTTTGGCTTGATGGAGGCGTACATTCATCTAAATCCATATCTATATTTTCTACAAAAAATAAAGAATTATTAAGTTAAATTTAAATAAAATTTAAACGTAAAATAATAAAAATTTAATATATATATATATATATATATATATATATATATATATATATATATTTTATATATATATATATATATATATATATATATATATATATATATATATATATATATATATACATATATATATATATATATATATACATATATATATATATATATATATATATATATATATATATATACATTTCCATATTAATAAAAATAATAATTTTTTCATAAATTAGTTTATATGTTACTATTGTTTTCAAATTTAATTTCTACCAATTTACAATTATAACATACAATTATTTTTGGTTCTAAAAAAGATTAATTTATATAGGCAAACCTTAATTTAGCGCAAATTAAATTTAAAAAAAAAATTATCAATATATAGGCAAACCTTAATTTAGCGCACATACAATTTACAAATAAAAAAACTTATTTTTATCAAAAATGTTATTTTAAATTTTTTTTGTTGTTTTGAAAATGTAGTAATCTATATAGGCAAACATTAATTTAGCACACATCAGATTTAATTGGATGGTCTGGATTTTTTTTGGATGAATTTGTTTGTTTGTTAATATTTCTTTCAAATTTATTCTTTAGTAATTTCGATCCAAATATGATGGCTTTAAGAAATATTCTTCTGTTTTTGAAAAATAGTAATTTATATAGACAAACCTTAGTTTAGCACACATTTAATCATTTTATTTGTTTCTATTAAAGCCCAAAAGAAAAAGTTAACAAAATTTATTAAAGCCAAAAAAATTAATGAATTATTTTATTTGTTAACAAAACTTTATTTTAAAGCGCAAAAGATCTTATACTTATCGTAACAATTTATTCTAAACTTTTTTTTATGAATTAGTTTATTTCTTAATATTTCTTTGTCATTTAATCAATTTTTGTTTCGTTACAAAAACTGATATCAAGAAGTTTTTCTCGTTTAAAAAAAATAGTAATTTATATAGACTAATCTTAATTTAGCACACATAAAATTTAACAATAACAAAAAAAAACTAATTTAGCCCACATAATGAATGGCAGTCAGTTGTTAAAAGCATTAAACCCTAACAAAGAATCAAGCCGTTTGAAATTTGTGAAGGCTGCCACCTGTACAAATCATTAATCGCCCCTTTACTCTTGCCATAAAAGTTGCCTTAAATTTCGGATCACCCAAACAACCACAATAAAATACAGCAGATGGGAGCACAAATCCGCGTGCACCCCATTTCCAATTTTCTTTCTCTCTCTTCCTCTCTCTTACAATTCTAATATTCCCATATTTTCTGACCCAATTATGTTCACTCTCACATAAAAATTGTGGTTCCAATGATTTAATAATAAAATAATACCAAAAATTAGTGATACGTTTTGGAAATGGACCTGATTCCGGTTTTATGAGCCCATTGTTTCGCTAACTTTGTTTCACATATACCAATGATTTTGTGCTTCCAATGATTTTCCTTGGCAGCCCACTGTTTTGTCAAGACTACGGTTTCGTCCAGCTCCGGTATTGGGGAGGGGACCTGATTCCGGTTTTAGGAGCCCACTATTTCACTTCCCACCGCAACTTCATATATGGTTTCGTCAAAGAACATTGGTATTAGAGTAGATTCATTTCTTGCTTTCTTTTTCTCTTTCCATTTCTATGCTCTGGAAATGGTCAAATGTTCTATTTGATTTTTCTTTGATTATATAATCTCATTTTTTTGGAAAATGTTGTTTTGGCAACTTTTTCAGTATTTGATGTTCTTGTTCTCTCTTCAGTTTTTTAATGGAGCTGTGTTTGACGTAACACGCATGGAAAATGCAAGCAATGGTTACTTTTGGTGAATCATCATTTTATGTTCTGGATCTACGAATTTAGTTCAATTTGTGAGTTTTTTTCTTAATTTTATTGTTCTGTATTTAATGAATAAACTGTGTATGTTATTGATCTAAACATATATTTAAAGATTTAGGTATTTCAACAATTTTTTTCTTTTCCGTGATTTTTACTGATTTTTTGGGTTTTTTCCTAATTTATTTTTCGTGATTTTTATGCAATCATAAACATCTATTTATTTCGGATTTTTTACAGTGATTCATGACAGACATAGATTCAAATATGGGTATTGTATGTTTTTCGTAGTGTTTTTTTGTTCGATTTTTTTTACAGAATAATGAAAAACATTCTAGATATCTATGTATTGAAAGTTTATTTAGGTGATTCATGAAAGGATGGGTAAGTTATATGCATATAATTGACATTTCGGAATTTTTTTTCAAATTATTTTTAAGATCTATGCATATGTTATGTTTTTTCTTATTTTTATGTGCTACATCTACAAATATAATTGAAGATCTGTGGATTCGACCATAACATTCATAGTTTTGTTATTCGATTTTTTTTTTTTTACACATTAAACAGTGCATTTTTGGAACAACAAAATATAAATGAATATATAAAAAAATTCGTAATTTTTTCGTAATTTTTTTTCATAATTTTTTTTTCTGGGAATTACTCTTGTATAGGCTTCCTTTTCAATTGGAATTATAAAAACTTCAGATTTATAATTTTTATGTTGATGAAATCCAACAGGTGAAATAACACGTTCATTCGTGAAGAAGAATTTTATTATAGGTAAAATTGTTTTCAGCACACACACACACACACACACTATATATATATATATATATATATATATATATATATATATATATATATATATATATATATATATATATATATATGGGAGCGGATCAAAAGTCCCCCTTAGAAAACCCCCTAAAAAAATCCCTCACTCTAATTCGTAATATTAATGTTAATATTAATGTTAATATTAATGTTAATGTTAATGTTAATGTTAATATTAATTTTTTTATATATTAATGTTAATGTTAATGTTAATATTAATTTTAATGTTAAGTTTAATGTTAATTTTAGTATTTAATGTTAATATTAACATTAATATTAACATTAATATTAACATTAAATTACGAATTAGAGTGAGGGATTTTTTTAGGGGTTTTCTAAGGGGGGCTTTTGATCCGCTTCATATATATATATATATATATATATATATATATATATATATATATATATATATATATATATATATTCTAAATTTATTATTGAATTATATTTGCAGGTATTTGTTGCCATCAAATCTGTTAATGAACTACTTCGAAATGGTGCACTACAACATGAAGGTATATGCACAAGCTTGTATATTTTTGCACATAATCATACAAAGATACAATTATATAACTAAAAACAAATACATATAAATGCATTTGGAATAAATTCATGAAAATATATAACCCTGCAAGTAAACTTTTTGGACTGAATATTATTTAAATTATCTATGAAGACATGTTTGAATATTTTCTTAACTAAATGTTAATAATTTAGTGATTTTATATTCAGTCCAAAACAGATCACTATATGTCATATTTAATGTTATTTAGTAATTCCTCAAATGTTGGGTAAAAAAATGCTTCTAATTTAATGTTATTTTATATCATTCAAATGATTTAGTAAAATAATGCTTGTACGCTAAATCTTTAAAAATAATGCGGATATCTGCATGTTGTAAAATAATGCTTGTACAATATTTTTTTTACATTTTTTTAATGATTTTGTACACTAAATAGCACTTCAATTTTTACCTAATATTAGATTAATTATACATCTTTCAAATGAATGGATATATACTGCATGATCATATAAATTATTAATCTATGGATGTTTGGAATTTTACAGTAAATCAGATTTTCAACATGCACGGCTTATATGTAAATAGTTATAATATATTTTTTATGATTGTTAAATGGTAATTTTCAGCTCAAGCATATAGATAAGTCTGATGTTTACAATGTATATTAGTGATAAAAATATGCTGCACTATTAGAAGGAATTAAAATAACTTAAAAGACTCCAGAAATTAGATCATGGAACTATTACCTCCTCTATCGTTGGTAAGTTTCGGTCGCTTGTTAAGTGTTGTACTCCTTGTCAGCTTCCTCATTCTCAATTTTTTTCTTTGTAATAGTTCCTTCCTTGTTATATTTTTGTTGGGATTTGGAAATGACAAAATTGAAATCCCATTCTTATATTGTAAGCCCAATATATAGGCATTCAATTAATGATTATTTTGTATTGGGAGGACAAAAGAAAGGAATGCCAACAGTTTTTGCTGTTAAACACTTTTTTTGAAGGTTCTCATGATGTATGGATAACTTCATTTTAGATTTCCAACAACAGTTTTAATTGCATCATATTTAATATAAATATTCTACAAAAACGATTTCCAATGTGTACATAACTTAAAATAATTTGCCATTTTATTTTAACTTAAAACTTGTTTTGTTAGGCACCATAATTTAATATGGCTGTCTTACTTTTATATATTTTTAGGGCTTACATAAAGAAAACTTGGGCTACAAAATTATTTCAATAGCCCTATATTTTAAAATAATGTTGTAACAATGACACATTAATTGCAGAATTAAACTTTATAATATTATTATCAATAATAATATACTTTAAGTAAGTTTATTGTCAATATTTGTTGAAAATGGAATAAATTTATAAGTGTTGAATTGGAAGTTTGTGGGAAATAAATTAATATGCGTATCACATATATTGTGTTGTATTAAACCTTTTAATTAAGTTATCTATAACAATCACGTTTATATTCGATATCAATGATATTCCATGCTGGACAATGTATATTTAGTATGGCCAGCTCAACACTATATATTTACTTCAGTAAGTTATGTTATATGTTTGCATGGATTAAAAATTTGTAATATGGCTGTTAAACACAAGTTTGTACAACATTATTTGATATACGACATGTAATCTACAAATAATGTATGAATTTATAAGTATTGTACTCTTTGTCAGATTTCTAGTAACGTTCTTCTTTATTATGTATTAGTTCCTTGATTTTGATATTCTTTTTTGGGGATTTTAAAATGATAAAATTGAAACCTCATTCTTATATTGTAAGCCCAATATGTACGTTGTGAATTAATGATTATTTTGTATTGGGAAGACAAAAGTAAGGAACACCAACAGTTTGTTGCTAAGCACTTTTTTTTTGAAGGTTCTAATGATGTATGGACAACTTAATTTTAGATTTCAAAAAACAGCTTTAATGGCATCATATTTAATATAAATATTCTACAAAACCGATTTCCAATGTATACATGTTTTAAAATGAAGCACTTTTTTGAAGGTTCTAATGATGTATGGACAACTTCATTTTAGATTTCCAAAAACAGCTTTAATGACATCATATTTAATATAAACATTCTACAATTCCAATTTTCGATCTATACATGTTTTAAAATTGAGGATTTTTTTCGAGACACTAAAAGGAGAAGATGGAATTCCAATATTTTGTATGATATTAGTTGTAGGGCCTTTTTTTGTATAAACATTTAGTTTCGAAATTAACTTTTTTGATTTGATTGAGGAGATTTACTTTTATAAGACATTTTAAATTATATGCCATATTATTTTAACTTGTATTATTTAGTTGTGTGGCATCATACGTAAATATGGCTATCTTACTTTTATATATTTTTCGGGCTTACATAAAGAAAATTTGGGCTACAATTATTTATATGGTTCTACATTTTAAAATAATGTTGTACATTGACACATTAATTGCAGACACAAACTTTGTAATATTATTATTAATATTTGTACACTTTAAGTAAGTTTAATGTCAATATTTGTTGTAAATGTAATATTATGAACTGGAAGTTTGTGGGAAATAAATTATCTTAGTTTGTATTTAATGAGAATAACATAAGTTCAATTAACATTAATGTACGGCAGCGACTGAAATTAAAAGCACTAAGGATCAAACTAAGATAATATTATGAACTTGAAAGTGTTTGTTCAACATTATTTGATGTACGGCATTTAATCTACCAAAGATGTTAATATCATCTTATTTGCATGAGTAATCAACTTATAATAAGTAAAAAATGTCATTCCTTATAATATTATTACTAATATTTGTATACTTTAAGTAAGTTTAATGTCAATATTTGTTGTAAATGTAATATTATGAACTGGAAGTTTGTGGGAAATAAATTAATATGCATATCACATCTATTGTGTTGTATTAAACCTTTTAATTTAGTTATCTCTAACAATCACGTTTTTGTTCGATATCAATGAGATTCCATGTCCGACAATGTATATTTAGTATGTCCAGCTCTTTTTTATATATAAAAATTTGTAGAAAATTAATCTACATGTCCGCATGGAGTTTGTTCAACATTATTTGATGTACGACATTTAATCTAACAAAGATGTTAATATCATCTTATTTGCATGAGTAATCAACTTATAATGAGTGAAAAATGTTATTCCTTATCTTTTTTTCTTATCAATCTTCATCTTATTGGTTATAATGTTTCATTGTTTGTATTAAATTAGATTATCTAATAGCACAAAAAAGGTTTATATATACTTTCTTCAAATACATATTTAACACAAATGAAAGTTCCATTGGGAATAGCATAAGTTCAATTAACTAAAGTAAGCTCTAACAAAATGTTCTTTTAAGAGCTGGCTGAACTTGAAAGCATTAAAATACAAACTAAGATAATATTCAAGTACGTCAATACATTGAACAAAGATTTCTTTTAAGCTGGCTGAAATTAAAAGCACTAAGGATCAAACTAAGATAATCTTCATTCCTTCTCTTTCTTTATATCAACCTTCATCTTCTTTGATCCTGCTGTTGTTGAGTATGCATCAACCAAGGACCTCTTCAATCCGGAACCTTCAGGAGTTTCTACAGACTCAATCTCTTGTGAATCTTTAACATTTGGTGTTGAAATCATCTCTCCACAAGATCCAATCTATTCATTTATATAACAATGCAATTAAAATGTGTTGTAAATGAAAAGAAAATGAATAATTGAAGGAAAACTTGTTTACCATTTCGACATCATTATCCTCGTTCAACAAATTTGAAAAAATATCAGATTCCTGTAAAAAAAATATTATTTTCAACAGAATTTTTAAAAAATAATTAAAGCAATTTCAAATTACCAAAAGATTAACACATACCTGATTATGTTTAAAATTTTCAGAATATAGTGAAATTAGTCCTTCATCGGTAGTCAGCTTTAATACCGTAAATGATTCAGTATAATTACGTACTTGTTCAGATCTTACTTAAATTTTGAAGAAAATTCTTAAGCCAACTAAATTTTGTATTTCCTCGGGAATTTTCTTATCATTTTCTGATTCCTACAATTTTAAAAAAGAGAAACAAATTTTTAATAATTATAACAAAGTTTAGTATAGTGCAAAAATTATTTTATATGCTTAGAGCTTACTTGCAAATGTACCTCTGACGTCTTCTTTTTTAAATCCCAAGCCTTTTTTCCAATAAGCTGAACGCATTCTTTGTCCCATAATAGTAACTCTATTTCTCCGGTTGTGTCAATGACACGAACATTAATTTTGTACCTGTTATAGAAAATTGTATTCAAATAATCAAGAAGAATAGTAATTAGGTTTAAAATTATTGTAGGTTAATACCTGATGTTAACATCTTTTTCAAATTTGTCACATCTGTCACAGTAAAATAAATTGCCACATTTATCTAGCTTTTTTGGACATTTGTTACACGAAAAATACCACCAAGCATTCTTTAATACAACTTCAACAATTTCAGCATAAACCCAAGAGCTTCCAATCTGATAATCAATAATAAAAAATTTAGATTAATATTCTGAATAAGCTAAATTATGTAATATAATATAATTATAAATTGTAACATTGAAAAAAGTATATACCTCATGGTCATCTCTCAACTGCTCAATGGTCCTAACTATAGCTTGGCCACTTGATAATTCATTTTCAACCAAATTTGTAGAAGTTAGTGAAACTGTACTTATAGTGATTGATTCACTACTTTCTTCAACAATCCTTCAGAAAGTAGACGAAGATTTATTAATTTAATTCTGAATACTAACTAAAATATTAACAATTAATTATAGTATCGATATGTTTTAGTAGTTACCTTGATTTAAAATTTTCAATCTCAGGAATGTCAACACCAAATATCAACCTTGACACATAGAACGTGTTGGATGCTGTAACTTGTCCTAATCAGAAAACAATACAATTTAAACATATATTAAATTATTTTATAAATGTAGAATGAAAATAAAATACAATATATAAGAAATAATTATCACCTCTATATAATTTGGTACGAAACATTTGTAGTATTACTACAACAGGCTCATTTCTACCATTATTAATGTACGAAACTATATCATCAACCAAATTACCCCACAAAGTACATAGCAGACGATGTTTCCTAAGAATACAAAGGAAATTAAATTCTTTTTAATTATATGGAAAATATTAAAAAATTGAATAATCAAAAATTTAAATTATTACTCATTGTCCTCAAGAGTAATATCCATAAGTCGTGTTGGTCTATCTTTCAAATCCCTTTGCTGGGGAGGATCTAATGTAACAACTCGTCCAATAATATCTGAAATTAATGGTATTTACAAATAACATTAAAATTGATGAAATAAAATAATTTCATATTTGTAAACACAAAAATAATTTAACCATGTATTTACCAATAAGTTTGTTATAATCTAAAGGTTCCTCACTTGTAAGATCAGAAAACTTGTGAAAACTAAAAATAAAAGAAGAAAATTTATCATCAAATATTTCAACAACTTTCATTTTTGCCAAGAATAATATCTTGTATTTGTTTGCGGTTGTTTTGTATTTCATATTGTTATTTGTAACAACAAAACAACGAACAACATAGAATCTTCTATCATTCAGCAATGGTTGAAAGTTGGGGATTAAATCTTTCTTAATACTTGCATGAATTCGATCGCCCTGCAAAGAAAAAAATAATTTCAGTACATAAATATTTATGCATATAATTTATTCAAGTATTCAGCTAATTTTATTATTATTGAAATACTGCCATTATCTATAATTATGAAATCATTGGTATTATTTTTATTATTCATGATATACTGCCATTAAATTTATTTGTGAAATCTGTTAATTTTTATTACATGTTGGTAAATCAATATATTTACACACATTTCAGACACTAATACAAATATTTATCCATATAATATAGTAAAATATTTTAATGTTCTCATTATTCATGAATACTTCCTTCAACTCTACTTATGAAATTTGTTGTGTTATTTTTATTATTCATCAAACACTGCGAATAACTTTAATAATGAAAAATGTTAATTTTTATTATATGTTTGCAAACCAACATATTCAGACACATTCCGAGTTTTAATACACATGTAATCTATATAAATCCACATATTTCATACACTAATATAACATATAATCTATAATTTAATTAAAAAATATAGCCAAATTTATTACTGTAGTTCTCTATAACATCCTCCTATTTTCTCAATTCTTTCCTAGGCTGTAAGTACATTTATGGATATTTTGTTATACTATATACAATTTTAATTATATAACTGAATGTTGTTTTGATATTTAACAGTTGATAGTAGCAACTAAGGCTATATTTATATCTGAATATTGTTTTGATATTTAACTAAGGCATCAGCCACTTTTTCAGTTGGTATTAGCAAAGTAAGGAGGTCACTGTAAGTTACCATCATCATACAATTATCTTCGTTCAGCTATCGTTAAAACCTTTGGCGGGGCATTAGTTGCAGCCATTGGCCCATTGACAATGTTGATTTGGCAGCAATTGGCGGGTTAATCGTTTTAACCATTGCTGGTCATTCTAAATTTGAGTCTCTCAAGTCTTAATCATGAGTCATGTGTGGATATGTGACCGTGTGAACTGCTGTTGTAAAAGATGCTCTTTTTCACTGGCATTTGTGTATTTTTTTTCGTCGAATTCCAATTGTATTTGTGTTTTATCATTTAATTATTTCGTTCGACTATCGTTAAAACTATTGGCGGGGCATTCGTTTGCAGCCATTGGTCCATCGGCAATGATGATTTGGCAGCCATTGGCGGGGTATTCGTTGCAGCCATTGGTTGGTTATTCTAAATCTGAGTCTATCAAGTCTTTAACATGAGTAATAGTAGTTTATTCTATTATTGTACATCACCAATTTTTTGGATTATATTATACTCAAACAGAATTACAGAATGTAATATACTGAGGTTAAATAAAATTACCTCAGTATCGTGAAATACACACTCGAGACTGAATGGTTGCCCTTTCCCTCCGTATCCGGGTACATCATACATACGAATGAGTCGAACCTTCAAATTTTAAAATGTTTTGGATGGACTGACCTCACGAATTAGTGAGAAGAAAGGAACCATTGATGAAGAAATTTTTCTCTGAAAGTTGAAGAGTGAGGATGGAATCCATTCTTCACTGTATTTATAGACAATATGACCACAACATTATTAATGTAATATATGTTGGGAAACCAACAGTTTTCTTGGTTGATGGAGAAATGTGTTTGCCGCATTTATCTTGAAGCAAAATATTGAAATTGGTGTCGAATTTATTATTGGAAGTGTCACATTTAGTTCTGGAACATTAAATTAGGTCTCATTTGCTGGCTTACATTTTGTCAAAATCTTGCACAGAAACCTAAGGGTTGCAAATGACATATGGAAGCTTCTGAACTTGCCAAAGTGAAAGCTAATGTTTATATTATGGCACGGCTATTGATAACGAATCTGGTACATTTATGATTTTTTTGGTTGTATTTAATGTGGCTGGCAGTTGTTTAATTGTTGAGAAAGAATGTTCTTGGGAAAAGTTTTTTTTTTTGAATAATTTTGTACATGACTGAAGGTTAATGTATCACAATTTAATGTGGCTGGCAGCTGTTTAATCATTGTACAATTTCTTTTTGTACTTTATTATTGTTTGAATGAATATTTTATTGTGGCAAAGTTTAGGCGGGAAAATTGCATTTTAGCAATTTGTTTCAACTATTTTGCTATTATATAGATATAGATTTACACTAACTACCCCTACGTTTTTGGTTTATAACACGGGGTACTCCTACTTTTAAACTATTTACACTGACAATTCCTACTTTTTTTGGTTTACTACACGGTACCCTTACTTTAAGATAAAAATAAAAAAAAAATGTAACACTAACTACCCCTATTTTTATTTTATTTTTCTAAAGGGAGGGGTGGTCAGTGTAATTTGTTTAAAAGCATGAGTACTCCTTGGTATAAACCAAAAAAGTAGGGGTGGTTAGCGTAAATAACCCTTATTTTCAATATTTTGAAGACATGGTAGAGCCTTAGATAGAAAGCCTTGGAAAAGTTTTTTGGGTTATTTAGTATTAGGGTCTCACATAATAGTGAATATTAGGGTGGAGATTTTGAAATTGTCCAATGTTAAAATTTGGATCTCGAAATAACTATTCATTACACTATGTGAACAGTGAATTCGAGACCCAAACCCTAAGGTTGGATAATTTCGAGACTTGAATCCTAATATTCGGTTTTGAGATCCTAATACTAAATAGCCCCTTTTTTTCTAATGATTTTTGCCCCTGCCATAGCATGTTACATCCCACGTTTTCCACGTTACCACAAATTGCAGCCAAGTCAATCCAAATTCTAGATATGCTCCTAGTCAGAGAAATAAATTTCAATACTCACGAACCAAGTACAAATATATATTTAGAACTTTGAGAAAATGTTATAATACCTCAGTTGACAACAGTCCATTGCAAATCAAGTGGAAGCTGGACGAAGCCGTCAAACTTTGTGCCAATTAGAACTCGAATCGCCGTCTAGAAATATGAAGGGCATTAGTTCTTTGAATCGATATGTCGCAACAACAAGATTTGAAGGAAAGAAAGCGAAGAAGAAACTATTCAACATATAGAATCAGGACGATATCTGATATTTATATACAACAAGGCAGACACGGGCAATGTATCGATTGATTCTGATACATCACTGACACGATGAGACACAAATACGATACCGACTATCTAAGTGTACATGCTTCCTTGTTTACCTCTCGTAAACTACTCAAGAGCTCACAATCGTAGAATAGAAAAAGAAGAATTACTATCTTAGTGTACCTTATTCCATATCCTTGCTTGCTGATACCATCTGATTGCACTGCAAGAAATAGAAAAAGTTGAGGCTTCACCGTTGAATTTTTTTTTCTTCCAAAAATGTCCTTATCTATGTTTACTAATTAAAATTGCTCATTCAATTTAAGATGTGGTAGTTAGGTAATTATGTAGAGAAAAAAAATAATGAAAGTTGTTTGTTATTTCTAAGTAAAAAATTAAGGAGTTATTGTTTGCACTTCTCAAGTATTAAAAAGTTAAGGTTGTTGTAACTCATCATGGTGACTCTTCACTTTGTAACTCCCAAGTGACTTTTCACTTTGTAACTCCCAAGTGACTTTTCACTTTGTAACTCCCAACCTCTCTCTCCCTATATAAAGAGAGGTTGGGATGGCTTGTAGAGATATATGGAGATATATGAAATTAGTCTATCTAACAAGAGAGAGAGCTTCATACCTATTCATCTCATTCTCCGGGTGTTGAGCTAATAGATCTCAAAACACGTTATCAACACTTTGCTCGTGCAACGCCGGAGACCCGACGTACCGCTGTTTTTTTTTTTTTTACCTCCTTCCACCGTACGGTAAGAAAGGTAATTTTTTTAAGAGGCCTACAGAAGTTTTATGCTTTTCTATAGATTGGATGCATTGTGTAGTTCTATTTTTTGAAAGATTTCATAGGTCTTAAAGTTGGGATTTTTATCCTTCTGGACTTCTGGGTCTTTATTCCAGCATACACCAATGACTCAATGTTCATAGAATATTTGGCTGTTAGGTATATAACAAATATATATATGTAATAGTAAAGATAAAATTAGCCTAATAGCTTATCAGTCAGTTCCATTTTCTTTATAGTTCATTTCAGTTCGGCTTTGAATTTCCAGTAGTTAGGAATTGAATGGACCGAAGGAACAAATTAAATTTGCAACATATAATTTCATTTCATGAAAAAAAATCCATATATAATGACGGTTTTACATATGAACATTTCTTGACATCTTGTTCATTTGCAACAAAAAAAAAATTTCTTGAGCGTCGGAAAAGAAATATCTTTGAGAAGAACTGTAAATATGGATGGACTTTAAGTTTCGGAAGAAAATTTCATGATTCAGGTTTTGCAATCTTCCAAGTTTTCATTATCTGTCCTTTTGCATAACCTTTCAATTCTTCAGTTATTTTCTGGGTGTGAAAGTGACTTGGCAAGGTTTTTTTAACATTTGAAAAAAAAGAGGAAAACAAAAGTTTTTTTTCTTTTGTCCAATTCTATATTACTTGCTAAACTTTGCTGTTTGACTTTACTGTTCGTAATACTAATCTTGTTTTCAAAGAAAAAAAAACATATACATATTTTGTCTCAAGTGGGTTTTTGAACCCATGACCTATCGGACCAGAACCTTAAACTAGCCCTTTAGACCAACTTCCCCATTTTAGCTATTGTCACATTATTGCTCCTTCCTTCTTGTTGTCTCGGATTTGGAGTGCTAACTTTTTTTTGGTAATGATGGATTTGAGCGCCTCCGTGGCATCTGCGCCCCGACGAGCGCCTCAGTAGCATTTTTTTATGTTGCTCAGCGATTCATTGTAACAGATGAATAATAAAATTGTATTTTTTTGTCGTTATTTTTTGGGCGTCGCTTGATTAGACGTCGGAAAAATATTTGACATTTTATTGGTGCCGCTTGCTTAGGCACCAATTCTTTTGTGTGTTGTTGCTTGCTTATGTTGTACGTTTTTTTTTGCGTAATTATAAAAAAAACTTGAAAATTTGAAAATTGGTTTTGGCTGCATAAACAAATTCTGGCACCGCCAAATTTGGGCCTTCCAAAATAATATTTTTGGCTAATTTTTTTTCAAAAGCAACGCTTATTTTGAGCACGCACTAAATTGTCACCTATTTTGCACTGTTCGCAAATAGTGTGAATTTCTTGAAAAATCTTATTTATTCTTACATTTGAAAAAAAATTTACGAAGTCTCTCCGAATAGGCTCACCTATTTGGGTATGATGTCAGAAAGAACTTGGGGCTTGATTTTTAAGCGGTCCCGGGTGACCCTCCTCCCTCATTTTCCCGCCTGGTCATATTCACGTAGAGCTACCGAATGGGGTTGACCGAAAATTATTTTTTCTCAAATTGTATTTATACTTATGCATTTTTGCAAGCAAATAATTTGCCTCTCTATATCGGCCCGTCGATCGTTATAAGAGGATTTTTTTAACAAAAATTGTTTTTTCAAAACCATTGTTTTATCTACAATTGTTTGTTGTTACTTATGCAAACCAAATCCATATAAATCTATCGTTTTATATGATGACTGATCAAGATTTTTCTCCTGTTGTAGAAAAATGTCGATCAAGATTGATTTTCCCATCCTTGACGCCTCTGGCAAGAACTACTTGGACTGGACACAAGACATCCAGAACCATCTAGATGCGCAGGGCCTCTTGGACGTCATCTATGGAGAGGAAGAGCGCAAAGTGGAAGTCACTCGCTCAATGAACGCCAAGGCAATGATTCTATTCCGCAGGCATTTATCTGACGCCATGAAGGCAGAGTTCATTGAAATCTCCTCGCCAAAGACGCTATGGGACTCTCTGAAAGAGCGCTTCGACCACCAGAAGACCATATGGCTACCTGAAGCGCGCCATGACTGGTTGAACCTGCGCTTCCAAGACTTCAAGGGCGTAACTGATTATAACAATGAAGTCTGCAGGATTCGATCACTTCTCCAGTACTGCGGTAAAAAATTAACCGACAGCGATCTATTGGAGAAAACATACACCACATTCCCTTCCACTGACAACTTGCTCCAGAAGCAATACCGTCAGTCTAAGTTCACCAAGTTTTCCGAGCTCATCACCCAGCTTTTAGTAGACGAGAAGAACAGTCTCATTTTAATGAGAAACAACAATTCTCGTCCTGCTGGAACAAAGGCAATTCCAATGCCTGATGCAAACGCTCTCCGTGGACCAAATCCACGGTGGAAACGAGAGAAGGGCCAGTCGTCCCAGCCAAGAAACAGAGGCGAGTTTAAGTCTCGTCACCCAAAGCGAGGTTATAACAAGAACCAAGGACCTTTGACTCCTAGACAGTCTCATGGTAAGAACCAACGGGCCAGTCGTCCCCAAGCAAAAGTGGAAGGCCAAGCGCCTACTCTCTGCTACAAATGTGGTGCTTATGGTCATATGCAACGGACTTGCAGGGCAACCCCCCAAGAAGTTGATAACTATCACAAGGGGCGCTGGGCCGAAGCAAATTTGGTCAACGAGTGCGAAAATCTAAATCTTGATACCCCCGATTTTATAGCAGAAATGGAAGAATGAATCTCCATTTTCTCTCTATATTTGATTTAAGTCATGAAACTTTTGGTGGTTTGTATTTTCTGTTTTCTCGATAAATTAAAGTTCTATTTCGAGCACTTTCCTCAAACGTGTGACAAACTTTAATTTTCTTTACTTATAGGCATGGACCACGGGGCAGTAGATTGTCTGGTTGATAGTGGAACGACTCACACTATCTTGAGAGATAAATCATACTTTATCTCCTATACGCCTAAAGTAACCTCAGTGACAACCATTTCGGGACCCTCAACCCTTGTTCAAGGTTTTGGCAAAGCCCGTTTTTCGTTGTCCAATGGTACTCCCGTTGAAGTATCAGAGGCCTTATATTCTCCAAGGTCCAGTCGTACCTTACTGAGTTTTAAGGATATTCGAGAAAACAGATTTCATGTTGAAACTGCTCGAAAACATGGCTTCGAGTAACTTTTCATTACCTCAACTCAGTACGGCCAAAAGCGTATCATGGAGAAGTTGAAAAGTCTTTCAAGTGGTTTGTATCTCACTACGATACAACACATCGAGAGTAATCTCATCATTCGCCGAGCGCCAGTTGATGAGAGCATTTTTATGCTATGGCATGACCGGTTGGGTCATCCGGGTCAAAATACGATGCTTCGCACTATGAATGCATCGCATGGGCATACTCTTGGAGGAAAGAATTTTGTTATAAATCCGAAAAGCCTTTGCCAAGCTTGCTCGATTGGGAAGACGAATCTCAAGCCGCTCCATGTGAAACCTACGAGATTGGTTTCTCAATTCCTTGAAAGAATTCATGGAGATATTTTTGGACCAATCCAACCAACATGCGGACCATTTAAATACTTCATGGTTTTGGTTGATGCATCGACTAGATGGTCACACGTAGTGTTGTTGTCCACCCGAAATGCAGCATTTCCTAAACTCCTCGCCCAGATCATTAAGTTAAGGGCTCACCATCCGGATTATCCGATAAAGTCTATTAGACTTGATAATGCCGCGGAGTTTACATCGAAGACTTTCGATGACTATTACATGACTTTGGGAATAAATCTTGAACATCCTGTTGTGTATGTTCATACCTAAAATGGCCTAGCGAAAGCTTTTACAAAGCGACTGCAAGTGATAGCGCGGACCTTGGTTATGCGCACCAAACTCCCACTATCTGCATGGGGCTATGCAATTTTGCACGCTACAAATTTGGTCCGTCTGAGACCCATGGCCACCCAACCACATTTCGCGTACCAGCTGGTTACTGGATGTGAGCCTGGCGTCTCACATTTATGCGTGTTTGGGTGCCTAGTCAATGTTCCAATTGAGCCGATAAGGCGTTCAAAATTTGGACCTCAGAAGCGACGGAGAATATATGTCGGTTATAACTCTCCGTCCATCATTCGCTATTTAGAGCCCTTGACAGACGATCTCTTTACCGCGAGACATGCGGATTGTGACTTTGATGAGGCAATCTTTCCGTCGTTAGGGCGAGAAATGCACGCTAACGTTGATGAGAAACGACGTGAATTAGCGTGGCATGTGCCCGCTTTTGCTCATCATGATCCTCCCTCTACACATAGTGATAAGGAAGTACAGAGGATTCTAGGTCTGCAAGATATTGCAAATCAAATGCCAGACGCATTTAGCGACCTAGCAAAAGTCACGAGATCAATTATACCTGCTGCAAATGTGCCTGCAAGGATAGACGTCCCTGAGAGACGCCATGTTCCTGTGAACATGTTGCTCCGGTCGAACCCGCCGAGCAAAGGACACTGCCATCGGCCGTCCAGTCCGCCGCTATTCCCAAGAAGAAGGGAAAACCGGTTGGTTCCAAAGATGTTCTGTCCCGGAAGCGGACAAATTTTGTTGAAAGCGTTTTGCCACATGAGATCATTAAGGATCACGGTGATGTATTAGAAGAGCGCGTTCCAGATGAAACGCCTATTCCTAATCATGCCAATAACCTCGAAATATTCGTCAAGTACGCTAGCTTAGACGATATTTTGAAGCGAAACGAAACTGTCATCGATGATGTGTTCATATACTCAGTGGCCACTGACATTATGAGCAATGATGACATGGAACCTCGCAGCATTGCCGAGTGTCAACGACGAATGGACTGGCCACAATGGAAACAAGCAATCTAGGCTGAATTAGATTCCTTAGCGAAAAGAAACGTGTTTGGACCTGTAGCTCCAACACCACCCAATGTTAAACCAGTTGGTCACAAATGGGTTTTTCTAAGGAAGCGTAATGAGAATAATGAGATTGTGCGATACAAGGCTCGCCTTGTGGCGCAAGGCTTCTCACAACGCCCTGGAATTGATTACGAGGAGACGTATTCCCCCGTAATGGACGTCATAACGTTCCGCTACTTAATCAGTTTAGTAGTTTCCGAAAAACTGAATATGCAGCTCATGGATGTGGTCACAGCCTATCTCTACGGGGATCTGGACACAGAGATATACATGAGAGTCCCTGAAGGACTAAAGATGCCTGAATCAAGTAGTTCCCGACCACGGAACATGTTCTCGATTAGACTGAGGAGTTCGCTATATGGATTGAAACAATTCGGACGAATATGGTATAACCGCCTAAGCAAATACTTGATCGGTTTGGGATACATTAATAACGAACTTTGCCCATGTGTGTTCATAAAGAAATCTACTTCAGGATACGCAATCATCGTGGTCTATGTAGATGACATGAATCTCATAGGAACCGAAAAAGACTTGTCAGAAACTGCTGATATCCTGAAGAGGGAATTCAAGATGAAGGATCTTGGGAAGACACGATTTTGTCTCGGCCTGCAGATCGAGCACCGTAAAGATGGAATTCTTGTCCATCAAGCGAACTACACCTAAAAGGTGTTGAGACGCTTTAGTCATTTTGACGTTAAGGCATCCGCTACTCCCATGATCGTTCGCTCTCTAGACATTACTAAGGACCCATTCCGTCCAAAGGAGGACGACGAAGAGATATTGAGTCCTGAGTGCTCTTATCTGGGTGCAATAGGCGCTTTATTGTACTTGGCCCAATGTACTAGACCGGACATCTCGTTTGCTGTAAATTGTCTAGCTCGACACAGCACCGCGCCAACACGCCGCCATTGGAATGGCATAAAAGACATTTTTTGCTACCTTAAGGGTACTACGGACTTGAGCTTGTTCTATCCCTACGCGGTTTTGAGTGAGTCCAACGCTCTTGGCACTCGAAGCAACGCGACCCTTGTTGGCTACGCCGATGCGGGATACTTATCTGATCCGCACAAGGGGCGTTCCCAATCTGGTTATGTCTTTACCATTGGGAACACGGCGGTTTTTTGGAGGTCTCACAAACAGACCTTAGTGGCTACTTCAACGAACCACTCTGAGCTACTCGCGCTCTATGAGGCGACTAGAGAGTGTGTATGGCTTCGAGCTGTTATTGGCCATATTCGAAGTACATGTGATCTTCCATATGACCCAGATGAACCTGTTGTCGTCTATGAGGACAATACCGCTGTTATTGATCAAGCGAAACATGGTTACATCAAAGGGGATGCTACCAAGCACATATCGCCCAAGTTGTTCTTTACACATGAACAACAAGCGCTTCAGAAGATTGAAGTACAACACATTGGATCGGAGAATAACCGTGCAGACTTGTTCACCAAGTCACAGCCAAAACACTCGTTCCAGAAACATGTCAGAGCAATTGGACTTAGGAAACTTTCAGAGCTAGCCTAAGTGAAACATGTTTCCTGCACCCTGTTGTGTGCATATGAGGGGGAGCGCCCCAACGAGCGCCTCCAAATGCCCTGTTGTGCGTATATCCCGTGCCCTGTCGAGTGCGAGTGAAAAGGGGAGCATCCTGATGTATGCTTGTGTACTCTTTTTCCTTTAGACCAAGTTTTTTCCCATTGGGTTTTCCTTGGCAAGGTTTTTTTAACGAGACACAGTTCAAATCCCTTATTCACTAAGGATTATTACGATCAGAAGGAGTATCCAGTTGTATACTTCTAAACCATCGTGTACTCTTTTGTCCTTCGATTAGCGATTTTTTCCCACTGGGTTTTTCCTGACAAGGTTTTGACGAGGCACCTTTGCAATGGTTAGTTTACCCCCATCACACTGACCTGTGTGTACTCTTTTGTCCTTCGACCAAAGTTTTTCCCACTGGGTTTTCTTTGGCAAGGTTTTGACGAGGCACAAGTTGGTGGTCAAATTTGAATCTGTAAGCTACAGACAGACGAAGAAGCTCAGAGGTGTTTACAAGCAGAGTTTGTGAAGAGCCAAGGGGGAGTGTTGTAACTCATCATGGTGACTCTTCACTTTGTAACTCCCAAGTGACTTTTCACTTTGTAACTTCCAAGTGAATTTTCACTTTGTAACTCCCAACCTCTCTCTCCCTATATAAAGAGAGGTTGGGATGGCTTGTAGAGATATATGGAGATATATGAAATTAGTCTATCTAACAAGAGAGAGAGCTTCATACCTATTCATCTCATTCTCCGGGTGTTGAGCTAATAGATCTCAAAACAAAGGTATTATTGATTGTTCTTTTCAAGTAGTATTAAATACATTATACGTCAACCCGTGTGTGTGTATATATATATACACGAAAAGTTCAAGGCTTCATCGTGAAAAATTTTGTTTCAAAAACGTTCTTACCTATGTTTACTAATTAAAATTATTCATTGAATTTTATATTTTTAGTTAGGTAATTACATTTAGAAAAGATTAAGTTGTTATTTGCTCTCTCCAAATACTGAAACTTAAGAGGCTGTTGTGCTTCTTCTTAGGTAGTAAAAAAAAAAAAAGATTATTGTTTGCTTTTCTCAAGTAGTATAAAATACGGCAAGATAAGTGCATATATACTTAGTAAATAATAAAATAATAGTGTGATCCTTTCCGAAAACCAACAGGTTTAGTGTTGGAAATACCATTTATTCATTCACCCAAAAGCCTTTCCTATTGATCCACATTAATAATTTCTTGAATGACAAAGAAAAATGCTTCCTTGCAAATCGAACTAAATTCATCACAAGGATTTTTCGAAAGTAGACTAACTTGTTCAGCGTGCGTCGGTTAGTGAGGTCGAACATTAGACCATCTCCAATGGTGATTTCTAAAATTGAGTTCTTATCCTACTTGGCATTGTACTTTAAGGAGATTTCTATCCTAGTTGGAAGAGTTTCTACATAGAAATTATAGACATACAAAAATGCTCTCCAATGGTTCTCCATTTCTATCCTATGTGTCACATAGTAAAAGAAACAATTTAATGGTGTAGGACCCAATAATAATTGTCATGAGAGATAGGAGAATTTCTATGAGATTCTACATGTAGAAACCCTCCTAGAAAGTTTCCATCCTACATCATTGCCACCTAGAATAGAAATAGTGATAGAAATCACCATTGGGAGAAATTTTTTCTAAAATAGATTTATTCCTTAGAAATAGGGAAAATAGAAACCCCCATTGGAGATGGTCTTATCAGAATCGCTGCGGCGTCTTTACAAGCAAGGGGGACATGGCAACGATATTGCTGATCACCTATAGAGTTAACCACAATTATTAATGACAATTTATTAACAAATACTATCACTAACATATACACTACTCATCGATCATATCGGAGTTAATTAATTAGCTGAACTAATTAATTTAGACAAATGTTAAGAGCACTATAAGTCCTTCAGTACTGGATATATTCACAACTGTCAAATTCTAACCGTCATAAAAAGTAGGATGGTAACAAAAAAAATTTGACTATGCAGAAAATTGTTTTTGTCTTAGTTTACGTACCAGCGACGTCCCAAATGCAAAACGCGATTCGTGCTCCTCGAACAAAAAGAACCTTGTCCGCCAAACTCAAGCCTGTCATGTGTATTCCCTTCTTCTCCTCCACAACTCCCACGTACTCGTACTTCACATAACAAAACAATAAACTAATGTGGCAGTTATATTGCACACATCCTCGGATGCATTAAAAATATATTATGACACATCAAAATATATTTTCACGGACGGAATCAAAATTTTGAATTAGAGTGGGTTGGAGTGAATTAGGGCAGACTAGGTATAGACAAACTCACAAAAAAAAAAAAAAAAAAAAATATATATATATATATATATATATATATATATATATATATATATATATATATATATATATATATATATATATATATATATATGGGAAAAAAGGCAAAAAAAAAAAAAAATTGGTGTGGACTGGAGCTCATCCTAGCCCTTGCCTTGGGTACGCCTATGTATATATAGTATTGAACCATATTTTATTGTATTTTTTACTGTGTCGTGTGGTATTCGTGTTCATGCAAAATAGTACACGTACCATAAAGCTGGTCTTTCCTATGTGGCAGTCACCGAGGAGGCTAATCTTGAGCGCGACCAAGTCAAAATCTGCCTCGGTGTCGGTGCGGGCGGCAGAAGGCTCGTGCCTCGCGACGATGGCAAGAGGGTGGACAGGTGGCGATGACGAGATGGCGGTACGGGAGGGCAGGGTCCCCTCGGTTGGGCGAGGCGGAGCACGAGAGCATCCGGCGCCAAACACGTACGAGACGGTTGATGAAGGCGAGACGGACCCCGGGGTGCGTCATGTCTGTCGATGGCCTAGATCTTTGTCCTTCGACAACATGGAGGGGGAGGTGGAGTTGAGCTATGGCAATGCTTGATTGTGTCCTGTGTGATGCTATAATTCTCATTGTTGTCTTCTTATTATGGGTGGGTGTGTGTGTGCGATCTTCTTAATTTTGGTATTGTTGTTTCTGGTATAATATATCGTTCGGGTGGAAAGATTGGGACGTTTGACCTATTATGGGAAGTGATTCGTGTGACCCAACGTTTTATTTGCTCACGTAAAGACTAGAACAAGCCGGCCACCAAGTGTCATGCCATGTTGTGTCGTGTGTCGTGTGTCGTGTGTCATGTCTGTATCAACTACAACACTTCTCTTTAGGCCGGGACTTGATTGAGTTGATTTTTCACAACTATTGGACCGAACTGATTTCGGGTTGGCTAGAAGTTGGTTTAGAATTTGGGTTTCTAACCAGGTTTGGACGGTCCAGATCAATTTTGTGCTGACTTATGCTTGAGTTTGACTTACTAGTGACAATTAGGATTTCTTAACTATAGTAACGTGTGCTCTTCTACTTTAATAATAAGACGAAACGGTTCTGAAGGAGCTTCGTATACTCCAGTTTGGAGATAGTCATGCACCTATTGTGTCAGTGGACAACAATTATTAGGTGAAAGAATCCATGTAAGCTGTTGGAGATTTTAGTGATTTCCATTGTAATTTTTTTTCTTCTTTCTTTTGAAAAATGTAAGGGATCCAACTCTTTGGACAAGGGAGTTGGACACATCATTGTCAGGGGTCAAGCAAGAACATACATACAATATTTGGGTGGCGATATGCCAAGCTCCAACGAGAACAATTTCCCTTGAGAAATTGTGATTTGTGTGGGTTTAGTCACCCAAACAAATCCCAACCTTATGTGACTTGCGAGAATCTCCTAGCCATAGGTAATTGTTTAATTGGGTTTTTTTTTTTTTTTTTTTATCACTACCCAACAATCTCCACCTTAGCTCATTTTTGCTAGCCGAATAACCTTAGCACCTTGCTACATTTGTCCGTTCTCGCTAGTCGAACAACCTTAGCACCTTGGCTACCTTTTTGTTCATTCCCGCCAGCCGAACAACCTTTGCACTCCTTGCTACCTTTTTTTATTCGTTTCCGCCAGTCGAGCACCCAGGAGATCCAACATATTGTCATCTCGATCCGTTCGACCATAGAATCAAACCTGACACGTTCATCCACACCACCATTGTGTGCCAACCACAATGTCTTACTCTACCTTAGGCCCGTCAAACCCACCTTTGAAGCCAACACGTGTAGTTGATGCTCCTACTCCACCTTGAGAAGAGTCCATATAATCCGATTATTCACATGAACGTTCAGCACTATTTGTCTCAAACCATAGAGCCGCCCAAACTAGCCCCGTAACCATAGGTTCTAATACCACTTGTTGGAAACGCGGTGTGAACCGAACCGGAGTTGGCCTGTGAGGTGCGATATTGAATTGGGCCCATATGCCTTAAAAGAGAATTTCCTTGTAAGGCCTGAACCATTTCCAATTATCTACACCACATGATCACATCTCCCAACCGATGTGAGACTAAATTACCAACAACATTCTTACCCTCCATTTGAGCTCTCAACCGGAAACGAGATACAACCCAACATGTATTTGAGAGAGGAAGTTGTAATATGAAAGGATAGTAATATTCTGTGGCTTTAGGTACTTTTGGAGAGCAAAATCATTTGCCGGTATCTCCGAAGTCCTAAAACTCATTTCAGAAAATTAGGAGAGCAAATTAATTTGTAAGAGGTCTCCGAATCCTATATAATCAGAACAGATGCTTCTGATCGTTGCTAAATTAATGTGTAGTGTAGTATATAGCAATTATAGTATTGAGATGTAGCCATCAGTATGGGAAAGGCGCAGAAAGATGGCATCCGCATACAAAAATTAACAAGTGTTTCTCACTCGAGAACAGATAAGTGGTTCATGTCGACAAACTGCAAGCCTCATCAAATACACAATTAAGCTACTACGAGTTGAATCTTAACTGGTTGCATCCCTACATGACACTATCATCCATACTTAGCAAATATTCACAAGAAGGCTATGGAAATATCCAATTAATGTACATCTTGACGAAAGACTTGGATGATACCAACACACAAATCACCACCTCTGGATTGGCAAGCCAAACCAAATCACTACCTCAAATAGTAACATTATAATGTTAACATTAAACCTATGGAAATATCCAATTAATCTACATCTTGAAGAAAGACTTCGATGATAACCAACACACAAAATTTGAAGCATAAGAGGCCATACAATCCATGTATCATCAACCAAAGCAATAGAATGCCCAGAATTAAAATTCTCAATCTTAAAACCAATTAGAACACCAGATCTTTTGAAAGTCATGCAACATACCAATCAGAACCTGGTAGATAAATAACCAGCAAAACCACCAAACATAAACATCTTTCAATTTCCTTTAAAATACTCCCAACCTCTATGAATCCAACATGACAACCCTTTCTTTTTCTATCTGAAAGAAATAAAAGTGCCTAAACATGTATGTAGTTTTGTGAAAGTACTGTGTCTATGATTAGCTACTTCTGCAGCTTGTCCAACAATGATAATTCAAAGATCTACATACATTCACCTGTCCGAAATAAAACTGAGGACTTGCAACTAATATCCAGTTCCATCGCATGATATATGGCACTTGCAACTAATATCCAGTTCTTAACGAACTAGACTTCACGATTTTTTTTTCTCAGGACAGCTCTCATACTTCAGAACTGACACGACTGCAGAACATATTTTGAAATGCACCAAGCAGAACCCCCAAGAAAGTTCAAGCATGTAAAGTGTACATATATGAAAATCTATAAATTTGGTGAGCTGTGAACTTAGCACTGGTATAGGATTGAATAGTCATTATTGATTCACGGGTAAAGGAAGTCATCAATAATCTGAACCATTTGCCCACCGGGAAGGAACATACGGTTGTTTTGGGCGTTGCAGACCCTGGGTAGAGTATGTAGAGAAAAGTTTACTGAGGCTACCATCCCCATTCTCAGGAAATGACAACCTTCGATTGGGTAGGTAATTCCTTTCCGAAGTAAACTGCTGTTGTTCTATCCCATGGCCCATTGGAGGTGTCAATGGAACCTGTGGATGGTATTGTGGCCAAAAGCCAAAATTAGGAGCACTTGGCTGTTGCAAGTTGTACCATGGAGGAAAGCCAGAATTAAAAGCACTAGGATGTTGCAAGTTGTACTGTGGCCGAAAGCCAGAATTAGGAGCACTAGGATGTTGCAAGTTGTACTGTGGTCGAAAGCCAGAATTAGGAGCACTAGGATGTTCCAAGTTGTACTGTGGCCGAAAGCCAGAATTAGGAGCACTTGGCTGTTGCAAGTTGTACCGCAACGCGAATTGTGAATGAGGTGCAGACGGCAGTTGAGAATAGTGCTGAGACATATAACCCGAGTAAGGAGCAGTTGGAAGTGGCGGGTTGCGTCGGGAGCGGGAGTGAGGAATTGATGATTGTGACGAGTACCTTGGCTGGTGAACTGATTTAGAATGTAGATGATTTTGATTACTAGGTTGGAATTGAAATGTAGGTGGATTCAGTTGAATGGAACTACTAGCCAAATCAGCGGGAGCTGAACGAATATCATGTTGTACTTCTTCAATCGCTTCACTAGGCCGTGCTCTTTTCACAGCAATGCCATCAAATATAGCCAAATCAGCGGGAGCTGAACGAATATCATGTTGTACTTCTTCAATCGCTTCACTAGGCCGTGCTCTTTTCACAGCAATGCCATCAAATATAGCCAAATCAGTGGGAGCTGAACTAATATCATCTTGTACTTCTTCAATCGCTTCAGTAGGCCGTGCTCTTTTCACAGCAATGTCATCAAATATAGCCGAATCATGGAAGGGCTTTGACCTCTTTAAATCCACCTGTTGTTCATTGATGAAGTTCTCACTTGAAGTGACCAAAGGAAAGGATCCAAATAGCCCTTCCTTGAACTTCGTCTCTTCGATTTTACCCTCCATGAAATGTGACAGATTTTTAAGGGAGCCCTTAATGCACATATAGATCTTTTTGAACTCTTCTTTCCCAACAGCTCTTGCAAAATTTTGAGATCGATCTAGAAAGTCTTCAACCTGGAAGAATGTATAAACTGAACCTCACACTCTCAACTTAATGTTATTCAAATCTTATATACTAGCATACTTACACTCATATTTCCAACTCCTGATTTCCATTTCTTTTCAATCCATGTTCCTTCGTAAGTACTAGCACAAAGACCTCCATGCCATAAGCTTTCCACTGCAGACAGCTGCAGAAGAAAATTAGAATTATCAACACATCTAGTAAATGGGTTATGATAATATGGAAGAAACAAGAGTTAAACTTGGTGACAGGTGAATTTTTGGTGTTTTTTAAATTCAGAACGGTATCCAGTTTACATTGAACTTGAACAAATACACTCTTCAGAGGAGGATATTTTTCTATGTAGTTATTTCACAAACAGCTTATGTAGAAGAATGTCATTGACCCCTTTTCTCGTTCTTGTGTCCCTACCTTGCCCCTACATTGTAGAAAGATATATTTGATGAATGATAAAATAAAACATTGCCTTAATTGAATTTTATTATCTCAATTTTCTCTGTTCTAAAATTGACTCTTATGAGCAACACATCCTCTAACATGAAAATTCTTCTCCATATAGATGAGAATACCTGGACAAGTGAAATCCATTCTGCTCGAAGAGAATTTTATTTCATCATCAAGTATGTAGTGTGAAATTTCCGAGAGAAAAACAGATACCATGCAAACTGCCCTATCTACTTATGTTTGGCTCATGTATAATGGAAAGAGCACGTTCTTCAGTGTTTGCACAGAGAACTATAGTCATTATGTTGTGTTAATTAACCACATCAAGGATTTCCAGTCCTTGAAGTAATTGCATGTCTCCTTAGCTTCAAAAGGTCTGAAACTTCAATTGTATAGCTAACAAATAAAAGGAGCAATGGTATACACATGAAAGGAATGTGGCAAACATAACAGGTGGCATGATAACTTTCATTTGACTCTTTTGGTTCCAAAAGTTCCAAAATAATATTAAACAAACCATCATACCTTGATCAATAGAGTTACAAAAAGTCTAGCTATAGATTCTTCATTTCTTGTTCCAAAATGTTTAAATGCAATAACAGCATTCTTTACACTTGAAACATCCGTGCCGTCTGGAAAAAAAAACAAAGAGAACCACCAATGAACAATACAGTTTATTAGTAGAAATTCAAGATCAAGTGTCGAAAAGAAGACAAAGTCATGGATAATTTAAGACTCCCAAGTAATTGTAAACAACTTGTTCACGAGGTACTAAAAGTTTATTCTGAGGATTACTATACGCTTATGAGGTTTTATGAGAAATACTACTTAGGAAAAATCAACCTTTTGTGTACTTTTTGATGGAGGACTAGATTAAACTCGCTTCGGGTCATTTTGAGCATGAATTCAACAATTTGAGATTTGGTCCAGTTGGGACTATGTTAGACATTGGGTTTATTGGTGGTTGAGATGTGATTGATTTAAAGCTTGTCCGATAGAATTAGTTATTTAGTCAAGATTTTGTCTTTTCTTCGTTTTGATTTATTTCTTTCTAGATACATGGCCCATATGGCTATTTATACAGTTGTAATTCAGACTTTCAGTTAATAAAGAGTTGGCAATGTATTTGAGATTGTAGTGGAATTCCTAATCATAATTAAACCTATCTTCATCTATTATTATAATAAAGCCCTATCCCAAATCCATTACTACATACATTGAAGAAGACATTACATGTTCTACCTTTTGCAGGGGATATTGTGTTATTTGCCGGGAATACAGGAGGCTTAACTCCTAAGTAAAAATAGAGGAAACAGATTGGCAGATTCTTATCTAGGGAGGATTTAGAAACGATTTCCGAAAAAATATGTAGCTTTAACAAATATCGAGAAGAAATAAGAGCAGCACATTATTGATAACAGAAAGATGATGGGGTTGTGCTCAGTAGGTGATGGGGTGCGGATAGCCGCACCCTTAAGAAAAACTGCTCACTTAAATGATCAAAGATTATAATGTATACTTCGGTAACTTGATAACACTTTGGTTATACCAAATTTCAATGAGCAACTTGCTAAGTTCTTTCTGCCAATAAATATGAAAATAGTGAAAAGATCCATAAAACTAATCTAGAAAAATAATTCTTAAACCAAAAGATAGGTAAAGCAGTAAAGTAAATTACATTATGTTGATGTCTTTCAAATAAGGAGACAGAACTATTATTATTGGAAACCAATACTCAGATAAAGGGCCCAATTACCTTTGAACAATGCAGAGAAAGGAGGCAATATGGGAGGATCTTGAGTCTGTGCTGCCGAAAAATAAAAGTTCATGAAGCAATAACTATCAATGTGCATTTCTATAAAAAAAAGGTAAAATTGATTGCGCACAAGTAATACCACTTCTTTTCTATATGCAACAGTAACTATGGCCAGTGGAGAAATAGGTTTTAAAAATTATGACTCAAACTCAGTAAATGTACAAGTCAGCGAACAAATACGGCATGGGAGGCTACTGGAACTTGATAAAAATGCTTTATCTTTTGACATTTGTACACGTGCCTGTAAACTATAACTTAATGTGCATGGAATACATACGTTATCAGTTCAATGACAGTCATCATCCTAGGTGTGAACCTAAATGAGATACATTGTTTGCTCTTTATTTTCTTGTAAATTTATTGAGTTACGTATACCTAGGATAGTCAAATCCAAGGTTCTAGAACTCGGGCTAATACGATATGAAGTCCTAGGTATACCAGTTGTCAAATCCAAGGTTCTAGAACTCGGCTAATACTGATATGAATTGGCTGTACAGTATCAGGTTTGAGTCAACCTGATCTAAACTGCATATAAGTATCAGTATCAGCCGAAACTTGTAGAATTCCCAATCAAATCCATATTTTTATAATAAATCATATAACTATTTAAAATCCTCAAACAAACAAAAAACAAAAAACAAAAAACAAAAAACAAAAAACAAAAACTGTGCAGATCTTGATAAACCCTAATCTAGATCTCATAAAAAATGAAAAACAGAAGGGAGAAAGAGAAAGCAAACAAAGAGATAAAAGTGGGCAAACCTGTAAATTGTCAACAATGGTTGTCGAAGATGGAAAGCCTTCTGAAGGCAGCAACAACATTTGTGATGGCGAATAAGGGAGACATCTTAAGGGTTGGAAAAATTGGTACGGGACGATTTCTTCATATATGTACATTAATAGGGTAGGGGTTCAAGTATAGAAACCAGGTAAAGGTTTATACCTAAGAAAGACCAACATATTAACTTAAGACCTAGGTTGCACAGACAAAAAAGTGGATATGGATACAAACACGATATAAATTCGAAATGCCTTTGTTTTTAGAAAATTTAGAATATGGGTAATGACGGATTCAATTATGTACACACACATATATAATATCTTAAAAGACCTAGACAAAGTTGGTCAAAAATGGTCTAACTTGGCAAACCATGGTCAACTTTAGTCAAACCAAACCAAACCTACTTTAGAGAATAATGCTAAGCTTACAACCCTCATGCAACTATCTCCTTACAACCGCCTATGTGGCAGTTGTTAATTGGATCCCTTCTCCCTCCTACCCTACATGGGGAGAGGGGATCCAATTAATAACTGTCACCTAGACTGTTGTAAAGAGAGAATTGTATGGCAGTTGTAATCATAGCATTACTCCTACTTTAAATCAACCAAGAGATCAACATGGACCGAGTATTTAGCTTTTGGGAAACTCTACGTAGATTAATTGCAAAGGAATGCCATTTTCTCATATCTTAATCACGATTCGTAGTACCGCAATCGGACATTTCTTATGAGTATCGAGAACGACGGTATTATTGGTAATTTTGGATCGCAATATCGAATTTTTTGTATAGAAAAGAAAATAATTATTAATAAATTATTAATGCATTTGGGCATAATTTTAAGTATTTTATGTGTTCTTTCTTAGTAGTTTTGAAATTGAATAAAATAATAGTCAACCTTGTTGATTGGTTTACCTGCTATGAATAAATTTTCTTCATTTGCATTCTTTTCCACCCTTATTATTTGGTCTTCTGCGTTCAATTTTCTCTGTCAAATTGACTAGGAAAGAGATCCCTAACATCGGTATCTGTCATCTATCAGTATCGTTAGCAGTCAATACCTATTATGGCTATGCCTCATTTCCTACTACCACCCATCATAGCTTGGTCCGATCGTCCCGACCTCTCGTTCAGTCCTTATCAAAACCCAGGTATGACGGGACGACGTGAATCATTCACACGACGACGATCCAGTACATCTAGAGTTCCTCCAGTAAAGGGGTGTTGGGTCGGGACCCTTATCTCAGAGCACTCTAGTGTACCGACCCGTCACTTCTCCTACTGTATCGTCCCGACGTGGCACTACTCCTAGGACGAGCAATTCCAGACCTGGCACTAGTCCATCGTTCCTGCCACTACCATGGAGACAAAGGAGCAAACAGTCTCCATCAGTCAGAAGGATATAGATGAGGTCGAGCCGTTGGATGAGAATGATCCTCCATGTACACTCGATGACAAGCCAAGGATGGATATCTGGCTCGACGGTATAAAGTTAATTAGCCAGCATTTGCTTCAATAACATAGCTTACATTTGCTTTCATTCTCTTTTTTTTTCTTATCGACATTCGTTTCCAGGAAAGGAGAATTGTCCTAACAACCAATATAGTATGATCTTAATTTTGTGCTCTCTTAATTCTCTTCTCAATAATATAGTATGTAAGGGGCTAGTTTATGCGTCATATATCTCTTTCTGCTATTCACTTATCACCTAATGCACCTCGTCCCTTTAACCTGTTTTAAACCAGTCAAGATATCAACATGGTCTAACTCGGCCAATTCTGTTCAACCTTAGCCCTGTTAATACCACATTTACGAACAGATGGCACAATTTGAAAACACATCCCGACAGACAGCATACAGATTGGTGTTGGAAGTCTTGTCACTGGACCCGGTACCATGATGCCTGATTCAATACCCAATATAAAGTTCACCCCATTGCCCATGATAGCTCTATGCAAGTTTCTAAGCCTAACGTGTCAAAATGAAAGAAAAAAAGACTCGCATAGGTTAACATGAGAATCCTAGTACTCAAGCTTAAAAAGCATAGCATAAAAAATTATACAATATCACAGACATGGAGAGAAAACAAAAGAAAGAACCAAAGTATTAGAGTTCTCATTCACAGACAGAATTTTATGGGAGTGAGCATGAAATGTGTGCTTCTATCTAAGTAGTTCTCCACAAAAGTTTTCCATGAAATTTTGTGTTCATGGTATTAGCACTATAAGAGTCTTATATATCTCTTTTGATTTGTCTCAAAATATTGAATTGTAAGGAATGATTCAAGTAGTTGTACAGGGTATCATTCATTGTACAGGGTATCTACTTTAACCCAGAAAGTCTAACTAATTGAAGGCAAGGAATGATTCCATTAAGCAGGTAAAAGTTTATATAATGTTTCTAACTTTATATAATGTAATTGATATATACAGTTATGTTAATAAAAAAACTGCAAAAGGTGAGCCCCTACCCTCACATAGCTGTGGCACATACTACTGGAGTACAAACCTCGAAAGCCTCATGCCACCATAGGTAACTACTTTAACCCAGAAAGTTGAGGCATGTAGTAGTGAGTGAACAAAGGATATAAAAGTTATGCATTCATGAATTATTCAAACTATTCTTGAATTTTAGCTGCTTATTTAATATAGAGGCCAAAATTCTACGAGTTCTTCGAAACCGAACTCTAGCAAAAAAAAATCCAGATTGCTCACAAACTCCTAACTTTTTAATCCCCCCATCTTGAATCCTGAATGTCAAACTTGTGACTATGCAAAATGCAATGCCAAGCTCTTTATTTATGAATTGAACAGAGCAGACCGCTACGAGTTCCATAATAAACGTTGTGCAGCATTGAATATAGTAGAAAATCTTAAGCATGCAATTTATGGAAATACAATTGTCACCCACCTGTAAATGGAAAGCAACAAGGGATATTATGGATAAAGAGTTCATAGTGCGATCTTTTGAGCTGTTAATATCGTGTGCTTTTGCCCAAGCTTTCATCTGCCAAAAGAGACATAATGAGTAATGAGAAATTTTCTGGGACAAGTAATGGACCCATATCTCTTGAATTTAGAGCAATTTTGGAGCGTCCTACAACCATGCCGTGCCAGAACAAGAAGTATGGGACCCATATATTTTAGACTATATAATCTAACATAAATGAATATATACATATGTGTGCGCATGTGTGGAGCAATAATAGGCAAGTATATCGTTGTCTTTAGCCTCCAATATTTTTTAAGTGTAATAAATTGATATCCAAGCATATAACCATACCAAAGGAAAACGCAAACTAACTAAAATTAGATTGTCGAGGTTAAATAAAACTTGATATTCTAAAGTGACATAAATATTACATAATGTATAATAATTTATTTTAAATTTATTAGACAATATGATTACACCTCATCCATTCGTGGATAAGACAGAATCTATCGTAAGGAACCCGTGTTGTTTTAATTTAGATAAGCTTATCAAATTAAAAGTGCTATAAACAATATACCTAGATCAGCATAAAGCCTTTACCAAAAAATTATAATTATGTATCTAGATTCTAGAACCCAGACTTGGCACCCATGATCTATACAAGTGTTTCCCGAGCTGGACCCAACTTTTGGCAGTTAGGGTTTGGGTCCACAAATCCTAAACCATTCCAGAGCCGGACTTGGAATCGATGCAAAATATTATTATAGATGGAAGTGTACAACTAACAAGATTTTAGTTGGAACTGCAAGTTATGGTCCAGGTCCAAGGATAGCACTTGCTTGGGTCTGGCCTAACCAAATAAGACCCAAGCTATAACTAGACAAGGTAGTCAAAGGCGCACTCGAGGCGTAAAGAGTTCATATTGCCCGAGGTGTGCGGCGAACATCCGAGCTAAGCGAGTCGCAAAAATAAAAAAAAATTATATATATATATATATATATATATATATATATATATATATATATATATATATATAATAGCCGGCAAACCAGCACACAAAATGATACCTACAAAAGGCCGAGTAAGAAAACATAAAAATCGACACCCAAAAGGACCCCCAAACATATCGAAATGGCTTCAGCTATGGGAACACCTAAGCTTGGCCTTGTCAGATTGCCTTGCAATCTCCCGAATAATCTGTGCCTCCGCAAAGGAGGACTCATATCTCAGCTTATTCCATATATATATTTTTTTATCTTTTTTTTTTCCATATATATATATTTTTTTTTTTTTTTTTTTTTTTTTTTTTTTTTTTTTTTTTTTTTTCATATATATATATATATATATATATATATATATATATATATATAAACCAAATAACGTAGCAAAACCAACAAAAAACATGTTATAACATAACCAAGTGAGCTAGCAATTAGCAATTGCACTCAACAAAACTAACAAGAATACGCATTCTCTAACAAGAAGTAACAAAATGAAAGAAACACAAATTGTAAAATAAAAGCGGAACAAATAAAAAAAGAGAAATTTTGAGTGGCACCCCACTTTATTTTGCCATATGCATGGTGCATCCCACAAGTTTACAATAATGTACAACACCCCCCACATTACACGGTTTCCGTTCAAAGTTAACAGTTGACCGATTTTAGACATAAATTAGGACCAAACTGCCCCTCACGTGTTGAGAGCAGTGAACTTAAAAATGGAAAACCCTAAACTACCCTTTATTCTCTAAACGACCCCCCTCTTCCCTTCAGAATTCCAATCGCTCTCTCTCTCTCTTCTACTCCCTCTTCTCTCTCGTCGACTATTCACCCTCACCGTTCGTCGACTTTTCACCCTCACCGTACTCCGACGCCTAGGAAAAATTAGAGTACAAACCGCGCTCTCTTTTTTCTCTATTTTTCCCCTTTTTTTGACCAATTTTTGATCCATGCTCGATATTTTTTTTTCCTTTCGATCAGATTTTTGTAAGTGGAAGGTTTCCTCGAAATTCCATGGCGAACCAGATACCCCGGTAAGAAATTATTTAATTTTTCCTAAAGTGAATGAAAATTGTACACTGAAACTGAAACTTTTTGGGTTTTCCTAAAATAATTTATTTTTTCCTTTCGTTTAGATATAATTTAGGTTTCGTTTTTAGGGTTTTCCCCTAAAATTGTACACTGAAACTTTTAGGGTTTCCTTTAATGTACGAAACATATCATTTTTAGGTTTTGTTTTTAGGGATTTCCCTAAAATTGTACACTGCAATTAGTTGGTTTTCCTTTAATGCACTCTGAAATCGGTTTAGGTTTCGTTTTTAGGGTTTGTTTCACTTTAATGCACTCTGAAATTGTACACTTCATTTTTAGGGTTTGTTTCCCTTTAATGCACTCTGCAATTAGTTGGTTTCCCTTTAATGCACTCTAAAATTGTACACTTCATTTTTAGGTTTTGTTTTTAGGGATTTCCCTAAAATTGTACACTGCAATTAGAGAAATAGTTGGTTTCCCTTTTTTAGGGTTTGTTTCCCTACATTTTTAGGGTTTGTTTCCCTTTAATGCACTTTTAGGGTTTGTTTCCCTTTAATGCACTCTGCAATTAGTTGGTTTCCCTTTAATGCAATTAGTTGGTTTCCCTTTAATTGTACACTGTACTTAGATGGTACTGTACAATTGAATTAGGGTTCAACATGTGATATTTGTATGATAATGCACTCTGATATTTGTATGATATTGTAGGCTATTTGTATGATATTGTACTGTACTTAGATGATAATGCACTCTGATATTAGTTGGTTTCCCTTTACTCTAAAATTGTACACTGCACTTAGATGGTACTGTACAATTGAATTAGGGTTCAACATGTGATATTTGTATGATAATGCACTCTGATATTTGTATGATATTGTAGGCTATTTGTATGATATTGTACTGTACATGTGATATTTGTATGATATTGTACTGTACAATTGAATTAGGGTAGTTCAATTGCTCTTATGTACAATTCATACTGGGATGGTACTGTACAATTGAATTAGGGTAGTACAATTCATACTGGGATGGTACAATTCATATGCTATTGTATGATATTGTAGGCTCGTATGTACAATTCAGGTATGATATTTCTCTTATTGTTATGCTATTGTATGATATTTCTCTTATTGTTATATGTGAAATTAAGGTAGTTCAATTGCTCTTATGTACAATTCATCTTATGTACAATTCATATGGTACAATTGCTCTTATGTACAATTCATATGCTATTGTATGATATTATGTTCAATTGCTCTTATGTCTATTTCTATTTGTATGCTATTGTATGATATTGTAGGCTATTTTAAGGGTAGTTATGTGCCATTGTATGTTATTATAGGCTATTTTAAGGGTAGTTGTACTGTTATACAGGAAGTACATGCTTAGGGTCCATTTTAAAGGTAGTTCAATTGCTGTTGAAGTGGACCCAGACTTTATAAGTCTGCTGGATTTACCCTATACAGTTGAAAGTAATCATTTGGAGGGAGTTTATAAGTAACTACTGGATTGATGAGTTGAAGAATGGGGAAACAGTGGAGCTCCTCACTGATGGTGGGTTGTTGGATATGTTTAGTAAACAACTTCCTGACAACAAAGGGGAAATACACATATTCTTAGAAGAATTTGGCTATCCTGCAAGTCAAGAGCAACAACCTACTGAGTCACTAACACCAAGCAAAACTAGGAGGAATCCTACTGAGTCACTAACACTAAGCAAAACTAGGAGGATTAAGAAAGTAGCCCACAAACCAGTTAGAAGACATGTCAAGAAGGGTCTTCATGAGAAGCAGTTGGATCCACTACCTAGTGACAGTGATGTGGATCTTCCTGAGGAGCAGCTGGATCAAATGCCCTCAAGGGTCTTCACTGCTGGAGGGTCTGACCAAGGGGCTCCAACACAGACAGAGGGTGACCAGGAATATGGGACACGGACAGAGACACAACCCTATGGAGATGAACCACAGGGTACTTTAGAAGAAGCAGATGAACCACAGGGTGAGGAAGAAGCAGATGAACCACAGGGTGAGGAAGTAGCAGATGAACCATGGGGGGAAGAAACCGAGTTCCAGAGGGAAGAGATGCAGAGAAGAAAGAAAGTTGCAATTGATGAACTTGATGATGAATAAGAATACCATAGTTGTGACTCAACTGATTCTGAACAAACTGGGGATGAGCTTGATGATTTGTACTCTGATGCAGAGATGGGTGAGGAGGAATACAGAGCTCCTGAGGTGAGTGATCTCTGCCTAGGCCAGCAATGGATGAATCCTACTGAGTGCAGAAGATTTTTAAGGTCATATGCGAGGTTTGAAATTAAATATGTTAAGAATGAAGGGAAGAGGATATGGGGTGTGTGTGTCAAGAAGAGACTTGTCCATGGATGTGCAGGGTTAGGATCTCACCTGATAAGACAACTTGTACACTTAGACAACTTAATGAAGAACACACTTGCAAGTACACATCAAAGCTGCAAAACAAAATGGCTAATAGCAAATTCATCTCTGAAGTTTTGGAATAGGACATTAAGGCACACCACAGTTCATGGAAAGCAAAGGACATTCAGAAGCAGATGTGGGCCAAGTTTACAGTGAAGGTCCCATATTGGAATGCATACAAGGCATTATTCAGAGTGAAGGAGATGTTGTTTGGGGGTTATGATGAGAGTTATAGAAAAACCCCAGAAGTTGCAAAGCAAGTTTTGAGAACCAACCCTGGGAGTGTAGCCTATTGTGGAAATGTAGCTGGGACAACAGAGTTTGGTTATTTATGCATAGGGTATGATGCAAGCTTCACTGGATTCATAAATGGATGTAGACCTTTAGTTGGTTTAGATGGGTGTCATCTGAAAGGGAAGTATGGGGGGGTATGCTTGTCTGCAACAGCTCTAGATGGCAACAATGGGTTGTTCCCACTTGCTATTTACCTCTGCACATCTGAAAGTGAACCTACATGGGTCCACTTTCTTAGTATGATCAAACACAAGCTGCTGCAACATCCAGGAGAGTTTTCTTTCATATCTGATAGGCAGAAAGGCCTAGGCAATGCTATTGACAAAGAATTCTATGGGCATCCCCACAGGTTTTGCTTCAGACATTTCTACAAAAACTTCAAGTCCCACATCAATGGTAACCTACAGATGAAGCATCTTACATGGGGTGCAGCTAGAGCCTATAGACAAGTAGATAATGCTAAGTAGATTGCAGCAATAGCTCAACAATGTCCAGATGGTTTTCAGTATATGATGAAAGAGCACATGAGCAGATGGTGTAGAGCATACTTTGACAAAACAACAAAGTGTGAGCACATAACAAATAATTTTTCTGAGAGCTTCAACAATTGGATAGGAGAAATTAGGGAAAACCAATCACTATGATTGTGGAGATGTTTCACTTGATGGTCATGCAATTGACTTATGAAAGGAAGATTACTTCTAGAGCATAGGGTGAGCATGACTTGACTCCAAGGACTGCAAAGATCATTGAGCAGAGGTCAAGGCAAGTCAACAAGTATCAGGTTAATGGTGCTGATGATGGGCTGTTCTGTGTCACTAGTGTCTTCTCCATTGAGAACAGATGGACAGTTGACATTAATGGAAAAAAAAAAAATGTGACTGTGTATGGGATTTAACTGGGATCCCCTGTGTGCATGTTGTTGCTGCTTTGCTACCTAGCAGGCCTACATGGTCAATGTAATACCTTGTGCACTAATATTTATTGTTATACACTGTCTTCTCCAATAAGTCTCTATCTTTTGTTATTGTTATACCTTGTAGTGGTGTACACTAATAGTTATTTGTCTTCTTGCAGGTTCACAAGTCACTACTATCATGCCAGTACCTACAAGAAGGCGTATGCTGGAAAGATTGTTCCATTGCCTGAACAAAGCCTATGGGATCAAGTAAGTCAAAGAATTCTAGTAGTAGTGCTTCTCCTTGTTTTCAAGTTCTGTTGTCCCTTGTGTGTTTCACTTATCCAGATTACATTCCTTTAATAATTTCAAGTTTTTCTCCCTCTATATGTTTCACTTCTCTATGTTGCAGCCACCATATGCGGTTGGTCCACCTGCTAAACATAGGCAACCTGGGACGCCAAGGGGTGTTAGAAGGAAGGAGGCAGATGAGGCACCAAGACCTGCCAAGAAGCAAAGGATTTGTGGGAGGTGCAAGCTACTTGCTGATCATAATGCTAGAGGGTGCCAGGGAGGACCAGTTGGAGGAAACAAGAAGATACCAAGGGCACCAAGACCACCAAAAGAGCCAAGACCTGCAAAGATTCCAAGGAGTAGCAACACTGTTTACAAGAGGCCAAAGGTTTCAAGAGGCCAAAGGAAGAAGGCACCACAACAATCAGGTGATTCAACACTACAAGGAGCTCCAGTGGCAAAAGACATTATAGGATGTCAGGCCTTCTTGTGAAGTTAGCATTTTGTGAAGTTAGCATTTTGTGAACATTTTGTGAAGCAGCAGAAGCAATAGACATTTTGTGAAGTTAACATTTTGTAAAGTTGAATATCATAGCAACAACAGTAAAGTGCAGTAGACTAATGTAATCTGCAGTAAGGACTCAAGACATTTTGTGAAGTTGACATTATGTGAAGTGAAGTAAACTAATGTGAAGTGAACTTGACATTATGTGAAGTGCAGTAGACTAATGTAATCTGCAGTAAGGACTCAAGACACTATGTGAAGTTGATCATTTTGTGAAGTGAACTGACATTTTGTAATCTGAATTTTTGTTCAATTCATATGTGAAGTGAACTGACATTTTGTAATCTGACATTTTGTTCAATTCATAGTGAACTTACATATGTGAAGTGAACTGACATTTTGTAATCTGACATTTTGTAATCTGACATTTTGTTCAATTCATATGTGAAGTGAACTTACATATGTGAAGTGAACTGACATTTTGTAATCTGACATATTGTAATCTGACATTTTGTAATCTGACATTTTGTTCAATTCACAAGAAGTATTCTGCAGCATTTACCTGTACACTGCATAGCATTTGGACCTGTACATTGCATAGCATTTTTGTTAAATTGTTCAATTCACCTGTACACTGCATAGCATTTTTGTTCAATTCACAAGATGTATTCTGCAGCATTTTTGTTCAATTGTAATCTGCAGCATTTTTGTAATCTGCAGATTACCATATTCTTGTGAAGCTTCTTGTGAATTTCAACTTTTCATAGCAAAATACAAGATTCCATATAGTCAATCAATCAATAAATATGTTTTGAATCAATCAATATGTCACATAGCAAAATACAAGATTCCATATAGTGGATCAAATACAACATTTCAGATTACAACTTCACATAGCAAATTTTCTTCCAAAATTTCTACATAACTCTTCTAAAGTAGTGTTCACTACAATTTGAACTGGAATTTCAGAGTTAGTGTCAATAGCCGTAGCCTCATTCAACCATTGGAATGCATTGTTGCACTTCAGGCATTGCAAGAATCTTCTACCCTTGCTGTGACTCCTCTTTGACATTAAGATGACTCTCCTTCCTCCACAGTTTGGATTAGGGCAAGTGGTTTCTTGCCAAGGACAATTTCTCTTCCAATGACCTAGGTCACCACATTTGAAACAACCTCCCCTTTGAGTTGTTGAACTTGAAGCTCCGGAGCTTGAACCCAAAATTGCCACATCCAGCCATTGAAAATCCGAGCAGAGGGGGCACTTCAAAAATTTGCGGCCGGGATTTGCTTATGTATTGGACTTCGAAACATACCTAATTCCCCTGCAACTTCCAATCTTGCACGGTGAGCTCAAAAAAGAACACTCGTCTGCTACGTGGGTGTTCATCGAGCATATTTGACATTTGTCCTAATCAAAAGAGAAAATTCCACGATTTGAGACAAACAAAACACAAAAATAAAAGCTTTCATATATTAAAGGAAAAACACAAAATCAATTTAAGCGTCGGCCATGAGCGTTGGGGAAGCTTCGGATTTTCAATGGGAAGAGAGATTTGGGGGTTAGGTCATAGAAAGAGAAGAGAACGTGATCTGCTAATGTAGGAAACAAGAAAGGGTACTTTAGGTATTTCAAAACTTATTTTTAACATCTCAGAACTTCTCTGAACAAAGGAGGGTAGTTTGGTCAGAAATTATACCACAAAGCGGTCAACCGTTAATCTTGAACGGAAGTGGGGGGGTGTTGTACATTATTGTAAACTTGTGGAGTGCACCTTGAAAATGGTAAAATAAAGTGGGGTGCCACTCAAAATTTCTCATAAAAAAATCATTCATCTTCATCAAACTCCATCAAATCATTATCACCACCAATACTCCCATTACTATCATTTTCTGTTAGGTGAGCCCACATAGCCAAAATAAAGAGCAAATACAGAAGGAGCGTCTTTAGTTGTTAGCGTCTTGCTGCGAGGCGCGCTTGGAAAAAGGCGCCTCACCTAGTGAGATGTGAGGTGGAGCTCGTAGACTACTCTGAACTAGATTAATAAAAAGATATTAGGAATGCTATCTTGATCCGGAATCCAACTATATATATATATATATATATATATATATATATATATATATATATATATATATATATATATAAGAAATAAAACCAAATAACGTATCAAAACCAACAAAAAACATGTTATACCATAACAAAGTGAACTAGCAATTAGCAGTTGCACTCAACAAAACTAACAAGAATACGTATTCTCTAACAAGAAGTAACAACATGAAAGAAACACAAATTGTAAAATAAAAGCAGAGCAAATAAAACAATCATTCATCTTCATCAAAGTCGATCAAATCATTATCACCACCAATACTTCTATTACTATCATTTTCTGTTCGGTGAGCCTACATAGCCAAAATAAAAAGCAAATACAGAAGGCACGTCTTTAAGTAATTAGCAGTTGTTAGCGTCTTTTTGCGAGGCGCGCATGGAAAAAGGTGCCTCGCCTAGTGAGATGTGAGATGGAGCTCGTAGACTACTCTGAATAAAAAGATATTAGGAATGCTCTCTGGAATCCAACTCTAACCTTAGATACAACCTACATTTTATATGCATTGAGCTTCTTATTTTATATTAGGAGCATGTTCATATCCAATCACGCAGGATTTATGTGGACCTGTGATTTAAGTAAATTTTAATTTTGAGTTGAGGCCAAGTAATATATTGTCACGATACAATAATATAGTAATAGGTATTACTTATAGTAAATTGAAAATAAATTTTAAAGTTATATTATGTAAACATATAGTACAAGGGTTCCTTTCATATCAAGGTTTGCAATATCAATAGGTATCGACGGTTTCGGATCGGAGTATTAGGTTCTCCGTTCGAAGAGCCAAAAATGATTAAAAATTAAAAAGCTAGAAGAAACATCTTAGAAAGTTTTATATATTATATGTTGTTTCTTGTTAGTTTTATATGGAATAATATTCAATATCGTTAAATCGTTCACCCAAAATAGATATTATTGCTTGGTTATATGCCTTTACACAGTACAACCACGATAAATACTTTTGAAGGGAATATTATTAAATGGATGAATGTTACGAATTTATAGATATAAAAATTCGACAAATAATAATGGTTATAATGCCGACATGGAATCTTATCGACACATACATTTTCGATCTTGGACATAACCAATTCATTCTAATAACTATATGTCCATACTTCTCTTCTTTTGCTCAATTTTTCTCACTGGAAAAAAGAATCCCCAACATCCGTATCGATCTATATCAATAGAGGACACTATCAGATCGGGATAAGCATCCCGTAACCAATATGTATATATATATATATATATATATATATATAAAAGAGGAGGATCAGCATCTCCGCTATTAAACATCCTCGAATGTTCCCGAAATAACAACCGTTAGATCTGTCTTTTTGGCCCGAAAGCCTGATTGGACTTTGGGTTCATGCTAAGCTATCATCCAGAGATCATTGTGTTCGGTGTTTTGCCTCCCTCTGGGCAAAGACATTGTGTTGGCTTCTTGGTTTGTTTCTCATGTTTGGATTTGTGTTACGCGAGATATCGCGGGATTTGAGCGGTGATGTAAGCTTGCTTAATTCGGTCAGATTGAATGGTTTATGGAGTATGGCTCGTTTGTATGCTTATATCGATTAAGAAGTTCGTGTATCACATCAAATCGTCTGTCTGAGACATGGTTCAGTATTTGTTCGGTCAAGACAGGTGACTTTTTTTTATGGTGGACGAATTTCATCCTTCGCTCCTTTACCTTCATACTTAATGAATTGATTTTGTATGTCTAGTTCTTTATGCTATGAGTTTGTTGCATGCTAATAAAAAGAACCAAGACAAAAGATATTAATAAGGTTGTTGTTAGATATATATCATACGAACTATAGTGTTGTTTATGCTTTTAATGCGGAGCATAGTGTTGTATGTATCAGATTATATATCGTATTGTTTATGCAGGAAAGAAGAATAGTAAGGATGTGGTTCGGTGCCACGGTATAGTAAGGATGGGTCGCCAATCCGATCATCGAATAGAAGTGTGTATGTGGTGCAGTACCACAAAACTGTTGAGTTGTGGTATGGTGACACGGTAGATTTGGGACCTATGGGTCGCCAATCGAAACATGGTATGGAGTGTGAATATAATGATTATGATCTATTATACAAGTAGAGATTGGTGTTGTTTTATGTTCAATTTATGTACCATGTATATATTTTATAGTTGATAAATTATTCATGCATATTATATGGTCATGGACAATTTAAGAACAAAGTTATGCTTTTCTCGAACGGTTTCAGGATCCACCGGAACCGATTTGGCTTAGGAAGAAATTATGTCAAACGTGCTTCATGCACAGGATATTGTGGGACCTTTAGTGGAGCTTGCTAGCGGAAGTGGAAGGGCGCGTCACAATACATATATTTCAGGATCTTTGGTGGGACTAGCTACCTGCACGTAAATGATCGTTGTCTTACCAGGAAAATAGTCCAATATAGCTTGTGGCCTCAGTGACCTTCATATAGTTAGGCTGCATGCTAATGTCATGCTTGCAGGCTTAACTATTTGGTCGCGAGGACGACACACGCGCGCGCACACACACACACACACACACACACACACACACATATATATATATATATATATATATATATATATATATATATTGTGAAGGCTAACGAATGTCTTATGCAATAACACAGATTATGACACATTTATGTATTGTATTGATATCAATGAAATGAGAATTATGGTAAGTATTGGGTAAGATCAACTGTATTGAATGACACATTTATGTTTATAGACACATACTTGCTATGCCATGTTACCTGTCCTAAGGTAATATTAGAAAGATCACATTTATATATGCCTACACTCACTTATTTAACGTGTTACTTTTTTGTTGAATTGGCTAAGGCCACCCACCAGTACACGGTAATGTATTGACCCCAACCCCCCAGGTGCGGAGTGCTGCTTAGACGTGCTGAAGCATTAGAGCTGCTTGAAGATGTGCAGCTGAAGATGTCGTCTTTTGTTTATAGAGGACATAATATATGGAACAGTACTGGTTGTATGAGCGCATGAGTTGTAAGCTTTGAGTATCGTAATGGTATTGAGATTCACTATTTGTAATCAAGTTGTTCTTTGGCCTAGCGTCATCGTAATTTTGATGCAAATTATCAATAAAGAGAATCATGTTTCATATATCTTGTGTCTAGAGATGTTCTATCGACTGTGTTTTGATCTTGCCTTGTCTAAGTGCAATTCGGGCTTGTACATCATCACGTCGAATGACGACTTTTGGTCCTGCGGAATCGGGATGCGACAATATTATTGCTCCTTATTAGTGCATTTATTAGTCTACGTTAGCCATGTCCAAACCATCTAAGACGATTTTCACTCATCTTGTATCCTTAGTTGGCGTCAATATCCCCACGAATACACTCATTTGTTATCCTATCGTTTAATGTATTTTCAGTCATCTATCTTAGCATTCTCATTCGACTATACTAATTTTTTGGACATGTTTCTTTATTATCCGATGCTTTGATCCATATAACATAGTTGGTCTATAGCAATCTTATAGATTTTACTTTTAACTTCAAAGGTATCATGTGATCAAAAAGTACTCCAGAAGTGCTCTTTCATCTCAACCATCATATTTTAATTATATACACAATATCCTTCTCATTATTTCCATCATGATGAATAATTATCCTACATACCGAAAACTATCACTACTAGATATCTTGTCTATCTATATGTACTTCTCCCTCATTTCTCAAACTTTTGGTTTAAGTTACAGTTCATGTATTTTATTCTTGTCCTAGTAATTTTAAAATCCTTAGATTCCAAAGTTTCTCTTCACACCTTTATTTTAGCATTTACCCTTCTTTACTCTCATTGACCAACATAATATCATCAGTGGCATTATATACCATTGAACCTCCTCCAGGATATGCCATGTCATTCCATCCATAACTAGCGCAACAATGTAAGAACTTAATATGCAAAAATGTAAGGAGTTATGTTTGATCCTTGATGCAAGCCAATGATAAGCCAAAATGGTTTGATATCTCCACTAATGGTTCGTATTCGCGATGTTGTTGTAACTGCATTTTATAAATCCTTAATAATCTCAATATAGCTACTAGAAATTATTTCTTCTCCAAAGCCCATAGTATTATCTCCCTAGGAGCACTATCATAAGGTTTTTTTTTAAGTCGATAAAAAAACATATATATTTTCTTTTTCTTCTAAATATTTTTATTAAACAATTAGAAAATATATTTTTTATATCCAATAACATGTATCTATTACCTACGTAACCGAACTTGAGTGGCTCTTGTGGTTACCGAGAAGAGGTATAAGATCCCGGCTGGGTGGTAGAAGATCAAAGGATCGAGCCACGGGGACGTATTATTCCTTCCATTTATTTGGTGGGAGTTGAGGGCAGTGGACCCAACAGGCATGCAATGCAACATGCACTAAGTCCCGTGCATATCGTCGGACATCTCAAAAAAAAATCTATGTACCAATCTCTCTCTCTCCTCTCTCTCTCTCTCTCTCTCTCTCTCTCATATATATATATATATATATATATATATATATATATATATACATGCTATTGGATATAGAAAGTATACTTTCTAATTGTTTAATAGAAATATTTAGAAGAAAAAGAAAATACATATGTTTTTTTATCGACTTAAAAGAAAGCTTATGATAGTGCCCCTAGGGAGATAATACTGTGTGGGCTTTGGAGAAGAAATATAATTTCTAGTAGCTATATTGAGATTATTAAGGATGTATAAAATATTAATATATAATATATATATATATTATATATATATATATATTTATGGAATAAGGGTAAATTTTATTCCACGCAAATCGCAGTAAAGGTATTACAATACACTATTCTCACATCTCTCCCTCCCCAGTTAAGGGGCCATTACAGATACATCGAATTCTATATTATGTAGAATTCCTACTGGCGGAGTAGCCAGTCCCTCAAAGATACGCCTGTTGCGCTCCCTCCAGACATGCCAAACTGATGCAGCAAGTCTAACTCTAGCCAACTTGGCCCAACCAGGGTCCATGCTCGGCGATCTCTGATCCAGTTGAGGATCCCCGTATATCTCTGGCACTGCCAACTCCACCCATCGATCGCATGCACTGCTCAGACCAGATGTGCCAAGTCAACGGACACTCAAAGAATAGGTGGCCCATAGATTCCACGTCACCCGTACAGAGTACACACTTCGGATCTGGAATCTGCATTCTAAACCTGAGAAGTCTGTCCCGCGTCATCAACCTGCCTAGAAGGAGTCTGTATGAACAAAGCTGCATTTTGCGAGCAATCCCCTTCGCCCAGATAAAGTCATACTCCGCAATCCTGTCATGTGGAGTCCGAACCAGATTGTAGCAACTTTTAAAACTGAATATCCCTGACCCTCCAACCGAACCAGGGTCAACCCATCTCCAGGAGTCCGCAGGCTGGCTAGTATCAATAGTAATCTGACGAATCGCCTCTCCAAACTGAGCCGTGAATGGATACTCATCAGGCCTCCAGCTCCCATCCCTGATGATCCGACTACATTTCACCCCCCTGCTCAACTCTCTGTCCATCTGTGCACCCAAGATCTCCAAAAGGGAACCATTAGCCATCCACGGGTCTAGCCAGAGATCAGTGTTCGCACCATCTTTCATAATTCTGCATATAGTGACTGTAGAACCGGTCTGCACCTAAGGA
>JANAVB010043220.1:11707211-11952211 GCA_029216955.1 Iris pallida
CTAGAAAAATAATTCTAAACCAAAAGATAGGTAAAGCAGTAAAGTAAATTACATTATGTTGATGTCTTTCAAATAAGGAGACAGAACTATTATTATTGGAACCAATACTCAGATAAAGGGCCCAATTACCTTTGAACATGCAGAGAAAGGAGGCAATATGGGAGGATCTTGAGTCTGTGCTGCCGAAAAATAAAAGTTCATGAAGCAATAACTATCATGTGCATTTCTATAAAAAAAAGGTAAAATTGATTGCGCACAAGTAATACCACTTCTTTTCTATATGCAACAGTAACTATGGCCAGTGGAGAAATAGGTTTTAAAAATTATGACTCAACTCAGTAAATGTACAAGTCAGCGAACAAATACGGCATGGGAGGCTACTGGAACTTGATAAAAATGCTTTATCTTTTGACATTTGTACACGTGCCTGTAAACTATAACTTAATGTGCATGGAATACATACGTTATCAGTTCAATGACAGTCATCATCCTAGGTGTGAACCTAAATGAGATACATTGTTTGCTCTTTATTTTCTTGTAAATTTATTGAGTTACGTATACCTAGGATAGTCAAATCCAAGGTTCTAGAACTCGGGCTAATACGATATGAAGTCCTAGGTATACCAGTTGTCAAATCCAAGGTTCTAGAACTCGGCTAATACTGATATGAATTGGCTGTACAGTATCAGGTTTGAGTCAACCTGATCTAAACTGCATATAAGTATCAGTATCAGCCGAAACTTGTAGAATTCCCAATCAAATCCATATTTTTATAATAAATCATATAACTATTTAAAATCCTCAAACAAACAAACAAAAACAAAAAACAAAAACAAAACAAAAACTGTGCAGATCTTGATAAACCCTAATCTAGATCTCATAAAAATGAAAAACAGAAGGGAGAAAGAGAAAGCAAACAAAGAGATAAAGTGGGCAAACCTGTAAATTGTCAACAATGGTTGTCGAAGATGGAAAGCCTTCTGAAGGCAGCAACAACATTTGATGGCGAATAAGGGAGACATCTTAAGGGTTGGAAAAATTGGTACGGGACGATTTCTTCATGTACATTAATAGGGTAGGGGTTCAAGTATAGAAACCAGGTAAAGGTTTATACCTAAGAAAGACCAACATATTAACTTAAGACCTAGGTTGCACAGACAAAAAAATATGGATACAAACACGATATAAATTCGAAATGCCTTTGTTTTTAGAAAATTTAGAATATGGGTAATGACGGATTCAATTATGTACACACACTATTAATATCTTAAAAGACCTAGACAAAGTTGGTCAAAAATGGTCTAACTTGGCAAACCATGGTCAACTTTAGTCAAACCAAACCAAACCTACTTTAGAGAATAATGCTAAGCTTACAACCCTCATGCAACTATCTCCTTACAACCGCCTATGTGGCAGTTGTTAATTGGATCCCTTCTCCCTCCTACCCTACATGGGGAGAGGGGATCCAATTAATAACTGTCACCTAGACTGTTGTAAAGAGAGAATTGTATGGCAGTTGTAATCATAGCATTACTCCTACTTTAAATCAACCAAGAGATCAACATGGACCGAGTATTTAGCTTTTGGGAAACTCTACGTAGATTAATTGCAAAGGAATGCCATTTTCTCATATCTTAATCACGATTCGTAGTACCGCAATCGGACATTTCTTATGAGTATCGAGAACGACGGTATTATTGGTAATTTTGGATCGCAATATCGAATTTTTTGTATAGAAAAGAAAATAATTATTAATAAATTATTAATGCATTTGGGCATAATTTTAAGTATTTTATGTGTTCTTTCTTAGTAGTTTTGAAATTGAATAAAATAATAGTCAACCTTGTTGATTGGTTTACCTGCTATGAATAAATTTTCTTCATTTGCATTCTTTTCCACCCTTATTATTTGGTCTTCTGCGTTCAATTTTCTCTGTCAAATTGACTAGGAAAGAGATCCCTAACATCGGTATCTGTCATCTATCAGTATCGTTAGCAGTCAATACCTATTATGGCTATGCCTCATTTCCTACTACCACCCATCATAGCTTGGTCCGATCGTCCCGACCTCTCGTTCAGTCCTTATCAAAACCCAGGTATGACGGGACGACGTGAATCATTCACACGACGACGATCCAGTACATCTAGAGTTCCTCCAGTAAAGGGGTGTTGGGTCGGGACCCTTATCTCAGAGCACTCTAGTGTACCGACCCGTCACTTCTCCTACTGTATCGTCCCGACGTGGCACTACTCCTAGGACGAGCAATTCCAGACCTGGCACTAGTCCATCGTTCCTGCCACTACCATGGAGACAAAGGAGCAAACAGTCTCCATCAGTCAGAAGGAGATGAGGTCGAGCCGTTGGATGAGAATGATCCTCCATGTACACTCGATGACAAGCCAAGGATGGATATCTGGCTCGACGGTATAAAGTTAATTAGCCAGCATTTGCTTCAATAACATAGCTTACATTTGCTTTCATTCTCTTTTTTTTTCTTATCGACATTCGTTTCCAGGAAAGGAGAATTGTCCTAACAACCAATATAGTATGATCTTAATTTGTGCTCTCTTAATTCTCTTCTCAATAATATAGTATGTAAGGGGCTAGTTTATGCGTCATATATCTTTTCTGCTATTCACTTATCACCTAATGCACCTCGTCCCTTTAACCTGTTTTAAACCAGTCAAGATATCAACATGGTCTAACTCGGCCAATTCTGTTCAACCTTAGCCCTGTTAATACCACATTTACGAACAGATGGCACAATTTGAAAACATCCCGACAGACAGCATACAGATTGGTGTTGGAAGTCTTGTCACTGGACCCGTACCATGATGCCTGATTCAATACCCAATATAAAGTTCACCCCATTGCCCATGATAGCTCTATGCAAGTTTCTAAGCCTAACGTGTCAAAATGAAAGAAAAAAAGACTCGCATAGGTTAACATGAGAATCCTAGTACTCAAGCTTAAAAAGCATAGCATAAAAAATTATACAAATCACAGACATGGAGAGAAAACAAAAGAAAGAACCAAAGTATTAGAGTTCTCATTCACAGACAGAATTTATGGGAGTGAGCATGAAATGTGTGCTTCTATCTAAGTAGTTCTCCACAAAAGTTTTCCATGAAATTTTGTGTTCATGGTATTAGCACTATAAGAGTCTTATATATCTCTTTTGATTTGTCTCAAAATATTGAATTGTAAGGAATGATTCAAGTAGTTGTACAGGGTATCATTCATTGTACAGGGTATCTACTTTAACCCAGAAAGTCTAACTAATTGAAGGCAAGGAATGATTCCATTAAGCAGGTAAAAGTTTATATAATGTTTCTAACTTTATATAATGTAATTGATATATACAGTTATGTTAATAAAAAAACTGCAAAAGGTGAGCCCCTACCCTCACATAGCTGTGGCACATACTACTGGAGTACAAACCTCGAAAGCCTCATGCCACCATAGGTAACTACTTTAACCCAGAAAGTTGAGGCATGTAGTAGTGAGTGAACAAAGGATATAAAAGTTATGCATTCATGAATTATTCAAACTATTCTTGAATTTTAGCTGCTTATTTATATAGAGGCCAAAATTCTACGAGTTCTTCGAAACCGAACTCTAGCAAAAAAAATCCAGATTGCTCACAAACTCCTAACTTTTAATCCCCCCATCTTGAATCCTGAATGTCAAACTTGTGACTATGCAAAATGCAATGCCAAGCTCTTTATTTATGAATTGAACAGAGCAGACCGCTACGAGTTCCATAATAAACGTTGTGCAGCATTGAATATAGTAGAAATCTTAAGCATGCAATTTATGGAAATACAATTGTCACCCACCTGTAAATGGAAAGCACAAGGGATATATGGATAAAGAGTTCATAGTGCGATCTTTTGAGCTGTTAATATCGTGTGCTTTTGCCCAAGCTTTCATCTGCCAAAAGAGACATAATGAGTAATGAGAAATTTTCTGGGACAAGTAATGGACCCATATCTCTTGAATTTAGAGCAATTTTGGAGCGTCCTACAACCATGCCGTGCCAGAACAAGAAGTATGGGACCCATATATTTTAGACTATATAATCTAACATAAATGAATATATACATATGTGTGCGCATGTGTGGAGCAATAATAGGCAAGTATATCGTTGTCTTTAGCCTCCAATATTTTTTAAGTGTAATAAATTGATATCCAAGCATATAACCATACCAAAGGAAAACGCAAACTAACTAAAATTAGATTGTCGAGGTTAAATAAAACTTGATATTCTAAAGTGACATAAATATTACATAATGTATAATAATTTATTTTAAATTTATTAGACAATATGATTACACCTCATCCATTCGTGGATAAGACAGAATCTATCGTAAGGAACCCGTGTTGTTTTAATTTAGATAAGCTTATCAAATTAAAAGTGCTATAAACAATATACCTAGATCAGCATAAAGCCTTTACCAAAAATTATAATTATGTATCTAGATTCTAGAACCCAGACTTGGCACCCATGATCTATACAAGTGTTTCCCGAGCTGGACCCAACTTTTGGCAGTTAGGGTTTGGGTCCACAAATCCTAAACCATTCCAGAGCCGGACTTGGAATCGATGCAAAATATTTTATAGATGGAAGTGTACAACTAACAAGATTTTAGTTGGAACTGCAAGTTATGGTCCAGGTCCAAGGATAGCACTTGCTTGGGTCTGGCCTAACCAAATAAGACCCAAGCTATAACTAGACAAGGTAGTCAAAGGCGCACTCGAGGCGTAAAGAGTTCATATTGCCCGAGGTGTGCGGCGAACATCCGAGCTAAGCGAGTCGCAAAAAAAAAAAAATTATATATATATATATATATATTATATAATATATATATAATATATATATATAATAGCCGGCAAACCAGCACACAAAATGATACCTACAAAAGGCCGAGTAAGAAAACATAAAAATCGACACCCAAAAGGACCCCCAAACATATCGAAATGGCTTCAGCTATGGGAACACCTAAGCTTGGCCTTGTCAGATTGCCTTGCAATCTCCCGAATAATCTGTGCCTCCGCAAAGGAGGACTCATATCTCAGCTTATTCCATATATATATTTTTTTATTTTTTTTTTTCCATATATATATTTTTTTTTTTTTTTTTTTTTTTTTTTTTTTTTTTTTTTTTTTCATATATATATATATATATATATATATATATTATATATATAAACCAAATAACGTAGCAAAACCAACAAAAAACATGTTATAACATAACCAAGTGAGCTAGCAATTAGCAATTGCACTCAACAAAACTAACAAGAATACGCATTCTCTAACAAGAAGTAACAAAATGAAAGAAACACAAATTGTAAAATAAAAGCGGAACAAATAAAAAAAGAGAAATTTTGAGTGGCACCCCACTTTATTTTGCCATATGCATGGTGCATCCCACAAGTTTACAATAATGTAAACACCCCCCACATTACACGGTTTCCGTTCAAAGTTAACAGTTGACCGATTTTAGACATAAATTAGGACCAAACTGCCCCTCACGTGTTGAGAGCAGTGAACTTAAAAATGGAAAACCCTAAACTACCCTTTATTCTCTAAACGACCCCCCTCTTCCCTTCAGAATTCCAATCGCTCTCTCTCTCTCTTCTACTCCCTCTTCTCTCTCGTCGACTATTCACCCTCACCGTTCGTCGACTTTTCACCCTCACCGTACTCCGACCTAGGAAAAATTAGAGTACAAACCGCGCTCTCTTTTTCTCTATTTTTCCCCTTTTTTTGACCAATTTTTGATCCATGCTCGATATTTTTTTTCCTTTCGATCAGATTTTGTAAGTGGAAGGTTTCCTCGAAATTCCATGGCGAACCAGATACCCCGGTAAGAAATTATTTAATTTTTCCTAAAGTGAATGAAAATTGTACACTGAAACTGAAACTTTTTGGGTTTTCCTAAAATAATTTATTTTTTCCTTTCGTTTAGATATAATTTAGGTTTCGTTTTTAGGGTTTTCCCCTAAAATTGTACACTGAAACTTTTAGGGTTTCCTTTAATGTACGAAACATATCATTTTTAGGTTTTGTTTTTAGGGATTTCCCTAAAATTGTACACTGCAATTAGTTGGTTTTCCTTTAATGCACTCTGAAATCGGTTTAGGTTTCGTTTTTAGGGTTTGTTTCACTTTAATGCACTCTGAAATTGTACACTTCATTTTTAGGGTTTGTTTCCCTTTAATGCACTCTGCAATTAGTTGGTTTCCCTTTAATGCACTCTAAAATTGTACACTTCATTTTTAGGTTTTGTTTTTAGGGATTTCCCTAAAATTGTACACTGCAATTAGAGAAATAGTTGGTTTCCCTTTTTTAGGGTTTGTTTCCCTACATTTTTAGGGTTTGTTTCCCTTTAATGCACTTTTAGGGTTTGTTTCCCTTTAATGCACTCTGCAATTAGTTGGTTTCCCTTTAATGCAATTAGTTGGTTTCCCTTTAATTGTACACTGTACTTAGATGGTACTGTACAATTGAATTAGGGTTCAACATGTGATATTTGTATGATAATGCACTCTGATATTTGTATGATATTGTAGGCTATTTGTATGATATTGTACTGTACTTAGATGATAATGCACTCTGATATTAGTTGGTTTCCCTTTACTCTAAAATTGTACACTGCACTTAGATGGTACTGTACAATTGAATTAGGGTTCAACATGTGATATTTGTATGATAATGCACTCTGATATTTGTATGATATTGTAGGCTATTTGTATGATATTGTACTGTACATGTGATATTTGTATGATATTGTACTGTACAATTGAATTAGGGTAGTTCAATTGCTCTTATGTACAATTCATACTGGGATGGTACTGTACAATTGAATTAGGGTAGTACAATTCATACTGGGATGGTACAATTCATATGCTATTGTATGATATTGTAGGCTCGTATGTACAATTCAGGTATGATATTTCTCTTATTGTTATGCTATTGTATGATATTTCTCTTAGTTATATGTGAAATTAAGGTAGTTCAATTGCTCTTATGTACAATTCATCTTATGTACAATTCATATGGTACAATTGCTCTTATGTACAATTCATATGCTATTGTATGATATTATGTTCAATTGCTCTTATGTCTATTTCTATTTGTATGCTATTGTATGATATTGTAGGCTATTTTAAGGGTAGTTATGTGCCATTGTATGTTATTATAGGCTATTTTAAGGGTAGTTGTACTGTTATACAGGAAGTACATGCTTAGGGTCCATTTTAAAGGTAGTTCAATTGCTGTTGAAGTGGACCCAGACTTTATAAGTCTGCTGGATTTACCCTATACAGTTGAAAGTAATCATTTGGAGGGAGTTTATAAGTAACTACTGGATTGATGAGTTGAAGAATGGGGAAACAGTGGAGCTCCTCACTGATGGTGGGTTGTTGGATATGTTTAGTAAACAACTTCCTGACAACAAAGGGGAAATACACATATTCTTAGAAGAATTTGGCTATCCTGCAAGTCAAGAGCAACAACCTACTGAGTCACTAACACCAAGCAAAACTAGGAGGAATCCTACTGAGTCACTAACACTAAGCAAAACTAGGAGGATTAAGAAAGTAGCCCACAAACCAGTTAGAAGACATGTCAAGAAGGGTCTTCATGAGAAGCAGTTGGATCCACTACCTAGTGACAGTGATGTGGATCTTCCTGAGGAGCAGCTGGATCAAATGCCCTCAAGGGTCTTCACTGCTGGAGGGTCTGACCAAGGGGCTCCAACACAGACAGAGGGTGACCAGGAATATGGGACACGGACAGAGACACAACCCTATGGAGATGAACCACAGGGTACTTTAGAAGAAGCAGATGAACCACAGGGTGAGGAAGAAGCAGATGAACCACAGGGTGAGGGAAGTAGCAGATGAACCATGGGGGAAGAAACCGAGTTCCAGAGGGAAGAGATGCAGAGAAGAAAGAAAGTTGCAATTGATGAACTTGATGATGAATAAGAATACCATAGTTGTGACTCAACTGATTCTGAACAAACTGGGGATGAGCTTGATGATTTGTACTCTGATGCAGAGATGGGTGAGGAGGAATACAGAGCTCCTGAGGTGAGTGATCTCTGCCTAGGCCAGCAATGGATGAATCCTACTGAGTGCAGAAGATTTTTAAGGTCATATGCGAGGTTTGAAATTAAATATGTTAAGAATGAAGGGAAGAGGATATGGGGTGTGTGTGTCAAGAAGAGACTTGTCCATGGATGTGCAGGGTTAGGATCTCACCTGATAAGACAACTTGTACACTTAGACAACTTAATGAAGAACACACTTGCAAGTACACATCAAAGCTGCAAAACAAAATGGCTAATAGCAAATTCATCTCTGAAGTTTTGGAATAGGACATTAAGGCACACCACAGTTCATGGAAAGCAAAGGACATTCAGAAGCAGATGTGGGCCAAGTTTACAGTGAAGGTCCCATATTGGAATGCATACAAGGCATTATTCAGAGTGAAGGAGATGTTGTTTGGGGGTTATGATGAGAGTTATAGAAAAACCCCAGAAGTTGCAAAGCAAGTTTTGAGAACCAACCCTGGGAGTGTAGCCTATTGTGGAAATGTAGCTGGGACAACAGAGTTTGGTTATTTATGCATAGGGTATGATGCAAGCTTCACTGGATTCATAAATGGATGTAGACCTTTAGTTGGTTTAGATGGGTGTCATCTGAAAGGGAAGTATGGGGGGGTATGCTTGTCTGCAACAGCTCTAGATGGCAACAATGGGTTGTTCCCACTTGCTATTTACCTCTGCACATCTGAAAGTGAACCTACATGGGTCCACTTTCTTAGTATGATCAAACACAAGCTGCTGCAACATCCAGGAGAGTTTTCTTTCATATCTGATAGGCAGAAAGGCCTAGGCAATGCTATTGACAAAGAATTCTATGGGCATCCCCACAGGTTTTGCTTCAGACATTTCTACAAAAACTTCAAGTCCCACATCAATGGTAACCTACAGATGAAGCATCTTACATGGGGTGCAGCTAGAGCCTATAGACAAGTAGATAATGCTAAGTAGATTGCAGCAATAGCTCAACAATGTCCAGATGGTTTTCAGTATATGATGAAAGAGCACATGAGCAGATGGTGTAGAGCATACTTTGACAAAACAACAAAGTGTGAGCACATAACAAATAATTTTTCTGAGAGCTTCAACAATTGGATAGGAGAAATTAGGGAAAACCAATCACTATGATTGTGGAGATGTTTCACTTGATGGTCATGCAATTGACTTATGAAAGGAAGATTACTTCTAGAGCATAGGGTGAGCATGACTTGACTCCAAGGACTGCAAAGATCATTGAGCAGAGGTCAAGGCAAGTCAACAAGTATCAGGTTAATGGTGCTGATGATGGGCTGTTCTGTGTCACTAGTGTCTTCTCCATTGAGAACAGATGGACAGTTGACATTAATGGAAAAAAAAAAATGTGACTGTGTATGGGATTTAACTGGGATCCCCTGTGTGCATGTTGTTGCTGCTTTGCTACCTAGCAGGCCTACATGGTCAATGTAATACCTTGTGCACTAATATTTATTGTTATACACTGTCTTCTCCAATAAGTCTCTATCTTTTGTTATTGTTATACCTTGTAGTGGTGTACACTAATAGTTATTTGTCTTCTTGCAGGTTCACAAGTCACTACTATCATGCCAGTACCTACAAGAAGGCGTATGCTGGAAAGATTGTTCCATTGCCTGAACAAAGCCTATGGGATCAAGTAAGTCAAAGAATTCTAGTAGTAGTGCTTCTCCTTGTTTTCAAGTTCTGTTGTCCCTTGTGTGTTTCACTTATCCAGATTACATTCCTTTAATAATTTCAAGTTTTTCTCCCTCTATATGTTTCACTTCTCTATGTTGCAGCCACCATATGCGGTTGGTCCACCTGCTAAACATAGGCAACCTGGGACGCCAAGGGGTGTTAGAAGGAAGGAGGCAGATGAGGCACCAAGACCTGCCAAGAAGCAAAGGATTTGTGGGAGGTGCAAGCTACTTGCTGATCATAATGCTAGAGGGTGCCAGGGAGGACCAGTTGGAGGAAACAAGAAGATACCAAGGGCACCAAGACCACCAAAAGAGCCAAGACCTGCAAAGATTCCAAGGAGTAGCAACACTGTTTACAAGAGGCCAAAGGTTTCAAGAGGCCAAAGGAAGAAGGCACCACAACAATCAGGTGATTCAAACTACAAGGAGCTCCAGTGGCAAAAGACATTATAGGATGTCAGGCCTTCTTGTGAAGTTAGCATTTTGTGAAGTTAGCATTTTGTGAACATTTTGTGAAGCAGCAGAAGCAATAGACATTTTGTGAAGTTAACATTTTGTAAAGTTGAATATCATAGCAACAACAGTAAAGTGCAGTAGACTAATGTAATCTGCAGTAAGGACTCAAGACATTTTGTGAAGTTGACATTATGTGAAGTGAAGTAAACTAATGTGAAGTGAACTTGACATTATGTGAAGTGCAGTAGACTAATGTAATCTGCAGTAAGGACTCAAGACACTATGTGAAGTTGATCATTTTGTGAAGTGAACTGACATTTTGTAATCTGAATTTTTGTTCAATTCATATGTGAAGTGAACTGACATTTTGTAATCTGACATTTTGTTCAATTCATAGTGAACTTACATATGTGAAGTGAACTGACATTTTGTAATCTGACATTTTGTAATCTGACATTTTGTTCAATTCATATGTGAAGTGAACTTACATATGTGAAGTGAACTGACATTTTGTAATCTGACATATTGTAATCTGACATTTTGTAATCTGACATTTGTTCAATTCACAAGAAGTATTCTGCAGCATTTACCTGTACACTGCATAGCATTTGGACCTGTACATTGCATAGCATTTTGTTAAATTGTTCAATTCACCTGTACACTGCATAGCATTTTTGTTCAATTCACAAGATGTATTCTGCAGCATTTTTGTTCAATTGTAATCTGCAGCATTTTGTAATCTGCAGATTACCATATTCTTGTGAAGCTTCTTGTGAATTTCAACTTTTCATAGCAAAATACAAGATTCCATATAGTCAATCAATCAATAAATATGTTTTGAATCAATCAATATGTCACATAGCAAAATACAAGATTCCATATAGTGGATCAAATACAACATTTCAGATTACAACTTCACATAGCAAATTTTCTTCCAAAATTTCTACATAACTCTTCTAAAGTAGTGTTCACTACAATTTGAACTGGAATTTCAGAGTTAGTGTCAATAGCCGTAGCCTCATTCAACCATTGGAATGCATTGTTGCACTTCAGGCATTGCAAGAATCTTCTACCCTTGCTGTGACTCCTCTTTGACATTAAGATGACTCTCCTTCCTCCACAGTTTGGATTAGGGCAAGTGGTTTCTTGCCAAGGACAATTTCTCTTCCAATGACCTAGGTCACCACATTTGAAACAACCTCCCCTTTGAGTTGTTGAACTTGAAGCTCCGGAGCTTGAACCCAAAATTGCCACATCCAGCCATTGAAAATCCGAGCAGAGGGGGCACTTCAAAAATTTGCGGCCGGGATTTGCTTATGTATTGGACTTCGAAACATACCTAATTCCCCTGCAACTTCCAATCTTGCACGGTGAGCTCAAAAAAGAACACTCGTCTGCTACGTGGGTGTTCATCGAGCATATTTGACATTTGTCCTAATCAAAAGAGAAAATTCCACGATTTGAGACAAACAAAACACAAAAATAAAAGCTTTCATATATTAAAGGAAAAACACAAAATCAATTTAAGCGTCGGCCATGAGCGTTGGGGAAGCTTCGGATTTTCAATGGGAAGAGAGATTTGGGGGTTAGGTCATAGAAAGAGAAGAGAACGTGATCTGCTAATGTAGGAAACAAGAAAGGGTACTTTAGGTATTTCAAAACTTATTTTTAACATCTCAGAACTTCTCTGAACAAAGGAGGGTAGTTTGGTCAGAAATTATACCACAAAGCGGTCAACCGTTAATCTTGAACGGAAGTGGGGGGTGTTGTACATTATTGTAAACTTGTGGAGTGCACCTTGAAAATGGTAAAATAAAGTGGGGTGCCACTCAAAATTTCTCATAAAAAAATCATTCATCTTCATCAAACTCCATCAAATCATTATCACCACCAATACTCCCATTACTATCATTTTCTGTTAGGTGAGCCCACATAGCCAAAATAAAGAGCAAATACAGAAGGAGCGTCTTTAGTTGTTAGCGTCTTGCTGCGAGGCGCGCTTGGAAAAAGGCGCCTCACCTAGTGAGATGTGAGGTGGAGCTCGTAGACTACTCTGAACTAGATTAATAAAAAGATATTAGGAATGCTATCTTGATCCGGAATCCAACTATATATATATATATATATATATATATATATATATATATATATATATATATATATATATATATAAGAAATAAAACCAAATAACGTATCAAAACCAACAAAAAACATGTTATACCATAACAAAGTGAACTAGCAATTAGCAGTTGCACTCAACAAAACTAACAAGAATACGTATTCTCTAACAAGAAGTAACAACATGAAAGAAACACAATTGTAAAATAAAAGCAGAGCAAATAAAACAATCATTCATCTTCATCAAAGTCGATCAAATCATTATCACCACCAATACTTCTATTACTATCATTTTCTGTTCGGTGAGCCTACATAGCCAAAATAAAAAGCAAATACAGAAGGCACGTCTTTAAGTAATTAGCAGTTGTTAGCGTCTTTTTGCGAGGCGCGCATGGAAAAAGGTGGCCTCGCCTAGTGAGATGTGAGATGGAGCTCGTAGACTACTCTGAATAAAAAGATATTAGGAATGCTCTCTGGAATCCAACTCTAACCTTAGATACAACCTACATTTTATATGCATTGAGCTTCTTATTTTATATTAGGAGCATGTTCATATCCAATCACGCAGGATTTATGTGGACCTGTGATTTAAGTAAATTTTAATTTTGAGTTGAGGCCAAGTAATATATTGTCACGATACAATAATATAGTAATAGGTATTACTTATAGTAAATTGAAAATAAATTTTAAAGTTATATTATGTAAACATATAGTACAAGGGTTCCTTTCATATCAAGGTTTGCAATATCAATAGGTATCGACGGTTTCGGATCGGAGTATTAGGTTCTCCGTTCGAAGAGCCAAAAATGATTAAAAATTAAAAAGCTAGAAGAAACATCTTAGAAAGTTTTATATATTATATGTTGTTTCTTGTTAGTTTTATATGGAATAATATTCAATATCGTTAAATCGTTCACCCAAAATAGATATTATTGCTTGGTTATATGCCTTTACACAGTACAACCACGATAAATACTTTTGAAGGGAATATTATTAAATGGATGAATGTTACGAATTTATAGATATAAAAATTCGACAAATAATAATGGTTATAATGCCGACATGGAATCTTATCGACACATACATTTTCGATCTTGGACATAACCAATTCATTCTAATAACTATATGTCCATACTTCTCTTCTTTTGCTCAATTTTTCTCACTGGAAAAAAGAATCCCCAACATCCGTATCGATCTATATCAATAGAGGACACTATCAGATCGGGATAAGCATCCCGTAACCAATATGTATATATATATATATATATATATATATATAAAAGAGGAAGGATCAGCATCTCCGCTATTAAACATCCTCGAATGTTCCCGAAATAACAACCGTTAGATCTGTCTTTTTGGCCCGAAAGCCTGATTGGACTTTGGGTTCATGCTAAGCTATCATCCAGAGATCATTGTGTTCGGTGTTTTGCCTCCCTCTGGGCAAAGACATTGTGTTGGCTTCTTGGTTTGTTTCTCATGTTTGGATTTGTGTTACGCGAGATATCGCGGGATTTGAGCGGTGATGTAAGCTTGCTTAATTCGGTCAGATTGAATGGTTTATGGAGTATGGCTCGTTTGTATGCTTATATCGATTAAGAAGTTCGTGTATCACATCAAATCGTCTGTCTGAGACATGGTTCAGTATTTGTTCGGTCAAGACAGGTGACTTTTTTTTATGGTGGACGAATTTCATCCTTCGCTCCTTTACCTTCATACTTAATGAATTGATTTGTATGTCTAGTTCTTTATGCTATGAGTTTGTTGCATGCTAATAAAAAGAACCAAGACAAAAGATATTAATAAGGTTGTTGTTAGATATATATCATACGAACTATAGTGTTGTTTATGCTTTTAATGCGGAGCATAGTGTTGTATGTATCAGATTATATATCGTATTGTTTATGCAGGAAAGAAGAATAGTAAGGATGTGGTTCGGTGCCACGGTATAGTAAGGATGGGTCGCCAATCCGATCATCGAATAGAAGTGTGTATGTGGTGCAGTACCACAAAACTGTTGAGTTGTGGTATGGTGACACGGTAGATTTGGGACCTATGGGTCGCCAATCGAAACATGGTATGGAGTGTGAATATAATGATTATGATCTATTATACAAGTAGAGATTGGTGTTGTTTTATGTTCAATTTATGTACCATGTATATATTTATAGTTGATAAATTATTCATGCATATTATATGGTCATGGACAATTTAAGAACAAAGTTATGCTTTTCTCGAACGGTTTCAGGATCCACCGGAACCGATTTGGCTTAGGAAGAAATTATGTCAAACGTGCTTCATGCACAGGATATTGTGGGACCTTTAGTGGAGCTTGCTAGCGGAAGTGGAAGGGCGCGTCACAATACATATATTTCAGGATCTTTGGTGGGACTAGCTACCTGCACGTAAATGATCGTTGTCTTACCAGGAAAATAGTCCAATATAGCTTGTGGCCTCAGTGACCTTCATATAGTTAGGCTGCATGCTAATGTCATGCTTGCAGGCTTAACTATTTGGTCGCGAGGACGACACACGCGCGCGCACACACACACACACACACACACACACACACACATATATATATATATATATATATATATATATATATATATATTGTGAAGGCTAACGAATGTCTTATGCAATAACACAGATTATGACACATTTATGTATTGTATTGATATCAATGAAATGAGAATTATGGTAAGTATTGGGTAAGATCAACTGTATTGAATGACACATTTATGTTTATAGACACATACTTGCTATGCCATGTTACCTGTCCTAAGGTAATATTAGAAAGATCACATTTATATATGCCTACACTCACTTATTTAACGTGTTACTTTTTTGTTGAATTGGCTAAAGGCCACCCACCAGTACACGGTAATGTATTGACCCCAACCCCCCAGGTGCGGAGTGCTGCTTAGACGTGCTGAAGCATTAGAGCTGCTTGAAGATGTGCAGCTGAAGATGTCGTCTTTTGTTTATAGAGGACATAATATATGGAACAGTACTGGTTGTATGAGCGCATGAGTTGTAAGCTTTGAGTATCGTAATGGTATTGAGATTCACTATTTGTAATCAAGTTGTTCTTTGGCCTAGCGTCATCGTAATTTTGATGCAAATTATCAATAAAGAGAATCATGTTTCATATATCTTGTGTCTAGAGATGTTCTATCGACTGTGTTTTGATCTTGCCTTGTCTAAGTGCAATTCGGGCTTGTACATCATCACGTCGAATGACGACTTTTGGTCCTGCGGAATCGGGATGCGACAATATTATTGCTCCTTATTAGTGCATTTATTAGTCTACGTTAGCCATGTCCAAACCATCTAAGACGATTTTCACTCATCTTGTATCCTTAGTTGGCGTCAATATCCCCACGAATACACTCATTTGTTATCCTATCGTTTAATGTATTTTCAGTCATCTATCTTAGCATTCTCATTCGACTATACTAATTTTTTGGACATGTTTCTTTATTATCCGATGCTTTGATCCATATAACATAGTTGGTCTATAGCAATCTTATAGATTTTACTTTTAACTTCAAAGGTATCATGTGATCAAAAAGTACTCCAGAAGTGCTCTTTCATCTCAACCATCATATTTTAATTATATACACAATATCCTTCTCATTATTTCCATCATGATGAATAATTATCCTACATACCGAAAACTATCACTACTAGATATCTTGTCTATCTATATGTACTTCTCCCTCATTTCTCAAACTTTTGGTTTAAGTTACAGTTCATGTATTTTATTCTTGTCCTAGTAATTTTAAAATCCTTAGATTCCAAAGTTTCTCTTCACACCTTTATTTTAGCATTTACCCTTCTTTACTCTCATTGACCAACATAATATCATCAGTGGCATTATATACCATTGAACCTCCTCCAGGATATGCCATGTCATTCCATCCATAACTAGCGCAACAATGTAAGAACTTAATATGCAAAAATGTAAGGAGTTATGTTTGATCCTTGATGCAAGCCAATGATAAGCCAAAATGGTTTGATATCTCCACTAATGGTTCGTATTCGCGATGTTGTTGTAACTGCATTTTATAAATCCTTAATAATCTCAATATAGCTACTAGAAATTATTTCTTCTCCAAAGCCCATAGTATTATCTCCCTAGGAGCACTATCATAAGGTTTTTTTTAAGTCGATAAAAAAACATATATATTTTCTTTTTCTTCTAAATATTTTTATTAAACAATTAGAAAATATATTTTTTATATCCAATAACATGTATCTATTACCTACGTAACCGAACTTGAGTGGCTCTTGTGGTTACCGAGAAGAGGTATAAGATCCCGGCTGGGTGGTAGAAGATCAAAGGATCGAGCCACGGGGACGTATTATTCCTTCCATTTATTTGGTGGGAGTTGAGGGCAGTGGACCCAACAGGCATGCAATGCAACATGCACTAAGTCCCGTGCATATCGTCGGACATCTCAAAAAAAAATCTATGTACCAATCTCTCTCTCTCTCTCTCTCTCTCTCTCTCTCTCTCTATATATATATATATATATATATATATATATATATATATATATATACATGCTATTGGATATAGAAAGTATACTTTCTAATTGTTTAATAGAAATATTTAGAAGAAAAAGAAAATACATATGTTTTTTTATCGACTTAAAAGAAAGCTTATGATAGTGCCCCTAGGGAGATAATACTGTGTGGGCTTTGGAGAAGAAATATAATTTCTAGTAGCTATATTGAGATTATTAAGGATGTATAAAATAAAATTATATATATATATATATATATATATATATATATATATATATATATTGGAATAAGGGTAAATTTTATTCCACGCAAATCGCAGTAAAGGTATTACAATACACTATTCTCACATCTCTCCCTCCCCAGTTAAGGGGCCATTACAGATACATCGAATTCTATATTATGTAGAATTCCTACTGGCGGAGTAGCCAGTCCCTCAAAGATACGCCTGTTGCGCTCCCTCCAGACATGCCAAACTGATGCAGCAAGTCTAACTCTAGCCAACTTGGCCCAACCAGGGTCCATGTCTCGGCGATCTCTGATCCAGTTGAGGATCCCCCGTATATCTCTGGCACTGCCAACTCCACCCATCGATCGCATGCACTGCTCAGACCAGATGTGCCAAGTCAACGGACACTCAAAGAATAGGTGGCCCATAGATTCCACGTCACCCGTACAGAGTACACACTTCGGATCTGGAATCTGCATTCTAAACCTGAGAAGTCTGTCCCGCGTCATCAACCTGCCTAGAAGGAGTCTGTATGAACAAAGCTGCATTTTGCGAGCAATCCCCTTCGCCCAGATAAAGTCATACTCCGCAATCCTGTCATGTGGAGTCCGAACCAGATTGTAGCAACTTTTAAAACTGAATATCCCTGACCCTCCAACCGAACCAGGGTCAACCCATCTCCAGGAGTCCGCAGGCTGGCTAGTATCAATAGTAATCTGACGAATCGCCTCTCCAAACTGAGCCGTGAATGGATACTCATCAGGCCTCCAGCTCCCATCCCTGATGATCCGACTACATTTCACCCCCCTGCTCAACTCTCTGTCCATCTGTGCACCCAAGATCTCCAAAAGGGAACCATTAGCCATCCACGGGTCTAGCCAGAGATCAGTGTTCGCACCATCTTTCATAATTCTGCATATAGCTGACTGTAGAACCGGTCTGCACCTAAGGATAGCCTTAAATGAGACCGAAAAATTGTTATCAATCCTGCATGTCCAGAAATTCGTCCGCCGCACATATTTGCTAGCCAGCCTCTCTGCCCAAAGGGAACCTCCCTTGATGAACTGCCACGTCATCCTCACCCCAGATGCCTCCCTAACCGTCCGAAGAGGTCTCCTTCCTCCCAGGTCTGACAGAGTTGTTCCCAAGCGATCGTATGCATACCTCCTCTCCAGATGAAATTAGCACAAATGGACTCCACCTTTGTTATGGTAGCTACCGGAATCTGGATCGACTGCAACCAGAACATAGCAATGCCAGAGATAACAGACCTCACCAGTTCAATACGGCCACCAAAGGACAGTCCAGCTGCCTGCCAGCCTTCCACTATCCTTTGGGCAAAATCCACCAGGCTGAGGCAATCCTGATCCCTAGCATAATTGACCTTCAACGAAACCCCCAGATACTTCACCGGTAACTCTCCTTTCTCCACTCCCAGAGCAAGGGCCCGTTCCTCCTTGAGGGTGCACTGAGAGCTGAAATAAATCCTGCTCTTCTCCCTATTCAGCTGAAGATCGGACAGCCTCCCAAACTCCTTCATAATATCTGAAAGCGCCCTCATCTCCCTCATAGATGGATGCAGGAATACCAAGAGGTCGTCAGCATATATCAAGTGAGACACCACCGGCTTGACCTGCCTGAAAAGAGGGACAATCTTCCTACTATGCACAGCCAGGTCCATCATACAAGTGAAGTACTCCATCACCAGAGTGAACAGGTACGGGAAAAGGGGATCCCCCTGCCGCAGTCCCATGTTGCTCTTGAAGCATCCATATGGAGTACCCTGTATAAGGACCGAAAATGTGGGGGAGCATATGCACTCCCTCACCCTCGCCACCCATCTCTCATCAAACCCCATAGCAAGCATAAGGTGGCAAAGGAAGTCCATGTTGACCGTGTCATAAGCTTTCCGCAAATCTAGCTTCACAAAGGCCTTCATCCCCCCCGGCTTGTTGAAATCTCTCACCATCTCATGAGCAAGAAGACTGTGCTCAGCAATCGAGCGCCCCTTGATGAAAGCCGCTTGAATATAAAAGTACACTTTCTAATTGTGGAATGATAATTATTGCTTAAAGAATAATTCTTCGCGAACAAAAAAATGATGCAAGACTAGAAGGTTTCATTCCAAGTAACGACTATAGAGAGAACCAGTTACTAAGACAACTACGACGGACCGAATTATTACCAACAAACTTTTCGAAATCCAAGAAAAAGATAAAACTTAAAAGCATAACCAAAGGCGAAAAGAACTTATTACCAGATAACTTAGAATACGAAACCTTTCATCAATCGAGGAAATTATTGCCAAAATAGACGTTCTTGAGATGCCATCCTTATTTTCAGCGGAAACATCACATTCAATTCCAGTTCCAGAGTCTACAACTTTTACAACTGGTACTCTAGCTTGCAAGATCGGTGAAACTTGGGAAATATAACCCTTGCCTGCAATCTCATAAAGAACTGGTAAGTCATCCTGCAAAATATCTAAACATCAAATCAGAAAAGTTAAAATAAGTAGTAGTTCCATATTCAAAAAAACACTTTTAACAAATTTAAGAAATGACAGATTCATTGAGCACTGACCACTAAAAGGCAAAACCACCACTTTGAATAGTAAATCAGAGAACAAAAAGATATACATGTTGCCACATAAATAAGAACCTCAGCAATAAAGCTAAAGGAATAAGAACATTGGAAAAGAAATCAGTCAGCTTTATGGAATTGGTCATTTCGTTCATAAGTACAACAACACAATGGATTTATTGCCACTGACTTGCGAATACATGGCGACGTTATCTGTTGACCCCTTTGATCAAGGACTAGATATTTCCACAAAGGTAAAATAAATCCACTAGTTCAGAATTATTAGTGAAGCTGACTTGATAAACCCAAACAAACAAACAAAAACATTTTCACGCCTTAAGTTCTTCTCTCAATTCCAATCTACTGCTTATTTCCTTTATAACTTCTGCAGCATTCTTATTCTCTTCTTGTGATTCTTCTCTATTTCTTGTTTGCATAGGCTGGTCTACTTCTATCATTGCTTTCTTAATTCAACTTTCATAACTATTACCTTTTGCTTTTTAGATTATAAGGATTTACCCCCCTTCATAAAAGATTCATATCCCTAACACCAGGCTTATGTCTTCAACCCTTCATAAAGCATTAATTCTCCAAAGGTGTGATTGGCAACTTCCACCATGATCAGTCTCATCTCCACTTGTATTTTCATCAAATCCATATCACAACCAAGTCCAAACATGCTAAGTTATTATTGCTTATTTGGTTGATTTTCTCTGGAGTATGTTAAGTAGAATCCATAGATGGATGGGATGACCTCTTTTATGGTATCTGTTACATTACCCTTGACACCAGCCGAAATAATTACCAGCCTATCCTTCTATGACTCACAAAATAACTCTAGTAATATAATGACCCCAATGGTAACTCAGTTATTAATTTATTCACGATGTCCTTATAATTAAGTTGTTATGTTGTGCGGAAGTCAGCGAGCATCTCTATGAGTGTCCATGCACCTGTGCTCTATATTCTATCATTTTTTTTCATTTTTTTTTGTGTGTGGTGGGGGGGTGGGGCTAATTTCCAATATGTGACCTAATGCAGAATTGACAAAAAAGATCCGAAGTACTACTTCCACAACCCCACACTCAAAACCACTATATGTTCTTTTCTGTCTAATCACATTCGATTCAACCAATGTGCTAACTTTACTTGGTCATTAAAATGCTAATCCAACGTAAAAATGACTATATTATATCCCTCTTTAAAATACTCATTAAGAATTAGCCCACAAGAGAATAGTTAAATTTCAACAAAGGCAGTATAATCACTCATGCTCTCCCTCTCTCTAACAAACAGCATATACAATTCAAAAGCACATTACTTTAATAATTTATTTAAATCACACGCCACAGAACCATGTTTGCTCCCCCCTTAACATAGTCTACTTCCTAGTTCTACTTGTGTAAAGATCTTCGGGCTGAAAAAGGAGTATATATGATCTGATTATTCGTTTCCTACGTGAGGTTGGTTCAGCGGTTCAGCATGGGTATGCGTTGAACATGAGTACGCATATTCACATGGAAATTGAATATTAAAATTTAAAATCATGCCGAATATTTATCTTGACAAGCTGATCCGATCTCCTATTTCAAATATGCATACCTACATTACTCAGTCCTGCAAGATTCTTTATATTCTAAATAAATTGATAAATCCAATTTCCATTTCCTGTTGTCAAATATCACATGTTATGTTCCCATAACAACCCCCTCCCCCACCCCCAAATTGTTTCTTAAGACAACAATTACTTAATCGAGTTACACACTTTCTTTAATTAGTTGTCGTATTGATAACCCAAAATGAGGGCGTCCTCTTGCGCGATGGTAAGGCTTGTTATTTGCATCCTGGACAATGCAGGTTTAAGTCACGGAAAGAGCCTCTCCATACGTATGGAGGTAAGGCTGCATACATCTTAACCCTCCCCAAACCCTGCGTACAGGTATAAGCGGAATCCTCGTGGCATTAGACATCCTTTTTATTGATAACCTAAAATCTTCCTTTATTACCACGCATTGACCATTAATTTAGTTTACAATTTTTAGTTCTCACCAAATAATTAGGATTTGTGAATTGTATAATCTAAGAGCATCCACAGTAGAGACACTCCAAACACACTCTAAATTATTGGAAATTGTGTAAATTACTACTTTTAAGTGTCTTCTTGACATTGGCACACAATGGTACACTCCAAACAAATACTCCAAATTAACCTCCTTTTTTCCTTTCCTCTTTATTTTATTTTCTTCCTCCCTCTTTTCCCTCTTTATTTTCCTTCCACGTTACTAAGAACGATTAATTTTGGTGGACCCAACAATTAATGTAGAGGAGCTAGGGCATGCTCCAAATCTAGAGTGTATCTTAGTTTTCTAGCAATTTTCAAGTATGGACAAGTACCTACTGCAACTTTCAAGTGCTATAAAATTTGACTAAAGTCAAAATGTAGCACTTGAAAAATCTCTCATTGTTGATGCTCTAACTAATACTACCACAATAAATTGCAAAAAGAACAATTTCAATATTCTAAATTGTTCCGCAAGGAATATAGAGAAGTATTACAGAAGATGAAAGGTAAGGACCTGCTCATGCATGTAGACAAATGAAGGGCTATCTTCTGAATGTTGAAGCTTAATTCTTCTTTTTCAAGAGTCATAATGCATGTGCTTTAACAACAGACATTTAAAAATACAATATAACTGCAGACCATGGTAGTCAAAGGCGCGCCTCGGAACAAGGCACAGCATCTACGCCTCGCACATCACTAGGCGAAGCACATTTCACCGGATGCTGCCAAGACGCGTCTTAGGTGCGCCTTTCAGCAAGACGCAACAAAGAAAGGCGCGTCTTATATATTTTTTGTTTTTTACAAAAAAAGACATGGAGATAGCCCTTACCTCATACAAGTGGTAGGGAGGTAGCCCTTTCCACAGTTGCCAAAGTTGGCTACAGTTGAACTTGAAAAACTAAAATTTACTAAAAGCGTGGTAGAAAAAATACAAATTCTTATTAGTTTTGTTGAGTATTATTGTTGCTATGCTAGTTCATTTGGTTATGTTAACATGTTTTTTGGGTATTAATATGTTATTTAATTTTATTTCTTACGTTACTAATTTATTTATGTATATTTTTATTATTTTTTGTTTTGCGCCTCACTTCACTCGGACGCGCGCCTTAAGTGCGCCTTGCGCCTCGGGCGATATAGACCCTTTGCGTCTCGAGTGCACCTTGCGCCTTTGACTACCTTGCTGCAGACTCTAACAAAGGTGTTGCAAAATAATACTATTAAATAGAAGGAATAATACGTTTCCCCGTGGGAACGAACCCACCTCATTGCCACTTGAGACACACACACACAATGTCTTTATTAATCAATGTCTATATAGATTTATTTATTTATCAAGGTCTTTAACCCAAAAAATTTAACTCAGTTGTTTGAATCATTTTCCTCCTTTCAATTATATGTAAACTAACAAAAATCATATCCTCCTTTAAATCTCAATCCATGTTCGTTTAAGCCTAACTTTATTCCTAACGGCTCCCTTGATTTCTATCTTATGGCTACTTACAGGGCCAGCAGCATTTTTGAGGCACTAGACCATTCCTAAAAATGAGGCCCTCATCCCTCTATATAATTTTTTATATAAATCCAAAATCCAATAAATATAAAATACAATATAATTAGTTCATGAATACACATATTATCACCAAGATCCAATAAATTAAGCAACTCCAACTTCTAATTTTATGACATTAAATGAAACCAAATAACACTAAACTAAATCTAAGAAGAAAAAAAAAATCCATAATCTTCTCGCTTTTGATGTGCAAAATTGTCAATTAAATCGTTGTGATCAAGTTTAGCTGTCATTTTTTTCTCAATAGATAACATGGACAAGTCATTCAATCTGTCACGCCCCGATCCCGCTAAGGTCGTCCGCCTTACCTGGATCCCCGCGGGATCGTTCGTCCTCGCTAAGGCGTGATGCCGTGCAAGCCTAAGTTGCGCTTGCACAAGGCCAAGTACCTGCACAAAACAACTAGTCAAGCAAAACAAACACACGCACCCATTTATTGCAGAAAATCAAATATTGGACACAGAGATTTGAAATGAAAATACTTCTTTTATTGATAAACTTGATAGGAATACAAGTACAAAACTTTGCATACTCATATTTGCCTTATCTTGGCTACATGATTCTCTTTAAACTCACTTTTGAAAATAGTCACAATACCCATACATCATATCCCTTTATTACATTCTGGAAATGTAAAGACACCTTTAAAGGAAAAGAAACTTGCAACTTTGACTGAAAATGAAAAGAAGTTTCGAGGCAATCCACAGCTCTACTGGACTAGACGAGCTTTAGTGCCTCACTTGAAATCCCCCTGTCTCCTTTGCTTTCTGAAAAGGATGTTCACAACATGGATCAGCACACATCATGTACTGGCGAGCGGCTCTTCGTCGAAACTCAAAAATATCTGCACTAATTCAATATGTGAAGCTACATATTTACTAGTGATCTTTCTACTTGTCTAGATTCTTTTTAACAATTCATAAAAAACATGACAGAAGAATATTTCATAACCAACTTACCCATCGCCGACAGTCATCCCTGCACAAGACATGTTAGCACAATTTGCATAACGAATAAGATGTTTCAATCTTGCAGATATTGAAGTTCATACTTAGGGTTATGCATGTGGCCTATCTACATGATGGTCCACGGGGTCATTTTCTATGATTAGCCGCTGTGACTCTTTGGTTCAGCTCGTCGCTAAGGACTCAGATGTCGGCTACCCTTTTAACATGAGGTCTCTTTTACCTCAGGGTGCTCTTAATCTCTCTTAGGCCGAGTGGTTCCAGGCGCCCCCAGATACCACCCGAGAGACAGATTTTACCTTGTATACAAGTTGTCCGAGACCAATACATGCTCTAGCAGTTCTATCAAATGTATAAGATTTTGTTTACGGGCCAGGACACATTCATTTCACGTCTTAACAGATATATGACATGTTCATTTCATGCCTTACTCTTATTCCTCTCAACATGTACAAGTCCGTCTGCACATGTCTACACTTTTATAGCATACTAGCAACAGAGCATATGATCATTCATTTGAAACAGATGTTTAGCAGCACTTGAACAAGCATTCAATTCGATTCATTTATCTTCTCTTATCTTTTGTTATTGTGGTATCGTTGATCATAGGAACGAGACAACAGAGTGAACTAGAGATCATTTTTATTAGGACGTACAAATAAATGCAAGCCCGATTAGAGCAACTCACCAAAATGAATCTTAGTTGAGAGAAGAAGGGACTTCACGCGCCATTCACGTCCTGTGTATGTCTATGTGTCCCCCTGCATAGGCACCAACATTCGATTAGCATACTTCGGTCTCTTTCTCTCAAGATTCGGAATGAATGCGATATCCGATAAAAGCGAACAATGAAAACCAATCATCGAAAACCAATACGAAAACGCATTCATCAAAACCAAGCAGCGAAAGAAAACATCCAACGAAAACTATTGGACTCATTTCAATAGAAGCCGATCCATCAGTTGGAAAGGTTCATTGCATTTCATCCCGTGATCAATCGATACCGGCAATGGTTTTTCCAAATACTCAGTTCGAGACCGAGTCAGCAAGCCGTGGGTATTACATAGTGGACCGCGAGGAGCGGGACACTACATAATAACGCACTGAGAAAAAGTTTTGTCCTCAAAACTTAAGATATAAACTCACCTCCACTAGAATTGCCATCAGTATCAAGGAGGCGAGGCTATAGACACGCGTTGTCGCATTGTTGGCGTTCCGCAACTGCTGATTGTGAGGATTGTCTCGAATCGGCGGTGGGTCTCTCAGCGGCCCACGCTCTTCAGTATCGTTTCGGTTTCTCTTCTGACAATTTCTGACGACGTAACCCTGTTGGCCACAATTGAAACAAGCTTTATTGGCGACACGACAAACTTCCTTGGTGTGTCCACGCTTTCCACAGTGACTGCATTCCAAACCTTTCGCATAGCGACAGTCTTCATTCGCGTGTCCTCGTCGACCGCAGTGGGTACAGATTATTTCATTTCGTGGTTCCCCATCGGTCTTTTTCTCACCATCGTGGTGTCTCTTAGTAGGTTGATTGCGACCGTACTGAATCTTTGTTGACGCTTTCCTCAGGCTGAATTGTTCTACCTGCAGCGCCGCCTCAAAGGCCTGAGAGTACGACTCACATTCTCGGTTCAGCACGCTCAACTGAATGTCGTCATTCAGACCTTCAACGAACTGATCTATGTGGACTTGCTCCGTTGGTAACATAACAGCAGCAAAATTTGCCAGCTTGGCAAGTTCAGATTCATAGTCCTCCACGGACATATCTCCTTGTTTCAGAGTTATGAAGTCATTCTCCATCTTTTTACTCATGGCTAGAGGCAGATACTGATCCAGACATGCCTTCTTGAACGAGGCCCATGAAATTTTTCCATTCCTAGCCGTTGCACGCTGTGTCGGCTTTTTCGCCTTCCACCAGTCTTTTGCCCGCAGACGTAGTAGCAGAGCGGCACACAATACCTTCTTGCTACTCGGAACTCCTACGAATGTGAACAGACTTTCCGTTTTATCGATCCAGTCCACCACCTTATTTGGTGATGTCATGCCCTCAAATTCCGGAGGTTTCATATACAAGAAGTCCTTTGGCTTAAAGGAAGAGTGCCTTGGCGTCGGCTGGGGTTCGTCACCATCCACGGGCTCAATCTCGGGTGTACCCGTCGGTTTGGTTGCTGCGGTGGTATTTCGATTTCCCGCTAGCGAAGTTACGAGCTGAGTCAAGGCATCCAGTTGTTTTTGCTGGACCTCCAGTCGGGCCTGTTGTATCTGGCCACATTCCTCATTATCCTGCCTCTGTAGTTCTATCATGGTCATGATCCGCTCTATCGGATCGGTTGAGCCAGATGGTCGAGGAGGACATTTCTCTACAAAAGATTATAACTTCTGTCAGTCTCATAAAATATTATGAACTTATTGTATGGGACATTGGTTTTCATAACTCAAAATCGGGACCTTTTTAAGCCATCAAAATACTTTATATATATTATTATTTTCGAAAACGATATTTGCAAGAGGCCAAGGACGTAAAATCGTGCTCTGATACCACTTTGTCACGCCACGATCCCGCTAGGGTCGTCCGCCTTGCCTGGATCCCCGCAGGATCGTTCGTCCTCGCTAAGGCGTGATGCCGTGCAAGCCTAAGTTGCGCTTGCACAAGGCCAAGTACCTGCACAAAATAACTAGTCAAGCAAAACACACGCAAGCACCTATTTATTGCAGAAAACCAAATATTGGACACAGAGATTTGAAATAAAAATACTTCTTTTATTGATAAACTTGATAGAAATACAAGTACAAAGCTTTGCATACTCAGATTTGCCTTATCTTGGCTACATGATTCTCTTTAAAACTCTCTTTTGAAAATAGTCGCAATGCCCATATATGTCTACATGATTCTACATGATTCTCTTTAAAACTCCCTTTATTACATGCTGGAAATGTAAAGACACCTTCAAAGGAAAAGAAACTTGCAACTTTGACTGGAAATGAAAAGAAGCTTCGAGGCAATCCACAGCTCTACTGGGCTAGACGAGCTTTAGTGCCTCACTTGAAATCCCTCTGTCTCCTTTGCTTTTTGAAAAGGATGCCCACAACGTGGGTCAGCACACATCATGTACTGGCGAGCGGCTCTTCGCCGAAACTCACAAATATCTGCATTAATTCAATATGTGAAGCTACATATTTACTAGTGATCTTTCTACTTGTCTAGGTTCTTTTTAACAATTCATAAGAAACATGACAGAAGAATATTTCATAACCAACTTACCCATCGCCGACAGTCATCCCTGCACAAGACATGTTAGCACAATTTGCATAACGAATAACTCATGTTTCAATCTTGCAGATATTGAAGTTCATACTTAGGGTTATGCATGTGGCCTATCTACATGATGGTCCACGGGGTCATTTCCCATGATTAGCCGTTGTGACTCTTTGGTTCAGCTCGTCGCTAAGGACTCAAATGTCGGCTACCCTTTTAACATGAGGTCTCTTTTACCTCAGGGTGCTCTTAATCTCTCCTAGGTTGAGTGGTTCCAGGCGCCCCCAGATACCACCCGAGAGACAGATTTTACCTTGTATACAAGTTGTCCGAGACCAATACATGCTCTAGCAGTTCTATCAGATGTATCAGATTTTGTTTACGGGCCAGGACACATTTATTTCACGTCTTAACAGATATATGACATGTTCATTTCATGCCTTACTCTTATTCCTCTCAACATGTACAAGTCCGTCTGCAGATGTCTACACTTTTATACCATACTAGCAACAGAGCATATGATCATTCATTTGAAACAGATGTTTAGCAACACTTGAACAAGCATTCAATTCGATTCATTTATCTTCTCTTATCTTTTGTTATTGTGGTATCGTTGATCATAGGAACGAGACAACAGAGTGGACTAGAGATCATTTTTATTAGGACGTACAAATAAATGCAAGTCCGGTTAGAGCAACTCACCAAGATGAATCTTAGTTGAGAGAAGGAGGAACTTCACGCGTCGTTCACGTCCTGTGTATGTCTATGCGTCCCCCTGCATAGACACCAACATTCGATTATCATACTTCGGTCTCTTTCTCTCAAGATTCGGAATGAATGCGATATGCGATAAAAGCGAACAATGAAAACCAATCATCGAAAACCAACACGAAAACGCATTCATCAAAACCAAGCAGCGAAAGAAAACATCCAACGAAAACTATTGGACTCATTTCAATAGAAGCCGATCCATCAGTTGGAAAGGTTCATTGCATTTCATCCGTAATCAATCGATACTGGCAATGGTTTCCCCAAATACTCAGTTCGAGACTGAGTCAGCAAGCCGTGGGTATTACATAGTGGACCGCGAGGAGCGGGGCACTACACAATCTATCTTGTGATATAGTTGATCGGAGGTAGTCTTTTTATCAACTTCAACTTGAAGAAACTTCTTCCGACGGTACGGACATAGTCAACGTTATTTTATGAGCTACCCAAGCATTAGGAAAACCAAGATGCAAATTTTTGATATACTCCAACAGTGCAATTGGTTTGGTTAACCTCTCCATAATGCTTTTGTCACCAAGTGCAATTCTGAAAACGATTCAAGCGCATCAATATCAGAATCATCTCCATGTTTCAAAAAATCCTTAAGTGTAGCACATGAACGCTTCAAACTCTCATCATTACAGCTTTTAACTTGCTCAAGTAAAATAAAAATCCAAAAGTGTCTTCATATTTTTGAAATTGCTCAAATTGAAATCGTGTCTTGAGTGAAGAAAGAGCATTATCAATTATTATTATAAAATAATTAACCTGAAAAGATTCTTCAACCGCTTGTATTGGTTCATCCCCAGTGTTGCCATCAAAAAAAAAATCTTTTTCTGACGAACATGAGTTTCACGAAAAGTGGGTTCAAACTCTATTTCCAAAGCAATCTTTTCAACTTTCGCAATTACAAATACGGTATTCCTATACTCTTCCAAAAAAAAAGAATAAAATCTTGTAAAAAAAATTATACACTCCTCAATATTTATATATTTTCGAAAAATCTTGTTAACTTTATTCACTTTCTGCAAAATTCTGAACCAAATCACAATGCCAACAAAGAAATCAATGTTTTGAAATTCATAATTTGCTAAAGACCCAGCATAACTCGTTGTGGTCGCATCAACACTATGTTCTACTAGATGAAGCAATGCATCTCTTATTTGAGGAACTTGAAATCTTACCGCCTTTACACTAGCAACATGATTTTCCAAATGTGTATCCGACCATGACTTTAGTGTAAACCCTTTTTCCATTGCGACTCTTCACATAAGATTTGAGGACCTACTACCACATTATTGAACAAAGAGAATAATTTATAAATCCGATGTATCGGTCCAAAAAATGATTTAGCTTGAATATGACCGTGGTCATATCACAAAGAGCAAGATTAAGAGAATAACAACCACATGGAGTGTAAAATGCCCTAGGATACTCTTTTAATACCCTACTATTTATACCTTTGTATTGTCCTTTCATGTTAGAACTATTATTATAACCATGCTCTCTCTATGTCAATAAAATCAAGTTTTAAACTTTCCAAAACTTCTTTAAGTTCATTGAAAAGTGCATCTCCTGATGTTTCAACAGCTTTCAAAAATTTCTAGAAATACCTGCATTAATGATGGTTTAAAAGTTTTTAGCAAAAGAAAACTTGAATTGATTTCTAAGTTTGCTCAATGTATAACTACTATTTGTTGTACTTCTAATCTTTGGACTGCACGTACTCAATATGGATATATTTGTGTGACTCCTCATTATTTGAATCACCAATGGATTTTATGAAAAAGATTATTGCTTTTAAACAAGTAGAATATCCTCACACTGGTTCTAATATCTTTAATTGCATCATGAATGTGCTTAGAGTGTATAATATTCAACACGAAATATTTCGATTGGATATGCCTATACGTTGGAATTCCACATATCTAATGTTGAAGTCGTGTAAAGGTTTTGAGTTTGTTATTTCTAAGTTTCATAGTAAATATGGTCAATCAAGCTTGTGTGTTGAGGACTGGGTAAATGGATATGGTTTGATGGAATTTTTTAAGTCATTTTATGATGCCACCGAAATTTGTACTAGAGTTTATTATCCTACTTCATGTTTGTGTTACAAAGTTATATAACATCACTATTGCCTTTGTTCACTATAGAAATGTGCTTGGTTTTGAAAATATTATTGCTACAATGGAAGTGAAATTTAAAAAGTATTGGGGGTCGATATCTTCCATTTTTGCTTTAGCTAGTGTGATGGATCCCAGAATGAAATTGGAAAACACTACAAAAATTATAAATAAAATTGCAAAGAATTTACAGGTTACACCTTCTTTGGCTATATTTAATGTTAGGCAAAGGTTAACTACCATGTATAGTAAAGGTTAGGCAAAGGTTAACTACCATGTATAGTAAGTATGCAACTATATATGGTCAATCTACATCATCTTCGCCTGCATTGGAGGTCCCTTATTCTAGAGATTCAAATCCAACAAGCCAATCGTTGGCTAGACATGGAAAGCAAAAATATGTGAGTACTTCCAATTCACAATTTAATCAATATTTAAATACTGATTATGAACTTGAATATGAAGGTAAATTTGATATCTTGGATTGATGGAAGTTACATGCAACCAAACATTTTGTGCTTTCCGTTATGGCGCGAGACTCTCTAACGCCTCCTTTCTACCGTTGCGTCCAAGTCCGCTTTTAGTTCGAGTGGAACAATAGTAGGTGAGCTTAGGAGTTGTTTATCTGAAGAAAGATTGGAATGTCTCTATATGCTTGAAGGATTGGGAGGCTGCAAGAAACAGAACTCAAAACGGATCACTGGAATTGGATGAGCTTATGAAGTATTTTAGCAACTTGGATTGTGAAGATAGTAAGTGCCCTCAAGATTGAACATAAGTCTTGTTATCTTGTTATGTAATTTTGGATAAATGATTGTTTTTTAACATTTTGGATAACTGAAGGATACTTTTTTATTAGTCCTGTAATCTTGTTATGTAATTACTTCACCAAGTATCATTTCACTTTTTGTTACGAGAATATGATATTGTGAATCACTCTAACAATTTTGATTTTGGCTTGAAGAATCTGAATATGATTCTAATAAGCCCGATCGGCCCACGACCAAGACCGACCCAGGCACATCCTGGCCCAGTTCGAAGCCCATCATGCCTTAGGCCACATGCTGGACTGGGCTGAGTTATTCCATCCTAAATCGAGCCAGGTTGGCCCGCTACAGTGCATGGGCCTATCAGCCAGTCTTGGCCTACCCAAATTCGTACCGCTTATTCTTAATATTTTCTTAATCAATTCACTTTCTTAATATTTTCTCAATCAATCTCCCTTATAGTTTTATATTATGGCTCATAAGCTTATTCCTTGACATTTATTACAACTCTGTATATCCCCGTATTTTTATATTTGGGTACTATAATAGTACATTTTATCAGGCATCTTCCTGGGACCTAGATTTTTGCTAAATAAATTAGTAAATCATATTAATCCATTCGCATGTAAACATTTCCAAACCTCAATAGAATGTCATCAGGTCCTACCGCTTTTACATTTTTTATTTTCTTAAAAGCAACCTTAACTTTGGAAAGCTGTTACAAATATATATACATGCAAAAAGATAAAACTGTAATTAATAGTTAATTAAAAAAGAGGAAAAAAATCAAAGTAGATAAAATATTATTTGTTACTACAGAACATAGTTGTCTACTTTTAGATTTTATAAGGTTTTAATTGAAAGACTAGGAAATCTTGCCCACTCAAACAACCACTTAAAAAAAACACACCTGAAAGAAAAATATCAAACATTAGTAATGAGTTTGCTTATGTAACCAAAGACACGGAAGATACATATTGTAATTTTCTGACCAAAAAAAGCAACATGAAGCGGCCATATATTTGCAACTGGATTATGGACCACAGCAGAGTAATCAAATTGTGGTTTGCTGAAGAACAAAAACAGTATGAAAAGTTTGTCATATATATCTGAGTTTATTTACTAAACCTCGTCAGCAAATACCATGTCAGTCAGCTACTGCAAATTGAGGATAGCACAATGTTATGAGCTAACTCAATAGACCATTCTTTCACCATATTAGTGCATTTGTCAACTGACTCAACTCTAAGCATGTAAAGAAGCACACCAATTTATCAAATTTTGGTCATTACCTTTTAGTTTGTATAGGAATTTGGTGAACTTCCGGAGTTCTGAAACCTTCTTGGGACGAGGGTACTCGGTTGTATAGTCGCTATTGAAATTAATAGATAGATCCAGATCACTTTCAGCAGTAAACAGGTCCATCACAAAAGATCCAAATGGTTCCACAATAGGAAAGCCATTTTTGTTGCCTGAGTAAACATTAAAAGCTGTGTTAAGCAAATAGAAAATCAAAGCAATATGCAGATATAGGTTCAAATATAAAAAGCGCATTCAATAAAATATCAATCATGTAATAATAGCAATAATAGAAAGTGAAATAATAAATAGCATCATAACAAAATGACCTAGTATAAATAAGTGATAATGATGCTGCTGAGAGAGAATTACGTCATCAAATGATAACCATATCCTAGTAACACAAAAAGAACTTACGGCATACTGATGATAGCATTAAGTCACTAAATGATAATGATATCACCAAATGGCATACTAAGTAATGATGTATTAATGAACCATTAAGAGAGACAACAAGAAGAAAGCTGTTATCCCAAAATTTGGGGTCAGCAATTTGAATCCTTTTTCTTTCATTCAACCCTGTTACGAGTCATGTTGCTTGTAGTGTGCCTCAATGTTTATTATGTGAAATGATTCATTTTGTAGTTGATCCGACAATGCTTTATGCTGGTTGTCAGCTACCTAACACATCCCTCATTTATCCAGGCTTGAGAATGGTGGTGAATATAAGACATTAATCAGCACATGTGAAGTTACTGATGCCTTTGAGAGATAATGGCGACATGACAACTAACAACGCCACTTTAAAAAAATTATTTGCTAACAACATTATTAGAACACGTGTACCTATGATGTAATTAAGCGACAATATCTGATGAAACAAGGGATAATAATATACTAGTGACATTATTAAGAGAGCATTATAATGATCTTAGTCGAGGATACTAATATCCAGACATCATAAAAAAATAAAGATGTTATTAAGAGAAGTGACAGAATAAATGCTCATCAAACAATCCTATGCAGTTGCATTATACTAAAATGAGATAATCTTGTGCCCTTTTGTAGAACTTATATAAGGCATTCATCGGCATAATGCATGAAAACATGATATGATTATATCTCGTACAACTACATATGTAAACCACACTCCACAGTTGATTTGACAAGCAGATTATGTCACTATGTAGAAATATAAATAGAAGATTCTGAAGTGGCAGCTAACATGAGGGATATAAGCATAAGACTCTGATGTGGCAGCATGTATAAGAGGGACCTACGTATAAATTATGAGACCATCGGGTCAGGTAGGCATTTGTTAGATGGTTCAATAGTGGTTTACTGCAATACCTGGTAGACCTATCTGGCACAACACAAATGAGTTGAGGATACCATGTCTTGCATTTATACTATAGCACATGGTTGGCCTACATGACAAACCACGAGGCATTGAGGTCACTGTATCATGTACATATGCTGCAGTAGCTACTGTGGACTGTGGTTTACAGTGTGGATGGTGTACTTATGCTTTAGTAGCTAATGTGTACTGCGTTATGCAGCATAGAGTTGAGGATGCAATATCCTGCAGTTATAATATACAGTACCTGGTATGGCCTCTGTAACGCATCTTGGTAGTTAAAGGACATGCATGCTGTAGTTATACTGGACTTGATGTTGTGGCCTAATAATGGATTGGACGCAGTTTGGGGATCCAACATGTACAGTGGAAACCAGTCAACTGACAGATATGTGAACCAGTCAAATGACCGAGAAAACCAGAACATTAGACATTTTAAAAGCCGAATTACTAGTCGAATGAGTACAAGAATGGTGCAGTGGTCATGAGTGTATAGCAAAATATGACTTATTTTAGGGCTTTCTGAGTGATGATATTTCCAATAGAAGATATATCGAAACAATTAATGATCCCTAAGTGGTTTTGCAAGGCTTTATTAAGATCCGTTCCGTTGATAATCATTCTTGAAGAATCTTATCAAATCTTGAATATCTAAATTTGTTAAAAAGTGTATGTAATAGTCTAGGCAGTTATCATTCATTAGCTTTTCTAGAGTTTTACTTCATATAGTTTGTAAGGACTGGATTAATAAAGGATATTAGGGTATTAGTTCATTCTGAATTTTGCTATGGGTTTTGAAGCCATTTGGCTTATACATTGAAGAAAAGTCAAATCTTTCTTCATATTATTGTCTATGGTTCATCTGTTAAGTACATTGTTTGGTGTTGTTGAACAGTGCAACATTGTTTTGCATTACATGGTTCCAGAGCTAAGACTCGTCTTGACACTCTGCTCTTCAAGATCAAGATGACATTCTTCTACAAGATGATGAAACATCAGCTCGATTAGGATCCACCTGATGATAAGATTGGTATTCTAAGGATACATAGCAGGAGTTAAAAGGAACAATTTGCTAGTTTACATACTCAAGATCAATACGGTAGAATTATTGGTAAGAGGTTCATAACCATTTCCATTAATGTACTCTACTTTGTTAGTCAGGAGATAAGGGGAAATCATAATAGAGTCAAGGGGTAAATTTCATCAAAACCCCGCGGAGAGCTTGAGAACATAAAGTACCTTACTGTTGAAACCAAGGTTCACAGTATCGGTATCCGAATCGGAATCGGTATCGGACCATTCCTATGAGTATCGGGATCGGCAGTTTCGGATCGAAGTAACGGATTTTTTGGTATTGGAAAGCGAATAATTATTAACAAATTAATAACATTTTAGAAAGTATATTCTATACATTTAGGCATAATTTTAAGTAATTCCAGTGTTATTTTTTAGCAGTTTTGGAATTGGATGAAATTGTAGTCACCCTTTCAAATTAGTTTACATGCGATAGATAAGTTTTTTTTTTTTTCTTTTAGATACTTTTACACCCTTACTATGCTTTTACACCGTTACTGGTTGGTAGTTTTCGTTCAATTCTCTTTGCCGAATTGACCGGAAAAGGGACCCAAATGTCGGTATCGGTCAGTATCGGGTATCGCATATCGGTCGATATCGGATCGGGACATGCCAAACCGTATCGGTATCAGCCGTATCGGATCGGTATCGGCCAATACTGCAAACTATGGTTGAAACAAGATATCAGGATACTCTACCGCTTTCGCTTCTCCCCATATCCACTCGTTGTGGATATATAAATTTATTTTTTAGTAACTTTTGGCAATATATCAATTGACTTGGACTTTGTGATTCTAGCATACTGCAAGTAAATTCGTGCAGAAACTACATTACATTGTCTCGTTGGAGTTTATCAATTATTGCTTAAATAGTGTGTTGTCTTTTAGCTCTTCATAATTCCGTATTTACATCATTGTTTGCATCATAGCATCCTAAGGTTCAGTTTGCAGATTATTGAAGTGTCCCCAATTGGTTTAGGTCACACTCTTGGTGCACCCGTATGATTGATTTTAAGGACTTTCAGTATTAACGTGCATCATATTTTGTAGAAAACCAGGTCCACCCCTTTGCCAGTGATTGAATCCATAAATTTTACTTGATCGTTTGTCTCCTCTCATCTCTCTTTTGAACACCTCTTCCAAGGACACTGGAGACCATTTACAGTGTTGGTGACCAGGATAACTCCGAGGATCCTTGACGAGAGTGAATGTCATTTTTAATCTCAACCACAAAGCTCTCTGGTTTGTTTTCTTATTATTCTTCTCTATATACAGATAAGAGATGTTTCATTGCTATAGATGCTCAGGAACCAAAAGGCATGAAACATGAAAATGATTAGGATCTAAGAGTACCTTCTACTTTTTTGCCCTAAGTTTGTGGATAAGTAATTCCAAATATTATGATACAGTCTTTGCTAATATGTTAACCAAGGTTCAAATAAACGGTAAAATGGCTGTTTCGCATCAGATATACACACAATCGGTGAAACTAGCCTGAAAAATTGGAATCGGCCAGCAACATAGAATATCTTATTTAGGTCGTTTCGTCTAGGTTCCGGATGATACTACCGGAACTAGACAAAAAAATGCCAAAACGTATTCGTAAATATAGAAGTCCTAAGGGGAAAAGGAAAGATAATAGAGGAAGTGGTAAAGAGAAGAGGAGATAGGTACTTACATGGAAACTCGTGGATAGGGCTGAAAATCGAACGAACGAGCTCGAACAAATTGTGTTCGAACTCGGTTCGACTAAAGTATCGAACGAGCTTTATTCGAGCCGAGCTCAAGATCGAGCTCAAAAATGGTGTTTGAACTCGGTTTGATTGTAGGCTCGAAACGATCGAGCTCGACTCGATTTAGTTCTCGAGCTCGGACGAGCCCGAGCCAAGCCCGAGCCAGGACCGAACAAAAGCCACATTAAACTTGTTGTACGGTTACTCTCAAGTCTTAAAGATTTTTTTTGTTGAATTAATTATGCTTTTTACATCACAAACTTACCATCATATAAATAACAAAAAAGAGAGTAAATTTTCTAAGACAAAATTTATCAACATCCATAAAATATATAACATATATTAGAAAAAGCCATAATATTAGAAACCGAGCCGAGTTCGAGCCAGTTCGCGAACGAGACCGAGTCGAACAACCTATGGTCGAACTCGGTTCGAATACCACTTCGAACAAAAAAAATCGACCGAACTCGGTATCGACCTGCCCACGAACGAGCTTCGAACTGAGCTTGGCCCGAGCCGAACATGAGCCGAACACAAACTGTTTGAATCGTTTTACGGCCCTACTCGTGGAGGCCGTATGGAAGCTCAGGGAAGTAGGGATGAGGCTAGCATGCCTCTCTATTTTTTTTCTTTATTTTTGGCAGTTGGTAGAATGGAGCTATAACTGGGGCTTACAAAACCATAAGGCATTTTACATGGTTAATTGGATGAAGCTATATTAGGGCTTACAAACCCTAAGAGGGCATTTGGTACGCGGAATTTTTTTTCTCTCGGACAAATTCAGAGTGGGAAACATATTCTCGTGTTCGGTTTAGCTTATAAAAAATTATTCCAAGGAATTACGAATAATCAGGTAAATAATTTTTCCAGAAAACATAGAATTCCTATCCCTTAAGAATATGGGGGTTTCCAGGTAATTTTATTTCTATAATTTTCTTATTTTAAAAAAAATTGATCTTTTTCATTTTTTAAGATTTTTTTTTTCATTTTTTCCTTTCTTTTAAACTATTTTTTGTTTTTTAATTCTGCTTTTTATACTTCTAAAAAAATTTCCCTCGGTTTTTTTTATCTTTTTTAATTTGTTTTTAAGAACATTTTGTTTTCTCGTTCCTTCTAAATTCTTCGTTTTTAAATTATTCTTTTTTCTCTATACTTTTTTAAGTTTCTTATTTTCTCCTTTTTTTTTGTTTTTTCGGTTTTTGTTTTTTAAATTTATTTGTTTATTTGTTTTTATTCTTTTTATAATAAAAAATTGTCTTTTCCATTTTTTCCTTCTTTTTTTGGTTTTTAAAAAAAATCGTTTTTCTTTCTACACTTTTTCTTAAGTTTTTTGTTTCTTTTATTTCATTGTTTTTCTTTCTTATTTTTATTATCTTTTTTTCTAATTCATCTTTTAGAAAAATCGTTTACCCTTTTTTCTCTTCTTTTTAGTTTTTAAAAAAAAAAATTTGGGTTGGGTCTGTTCCACGTCACGGTGAGTTTGATCGGATCGTACAAATTAGTTTCTCTAAAAAAATTATGATGTCAATAGTATTTGAACTATGTTCTCTTGGACAGTAACATATCACATTAACCAATTATGATATAAAAAGTCAAAGAATAACTATTGAATATATTTTATTATTAATAAAAAATTGTTATGTTTTTTTATATAAACTATATATTTCCGGAAATATTTATATATTCACCAAACATCGTCTATATAGTATTTCGTGTACCAAACGTCCCCTAAGGCATTTGACTCTCATCTTTAGAAATCAAATTTGGGTAATGAACCAAATCCAAGCATTGTGCATTTGGACCTAGATGTTTAATTTATTCAATCATCATGGTTGACAACACTTGCAACCTAAAATACTACTCGCTTCTGTTTTCTTTAATCAATCCTTATAAATAAAACAGCACAAAAAATTAGAAACTTCTTACTAATAAATTAGGCAACTCTTACGAACAAAATTAGGCCCAAATAACCAAAGCTTAGAAATTCTTACCAATAAGCTACACATTTCTTGTTGTAAATTAAACTCATAACAATCATAAGTTAGGCATTTATTGCTAATAAATTAGACAAAACTTAAGAGTTAGTGAATTTTTGGTAATAAAATAGGAAAGTATTGCTAAGTGACTAGGCAAATTGTTTAATCTTAAACATTTCTTGCTAATAAATTAGAAAATACTTGCTAATAGCATAGGCAATTGTAGCTATTAAGAAAATATAACTAATAAAGAATTTTTCTAATCAAGTTTACATTTGATGGCATAAAAATAAGCAATTTTGGCTAATAAATTTGACCGATCTTGCTAGTAGATTGTACATTATTTAGTAATGAATTAAGTATGTCAGCATAAAAAGTTAATGAGCAATATTAAAATTATACTTGTGTTACTCAGCGATGTTTACCAGTATTTCACTAAATTACCATTAAACTACATAACGACATGTGAAAAATGTCTATATTGTAGCAAATTGATTCTTTACATTTTTAAGATTCTTTTTATTTTCTTTTAAAGTGCCAAAACATCAAACCCCGATACTCCGGTTAGATAACGGGGAAACTGCCGAAACTGCCAACATCGACACTCATCAAGAGTCTGATATCTACCGATTTTCAATTACCTTGATGTTAACACTTTTTTATGTTAAAAAAATTAATATGAGTTAACATCAACCATTTACAAATAAGAAGGTTCCTTTGAACCGAAATTAACTACTATCTAGCAGCATGATGAGAACTTAACATTAGTTCAACAAGATGCCCAACTAATAATCAACATTGTGGGAAAAATAAGGCCTTTAGTAATTAAAACATACATTAAACTTTTATAAGAAAAGGAGACTCTAAGATATGGACATAATGTTACCAAAAGAATCTGCAGCAATTTTATTGAAAGCTGCAACCAAGACTTTACGGTGCTTATAGTCACAAGGTCTTGGAAGCAGAAACTCATAAACCTCAAGAAGCCATGCCTTGAGGGCTGAAATTAACATGGGATCCATCCTGATTGTCTTCAACCGTTCTGACTCCAATTTTACCGCACACTTGCACAGGGCTAGAAAAAGGAGGATAAAAAAAGAACAAGCGATCACTTTAAAAACAGTGAGATTAAGAGGATAAACTAGAGTTGTATAATCTTAAATCAATGTAAATGTCTAGAACACATACATTATTCACAATAACAAAATCGCATTTTTCAGCTGAAACATTCAGTAACTCTAATCATTCAATTTTGAAAGAGTAAATATCTTCCTAATCAACTATCTAAGGGATTATATGTGCATATAATTTTTTATTTTTCTATCAAGGGATATAAAAAAATATAAGAGTTGGGTGGTCTGGGCAAACAACTTTATGGCCACCATTCACTTCTAAATCAACACAAAGTAGAGAACATTAGATTTTCATCTCCATGTCAAAACAAATGATACATATACTTCTCGATGACTGGAAAGGTCCAAATGCACAAACATCCAGTTGAGCACATATACCCATGCATACTTTACTTTCAAATTTGAAGAGCCAATTTAGAAAGCAATGCACGCAAGCATATAAGTATGTGCAAGCACACGCACACCCAAGGATACTGGATACAGGCCTGGATGCGCATGTAAGTGGATAACACCATAATGCATGTGCAAGAAAGCACGCAAACCATTCCCGCATGAACTTGGAAGGGTCAACTCCAACCAAGTGTTAAGTTTTTTAAACATTGCATTTAATTAGGGATTTTTAGATATAAGTCTCTTAAATGTTCAATTTATGACTTACGTCCTACGTAGATCGTTATTTGCTTAAACATAACAAAATTTCATTAGATATAAGGACACTATCCATCCAGGTAAAGGTAAACTAATATAGACTGAAAAACCCATGTTCATGTTCCCAAATTTTATCGTCCCAAAACCCTAGCTTACCAGTTATCTACGGAAACTACTTTAGCGAGAAGAGATGAGTTCACACGAAGAGGAGGTTGGGAGAGTGGCAGTTTGAGGGTAAGAGAAGTGATAGAAAAGATGGTGAGAAGTGGTGGGTCGGAAGAGGAGGTGGAATTTGGAGGCAATATGTTGCGAAGATAGATGGTAAAGAGATGGGTTGGCGGAAGTGATTACTTGAGAAGTGTGGGAAGGTAAGTGAGAAGAGGATGGGATGAGAACGAGTTTTGATGGGAAAGAAGGCCATTATATGTTCCATCAAGGAAAAATCATCAAAACATGATGCGACAGGATCGGGTATTGCATTTAACCATGGGTCCATATAAAATGGAACTTGTATATTTGGGGACCTCTCTAAAAAAACAATAAGATTGACTTATATCTAAAGCTTCTATAACTTTAAGTAACCAGAATACATGTCATCAAGGTTTTACCTGCCGAATCTAAAGCCATGGCATAGACCTGCACAAGATAAAGAAAGCAATACACATTGAGAATTAATTGTCTTTCAGCTCAATCAGCAAAAATACAAAGGAAAAATATTACAACAATTATGTATTCAATGTTTAATGCTTTATAAAATTTGACTGGGATCTCCGTGATCCATCCTTGATCTCAAAAAAATGTTCTAATTAGTAGAGACATTACTTCTCCATTGGATGGGAAAAGATTATAAAATTTTCTGCAAAAAAGGGCTTACAGATAAACACAAGTGCATAATAGCACATGACAGTAACCGGAATGCCTTTTAGAAATAAGGATGTTTATCGTCATGTGTCTTATTTACAGTTCATCGTTTATAAAACAAACAGCAAGGCCAAAATACTTCAGCCTTAAAATTTAACACAATAGAGTACTCAGACTACGAGGAAATGTTTTTCCAATATATTAGGGACAATAATATGAGAAGGAACAAAATCACATCTGCCAACATATGATTGATTTCCTCCAACCACTTTTGTGATAACTATATTAATGGAGACAGAAGATTCATAGAAGAGGCAATCAAAACCTTCCGCATGCCCAAATGAAAATGTCGGCAGCCCAAAAGAAACCCCAACTACACCTTTAACCATGGATACCTACATTCACCATATAGGTAGTGTTCCATGATCCTGGAATGCACATAGCAGATCGCGAAACACTGACAAATTGGAACATGGTAGTTCACGTTCCGATGAGCAAACACAGCATATACTTGGATTTCTGGTCAAACTTTTGAAGGGAAGATGTAGTTCTTTTAGTTATTTTTATCTAAAAGTTTTTAGAGTCAAGACTTTCTAGTTCTTTTTGAAAAGAGATTATTGCTAGGATTATCTTGTAGGATTATTTTTATGATCTTTTTTTAGTTTTGAATTTTAATAACCTTATATTATGGTACTTGATTATTTTTGAATTGTACAAACTATATTACATATTTGTTCCCCAAAAACATTCCACGTTCCCAATAAACTTATTTCTTTCCGGATAAGACAATACTAGCCAATTTGGATTACAATTACGTTTCATCCGGGACTTAATTTGTTATCAAAAGCAAGGAATATATTACATATTTGTTCCCCAAAAACATTCCACGTTCCCGATAAACTTATTTCTTTCCGGATAAGACAATACTAGCCAATTTGGATTACAATTACGTTTCATCCGGGACTTAATTTGTTATCAAAAGCAAGGAGCAAGTCGAACGATTTTATTCATTTCAGGGCTCAAATGATATTTCCAAAACGGTAGACGAGAGCTTCCCGAAAATGGGCGTTCGAGCAAATGTGATGAAATATAACTACGATCCAATCTAGAACGCTAGCCCAAAGAGCGTTGCGGAGATATGAACATTGAGAAAATCGAATGAAATGCAACTACAATCCAAACTAGCACTAGGGCAAACAATCCAAACTAGCCCTAGTTGCATTTCATCCCATGAAGGGCGACTTTCGATTGTAGTTACATTTCATCACATTAGCCCAAACGTCCACCCATTTTTGGAAGGAAAATGATATTTTTCTCGATGTTTGTGACCACGGGCGTGACCACATGCCCACGTGGTAGCCAACCATTGGCCCCCCTTGCTATCACCGCCCCCCCCCCCCACCTTAAAACCCGGGCCGGAGGCCAATGGGAGGCCGCCACGTGGCATGCGGTCACGCCCGCAGTCACACACCGTGGGCAAAAATAGCAGTGTCCTTTCTGGAATGCTCTTTGGGCTAGCGTTTCGGAAACGCCCATTTTAGCCTTGAAATGAATGACGCAGTTTGAAGAAACGTCCATCTGCACAGTGAAATCCGTTTGGCTAAATCCTTGGGTTTGACGAACCAAATGGAGTCCCGGATGAAACGTAACTGCAATCCAAACTGGGACTCAGACTTAGGGGTGTAAAATGGACAAAGTAGTCCGTTGTCCGTACGTGTCCGGCTCGATAAATGGTTCGACCGCGGTCCGTCCGATTGATTAACGAACAAAACTTGGACATATTTTTTGGTCCGTTTAAAAATCGGACACGGACACGGTCATATCCATGTCCGGTCCGAATTTGTCCGCGGACCGTCCGATAGTGGAAATTCCTTTTGGTTTTGCATCAATTATGTCATATCATTTTGGTTTTGCATCAATTTGTTGTTGTCCGGTCTCGATTTTCATTAACCTTTTACCATTGTTTGTTGTATTCTGTAACCTTCCATTATATTTTCTTTCAACTTTGATTTTTTTTTAGCAACTATCAAGTAATCTTGATAAAATAATAGCTTTTGATAATATATTTAATTTGTCCGCGGACCGTCCGATTGTATTAACGAACAGTGGTTGTCCGTGTCCGTCCGGCCCGAATTCGAACAGTGGACTGTCCGTGTCCGTGTCCGTCCGACCCGTTTACACCCACTCCCCTGAACTTCGCCGAACCCTAACTGCTAACGGTGTCTCCAACCAACCCCAGATCCATATCCTCATGTTCAACGCTTCGCCCTAATCCGCAGAAGAAGGCGCTCCGACGGCTACGACCGATCGCTCGGAGTGCGGGCCCACGTCATGTGCAGTGTCGAGATTCATCAATTTATCTTATTGAATTATATATAGAAAAAACAAATAATCACAAGCTGAACAGATCAAATCCTACCATTTCTTTGAGCTCGTGCAGGAAAGAATCAATAAATTCGACCATAGAATCTCTAAACTCGAGAAGAAAAATATTATTTCAATCAGGAAGAAGAAGAAGACGGGAAAAAAAAAAAAAAAAGACTAACCGGAATCGCTGTCACGGAGTTGACCGGAGCCGATTACGATCCGTTAAGCTGGTGAGCGGGCAAGGGATAGGGCTGAGAGCAGGAGTGCGGGGATTTGGTGGAGGCTATTAAATAGTTTTTTTTTCTGGTCTTGCTAACGGGTTATATAAAAGAGGAAATTTTTGACTTTGATCGCACTTGTTTTTTTTTGAAATCCCACGCACACACACAATTGGGGGACTCGAACCTTGCCGGTCCCTCCGGGCGTCCGCTCTAATACCACTAGGCTAGAGAGCTCGGACTTTCATCGCACTTGTTAATATAAATTTATACTTACATCTCATTTTTTATCACGAAAAAATATTTATTTTGTCACGAAAAAATTTGTTTTATAACAAAAAATTACTTTTAGTGACAAAAAGTGAAATATAAGTCTACAAAAATTAAAAAGTGAAATGTAAGTACAAATTCATATTAATAAGTGGGATGAAAGTCAAAAAATTTCTATAAAAAATCAAAAAATTAGGAAAAAATTTACGCAATTTGTGCACAAGAGGATAAATTTACTAAATCTTGTACTGTATAATGCGGATTCGAAACAGCTAAAAAATGAGCCAACTAAACCCTATGTATATCATAAATTACTTAATTTAAAAAAAATTATAAAGAATTATAGTTTTAAACGCTCTTTTATTTTATTATGCATAATTGAATACCTTTTTTTTATTCCGCATAACCGAATATCCCCTCTCTTATTCACATATAACTATAACAAATTATAATTAAATTTAAATTAAATTTCTATAAATCTTTCTATAAATCTTTATATATATATATATATATATATATATATATATATATATATATATATATATATATATATATATATATAAAGTGGCTTCAAAACGGCTCAATCTTTAGCCGTATAAGCCGTGTATATCATCAAACATTTAAAAAAAAAACTTTTAAAATTAACTATCTTTCTTATCTTTTGTGTGCATAACTGAACTCTCTTTTCTCACGTAAAAAAAATTGAAAATCATCCAATACTAAAATATATTTAAAATTAAAATTATGTTTAAACTAACTGTATAATATTATCTAATTAAACACATATCCATAATTTAAAAAATAATCATAACAAATCGTATTAAAATATATTAAAATTATATTAAAATATTCTAATATAATATAAATTTGTATATACTTTATTTTATTTTTTTATACGTGCAACGCACGTGAAGGTGACTAGTATATATGGAAGAGGGATCAGATTCACCCCCTCTTTTGTCCATTCCATTATCATCCGTATCTTATCCCTAGGATCAGAATTTATAAAAGGACTAGATTAAATATATATGAATAGAGAATAAAAGAAAAACATAACAGCAAATCATTTTCGGGTGCCTCTTCCGACCTGAAAAGTCGAAGTCGCGCATGAACGCCGTGCAGACCCTCTCCTCCCTCACTATGAATTAAAAAAAATCATAACTGTGGTAGAAATAGCGTTAGTTGTTGTTTTCAGTTTTGAGCAAAAGCTCAATTCTCAAGCTCCTAGTTTAGTCCCACATCGGTTGGGAGAGGGAGTCCAATAGTGGTTATATCACCTTGCCTCTTCTTACTTCTCTAAATGTCTTGTGTGGGGGCCCTATGGGCCACACACGCGCGCCGCCGCCGTCGCCCGGCCCGGCTCCGTTCGGTTCGGTTCGACGCGCGTAACGGGTGTGGGTACGTGCCCACATCTGCGGGCGCCGAATGCCGATCCGATTTTCTATTCGGATTCGGACTGAGACCCTAAAAACTTTTTTCTCCTCATTGAATTTTTACCGTTACTATTCATTTATTTTTATAACGTTGTACACCTCAAAATCTTGACCAGATTCAATGTACCACGTTTTTTGTATTTCTCATTAGTTTGTAACATTCAAATTTATGGCTAATTATTTTTTAACCGTTACAAATGACCAACATTAGCCTATATATTGAGTTATCTTATGCTTGTATGTTGATGATATCCTTATTCTAGGATCCTCACTGGAACTGATAAATAACATTAAGAATTATTTATCTAACCAGTTTGATATGAAAGACCTAGGTGAAGCAAATCTTATCCTAGGAATGCAAGTGTCCAAATGCAAAGAGGGCTATACTCTATCTTTAGCACATTCAATTGAGAAAATGCTAAAAAAAAGTTTGAGTATTTTGATAATAAACATTTCCTTACTCCTTATGACAGTAATGTTGTTCTCAAGAAGAATGAATGATCACCTATAGAACAACATAGATATTCACAAATGATTGGGTTCCTTATGTACATAACAAATAGGACCAGGCCTGATATTGCATTTGCTATTGGAAGACTAAGTAGATATACTAGTAACCCAAATCAGTCACATTGGACTGCATTAGACAGAGTATTTAGATATCTTAAGGGTACTCTAGATTATAAACTTTATTATATTAGACACCCTGATATCATAGAAGGTTACTCCGATGCAAATTGGGTAACTGATTCACATGATGTAAAATCTACTACTTGATATGTTTTTACCCTAGCAGGAGCTGCAATCTCCTGGGGATCATATAAACAAACTATCATAGCCAGAAGCACAATGGACTCTGAAATGATAGCTTTGGATACTACCTGTACAGAAGCCGAATGGTTTAGAAATCTTATTATGCATATACCTGTTTATGTTCATCATGTTCTTGTAATTTCCATAAACTGTGACAATAAGTCTGTTATTGAACTACTAAAGCATGATTCTGTAAATGCTAAGATGAACAAGCACCTGCAGCTGCGCTTCAAGTCAATAAAGAGTCTATTGGACAAATATGTGGTTCTTGACTATATAAAGTCAGAAAAGAACCTTGCAGACCACTTGACGAAGGGTCTGTCTAGGACATTGATCCTAGAATCATCGAGGGAGATGGGGTTAAGCCCATAGTATAGTCACCAGCAGTGGCAACCCAACCGAGTCTGATTGGAGATCCCAAGAAGTCGGTTCAATGGGTAGAAACAAGCTGGACTAGGTGACTATTATGGAACACTGACTTGAGATTAAATTATCTCTTTAAAATAAAAGCCCAGGAGGCTATACATGTGTACATTCATACCCCATCCCAATGGTGACAGTGTTCCTTGTGTGATATCGATAGGATGAGTTTAAACTCTTAATAAGTCCAAGCATGATACGTAGGGTTGATTCCTATCACCACCCCTTAAGGACTTACCTATATGAGAGGTCGTGAGGGCCGCGACTATAGGACAGGGCGATCCTAGACAACTCTCATGAATGTGTAAAAGTGCGCATGGCCAACCAAACGTGCCACCCGATAGACCCAAGTACCTCTAGCGTACTATGTGTGCTATTGTCTGAATCTGGTTCAAGAAGACTGATTCAAGGCGTAGTCCATCAAGCTCTTCTTCAGACAAAGACAATAGTCACCACGTGAGATTCAAGGCTGTAGTCCATCTCATTTATGCATAGTATACAACTGCCCAGAAATTTTCCTACTCGTCTTTCATCTTTCCTTCATTCTACTACCTTGAAACTTGAGCTTTTGGGGGGGGGGAATTGTTAGCTGCTGTTTTCAGTTTTGAGCAAAAGCTCAATATATCAAGCTCCCAGTTTAGTCCCACATTAATTATATCACCTTGCCTCTTCTTGCTTCTCTAAATGTCTTGTGTGGGGGTCCTATGGGCCACACGCGCGCGCCGCCGCCGCCGCCGCCCGGCCCGGCTCGGCTCGGTTCGGTTCGACGCGCGTAACGGGTGTGGGTACGTGCCCACATCTGTGGGCGCCGAATGCCGATCCGATTTTCTGTTTGGGTTCGGGTTGAGATCCTAAAAATTTTTTGCTCCTCATTGAATTTTTACCGTTACTATTCAATATTTTTATAACGTTGTACACCTCAAAATCTTGACCAGATTCAATGTACCACGTTTTTTGTATTTCTCATTACTTTGTAACGTTCAAATTTATGGCTAATTATTTTTTAACCGTTACAAATGACCAACATCAGTCTATATATTGAGGCGTTCTTCATTCCTTCCGACACACTAAAAAACTCTCCTACTCAGAAACTATCTTCCAAATTCTCGTCTTCCCGAATCATTCTGTTCGTCCTATGTTTTGCTTTGGGTAGAGCTAAGTCGTGGGTCACTCTCTCTTCGTCGTGTGCGGCAACGAGATTCCGGTGGAGCGGAGATTTTACCACTAGGAGCGTTTGGATACAGTCTACACATAGACCCGGACTAACTCTTAGGGCAGTGCTACGTGCGCGACTTCTCCGGAGGCCGGTAACAATTTATTTATTATTTTGTTTGCAGATATTTATATGAAGTGTGAAAGAATTCCAACAAATAGCAGGCAACGGAAACAAGAAACGATATAGTTGTCGGCACGACGCAAAGTAGATGAATGGAAACGACACCTTTGCTGAAGAACCTGCAAGTTCATTCATTCACAGGCGTCCGATGGACGTGGATTAGACCACCACATGTATGTATGCAATGAGTACTCGATATTCATTTGTCTTTAAATTGCATGTCAATGACTCAATACCTAATAATACTAAGCTAGTATATGTGATGTGTCACAGACGTAAGATGGAGGGGTGACTGTGACACTCTCAAAGAGCAAACAACTATATATGATTATAACACCAACCAAGAAAATGTAGATGGATGGTAAGCGCAGCTGCAACTTTGGCTTGTTATGATCCCTACGAGCACCGGCACTGCGGCCCGGCCCTCACGGCCAGCGTGCAGTTCTGCACGAGCTCTGCCAGGGAGCTGAGGAGGTGGTGCTTCACCGGATGCGCGTACTCGGCGGACGTCCCTACCACCTGGCCCACCTCGACGATGGCCTCCATGGTGCCCCCGACGTTTGAACGCGGCCTTGTTCTTGTCGAGCATGGCAAGGCTACAGACGATATATCGAGTGAAGGGGAGAGCATTACAGAGGTGGCGGAGGAGGTCGGACCAGGATGCCAGGGAGTGCTTGAGAATCGGGTTGAGGGAGAGGTTGAAGAGGATATATGGAGGGGAGCCGGACGTCATGGAGAGGGAGACGATGGAGGTGACAAGTACTCATTGCATACATACATGTGATCGATCAACTATAAGGAATGTCTATTGCAAGGTGTGGTTTTTTATGGACTCAGACTACGTAGCGGAGGTGAAGGCTGACCGGGAAGCAAGGAGAACAACGTCGATCTCTCCTTCTCTCTCTTATTTAATTTTTGTTGTTCAGAAGATTATTTTCTCTCTTAATCTGAGCTATTTTTTAAAAGAGGAAATTTATGAAATGTCCAAAAATTTAAAAAGTTTTATGAAAAACCCACCCCAAAATAAACTTTCATCGCGTGCCCAGCATTAACTTAAAAATTAAAAAAAGGGCACGGCATGACCCTTTTGCCCTTCTAATTTATTAAGAATATCAACAAACCCAGCAAGTTTTATGAAAAACGGTTCGATTCCAGACTCTTCAAAAAAGTGTCTCTATCGCTCCCTCCTCTTCCATACTCTGTTCTGTTGCGATTTTAGGTCATCTCCTCCAAAAATCTTAGAAATTTCTTACAAGAAATCGCCAGCGAATCTCCATCACAATGTCGCAATCATCAGCAATGGATGTAGACCAAGTTAGAGAAGAAGGAGAAGAAGTAGTTGCTGGAAAGCAAACGAAAGGAGGGAAGAAAGTTAAGAGGGTTGCTCGTAGACGAACCGCTCAAAAAGAAAAAGAAGTGCAAGAACCAGTAGAAGAACAAGAACACGGAGAACAACAAGAACAAGATCAAGAACAACAAGAAGCAGTAGCAGGGGGAGAAGAAGAAGATGAAGAAGAAGGGAAGAAAAAAGGTAAAACTTTGAGTCTTGTTCATTCTCCGTTTATATTGACGCGGCAAATGAAAATGATCATTCTCCGTCTATAAAATACACGGAGGATGCCCTTTCTGTGTCATTTGAACTAGAAATGGCCATTCTCCGTCTATTTTGAGACGGAGAATGGCATTCTCCGTGTTTAAACACACGGAGAATGTTCATTTCTGTGTTTTTGACCTAAAGAACGAGCATTCTCCGCCTAATATGAGACGGAGAATGACATTCTCCGTCTGTAAAATAGACGGAGAATGAACTTTCTTCTTGCATTAACCTAGAGAAATGAACATTCTCCGTCTCACTGACACGGAGAATGCCATTCTCCGTCTATTTTATAACGGAGAATGACGTTCTCTGTCTATTTTATAACGGAGAATGACGTTCTCCTTTATTTTGATCTAAAGAATGAACATTCTCCGCCTAATATGAGACGAAGAATGGCATTCTCCGCCTTACTTAGACGGAGAATGCTCATTCTCCGGGACAAAATAAAGGGAGAATGTCATTCTCCTTGTATTTTGACCTAGAGAATGAGCATTCTCCGTCTTACTGACGCGGAGAATGAGCATTCTCCGTCTTGCTAACGCGGAGAATGGCATTCTCCGTATTAAAACACGCGGAGAATGGCATTCTCCTTGTAATTTGACCTAGAAAATGAGCATTCTCCGTCTTACTGACGCGGAGAATGGCATTCTCCGGGTCAAAAGAGACGGAGAATGTCATTCCCCGTGTTAAAACAAAACGGAGAATGACATTCTCCGCCTAATATGAGACGGAGAATGGCATTCTCCGCCTTACTTAGACGGAGAATGCTCATTCTCCGGGACAAAATAAAGGGAGAATGTCATTCTCCTTGTATTTTGACCTAGAGAATGAGCATTCTCCGTCTTACTGACGCGGAGAATGAGCATTCTTCGTCTTGCTAACGCGGAGAATGGCATTCTCCGTATTAAAACACGCGGAGAATGACATTCTCCTTGTAATTTGACCTAGAAAATGAGCATTCTCCGTCTTACTGACGCGGAGAATGGCATTCTCCGGGTCAAAAGAGACGGAGAATGCCATTCCCCGTGTTAAAACAAAACGGAGAATGACATTCTCCGCCTAATATGAGACGGAGAATGGCATTCTCCGCCTTACTTAGACGGAGAATGGCATTCTCCCTTTATTTTGATCTAAAGAATGAACATTCTCCGCCTAATATGAGACGGAGAATGGCATTCTCCGCCTTACTTAGACGGAGAATGCTCATTCTCCGGGACAAAATAAAGGGAGAATGTCATTCTCCTTGTATTTTGACCTAGAGAATGAGCATTCTCCGTCTTACTGACATGGAGAATGAGCATTCTCCGTCTTGCTAACGCGGAGAATGGCATTCTCCGTATTAAAACACGCGGAGAATGGCATTCTCCTTGTAATTTGACCTAGAGAATGAGCATTCTCCGCCTTATTGAGACGGAGAATGTCATTCTCTGGGTCAAAATAAAGGGAGAATGCCATTCCCCGTGTTAAAACAAAACGGAGAATGACATTCTCCGTCTATTTTGAGGCGGAGAATGGCATTTTCCGTCTATTTTAAAACGGAGAATGACATTCTCCCTTTATTTTGATCTAAAGAATGAGCATTCTCCGCCTAATATGAGACGGAGAATGACATTCTCCGCCTTACTTAGACGGAGAATGCTCATTCTCCGGGACAAAATAAAGGGAGAATGTCATTCTCCTTGTATTTTGACCTAGAGAATGAGCATTCTCCGTCTTTCTAAAGCGGAGAATGGCATTCTCCGTTTTAAAATACGCGGAGAATGCCATTCCCCGTGTTAATACAAAACGGAGAATGCCATTCTCCGTGTCAAAATAGACGGAGAATGATATTCTCCGTCTATTTTGACACGGAGAATGGCATTCTCCGTTTGAATACAAAACGGAGAATGCTCATTCTCCGTCTATTTTGACACGGAGAATGACATTCTCCGTCTAATATTAGACGGAGAATGGCTTTCTCTTTATTATAATAAAGAAGAATGTTGACGTAAACCTAATTGTTGTTGTTTTTAGGGAAAAAAAACTGTCAGGAACAGAGACGAAAGACTTTTCCGTGCAACATTCACCCCAGTACTCTCTCTCATGGATGAGGTGAAGGAAAAGTTTCGCCATTTGCCTGAAGCAGTTGTCGAAAGCTTGAAGAATGTAGGATTCTACGACTTCGTAGATGTATTCTACAGAAATAAGGTGAAAAAATCAGAACTATCTAAAGTCACCCAAGGTCTGGAGAAGTTGATGGGGACTTATTTGGAAGAAGATGGAATTGGATATTTCCAATTGAGCAGCAGTGTCAAAGTAGCACCAACTGCTGATGAGATGGCAACCATTTTCGGTCTGCCAATGAATGATGACACTGAAGTTGATGATAAGTATTTGAAGATCATCACTGAGAAGCAGAAGACCCCCCCACCAGCAGACTCATTCAGCATGTGTACAAAACACTTCACAAGATTGCTGAAAAATTCCAAGGGCAAAGGTGCTGAAGTCTCAAACGCTGAAGTTAGGAAAAGGATATTAGAGCTGCTGGGGGGCGAAAATGCAAGTCCCGATGAGGTGGCCAAGTTAATAGTATTCAACTTGTGCCAAACAGCATTCTTCACCAGAATGGGGGGGTCGAACTTGCCATACAAGTTCTTCGCTCTGGTGGAGAGCACAGATGTTATAAAAAGCATCTGTTGGCCTCGGATTATACTGGGGTACGTTATGGACAGCATAAAGAGGGCTGTCACAAAATCTGAAGATGGTGATGTTGATATATCGTACAAGAAGATTGAAGGTTGTACGATATACTTCTTGTATTGGTTTGCAGAGCACAGTCGACTGGTAGAAAGGAAGTGCAAACCAACAGTCGCATCTCCGAGATTCTGCACATGGGATGGGAATAAAATCTCAATATTCCTAAAAAATGAATATCAAGGTGCTAAAATGGATTCAGATTTGATATTCAAGGATATTGTTGCATTGAATGTTGATGAACTTGAAGAAGTCCCAGCAGAGCAGCAATATGTAGAAGGTGGAGACAATTCTGTTGATGAAGAAGAAGCTCAAGCTGAAGCTCAAGCACCAGCACCCTCTACAGCTGACAATGTAGATATGTTGCGTGTCTTGCAGGAGAAATCTCAGCTTATCGCTGAGAATGAGCAACTCCAGGAAAGAGCCCAGCAACTAGCGGCAGATGTAGCCCAACAACGTGCTGTGGGGCTCGTTGCTGATGGCTTGGAGAAGGAGTTAGACTCTTTAAGGAACGAGAAATCGCTCCTTATTGATGATAACAAGAAACTCCTTAAGCGAGTTGAGGAACTGGAGGCACAGGGGTCGGAACTAGACTCCCTGAGAAAGCAGAAGTCTGAGCTTACTGCTGATAATGAGAAGCTTCGTCAACATGTTGAGGAGCTACTTCTAAAAGGTAAGATTTTATATTTTTTGTCTATTTTAATCTGTAATTACATGTATCTAACAAGGAGAATGACCATTCTCCGTTATAAAATAGACGGAGAATGTCATTCTCCGTATTAAAACACACTTAGAATGACATTCTCCGTCTATTTTGACATTCTCTGCTAGTATTTTGACACGGAGAATGACATTTTCTGTATTTTGACATAGAAATGATCATTCTCCGTATGTTTTGACACGGAGAATGACATTCTCCGTCTAATATTAGACGGAGAATGTCATTCTCCGTCTAAATTGACACGGAGAATGTCATTCTCCGTCTATTTGGAAACGGAGAATGACATTCTCCGTCTCACTGACACGGAGAATGTCATTCTCCGTCTATTTTGAAACGGAGAATGTCATTCTCCGTCTAAATTGACACGGAGAATGACATTGTTTTTAAAAAGAAGATTATATAATATTGACATCATACCTCTTGTTCTTGTTTGTTTTTATATCAGTGAAAATGACAGAGGATCTGAAAAAAGAGAATGAAAAGCTAACTAATGATAATAACAGACTTCTAGAGGAAGTTGCCTCGTTGAATGACGAAGTCAAGAATAAGAACGATACAATCGTTAACCTTGAAGCAATGGCTAGAGCATTGGAAAGAGGGGATACTCAAGCAGTTCCCCAGAAGCATTACACAAGATCAAATGTACCTGCTGCAGATGAGGATGATTTTGCTACATTGCAAAAGAAGAAAACATCCGATGCTACAACAAGTAAGAAGGCAGGTCCTGGTCGGAAAAGAAAAGCTGCTACTAGTCCCAGTAAGAATGTAGCTCCTGCTGGGAAAAAAAAAGCTCCTTCCAGCCCCGAGAAGGTCGACAATAAAAAGGAGATGTCAGCTCCTGAAGAACTTGAGGAAGAATCTCCTCAAACAGCAAAGCTTGTTAGAGATGGGAAAATGCTGATGCAATGTCCGAAGCTCAGACTTTGGAACGTTGCAGACGATGAGCTGAAGCAAGTATACAGGAGCATCGTATACACAAGAAGGATGTCTCCAACGTAAGTATTCTAAACTTGAACCAATTTCTGTTTAGAATACTTATGTATATATGTACTTTCCAAGTGCAATGATCATTCTCTATTGGAGTTATTTTTTATGCAATTTTATCATTAGCCTATATTATTATCATAATCGAAACTAAATTTATGTGCAGTGATTATGTATATATGTACTTTCCAAGTGCTCCAGAAGAGTGTAAAATAAGAAGAAGAAATAATGATGTCAGCATGTTGTTAAGTGCTAAAGATTTTCAAGACATTATAAATGAGGCGGATATAGAAGCCGGTGTTATGAACTACCTAATAAAGCTTATGAACGACGTTCAAGCCGAATTAAGGCAGAACATTCAGTCAAGCTCGCAGGGTGCACAATGTAAATGGTTTGCAATCATGATGCCCCATTCATTGGTAAGAATCGAAACTGAAAAATAAATATTAATGTGTACAGCTACTAATAGTGTTGTAAAAAACTAACTCATGTTATTATTTTATTTTTTTTTCTTCTGGAAAACAGGGTACTGCCAAGATTATCGATAAAGAAAATCCAACAGAAGGAGCAGTGTACAATTTCAAAGTTGATATAGAAGATTTTATAATGGAGCTGGAAGATGACATTGAATGGCTATTCGTGCCACTCTTCCGCGAGGAGAATAAACACTATACGCTGCTGGCATTCAACTTCAGCTCCTATGTTTGGACGCACTACAACTCATTGCGGAAAAACACGGGCGCTAAGGGAATCCAGGATGCAGTATACATGAAGAATAAAATTGAGCCAATTATAATAAAGAAGATTGCATTGATGAGTAATAAAAGCCCAGCAATCTCGGAATATGAAACAACAGAGCTCAAGGTTTGCAAAGAATGTCCACAGCAACTAACACCCAGCTGCCTTCTGTATGTTTCATATTATATTGAAAAGTTGTCGAGATATCCATTTGATTTACGGAAGAAAACAAACAAACAAGTTCACAATACTATTGTAAAGAGAAGGCTAGATTTGGCTAAGGCTTTGCTTATGAGTAAATGTGCAATTCCTTTTGTAAAATGACAATGTAAATTGGCTAACAAATTCAATGTATATATTCTGTTTGTCAGGTTTCTTTTGTAATGTATTTGTTTTCCTTTGTATTGAAATTCAATTTTACGACTAATTTACATTGTTCTATATATGTAAATCTGTTTTGTTAAAGTTCTGTTGTTTGATTCAAACCTATAATGTCATTATCTGTGTTAATACAAACCTATAATGTGTGCATTTGGAACTTAGAAATGGCCATTCTCCGTTTCGTATGAGACGGAGAATGGCATTCTCCGGGTCAATAGAGACGGAGAATGCCATTCTCTTTGTATTTTGACCTAGAGAATGAGCATTCTCCGTCTTACTGACGCGGAGAATGGCATTCTCCGTTTTAAAACACGCGGAGAATGGTTATTCTCCTTCTATTTTGACTTATAAATGGCCATTCTCCGTCTTAGGGACGCGGAGAATGCCATTCTCCGTTTCGTATGAGACGGAGAATGTCATTCTCCGGGTCAAAAGAGACGGAGAATGCCATTCTCCTTGTATTTTGACCTAGAGAATGAGCATTCTCCGTCTTACTGACGCGGAGAATGGCATTCTCCGTTTTAAAACACGCGGAGAATGATTATTCTCCTTGTATTTTGACTTATAAATGGCCATTCTCCGTCTTAGGGACGCGGAGAATGCCATTCTCCGTTTCGTATGAGACGGAGAATGTCATTCTCCGGGTCAATAGAGACGGAGAATGCCATTCTCTAGGTATTTTGACCTAGAGAATGAGCATTCTCCGTCTTACTGACGCGGAGAATGGAATTCTCCGTTTTAAAACACGCGGAGAATGGTTATTCTTTGTATTTTTGACCTAGAAAGGAACATTGTCCGTCTTAGGGACGCGGAGAATGCCATTCTCCGTGTCCAAATAGACGGAGAATGTCATTCTCCGGGTCAATAGAGACGGAGAATGCCATTCTCTTTGTATTTTGACCTAGAGAATGAGCATTCTCCGTCTTACTGACGCGGAGAATGGCATTCTCCGTTTTAAAACACGCGGAGAATGATTATTCTTTGTATTTTTGACCTAGAAAGGAACATTGTCCGTCTTAGGGACGCGGAGAATGCAATTCTCCGTTTCGTATGAGACGGAGAATGTCATTCTCCGGGTCAAAAAAGACGGAGAATGCCATTCTCTTTGTATTTTGACCTAGAGAATGAGCATTCTCCGTCTCACTGACGCGGAGAATGGCATTCTCCGTTTTAAAACACGCGGAGAATAACTATTCTTTGTATTTTTGACCTAGAAAGCAACATTGTCCGTCTTAGGGACGCGGAGAATACCATTCTCCGTGTCCAAATAGACGGAGAATGTCATTCTCCGGGTCAAAAGAGACGGAGAATGCCATTCTGCTTGTATTTTGACCTAGAGAATGAGCATTCTCCGTCTTACTGACGCGGAGAATGACATTCTCCGTTTTAAAACACGCGGAGAATGATTATTCTCCTATTTTTGACTTATAAATGGCCATTCTCCGTGTATCTAAAATGGAGAATGATTATTCTCCGTGTTAAAACACACGGAGAATGGTCATTCAATACATTATAAAGTCAGAGAGTATAAAGGAGAGTAAGTTCTTATGCTGATATGCAGAATTCAAACTATTACCATTGATATCAAAAAATGTAAGATATGTATTCAAAAAACAATTTCCAGTTATATAAAAGAAGGAATATATTTGTATGTATTAACGAGGGGGCGCTGCCCCCTCGACCACCGTAGCAGCACGTGGAGGCAGAGGACAAGTGCTGCGATTGTGATTGCATAATTCAAAACAATTCTGGCACCTTATCTTTCTCTTCTCTTTTCCCTTGTTCTCATATTTGCTCTTGTAACGGTCCACTTTTGGTCGTCCAGGACCACGTTTCGGAACAGGGGGTAGAACAACATCAGTGGGATTATTTTCAAACTGTTTTTCGCAATCTGGAACAGGACGAATAGCACATGAATATAACTTCCGGTAATAATCTGATGTCCAATACTGCTCCACAAAGTCGTAAACAGATTTATCTGAACCAACTCTGATGCATTGTATTGCATGGCTGCATGGGAATCCATATACCTTCCATCTACGACAACTACAATGACAATCAAGAAGATTCACCATGTGGGAGGAAGTATCTGCGATCACCTCAAATTCGAAATCACCGGACCGATATACCCTATAACACATGCCATCATCTGTAAGCTGCTTCAGCATATCCTCAGCGTATGGAGTCAATTTGCTATTCAAACCAATTGCATCCTTGTGGCGATCCGAAATCATCTTCATCATCTTCACACGGATGACATTTACAATTGCTGAAATAGGCAATTTCTTCTCAGCCTTTATCCATGCATTGAATGACTCTGCACAACTAGAAGCAACCTCACCGTATCTACATCCCGGGAAGAATGCGTTTGACCAGTGTTCAGGTTTTTGTTTATTCATCCAATTCACAACATGACCACAATTCAGATCATAAATCTTCTTGATTGCTTGTCTATACCCACCTTTATACAGAAAAACAAATAAGTAATAAAGAATTAGGTCAATTCACAAAATTATGAAAAAATAAGTGCATTCTCATAAGGATAATAGTCATTCTCCGTTCAAAAGCTAACGGAGAATGATATTCTCTGTTCTATGCAAGACGGAGAATACCATTCTCCGTTCAAAAGCTAACGGAGAATGCTATTCTCCGTTCTATGTTGGACGGAGAATGGTCATTCTCCGTGTGATTGAAACGGAGAATGACTATTCTCCGTCTTACTGACACGGAGAATGGTCATTCTCCTTGTTAAATTAATGGTAAATGCATAAAAAATGTGCATATATCTGTCTCATTAACACACCTGGAGTTAGAGCATATACTGCTTGCCTCCAAGCTTCAAGTACATGCGGATACAATCTTTCATTTCCTTTCTCTTTCATCGGTATGTTATTCTTCATGTGATAATAGCAATAGCTATGGTAATCATTAGGAAACACTTTAGGGACTTCAGAAACTAGACCAGTGCCTTGATCCGAAAGAAAAACAATACGCCTACTACATCCAACAACATTCTTTAGATTTCTAAGGAACCATTCCCAATTATCGCCATCTTCGCCTGAGACTATACCGTATGCAATAGGGTAGAACTGTTGGTTACCATTCTTCGCTGTAGCAGACATCAAACATCCTCTAAACCTACCTGTAAGGAAAGTAGCATCCAAATATAGCATTGGACGACAATATTGAAAGCCTTCTACGCAAGCCCCATATGAAAGAAAAAGCCGCTCAAACCTCATTGATGAATCATCTTTCTGGAAGTCGATAACGGAACCATTATTGGTTTCCTTTACCTTGTTGACATACCAACACAAGTCACTGTAAGATCTAACATCATCTCCGTACATTTCCTGGTGCACCAGCCTAATGCCATGGTATGCCTGCCCGTAGGTAACAGATAAGCCGTAGTCGACCTTGAAATCATCGACAACAGATTTTGCTAATTTTTTAGGATGCATCCGAACAATGTCACTAACCAAACTTTTCACAAACTTTGCTGGAACAACCTGATTACCTTTATCCATATAGCCAGCTCCACAATTATGTTCTCCCACATACCTCTTCACCTCAAAAATTTGATTATCTTTCGAAATAGATATAGCATGGAAGCTCCACAAACAAGCATGTGTCTTGTAATTCTTGCAGCAAACAGTATACCTCCCCGGCTCAGATTTCAAAATGTGAAATGGATGACGAGATTCAAAACATACCTTTCTAACAGCATTCCTAACTTCTTCAACACCATTTAGAAAAATCTGACCAACACCAGTAATTGATCCAGGCCACATATCCGATTTCCTCTTCTTCACTGTCTCAGTTGAGCCCTCATAAAATTGTACTACTCGTTTGTCCTTTAAAGTAGGAGAAGATCTACTCAAAGAACTAGAGGAGGAAGACGAAGGTCCCATGTGAAAGCTTTGACAAGGAAAAGATGTTGATGAAGAACATTGAGAGTATATTTGCTCCACAAATAGATCAAAACTCACATCATGAGTACCGTTAAAACCACCAACCAATGAGCGAAGCCAAAAATCACTTTCAACATACAGTTCAGTCCCATCAGAGTGCAAAAACCTGAAACGGAAGGAAAGTGGGTCCAAAGAAGTCCATCGATCGCACACTTTATTCTTTAAAAAATCCACGGTACTTTCATGTGTGACACGGCAGGAAACTATGTCTCCCTTGAAACAAATGTTAACTAAACAACTTGATTCCATATCTTCCCCCCTGATAACATAAAAACATAAGAGGCCACAAATAGAACAATAAAATTCTCATCTAATAATGATTATTCTCCGTCTAAAAATAACGGAGAATAAATATCATCAGTTGGAACTAACTTATAATGATCATTCTCCGTCTAAAGTAAAACGGAGAATGTCATTCTCCGTCCTAATTAAGACGGAGAATGTCATTCTCCGTCCTAACTAAGACGGATAATGTCATTCTCCGTTCAAATTAAAACGGAGAATGTCATTCTCCGTCCTAATTAAGACGGAGAATGGCATTCTCCGTCCTAAAAACAAAACGGTTAATGATCTTTATAAGAAGTAATTGTCATTCTCCTTTAAAATATAACGGAGAATGCTATTCGCATAAAATAACAAGATTAAATATCTCACTAACATTTTCTAAGTTAATAATCTTCATAACAAAATCAAATTCAGCATAAATTTCGAGATATACGAAGCTGATGGATGAATTTCTACAGATCTGAACTCTCACCTTGTTTTAAGATTTATAAAAAGACGGAGAAGAAGATCTTCTATCCACAATTGACCTAATCGCCGGAAACCACGAAGATGATGTTGATGATGATGATGATCGATGATGATGAAGGATGATCGACGTTCGACTGACGAAAACCACAGTGAACTACGAACGATTCTGCGATCTCTAATAAAGATTATATCAATGGATTTCAAATTTCTCGTGAAGAAGAAGAAGAATACGAATTTCTCAATCCAAATCTGAGTTTACGAATTCATAATTATATATAGATGTCCAAATTTACGCGAAGGGGTATTTTTGGAATTATGATAATGGCAAATTTTGTAAATACATAGCAACTAGAGAGAATCTTGAAATATTTAACGTGTAAAAACTTAATTCTGGGCATTTCATAAAAATAATCCAGCGGGTGGGCATTTCATAAAAGCCCACCCCGAAATTGGGCTTCTCAGCAATTTTCAGTTTTTAAAATCTAATCCAACGGATATAATACCGCTGATAATGGGGTGGACACAATAGGGATGAATCTGATCCTATAAATATATAACAAATCTTAATCAAAATTTTAAATATTTAAATTATATTTTGATAGTATTAGAAAGAAGAAAAACTATTTGTGTTTTTCCTAGTACACTATCTTATTCACATATATTCGTAATAAATAAAACTAAAATTTAATTAAATTTTTACAAATCTTAATATACGATTGGCGATTTCCCGACTGGAGCCCTAGGGCATCCACGTGGGCCGCCCCCGCGGCCGCCGAAGCCCCTGGCCGGCGGAGGGGAGGCTCCGGCGAAGCCTGGCAGCCCCTTCCCCGGCGCTGGGGAGGGGCGGGAGAACGATCGAGGGGGTCGGGCGGACCCCCCGCTGCAGGCGCGCGCGCACGGCCCCCCCAGGCGGTGGGGGAGGGGGTCGGGTGGACCCCCTGGATCGTCGACGACCCCCCAGGCGGAGGGAGGGTCGGGTCCTTCGGGAGTAGGGTCGGGTGGCCTCCACGCAGTGACCGGTGGTTCGAGCCTGTTGCGAGGAGGCCCCATTGATCCGAACTTTAAATTCGGATCAAGTTCTGGAGCGCTAGGGAGCCAAACGGAGGAAGGTGGCTGGACGACGGTTACGTGCCGTCGAGTGGCAAAACCCGGGGGGAAGATGGGAGGCGGACAAGGTCAGGTTAGGGATCATCGCCCTGTTGGCCGCCAGAACGGGTCTGGATCTCGGACATCTGGCCGGGGTCCGGAGGTGCCTGCTGGGAGATCGGTGGGGTGGCGGCCTAAGGCGACTGCGGCGGCCAAAGGAAAAGGTAAGGTGGTGGAGCAGGATGTTCAGGGATCGGGGACTTCACGCCCGGTTACTGCCCCGAGGCCTACTGGGTCATCCCCTCGGCCTGCCGGAAGGTCCTGGGCCGAGATATGCAAACCCGTGGGACCGAAATCCCCCTCATCGATGGAGTACGTCCCGCCTATCAAGGTTGGGAGGGGGTTCCGGGCTGTGTTCCCTACGGAGGAGATCCAGAAGGTGACATAGTACTGGGAGAATACCCTCGTCCTATATGTCTTGGGCAACAAGCCTTTCTATGGGCAGAACGGGGCTATGCAGCGCGAGTCTGGCAGCCTAAGGGGAGTATGGAGTTCTATGCTCGCGAAAATGGCTTCTATTATGTGAAGTTCGGGATGGAGGAGGATGTCGCTAGGATCCTCCACTCTGGAGCTGCGATGCGAGAGGAAAGTTTTGAATGCCATCCCAGTATGGATTCGCTTTCCTGAGCTCCCAGTAGGATTCTGGAGTATTCCGTTGTTGATGCGGCTGGCTAGTTTAGTGGGCACCCCGATCAAGGCAGATGATGCCACTACCTTTCGGACGCGGTTGATGTACGCTAGAATTTTTGTGGAGATTCGTGCAGGGGGGAGCTCCCGGAGATGGTGGAGTATGAGATCCCTTCTGGGGAGGTTCTTACCCAGAGGGTGGAGTATGAGTGGGTTCCGCCTACTTGTACACGATGTTCCTGCTTCGGGCATCTGGCCAGTGCTTGCTCGAAGGTTGGCCCTACGGTGGAGCCTAGCTTCCCTCCTCGTGCGGCTTTCGACGTCCCCTGTGATATGGATTTCAGAGATGATAGCAGAGCGGAGGGCTTGGAGGGGGAGGACACTAATCGGGTGCGGAAAGGCGGGCTGAGCCTCGTTGTATCGACCTAGCTTGCTCCAACGGATGGGGGGTGCCCACTTGCCCGGGGCAGAGTAGCATAGTTACCAGAGGTATGATGGCGAAGGAGACTGAGGCACGAGGGGAGGGCGGACCGTCTGGTGGGCAGGTTTACTGTAGGAAGAGACTTGCTGTCGGCCTGTTACGAGATGGTTCCTCCACGGAAGAGGGAAGTACTACAGTCAGAGAGAAGGCGGTGTGTGTTGACAATCCAGGCTGGGCGTTGGTGCTATCTCAGGGCGTTCCCCAACAGACAAGTCCGACTGGAATGGATGAGGATTCTTTAGCGACGGCTGCGGCACCTTCCCCAGGTGTCGTTCCGGGAGTTACTCTGGGGGCCCCCACCTCTCATTAATTAATGGCCATTATCGCCTGGAATGTGAGGGGGGCGTGTTCGCTAGGGAGGTGGAGAGAGATCTGTGGGGTGCTCAACAGGGAGCGTTGTGACATTTCTGTTATTTTGGAGTCCAAGATCAAAGGTGAGAAGACCCTTACCCGTCGGACCCCTTCTCATTGGGCCCAATTGCACAATCTGACCCTTTGTGACATGGCCAGAATTTGGGTTCGCTGGAATCTGAAGAGCTGGGACGGTAACTTGCTCTTGCTGACAGATCAGCTGATTGCCATCTCCTTCGTGAACAAGGATGGCTTTCGGTTCTTGCTGGGGGCTGTCTACGGCCACAATGACAGAAGGAGACGAAAGTCCTTATGGAGCGACATCTCTCGTATTTCATCTGTTGCTGACTCATCTTGCCTTCCGCTTCTCTTGATCGGGGACTTCAATGTCCTTATGCACCATGGGGAGAAGCTGGGTGGCCGCCCGGTTCCGGATTCTATACTCTTTTATTTCCAGAGATGTCTCCTGCTTGCGGGACTGCGGGGATTGTCTCGCTCAGGCTGCATCTGGACTTGGCATAACAAAGCAACTCATAATAGGGTTGCTTGTCAGCTTGATCGAGCCCTGGGCAATGGGGAATGGTTCCGTCACTTCCCCAACACTTCAGCTGAGGGTCTGCCAGCTGGGACGAGCGATCACTCCCCCATCAGGGTTGGCTTTACTGCTCGGTCTATTAGAAAGTCCCGCCCGTTCAGGTACAACAATAGTTGGTATCTCTCGGAGGGCTACCTAGAGGCTGTCGCTGAGGGGCTCTCTAGTGGTCAGGAGGGGACGGCTCAATTCCGTTTGGTTCGGCGTCTCAAGGCCACGAAGAGAGCCCTTAGGAGTTGGGTGAAGGGGCTGCCCAAGTCCACCTTAGAAGACAAGGAGGTGGAGTTATGTACCTTACAGCAGGATATGCAGACTGACATGCTTAATGGGGACCTGGCGGCCAGAAAGAAGGAGCTGATTGGCGAAGTCAACATTCTGAGGCTACAGAAGGAGATTAGCTCGGCCCAGCGTGCCAAGTGCTCATGGCTGAAGGATGGCGACCGGTGCTCCAAGTTCTTCTATGATGTGATCCGGACTAGACAGAATAGGAATCACTTTTCCCAGCTTCTTCGTGCCGATGGCACTCTGGTGGGGACGCCGGCTGAGATCCAGGGCGAGGCTGTCAGGTACTACTCCGAGTTGTATTTCCAGACTGATTACCTTTCTGTGTTCCCAGAGGTTGTGACAAAGAGATTGGTGACTCCATTTGGCAATAGCATCCTGCTTGCACCTGTTTCATTGGAGGAGGTGGAGTCTATTGTCAAAGGGGCGGACCCCAACAAGGCTCCTGGTCCGGATGGCTTCAGCAATGGTTTTTTCAAACGGCATTGGGACATTCTGAAGCACCAGGTGGTGGAGGTGGTTCAGGAATTCTTCACCACAGGGAAGCTTCTGAAGGAACTGAATCACACTTTCCTGACCTTGGTGCCGAAGAAGGAGGGAGCGACAGCTCTGGCAAATTTCTGTCCTATTGCGTGTTGTAATTATCTCTATAAGATAATTACGCACCTTATGTGCCGACGGATGGAGAGAATTATGCAGGACTTGGTTTCCCCGAATCAGGCTGCTTTCATCAAGGGGAGGTCGATCGCTGAGCACAGCCTCCTGGCTCATGAGATGGTGAGGGGTTTTATCAAACTCGGAGGGGAAGAAAGCTTGTGTTAAACTGGATCTGAGGAAGGCGTATGACATGGTCAATCGGGACTTCCTCTGTCATCTTATGTCGGCTATGGGATTCGCGGAGCACTGGGTTGCGATGATTCGGGAGTGCATTACATCCCCTACTTTCTCTGTGCTCATCCAGGGTATTCCGTATGGGTACTTCCAGAGCAACCGTGGGCTTAGGCAGGGTGACCCACTGTCCCCTTACCTGTTCACGCTTGTTATGGAATACTTTACCTGCTTGATGGACCTAACTGTGCACCATGGACGATTGATTCCTCTGTTCCGGAGGATGGACCCTCTAGTTACTCATCTTATATATGCTGATGATCTGCTAGTTTTTATCCAGCCATCGACGGAGGGGTTGCTGACACTTACGGCTATTATGGAAGATTTGAAGTCTGTTTTCGGTCTCCAGATGAACAGGGATAAGAGTAGGGTTTACTTCAGTTCCCTGTGTTCCCGGAAGGAGGAGCGGGCTGATATGTTAGGAATTACGAGGAGTGATCTTCCGGTGCGATACTTAGGAGTACCTCTCACAGTCAATTATGTGCGGGATCAGGATTGCAAGAGTCTGGTAGATTATGTCCAGAGGAGGGTAGAAGGGTGGCAAGCAGCAGGTCTGTCATTTGGTGGTCGCATTGAGCTGGTCAGATCGGTGATCTCGGCTGTGGCCCAATTTTGGCTGCAGTCCATCCTCCTACCTGTGGCCACTAATCGACGGGTGGAGCGGCTATGTGTTGATTTTATTTGGAGGGGAGGTATGCATGCAATCTCCTGGAACCAGTTATGTCGTCCCAGGAAGGAGGAGGAGTGGGGCTCCGACCATTGATGGAGGTTAGAGAGGCTTCTGCGCTTAAGCTGGCATGGAGATTCATCAGCGGGGGTTCTCTCTGGGCGGACTGGATGCATAGCAGATACGTAAAGCAGGGCAGTTTTTGGACATGTCCTACTGACAACAACCATTCAGTCACGTTCAAGACCGTCTTGCGACACAGGGGGATGCTCAAGTCTGCCATCCGGAGGGTCATGAAGGATGGATCGGGTACGGATCTCTGGTGGGACCCTTGGATAGATCGGCGGTCGTTATTAGACATTAGGGGGGCTCCGACGCACCAGGAGGACAGGCGTGGGCTGTTGTGCAGCCGGATCATACATACTGGGGAGTGGAGGCCGGATTCTTATCGGTTCACGGAGGGACTGGATGGGAGCATTATGGCTACTGTTATTGATCCGTCGTTGCCCGCGGACCGATGGATTTAGGAGCCGTCAGATGCATCTTCGGGGACTGGGGAGTTCCAATTCCATAGTTGCTACAACCTCATCAGGCGTACTTTCCTATTGAGTTCTGATTACAACTTCGTTTGGTGCAAGGGCCTAGCCAGGAAGATGCAGTTGTGTGTGTACAAGCTTCTTCTGGGTCGCCTTTTGACCAGAGATCGTCTGAGATTGTTTGGAGTGCCAGTTCCGGACCCCAAGTGCGTGTTTTACGGTTTGGAGCATGAATCTATGAAGCACATCTTCTTCGAGTGCACTCTGGCATGGCAGATCTGGGTGGAGCAGAGTCGAGTATTGGGAGTGGGCGCTACTGGACATTGTATTGGGGATATCATCACGGTGATCCGAGATAGCAGAGGTAGAGGGCATGACTGGTTCCGTACAGCCAGAGTTCGTCTGGCTGCTTCGGTCTGGCATGTATGGCGGGAGCGAAACCGCCGGATCTTTGAGGGGCTGGTCACTCCTCCGGTTGGCATCCTCCATAACATTGAGTTTGATGTAAATGCTTTGGAGAATTGATGAGTGGGAGTCCCACTCGGGTTGTATGTTGTAAGATTATGGCTTTTACTTTGGAATAAAATTCACCTTTTTTCCAATATATATATATATATATATATATATATATATATATATATATATATATAGAGAGAGAGAGAGAGAGAGAGATAGAATAATTCTTGCCAATGAACTCTAGCTCAAGTGGTTAGCGTGAGGCATATTCCCCCCAGAGGTTACGGGTTTGATCAACGGGGAAAGTACTTTAAATTCTTTGATGTTAGAGTTAAAGTGGGGTGGGTGTGGTGCATTATGGAGTGGACGAGATGCGGTCTGGATAGGTGCGGTGCAGATGCGATACGCTGTGATGCAAGTGTGATGATGGTGGAGGAGGCCTTCGGGCTAGGATGTAGCCTTCGGACAGAGTTTATAAGACCTTCGGGTTGTGATTGTAGGCCTTTGGGCCAGAATAAAAATTACCTTCTTCAAAAAAAAAATTCTTAATTTAAATTTAAATATTTAAATTATTTTTTATAAGATTAGCAAAAAAAAATTTACATGAAACACACGTACTTTTACTAGTCAAAATAAAGTGGGTGCACGTTGTATGTGCGTGCGTGTGTGTGTGTGTATATATATGGTAATTTTATATATAAACACGAAGATTATAACTATGATATAGCCTCGATTACAAAATGGTCATTTGGGGTCTAGAATATCAATGTCAGATTGTATATTCCTTTGTACAGCTAAATTACTGAGGAAAAGACTCTCAAAGATGCGTCGATTTCTTTTCCTCCAAACATATCAAACCACCGCCCTAAAGCTAATTAAGACATAGACAACAGTACTCACTCGCTCTGTTGCCTTATGATCTTTAACTTCATGTATAACCGATGAGAAGTTTCTGCTTTTGCAGCAGTAAGCCCAAACCTAGCTCTTTAGCGCACCATATCTCCCAAACAAAGTCACATGTGAAAAACAAATGATCCCTAGACTCATCGTCTTTATTACATAAGCAGCACTTCGTATCGTTACAGTGGATCCCGAATATGGCAAGCTTGTCCCTCGTAAGTAGTATGTTCCAGATCATTTTGTAGAGGCACAGAAAAATCTTGACCGTCGCCCCTTTCATCCATACCACCTTTGCCCAATCGACCTCCTCGTGGTAGGTCCTAGTCTGGTTCACTGTTGTACGAAACTTGAAAGTGTATTTTCTCCATTTTTCCAAACCTAGTAGTCCTACGTCCCCTGCCTATTAATCTTCATTACATGAATATCTTTCGCATGGGCCACCTCAATCAAATGGCCATGTAGCTTCCACCCTCCTTCCTGAATAAGACTACCCACCATGTCAGTAGAACCCATCAGCTCATAAACATGCCAGTCCTCCCTCTCGATCAAGTTAGAGTGTTTGATCTAACGGTCATGCCAAATGCTGGTTTGAGCCCCTGAGCACATCACCCTGATGAGTTTGTCCTTAGCCTTGTGCCTCGTAGCTAACAACAATTTTACCATGACCGAGTAGTTGTTATTGCTATTAGTAGACCAGACATCCTCTTTCGGAAAAATATCTTCCCTTAACATAGTCCGCCTAGAGCGACTTCCCATTAATGAATCTCGAGAAAAGTTTAGGGAAGGTCGTTTCTCTCAGGAGGGACAGAGATCTCATACCAACTCCTCCCTCCTTTTTCGGCCGGCACAACTCCTCCCAACTTATAGCATGCATCCTCTCCCCATCCATAGGAAGTCTACACACATATGCTCAATCTTCTTGATGGTGCCCTTGGAAAGAATAATGGCCTCAGCCAGTACATAACTACTACCAAAATGACAGCTCTGATGAGTTAAATCCTACCCCCAAAGGACAAACATGTGCCTACACCATCTCTCCAGTCTCAAATGCATGTAATTGAGGAGACCCTTGCATTCTTCATCAGCGACATAGTTGATAGAAAGGGGAAGGCCCAAATATTTGACATGGAGCTTCCCTTCTGGTATGCCCATCTTGTCTCGCCAAGCTTCCTTGTTTCCACAGGTACGATTCATGAACATTGACTCATGTTTATGTTAAGTTGCAGTCCAGACCAACTTTTAAAAGAATCAAGGATGTCCTTAAGAGTGTCAAGAAATTTGTTCGAAGGCTCCATGAAGAGGAGCAAGTCATCGACATAGATAAGGTGGGATACCACATGGTCATTATTTCGAATAGAGGGTAATCAGCCCCTCCACCACCGCCTCATCCAGAAGATGGGTAAAGAACTCCATATGTCACGACCCGCACCCACTTTTTGGGATACAAGTAAGTGGAAAAGTCTAGCGTATGCCGCAGTATCGACGGCAGTATACTGTCTATACCTCAATAATAATTTCAAATCCATATATTAAACTTTGATCACAAATAAGGTATTTGATCATTCACAACAACTAAATCATATTACAATCTCCAAAGTTTACATTTGATTAAAATACAAGAATCCAACAATACATCAAAATTTGGAAACAACTCATTAAACATTTAAGATCAAATAATCTATCTATCCAATCACCATGATTGGCCTACAAAGTATCTCTATCTCCGCCAAAAAGGTCCATAATGCATAAGATAGAGAGCCATGTAAAATTTTCACTGAATCCAGTCAAGATTGAGAGCAAATACATACATGACAAGCTATTCAAAATATGATAGAAACTACAATTGGCCTGGATTTGAATTTCTTGGATCGAGAGTCAAATTCGTTGCGTTCTTAATGCGTATGGGATTTTCTAGGAAAATTGAGCAAGATATGGTCTGGATTGAACTGAGTTCTTGATCGATTTGTTGGATTGTTGTGTTTTCCATCGAGTAAGTTTATTGGATGTTCTCAAGTTTTCTTTTATCAAATCCAGAAGAACACCACGTATCGCTCTGGAATTTAACTCCTCTATTTATGCACCTCTTATGTTTTTCATAATGATTGATAGGTACTCGATTTGCTTTGGATTGAAATAGATGTGTCCGATACTTTGGATCAAACCCTTCCTGTGATCGAATCTTTTCTCCAGGTAAATCCTATAACTCTGTTATTTGATGTTGTGCCTTTACTTTGAATATTAAGTAGGTATTATTCGTGTCCAGTGCTTGTTCGTGTCCGGAGTTGCATCCGTGTCCTGGGTTGTGCGTGAGTTCGTGTCTAGTTCGCGTGTGTGTCCAGTTGCTGATTGTGTTTAGCCAGGTTCATGTGTTGGCGATCGATTGGAGTTAGGATCGGCATTGATAAGTCTCTTTTGTTGAATGATTTGATTTCGACTTGGTTGTAAACTCTTATTAAATTTTTTCTGTATTTTTGGCTTCTGTGGTTGATTCGAACCTGGGAAGGACATCATGTCCATTATTGAGTTTAGCTTATGTGTAGGTTGGTCTAATATTTAGTGTATGTTGGTTCAACAATGAAGTGTGTTACCATTTGAATTCCCTAGCTGTTGGGAAGGTTGGGCTCTACCTGTTGCTTTGGAACTTTTAAAAAATGAGTATGGGTGATAGTAGTACAGGTCAGCAATGGGTTGAAGCCAACAAAGGAGAAGGCACAAATGGGTCTGTTATGAGAAATTGGCCACTAGGGGCTAGTATTATTGGGTTGGTTATAGTTGCAATAACAATTATTGTTGGTTTTTCTTTTACAAACACAAAAGAACAAATGATTTAATAATTATTATTTTGTACTTGGTAAGCAATCATATTTCAAAATACTAGTATTTATACAAATATTTTGGATATGGTTAGTATATTTCCTAGCTAGCTGGAACTAGTATATATCTAGAATACTATTATAGATATTCTATGGTTAGTATATGGTTAGAAGATGCATGGCTAATTACTTGTTAATAGATTAGAGTTTAATCAACTTACCTTAATAACATGAGGACTCACAGATCTACTTCATTTTCCTGATTATCCCGAGCAAGGCAAGTATATTCTATGGTTCATGTTCATATTCATTTACATTCATATCATGTACACTCTTGTGACACGATATGACACGTTATCGTGTACTCTTGTACTTTTATGTCTTGTACTTGTGTCTGGGAGGGAAAATACTACAGGTGTGTGACCAAATCCAAACAAACTCATGTGAATAGCTTAGGCCTCGCACTGTGCACGCGGGCCCTAAGTCGTATCATCGTTCATGTGCCATGTACTACCCAAGCCGGTCACACATCCTGGATGTATTTCAAATATATTGCACATGTCAGGTTTTCTTGTACATTCATGTTCAGGTTTATTTCATGTTCCCTGTATTCCCTGTATTACTTTTCAGCACTCATGTTCTCATTTCATGTACTTATTTTCATGTACCCTGTACTCTTTTCCACCTCACGTCGTATTTGTTCGTTACCTTAGATATACTTTGCTCCGCTCCTGATTGGATATATTGCAGGTGAGATGGAGGCTTTGTGTGACACATACTACGGGCAGGAGCCTGGAGGTATAGTGGAGCCAGCTGGAGTTGCTCTGGACTTAGAGGCCGATGAGGCCTAGCTATCTCACCCTTTTAGATGTTTCTTTCATTTCTTGTATTTGAGATTCAGACGTTACTTTTAACTTACCATTTCTGGATGAATGTAATAAGTGACTAATCATGTACTTTGATTCTCTGGGACGTTATAGATGCTGTGATTTGTACTTATTCATATTGACTTGTTAGTTTTTTCTAGCTTGGTACAACTTACTATGTTGAGTTTTCCAACGTAGGCCGGGCGTGTCCGACTCATATCCGAATATTCGCAACCATGGCGACATATACTTATAATATGTCGCTGAACGTCGCTATTCAGCGACGTAGTATACTCCTGTCGCAGAACGTCGCTAGTCAGCAACGTTTTGCGACGTGTTTATAAAGAAGTCGCTACTGGCGACGTAATTTCTTGCCGTCGCTATGTTACGTCGCTATTTGATGATATTTTAGTAGTGCAGGCACTGTCACCAAATGTAGATCCTGGTCAAAGTCTCCATCTGTGCCAAACCCATAGAAGGTCGAGCAGTCAGCATCTAAATTCTCTGTAAACATCAACGGGGTTATCATGTCAGGATATGAGTAAGTACAAACGCTAACAGCAATTCCATGTTGTAGGTTCTAAAAAATCAAGTTGCACCCATCAACAAAGTCATAAAAATCAAGAAATACATCTTTCAAATTAATTGCGCAGAAGTCAGATTGCGCATCATCCAGATTGTGCAGACTGGACTGCGCATACTCCCAAGTACGCAAGCTGACGTGGCCATATCATCATTACCTGACACAATCAAATATTCTGACAACTGACAGCACAAAGAATGAGGAGGCTGTTCATTTATTGTGCCGTACAGCACTCAAGGACAGCTGTATATGCAGCACAATCTGTTTGCAGCGCAATCCAGCCTAGCGCGGTCCATCCTAGCGCAATCCAAAGTCAGCACAATTCATGTGGCGCACTTCATCATGACAACTGACAAATGTACACGTGGCATTTATGCCATCAATTGCTCACTACGTGGCAACCGTCTGTGTACGATCATGCGTATTTCAATCAAATGATGCCATGTGTCTAAGACAGTTGGCCCACGATCAGACAACTACCTGCGCAGTCTAATACTGCGCTATCCAGTGCATGCGCAATCCAACTTACGCCATTCAGAATAACTAAAAGTTAGTTATTTCCAGAACTCTATAAATAGAGTTTCAAGTCTTCATTCCAGGAGGAATCAGACAAAAAAGTTCAGAAATATCAGAGAGTTCAGGAGTTCTTGCCCAAGTGCTGCTGCATTCTTCCGAGGCTTTTACCTTCAATTTCAGAGGCTATCGTCTTCAAAGTTCACATCGTCCAAGGGATAAAGCAATCGTCTTCTAGATTGGATTCCTACAGTTGTACTTTTCCAGAATTTTTGTAATCTCTTTACAAAGTTTGTTGAAATAAAGTTCATACTTTTGTTTTTGCAAACAAAATGGCGACTCTGCTGGGGACGACTTTCTCCTCCGACGAGGAAGTGACAACTCAATGTGAGGTTGCGTCTATCGGGAAGACGCAGAAGACGCTGGTTGTAAAGGTCAACCAGACAGCCTATGAAGCCATGATCAACTCCAGGACCACTCCTCGTACTACAACAACTTCTGCCACGAGCAAAGTGCGCCCAGTGTGGGTCCCCAAGACTGCTGCGCAGTCTGTTGATTCTGTCCCTAAGACTGCTGCAAAGTCTAAGTCTCTGCCACCAAGACTGTTGTACAGTCTTTTGTCTCTGCTGTTGCACAATCTGTCTCTGCCACTCATGCGCAGTCTGATGTTGCCAGTGCACAACCTATACATCATATGCTTCTCTGTCAAAATATAAGACTCCTGTTCCTCTGGCGCAGTTGGCTGCTACTCTGCCTGCGCAGTCCACTACTCCAGCAACCAGAGTACAACTCCAGCACTCTAACAACAAGGCTCATGCTGCGCAAACCACAGTGATTGAGGCCAGAAGACATTTTGCCAGAACTCCTCCTGCGTAATCTGCCAATGCGTCATCAACCCATGCGCAAACTGTGTTTGCGCAATCCAAGAGAGACAGCCCTTTGGCTAATCTCTTCTCTTCTCACAACAAGGAGAAAAGTTTTGCTCCTCTCCAACACTCTGCTGCTCCTGCGCAATCCACTGGGGGTAGTCTTTTAGCTATTCCTCCTCCTCTTCAGAACAAAGGAAAAGGCCCTTTGGTCTTTTCTCAAACTTCCTCGTCCCATGACTTGGAAGACAAAAGAGGAAAACGCTCTTTAGCTAACCCTTCTTTCCAAAATAGAGGAAAATGCCCCTTGGTCTTTTCTCAATCTTCCTCAGTTTTTATCGTTGAGATCAATCTGAATGTGCTCCGGCACCAGTCAGTACAAGGACCCTTTCTCACAAGGATTCTTCTTCTCTCCTTGCCAAAGGGAAGTGTACTGATCAGAGAGGTATTCTGCCTACTCCGGTAGCAGAGTTCTAAGATCTCCCAACCCTCAAGATCTCTCGTTCAAGACAGAAAAAATTGCTGGTGTCTCAGACGGAAAGCCCTGGGGGTGAGTTTGCTGATCTAAGAACTTATCTCAACAAGCCAACTTCGGTGAAACGTAAACAACCAATGCCGAAGACCAACCAGTATCAGAAGCAAACTTCCAGGATCAAGAATCCGGACACCTATGCCAATGAAGTGAGCACTTCCCTATATACTCAGGGGACAAAATATTTGAAGAACCGGAACCATGTTCCGAATGTTATCAAAGAACACATCCCTCGAACTTTTCCTCATCCTGTTGCTGTTCCCGATCTCCGAGAACACCTCAAGCAAAAATGGGATAATATCTTAACATCCCTAGTGCAACCACTTGGACACCATTGCAATCATAAAGTGGTCATCAAGTGTTGTTGTCAAACAACAAGACGATCTGTCTTCGATCGTCTGAACTTTCCTAACTCTGAACCTATGTCAGAAGATGAAGACGAGGTTTTGTACGCTTCCGTCAACATGACTTCCAGAGACACTGGGGGTAGGAAGTGCTCCAAGCACGGAAAGCCTCGTAAGCCAAGCCAGCGGTATTTGGATTTACTCCAAGAATCCTCTGAAGGAGTATTCCAACATACAAGATCCCGAAGCCGAGACACAATCGGTCAAAGGAATCTTCAAGATCCTTCCGAACGTCTCTTTCCTTTTCACTCAGGAGATGATTCTTTCTCTAACTACGATGCATACAGTGAAAGCTCAGAGCAGACAGTATCCTCCACTGTACCCAGAGAAGTGACAGCTTATGTTGTCAATAAAGATCCTGATGCTTCCAGTTCAGCTAGTCAAGAACAAAGAATAGCTGCATTAGAAGACAAGCTGAAGACCATGGCGGAAATGGTCGCAAGTATGCATTCCATTATTGTGGCCCAGCATACAGTCCCACCGACCGTACCTCCTGCAAATCTTGAAATCATAGCATCGTCGGTGCCTGTTAATGCAGGACTGGGGATAGCATCTCTTCCAGTACCTCCTGTACAGATCCAATCTATACCCAGTCAATCAGGTGCTGGGGGTAGTGCTTATCATATTGTTCTTCCTCCTAACATCGTGGTTCAGCCCGCTCCTTCTACATCAGTGGAAGATGCCAATGAAGCTGTCAAGCTCCTGTGGACTCAGTTCGAAGCTCAAGGAGAAAGACAACTTGCAAAGGTTGGGGATCAAACAACCTTACCCAGTTAAATGGAAAGAAGTTCCATTTCCTCCGAAGTACAAGATCCCAACTATCTCGCAGTTTGACGGCAGCACTTCTCCCAGTCAGTTAATTAACCACTTTGAGGTTATGACTGTCCAACTTCAACCAAATGACGCTCTTCTTACAAGAGTATTCGTCGGCTGTTTAGCCGGCGTAGCATACGATTGGTATAGAAGCTTGCCCGATGGTTGTATCACCTCATTCTCTGGCTTAAAGCAAATCTTCTTGGAACGATTTTACGAGGGGATCAATGACATGACTATGTCAGCCCTCAATAAAATCAAACAAAGGCACAATGAAACTCCTGAGAGTTTCATTGAAAGATTTCGTCGGGAAGCTTTGAAAATGCCTCCTGGAACTCCGGCTGCTGTCACCATAGACACCTGCAAGGCAAATCTGTTGCCTATCATCAGCATGTGGACAGGGTCAACTCAGTTCCAAGATTGGCCATCCTTCATTGTCAACGCTAAAGCAGCTGAAGTTAGCGCCGACAAATTCAAGCAGTTAGGGGTACAAATGTCTAACCCCGATCGGAATGAACATCAAACATCAGGTGGTGGCAATCGCCAGAACAACCGCAAGGGAAAAGAAACTTTGAATATCAATTTGACAAGAACAAAGAATCTCTGGCGGTTAACGTAGCACCTCCTACGTCCACTTCTACTCCTTCAGCACCCCCACCGAGGGAACCTCGTTCGAAAGTAGAGTACTCTTTTGACGAGAATGACACAGCGAACATCTTTGATTTCTTAATCAAAAGCAATAAAATCCAACTTCCAGATCCAAAGAAGCCCGATGAAGTCGGTAAGACTGATCATCCCAAGTACTGTGTCTATCACAGGTTCATCGGACATCCCACTCGAGCATGTTATGTGCTCAAAGGCAAAATCTAGGAGCTGGTCAATGCTGACGTTGTCACTCTGCAACAAGACGAGAAGACTGTTACTACAAATATGGTCTCAGTTCAATTCGGTGACTTCCCGCCCCAGATGGTACAGCACGGTGTCATTCCTATCCCCAAAGCTACTCTTAAGATTGAGAATCTCCCTCCTCCACGAAGTGAAGGTCTCGTCCCCTTGTCTCTTGACAATGGCGAGATTATATGGATTCATCCGGATCTTGCTTCAGAGTTCGAACTTCCCTCTTCCTCCAAGAAGAAAGACCGCTCCAAGGGCAAGACAAAGACTTGCAATATGGTGTCTTTTGACCCCATAATTGATGAAGAAATCTTGCTGGGCACCAGATCAGGGAAAGCCTATCTAAAGGATTACCCCGAAGCCCAAGAGAATCCTGCTTCTTCTTCTGAGCCTGCTCCAGTACAGCCTGCTTCTACTGAGGATATTCCTACTGCATCTTCACCGGTTGTAGAGTCTACTCCTCCCAAGCCGACGGTCGCTGATAAAGGCAAACAAAAAGTCCGCTTCGACAAACCTTTGAAGAAGACATCTCCGTCTGGACTTAAAAAGCCTTACAACTTTGATATCTTGGCTCAACTGGCCAATACACCGGCCCGGTTGTCCATTTTCGAGCTCTTGCGCCTCTCCAAAGAGACTCGAAAAACTTTGAACGAAGCTCTCATGCAAGCTGAAACTTGTCTAGCTCTTCTGAAGAAGCCGAAAGCAGAGCCAGTCTCTTGCCTCCATTGTCATAGTGTGTTGGAGTTAATTCCAAATATAACTTTCACACAGGATGACATGCTGATGGAAGACAACAGGCACGACCGTCCTCTCTACTATACAGGATACGTCGACTCGATGAAAGTCGATCGTATTCTGATAGATCCAGGGTCTGCTCTCAGCATTATGCCAAAGACAATGTTGGATGCGCTGAAGATCCCAGTGCATAGTCTCTCCAGTACAATCACCACCATCCTCGGGTTCAATCAAGGAAGGAGTGAGCCTCTGGGTAAGATTTGCCTAAAACTCCAAATAGACAATCTTCGCACAAAGGTGACCTTCTATATCATTGAAAATCATGGTTGTTCTTACAATGCTTTGCTGGAAAGACCATTTCTGCACGAGCATAATATTGTCCCTTCAACTCTCCATCAATGTTTTAAATATGTTGATGATAATGGAGAGGTACAAAAGGAGGTTGCTGATCTCTATCCTTTCAAAGGCGTCGAAGCATACTGCAATGATGCTCGTATGTACAAGGACAGATTCATGAAGGTTGTCCTGTCTCTGGACACTGAAGAAGAGCAAGAAACAGTGCTTAATGATACCCTTATCATTCCTGTCAAAGGGCGTGTTTCTCGTCCTCAATCCTCCAAACCACTGGCTATTCACTTGCCAGTCCAGAAGCAATCAATTGATGATCAGGATCAAAGGGAGCTCACCTCTTCTGAGCCGCTTGTTATCGACTTACGCCGTAACAAGGATAAAAAGCAGCTCACTTCTTCTGAGCCCCTTGTTATCGATTTAATTCATAATAAGGACAAAAGGGAGCTCACCTCTTCTGAGCCGCTTGTTATCGACCTCCGTCGTAACAAAGCCAATCCTCCTCCACGTTCTTCTTCTCCCCCTCTTGTAATCAATCTGACCAAGCCTGCTAAGGCTAAAGGTTCTGCTGTAAATACAAATGTAGAAATCAATAAAAAAAGCATCTACTTTCCAGTATACTGATGTCATTTATCATGCTAAATGCTATTTGGACATGTTAGATAGCTTTCAGTCATTTACAATAGGAGTTGTACAATCTCTTCAAACAGAAGTCTCATTTGAACACCCAAAAGATTCATATCGTATTGTTCCCGCTCGTAAGAAAGGCGAGAGTCCAATACTTCTTAGTAAAGGACCGGAACAACAATTCAGCTATACGGATGATAGCAAAAGCAACGACACGGTACATCTTCAACTCCGTCGTTACAGTCAACAATCAAAAGACATCATCCGAAAGATGGGTTACGACTTCAAGAGCGGCCTCAACTACGGTAAAGGTAGAAGAACCCCTATCCGTACGGCTGTTCCGAAAGGAAAGTCAGAAATGTACTACAGCAGGACCAAAAGAGGTCTCGGATATGCTTCTCCTCCAGTGTTATCCCCAGCAGGCTCTGAATCCGATAGTGAGGAGCGCTCTAACTCTTCTGATTCCTGATCATGGGATTCTGATACCAGCATCGGTCAAGTTTATCGGTTGACTGTATCTTCTAACATGGTCTCCGTCGAACTTCCAGAAGGCTATGACGAGGATATTGAAGAAAATCCTGAAACAGATCCTTGGGCTCAACGGATGGATACCCAATGGGAACTTCGATTCGAACAAAGAGAACCTCCTACCGAAGATCAATTAGTTCAAGTTGATGTAGGAGAAAGCGGGTCACCTCGTCCAATATTCATCAGCAAGAACCTTCCAGAGGCGGATAAACAAGAATTAGTTCTTCTGATTAAAGAATACATCGATGTCTTTGCCTGGAGTTATGAAGACATACCATGTTTAGATCCCAAAGTCGCTACTCACAAATTGAACATCCCGCCGAATACAAAATCGGTCAAACAGCAACAACGGCATTTTAAGCCAGAAATGATGGATGCGATCGATGATGAAGTCAAGAAGCTCATCGCTTGTGGCTTTATTCGAGAAGAATAATATCCTGATTGGGTAGCCAATGTCGTCCCAGTTCTAAAGAAAACCGGTAAAGTTCGAGTCTGTATCGACTTTCGGGATCTTAATGAAGCATGTCCAAAAGATGAATTTCCTCTCCCTATTACGGACGTCATGATCGACAACACCTGTGGATTCGAAAGAATATCTTTCATGGACGAATTCTCCGGATATAATCAGATTCGGATGAATCCTGAAGATAAAAAACATACTTCTTTCCGTACTCCTCGTGGAGTCTACTGCTATACAGTAATGCCATTTGGTCTCAAGAATGATGGTGCAACGTACCAACGAGCCATGAGTACCATCTTTCGAGATCATCTGCGCAAGACTGTCGAATGCTACGTTGACGATATTGCTGTCAAAAGTCGCCTAAAGGAAGATCACATCCAAGACTTGAGAACTATCTTCAATCTCATGCGCCAATATCAACTCAAAATGAATCCCACCAAGTCATTCTTGGGTGTCTCTAGTGGCAAATTTCTCGACTTCGTCATTACCTCTAAGGGTATACACGTGGATCCCGAGAAGATCAAAGCCATACAAGAGATGCGTCCTCCACGCAATCTAAAAGAGCTACGAGGATTCCAAGGTCGACTTGCGTACATCAGGAGATTCATTTCGAATCTGTTTGGACGCTGTAGACCATTCACTCAACTCATGAAGAAGGGTGTATCTTTCGTTTGGACCGAAGAATGTCAACAAACATTTGACGACATCAAGCGGTATCTCATGAATCCACCAGTCTTGGTGCCACCAATCTCTGGCATACCATTCTTAACGTATGTTCGTGCTATGGACCATTCATTGGGTGCTTTACTTGCCCAAAAGAACAAAGAAGGCCACGAACAAGCTATCTACTATCTCAGTCGTACTATGATTGGTGCTGAACACCGTTATAGTCCGGTCGAAAAAGAATGCCTAGCTCTCATGTTTGCCGTTCAGAAGACCCGGCATTACATCATTGGCCAAACTATTCATGTCATATCCCGAGTTAACCCTCTTCGGGTACTGATGAAGAAGCCCAGCACACTCAATTCTCGGCTGGCTACATGGGCCATTCTGCTAGCCCAATATGACATGGTATATGTTCCTCAAAAGTCTGTCAAAGGTCAAGCACTGGCGGATTTCTTAGCAGCTCATCCTGTTCCAGAGACATCTAAACTCTATGATAAAATTCCAGATGAGACATTAGAATCTAATACAATCTCTGAAGAATTTCTTACTTGGCGTCTATTTTTTGATGGTGCATCCAGGATTGGACCCAATGGTGCCATTATTGCAGGAGTTGGAGTTGTCCTTGTTTCTCCGGACGGGTCAGCTATTCAAAGAGCATATTCTCTAGATGAGCCTTGTTCCAACAACGTGGCAGAGTACAATGCTCTACTTATCGGCCTTCAGCTAGCCAAACAACTTGACGTCGAGTATCTTGAAGTTTATGGTGACTCCAAGCTGGTTGTTAACCAGGTTAGAGGGACTTATGAAGTTCGCCATCAAGATCTAGTGCCTTACTTTGAAGCTGCAATCAACATGGCTACATCATTCAAAGCCTTCTTCATCGAATATGTACGCCGAGCTTGCAATACCGAGGCCGATGCTTTGTCCAATCTTGCAGCATTTTTAGCCATCCCTATCAAAAGACAGCAAGTGGTGGTCGTCTCTAATCGGGAATTGTTTTGCATCGAAAATAATCGTAATATTGAGTTCAGTAATCTTACTGAAGTCAATGTTATCAATGAAGATTGGAGAACTCCTTTCATCGACTTCGTAGTCCATGATATACTACCTGAAGATCCCAAGGAGGCTACGAGTATTCGTCGGTGGTCTCTCCGATTATATTACAATCAGACCACCAAGACACTCTACCGGCAAACCTATGACGGCCTACTCTTGCGCTGTCTTGCTGGTGATGAAGCAAAGCAAGTATTGCGTGAAGCTCACGACGGTGTCTGCGGAGCACATCAACCCAGTCCTAAGCTACAGGATCGTATCCGACGCCTGGGTTACTATTGGCCCTCTATGGTTTCTGATGCCATCGAATATGTGAAGAAATATCGAGCTTGTCAAATCCATGCGGATTTTATTCATCAACCATCGGAATTCCTCCATCCGACCGCTGCATCCTGGCCTTTTGAAGCTTGGGGCATAGACATTATAGGTCCTATCAATCCTCCTTCTTCTAGGGGACATCGGTTTATACTAGCAATAACCGACTACTTCTCCAAATGGGCCGAAGCAATACCATTGGCTGAAGTCAAGACCAGCAGCGTCATCAATTTTGTGAAATATCATGTCATCTATAGATTTGGTGCACCTCGACGAATCATCCACGACAATGGACCTCAGTTCATCAGCCAAAAATTCACAAGGTTCTGTGATGATCATCGGATTGACAATGTTGCCTCGACAGCCTACAATCCTGCTGCTAATGGCTTAGCTGAAGCCTTCAAGAAAACTATCATCAAGCTCCTCAAGAAGTTTGTATCTACTAACAAACAGAATTGGAGTGAAAAGCTTGGAGAATGTCTTAGGGCCTACCGTACTACGGTCCGCAACCCTACCGGCTGTACACCTTTCTCTTTGGTATACGGCTGTGAAGCAGTTCTACCTTTGGAACTCCAAATTTCGTCTTTGAGGATTGCTATCGCCAACGAGCTCACGACATAGAACAACGATCTTTTCCGACTTCAAGAGTTAGAAGCGCTTGATAAGAAGCGGCTATTAGCTCAACAGCATATTGAGTTATACCAAGCCCGCATCTTAAAGACTTTCAACCGCAAAGTTAAAGTCAGAGCCTTTCAGAAAGAAGAGCTTATTTTAACAGTCAGACGTCCTATGACAATGACTCACTCAAGCAAAGGCAAGTTCGATACGAAGTGGGAAGGGCCTTACATTATCAGCAAAGTCTTTTCAAATGGAGCCTATCAACTCACAGAGCTAGACGGTCGAGTTACAATAATGCCTATCAATGGCAAATTCCTCAAGAAATACTATGTATAAATGTAACAGAGATTTTATGTAAATATGATCAGACAGTTCATAAATAAAGTTTGATTTTTATTACATCATAAACGATGTTACATGATATCAAGAAAAGTCACTATCATCCTTCTCGACATTGGGACGTGGACCACTTCCGTCCTTATCAAAGACATAATCAGCAAAAGAGCTGAGAACATCTTTACTGGAACCTACCAGAAACTTGCAAGCAGCCAGCCTCATGACCTCTTCCTCTTCAGTCTTTCCTGGTTCAAGCAGAAAGTCCAGGATATCCCGCGGTGGTTTGGGTGCAGACGAACCTTCGCCTGCTTTTGTCTACTTTGGTTGGATTGGATCGGCAGGACGTTCTTCAGTGCTCGCTGTAACCTTCGAGGCGATTTCAGCCTTCTTGGATGCATCTTCAGACGACATTTTTATGTTGAAAAGTAAAAATGATCATTCCTTCCAGATTTCTGTTATATTTATAGGCAGAGATTCTTAAAACAACGAAGAGACACATTCATTTGACGGTTCATCCATTCATTATCATCTAATGGTTCATCCGTTCATTATCATTCGACGGTTTATCCGTTCATTCCATCCACAATTACCCGACGGTTCGTCCGTTCATCACATTCATCCGACGGTTTACCCGTTCGTTCACATATCATCTGAAGGTTCACCCGTTTATTCAATCAATCTGACGATTCGTTCGTTCATTCCACTCATTTGACGGTTCATCCGTTCATCCTGACAATTCACTTCGTTCATATATTTTGACGATTCATTTTGTTCGTTTATCCACATCAGCAACTTATCATTCTCGATTAAATTGTCTATTGAAATAATAGTATTAAATAAAATATATTTGCCACGTCCATATTACCTCTGAGCAGATATAATTGAATATGATTATTTTTCAGACTCAAGAAATATATCATGTCCTGTACCTCTGAATATATTTTCTATCTCTATTATTTGTATCTGAATAAGATATGCAATAAATAATAGAACCCCAAAAAGTTGTCTTTTATTGATCAAAATTCAAGACATTACAAAGATTCATATTTTAAAAACAAGAAGATATAAGATAATCTTATACTAAGCCGGAGGTGTCATCAGATTGGCAATCTGTTGCTTCAGAGTCTGCAGTCGCTCTTCGCGGGATTCTATCACTCTCTTCCTGGTTTCTTCCATCCCAGATTTTTCATTAAAGGTTGGCAGAGTTACCATTCGGCGAGTGATTTCAGTATTATGAGCCTCAGCATATTCATCCCTTTCTTGGTTAGAGCACCGAGTTGTTGAATTGCAATTTGATGTTCGGTGACCTTATCTTCCAGTTCTTCCTGAAGACGGGCAATCTCTGCTTTCAATTCAGCAATTCTCTGTTCTTTTCTTTCTGCAACAGAGGTTACTGTTTCCACCTTGGAATTGTACTCAGCAGACTTGGCGGCGAAAGTATCCAGGAGAATTTGGAAGTTAACTTTCTCAATTGCAGCCTCTTGAAACATTCGTTCAAACTCGGCTTGCACTAAAAGTTCTACCTCTCCTTTGTTTAGCTTTTTGTAGCTATTTATTGAGGTCTCCAGCTTATTTAATATGTGTTCAAGAAAAGTGGCCTGAGGCTCATCACCCTGATCGCGGATGGCATTTACCAAATAAGAGGTTGGACCTCTAACCGTGGAGAAATCAGCCTCTTCTTTCTCCATCACTCTATTTATTAAAGGTCCCAATGAATCAAAGAAGAACTTGGTAAATGATTTTATGATAAACTGATTAGTAGCCAAAGCACCAGGAGTAGCAGCTACTCCTGTTGACGATGAAACGGCGGGACGTTCAGTTTCTTGTACGGACAGAAGGTTCTTTGAATAAAGGAGCTAGAGTAGAGCTGGTCGCTCCTCTCGGTTGTTCCTCTGCAAAATTAAAATTTTGTCATTTTGACTATCATTTGCTACTATCAAAGAAGATCAAAAAGTGAAAGCATTCTTACCATAGCTTGGTACAGTATCAGGCCTGTCATCTATTGGGATAGATTCCAGCTGAGCAGAAGTAGCCTCAGACATTACTGCCTGACTACTTCCTGCTTCAGAACCACATGATAAATGACGACTATTACTGGCTATCGTCGTTGCAAGCACTATATCCATGCATACTAAAGGTGCTGGAGAAGATGCGGTCTCTGCACGAATAAGAATAAAGATGTTAGCTATCAATTTATTAAAAGAAGATTGCTAATTTCATTCTATACCTTGGGGATCAACAGCAGGAGTTTCCTCCAGGGCCGTTTCTTCATCCGCTATCTTTTTCGGAGATGCCTGCACCTCAACATCCTTTTCGGGATCCAAGGTGTCATCAGCAGCTTCGGGAGATATCTGCACCTCAACATCCAAGGTGTCATTATCAGCTTCAGGAGACACATGCACCTCAGGATCCTGTGCATCCTCGATATCTTCTGATGATGAGCTCTCCTTGCTTTCATGTTCCTCCGGTGCCTCTCCACTGGCAGTTGCAGTGGTTTGGTCAACATAATCCTGTAAACCGAAGTCACAGTCATTTAAAGCATCGATCATCAAACGATCTTCCTCCTCACGGGTTGCTCCTGGTGTAGCAGGAGGTTGAGTAGTCTCCATCACCGGTACAGGAGATTGCAAAGCTTCGTGCTCTGTCTCTGCAATATTTTCTCTGGGCTCTACGGCCTCATTTCTCTCTTCCCTCTGCTCGATCTCCTCCCTCTGTTCCGGACTAGGAGTTTTATGTCCAGACTCAGAAACATGAGTAGGAGATGGCATGGTGAGTCCAGCTGCAGCGTTCATCACTACCGAAGACAAGATTTGCCTTGGAGGAGAGACTGTTCTTTTTCTTCGTCTGTGGGCCAATTTCTTTCTATGCAGAGGCCTCTCAGGACTCTCTACATTTACTACCTCGACCTGTTTCTGAATAGAGGTCGGCGTAGCTGCTTCTTCTCGAGTTGATTCAGCCAATTGTCGGAATTGTGATCTAGTAGTGATCTTCTCTAATGATGGTTCCAAGATCAACTGTAGCGAAGTTACTTCTCTAGAAGCTTCCAATGGGTCATCCACCGGTTCATGTTGTTCGTCATTTGCTGGAGCTAATGTAGCGGTGGCCCCTTTCTTCAGACGTGTCACTGTAGCGAAGCTATCAATCAGACTAAAGTTCTCTACAAATTTATTGGCAGCTGTGTAGAACAATGAATATGTGTATAGCATTCTTGGGCCATTATCATTCTTATTGGGCATCAAGAACACTGTCCTAGTGTCTCGAGCATTGTAGTAGGCCCATTCTCTCGTACCATCAATTAGGTACCCCGTTTCTTGCAGGCAAGTTATGGCGTTGCCCACATGGAATTGGTCATAACCAAATTGACGAGCGAAGCGGCTCGGCAGATATGGTTCAAGGTAGCATTCCTCCTCAAATCTGTATACCAAATGTGAGGGTCTAATCGCCTTTAGCCAGTCAAAAGCTGCTCGGCCCAATGGCTGCCTCCCTAGATCAACCATATTTGTCGCCATAAACTCGTAACCAGCTGGAGGAGCGAAGCTATAAAAGTTCCATCCCTTGCCAAGGTTGAGGGCACGTCTACAGTACTTCAGACTGACGTACACCCACTTGCTTCGGGAGAATCTTCGCAGAAAGCTGCCGCTAACTGCCCCCATGTCGGGGTTCATCAGAGAAGGATGATGCAGAAGCAACCACCTGAACAGATAGGTGTAGGGCAACTCCAGTCTTGGAAAGTTCCCTTTCTCACCCTTCCACTTGATCATTGAGTCGACATACAGACGAAGACCTACGTTTATTCTACAGGTCATCGCTGATAACAAATCCATCCGGTAGCCGAAGACTAACCGGACGACAGCGAAGAGTACGCCGCGGTGGAAGCGGTCTACGACGCTTGCCCCAGGTACAACAAATCGGCGGAGCCAGTAGGTCAAAAATCCCGCCAGCTGAGCTTCTTTAGACATGGACATGTAGCCCATTCTTATAAAGCTTTCAACAAAATCCCCGGGCTTGAGCGGAGGATATTGGTATTCATCAGTAACTTCGATATCCATCCTCTTATTCTCTTCCATCAGCCTTATCACTTCACTATTGCTGAGAGGTTGAAAGAAAGATGGGTTGCAGGAGTCATGATCTTTGGTCTTCTTTTCCACGATATGGTTAAGAAACAGATAAGATAACCATTTGGATGAATAACATGTGCTAGAGGAGCCGCTCTGGTAATACAGGGAGCATATATTATAATGGCACATTAGTTCATCAAAAACTGCTACCATTTCTGGATTTTTTCGACGCAGTCTCTCTAACTCGTCGTTGGTAGGAGCATACTCTTCATAAGGGGAGTCTCCATTTGGTAGGCATGAGATATACTTCATCTCATGGAGAGCCAATCCCATCTTCCTGCAGGGCGTCATGAACGTCCATGTCCTATAGTTATACCTCTCTACCAGGGCTAGAAACAGATGAGAGTTTGGGTGGAAGCCATATACGGTAGCATATACCGCGTTATAAAGATCGATCTCTTTAAGTTGATCTTCAAATTGAGCCAATGCCCAGTTGGCTATACAGTTCCATCTCCTGTTTTCTGGGTTTATCAAACCGGTCAGCCGGATGTCTTGATCCGGATATCTACCCTCCGCCTTGGCATAATCGTTGGCAAAAATCGGTGTCCTTACCGGCAGCAACAAAGACGAGTTCTCAGGGGGGATACAACCTGGCTTCAACCCTCTTAGTAGAGTGTTGTGTCGTTCAGAAGAACTATAGAACATGTCCCTATTGTTCGGGCCTTTCTTGACACAGATTTTTCCTGTCCGTGCATGTTAAAGGGGAGTAATGTCCCAGTCCATCCTCCTAGGATGGCTCGCATGAGCATATCTTGCTAGAGGAAGGCATCTAGCTATGTCTGGTAACTGGATCAGTTTCTCCTTCCTTTGAAAAGTTCTCGACTCAACTCGAGGTCTTGGTTGAGAACTTTTATCAATGGCGTCGCCGAAGAGGAACATAGGCTTCTTGTGGGTGACAGCGTCAGCAGATTGCAAGGGTTGTCCATTTATCAGACTTAGCAAAGTTTCATTATCCTGAGTTATAAGGATAGCTTGGGGAGATGATGAAAGGGCATACTGTGGGAAGAGTACATGGGATAAGTCTTCTTTGTATTCTGGCTCAGTTAAAGTTCCTGTGAAGATTTCATAATTTGGGTCCTCTCTGGTATCAACTGCATCAAACAGAAAAATCACAATTTAGTACAAGTCAAGTCAGAGATTTTGTCATCAGATTGCGCAAATATCAGATTGCACAAACATCCGATTGCGCAAACATCCGATTGCACAAACATCAGATTGCGCGAACATCAGATTGCACAAGCATCAGATTGTGCTGATAAAGCTTGCGCAAGCATCAGATTGCGCTGACATTCTTGTGCAAATCAGCCGATTGCGCTGACTTTTGCCAGCGTAATTCAACCGATTGTGCGAGAAGATATTCTTCATAAAAATAAAGAATAATGGGTTCGTGCAACCAAAACCCTAAACAGGGTGGCGCAGTATGATCACATCTCTAAAAAGAGATGGATTTTAAGATTCAGTAAAGTCGAAAAACCCTAAAAAGAATTTTCGATCGGGTTGTCTACCTCGCAAAGCAGGGTGCGCAGCTTCGTGACGGGAAGGACGCGGCGCAACCCAAGCCGAAGACTCGGCGGGGGCCTTGTCCTTAGCGGCGGCGGAGGAGCGCTTGGGAGCCATGAGATCGACGGAGAAGAAAGAGTGAAGTCGGAGTAGGCTCGGGGATTTCTTTCTCTCAAGCACAATAAAAACAAGTAAAGAATAATATGAAGGATGAAGGAAACTATTTATAGTTTTCCAAAGAGCATCAGCCGCCTCAAATTGCGCCGAATAAATAGAGGTAATCCCTCCGATTGCGCAGACAGTATCATCACGTGCGCAACTTGATTGAAAATTCAAAATTCAAAGTATTTCGAAATTTTGAATAAATTCAACTTTCAAAAACTTTGAAGGGGGTCTTGTAGGTCCTAAAAAATCAAGTTGCACCCATCAACAAAGTCATGAAAATCAAGAAATACATCTTTCAAATGAATTGCGCATCATCCAAATTGTGCAGACTGGACTGCGCACACTCCCAAGTGCGCAAGCTGACGTGGCCATATCATCATTACCTGACACAATCAAATCTTCTGACAACTGACAGCACAAAGAACGAGGAGACTGTTCGTTTATTGCGCCGCACAGCGCTCGAGGACAGCTGTATATGCAGCACAATCTATTTGCAGCGCAATCCAGCCTAGCGCGGTCCATCCTAGCGCAATCCAAAGTCGGCGCAATTCATATGGCACACTTCATCATGACAACTGACAAATGTACACGTGGCATTCATGCCATTAATTGCTCACTACGTGGCAACCGTCTGTGCACGATCATGCGTATTTCAATCAAATAATGCCATGTGTCCAAGACAGTGGCCCACGATCAGACAACTACCTGCGCAGTCTAATGCTGTGCCATCCAGTGCATGCGCAATCCAACTTGTGCCATTCAGAATAACTAAAAGTTAGTTATTTCCAAAACTCTATAAATAGAGTTTCAAGTCTTCATTCTAGGAGGAATCAGACAAAAAAGTTCAGAAATATCAGAGAGTTCAGGAGTTCTTGCCCAAGTGCTGCTGCATTCTTCCGAGGATTTTGCCTTCAATTTCAGAGGCTATCGTCTTCAAAGTTCACATCGTCCAAGGGATAAAACAATTGTCTTCTAGATTGGATTCCTACAGTTGTACTTTTTCAGAATTCTTGTAATCTCTTTACAAAGTTTGTTGAAATAAAGTTCATACTTTTATTTTTGCAAACACATGTGAATTGACAAATTCTATAAGAGATAATTATAATGGAGTAGAAGATGAAATATCAAGACTGGAAATAAGCAGTATATAAAATTGGATATCATGTCAGGATATGAAATACTGGAATGTAAGTAGTACAAAAATATCTGATGCATAATGTAAACATAAACAGTGCCTCGAGATACTAGAGCGTTATGTGATCAGCTTGGAAAACTGGATCAGCCTGTTCCATTTGACCGACTATCACAAAAAATGCATCTGGAGGGTCTAGCCGGGCAACATTGAAAGCGAGCACAAGAAGTATAAGATCTCGCTACACCCTACGTGCAGTGAGGGTGAAGCAAGCACAAGAATAGTTACAGGAGGAGTATTGATCACATAACCTCTAATAACTTTCCATCCCTGAGTAGTATAATAGATCCGGACATGACATGTCATGACACGGGATTCAAAAGCAGGGGGCCAGCCCACTCCTAAATTGGTGTCTATATAAGTATAGGAAACAAGATTGACAATGCACCCATATACCAGGAAAGTCCAGGAATAACATCATATGACAGGATCCAACATATACTAGTCCGTGTACCATCGTGTCGGGAATCAAGTAAAATACTACAACTAAATCGGATATAGCAGATATCAAAACAATAAAAACTATTAGAGAATGTACTCGCCTGATACCCTGAGCAACTGATATGTATAGATGTCCAAACTAGAGTCACAGAGTCCTATTTAGAGACAGGTTACAATAAGTTCATAATATAATAATTAAAGTGTATAATACAATCTACATGATACTAGGCCTCTCTAGGTCAAAAGTCAACCCTTGGTCAACTCTTAGTCAAACTAAGTCAACATCTAGGGTTTGGTCAATAGTCAAAGGGGTCAACTCTATCTAAGCTAGTCATAATTCTAACCATAGACCCACATACTCTAGGATATCTTATAGTACTATATCATATACATATATATCATACATGAATTCTCAACAAGCCACATATACTATGGTATCCCAAATCACATATATCATCTATAGATACTATCCACTTATCCTTAGCCCATATCTTAAATATCTTAACTATTAGTTAATACCTTAGTTCTAGGGTCAATACCTTGCATAAACTAGATTTTCTAATCCATGCTAGTCAATACCTCGTTTCTAGGTCTATACCTTGAAGGTATTAGCCATAATAGCTAATATTACCAAGTATCAATACATATATCTTACATCTCTACTAGTTACCTACTATCTAGGATTACTTTAGCCAATTTATCCTTTATATATACATGGATGTACCAAATGTCTATTACATATACCATTACCTTTACCTACCCATAACATATACCAGTATACCTTTTATCCATATCTAAACATTTACCCTTTACCTATATTATATACATATATCCATATATCCTACTATAGACCTATATCACTAACTATTTACCTATTACTATACCCTCATACATGTTTGTCTATATTTACCTATGGTGTTTGGTTACTTCCTTACTCATATACTATATATATATCCACCCTACATGTCATAGTCCACCAAGATACTCATATACCATATCCACATGGTATAATATATCCCTTATATTATACGTATAAATATATATTTATATCCCTATGTATCCTATAATATTGGTATTGTACCCTTACTATTCTATGCATGTCCATTACTTACCTTGCAACTAAGGTATTTACCTTTATCCTTAGAATTACTTAACTACCTATACATATACATATACACTTATATATACGTATATAGATAGCATATCCTTAGGATACCATATGTTCTACCTAATATTTTACATATCCTATACCATGATATGTCATGATACCTTAATTCATTAAGTATTCCACATTTTACACCAGCCTTGGCTACCTTACTTATACCCTATATAACATAACATATATTCTAGTATCTTATTTCTATATGTACATATACCTATAGATAGTTACCTTTGATCTTCGATACATATATGCATAAATATGTATCCTAGGTTACCTACAATTGATATCAAGATATCTATATCCTTACCCTATGACATGTATAGCTATAGATTATAGTAATATGTTTACCTATATATCAATATATCAATATACCCTTCTATTTCATTACCTGTCAAAATAACCCCAGGATATCCTATGATTACCATATCCTACCAATCATACACACATAGACTCACTCATCCTACTCTTAGCACTTGACATCTTGATATTATCTACTACCTAGTTCTAATACTCAATATCTTAGTATCTTGACCAATACATTATTCTCCCATATACTTATCCAACTAACTCTAATACTAATACTTGATACCAAATAGGATACCTTACTCAAGTCCCAATACTCACTTATCTTTACTCATGATACTTGAGTGTCACGATACCAATATCCTCATGGTATCCAAGTATTACACTAGTACCTTGTCCACAACTTTAATACATTGACACATAACTTATCTATATTTGGCTTACTTGATAACCATTTGTATCAACACTAACGCACACTAACTAACACATATTACCTAACAATAATATATATATATATATATATATATATATATATATATATATATATATATATATATATATATATATATATACTTGACAACCTATGATACCTACATTCCCTTAATATCCATACTACATAGGCTCATAGGATACACAAAATGTCTATGTCGTATAGTCAGTTTTCTATTTAAAATCAATACTGCACCTATTAGACCTATTCACTAAATTCTAAGATTAAAGTATGTCATAGCCCTTCGTATTAGCTTTCCGAAACTTCAAACGGATCGTATTTTCGTGTCCGGAAGCTCCTGAAATCGCGAAAACACCGAAACGCGTTCGTCTTTCGGACAGCTGCCACTCAAACAGTTTTACAAAAAGTTCTAGAACGAATTTGGCCTATTAATACATATATTTAGAAAGCTAACTCCGATATGGTTCTTATATAAAAACGGAAGATTAATCGGAGTCTTGAGCTAGGAGTTATGACATTTCTAAGTTGTTATGGCTACTAAAAACGTGGATGAATATTATGACAAATTTGGATTATTTTGGACAAAAGAAACACATGTATATACCCAAATCTAACCATGTTTATCCTGAGATACTATGACACAATACCACGTATCCTATTTAGGACACATACACCCAATCTCGACTCAAAAAGGACACAAAAGTTTCTTTGGGGACACGTATCGAACACTTGGTGGTCACAAATTCGATTTCCCCCAATTTGTATCAAAATAAAATGGGAAAAACCTTCAAATAGGAAGAGGAGAGCCTCAACTCCTCTCTAATGGTACCCTAATGCAAATGGGGTCCTAAATAAATGTAGTTATACTAATGAAATGAAATGAAAAGGTTTAGAGAGCTCATACCAAAAGGGAGATGGATTCCCAATGTAAAATTTCTAGATCTAGATCTACACCAAGCTTCAAGGCTCCAAATCCTTCCAATCCCTTCTTAGCTAGCCAATAGAGGCTTCTCCTCTCCAAGGGGAAGAGAATGAAACAAATTTGGCTCAATTTGGAGGAAATTTGGGTGTATGAGCAATTTGGAAAAAAAGCTCCTAAATTAGGCTTGAAATGAAAACGGAAAGAGGAAGAAGATGAAGTGAGGCTTTAATAGGAAAGAGGGCAGCCATATGGTGTTAAATTTAGGATTTGGTTAATTAGGAAATGTCCACTATACCCCTCCCTTTAGGTATGACAAGTTAGGGATTGAACCTCCCTTCCTAATTAGGTGTTTAGTCAAGTTTTCTAACTAAATCTTCTAATCTAGCCAGAGACTAACTAAAGGTCATTTAAGCTAGTCCTAATCATCTAGTTGGATGGTCATGATAAGTTAGTTTAGGTCCTCTAGGATCACTAACCACTATTCTAGCCAAAGGCTAACTATTAGTCATATTCAATAATAACACATATGCACTATTAATTATTTAGATAACTAATCAAAATATAAATTCTAGTTTTGAAAACTAATTTGTCACTCAAGATATAATGTGAAATTACACTAATAGCAATAATTAGAAAAAAGTCAAAAATATTCCTGTTCCGAAAAGGTGGTGGTTACACCAGCCTCACTCCATGCCTCCAGCCTCATACCTCCATTACACCCCTTCGCCATTTTCGACTGCAGCCACCCGTTCTCCACTCGTCGATCTCCCCGTGGCCACCTGCACATTCGTCGACCTCCAACAAGCCATCCCTAAATCCATACCCCGTCGAGGCAACTGAGTGCACCGATCAACACCCATCCTCCCAATCAACTGCAACCTCGACTCTCGTCTACCTCCGGTGCGACATCGTCGGACCCATTACGTTGGCCACCCCAATTCATTTACTGGACATTCCATGTGTCAACTAAGCCTCCAATGAACACCCAGCCCCGCGTCCGCCTATTTCTTCGTTTGAATCAAGAAACCGTTCAACGCGTGCGAACTGGATTTATTGATTCCAAAATTGACGTATAGGCAGCAATTTCGAGTAGCATTTTTGTGTGATCCGGCTGTCAGATAGTCGATCTGATTCTTCCGTATCAATTCTGGTATAGCCCTTCGCCTTTGTAAATTTTAGCCATTACTTCATTCGTTTGATACCTCAAAAATGATTACCAAATTGGACGTTTACACTGAATCAATATTGGACAGTTTTTGGAGTGTCAACTTTGCGGACGCAAATCTCCATCGTTGCAACTCCTTACATACTGTTTTAATCTATTCATAGCTGGTATACATATCCCTATTTATGCATGTAAAATTTTATAAAAATTTGATCATTTGATAGATCAAACTCCGTCCAAAGTTGGAGGTCTGAATAGTAAAAAATGTGTTTGAAACTCTCGGAACGGATGTCGATTCGTTAATTTGCCATCAGATTCCAATTATAACCTCGACACTAGATTTGTGGTGTCATTTTAGCCTAAATTGATATATATAACTTGTTAAATTTGGGCATTGACTAATTTGCCTTATTTTTCCGTACCTTGAAGGTTCGGTATGCTTTAGACCTTGCATGGCTCTAAAACGGAGATTTTTTTCCATTCGTTCGAACCAGACTTCTTTATATGAATTATAAATATTTGGCATCATCAGAGACGTATGGTGACCTCTGTTTCTGCATTTGAGCACAATTGTGCAGTTTCTATTTGAGTTATTTTCGTATCTGATACGTTAGTGTCCAATACGTCGACGCTTAACCAATCGTGATTTGGCAAGTACTTTACACATATTAAGTACTTACACTTATTGTTCACCATTATATTATAATTTTTCCATGCTTGTTTAGTTCATATATTCTCTTACGTGTATGTGACACCATGACTTGTATATGAGTGAGGATATATAATTTCATGATTCATGACCTACTGACTTGCTTGTATCACGATTCTTTTACTTGAGAGAGAAAGTCCGAAGGGAGAATACGTTAGTAGGCATGTGGACAACCCACAACTTTTCTATGGCATAATCGTGACTAATAATAGTCGTAAAATACACGTACGTCTTGTCGATCTTACCCCCAACCGTCCACATGTCGAAAATGGTATTCTATTCACATGAGTTATTTATTGTCTTAGTTACGAGGTTTCCACATCCTATTATTTTTATGTACTTATCATATAGCTTTGACATAATTATACTTGTACAGCATTACTACATGTCTTTATCGTTCTTCTTTATTATATACTTTGTACTATATGGTGTACTTTAAACTGTAATTGTACTTGCTCAATCCTAATTGGATAACGTTGATACTTAAATGAGAAGGATATGTATCCTTCCTTATATGGACCTTATAAGGATGAGACTAAGGTACCTACTGCAGATGCAAGATTAGATAGTGAGGATGTTCAGGGTGATGCTTAGCTCTAACATCAGTTATCTTATTTGATATTAGCCTTAGAGTATAGAATTCTTTAGTATTTCATTTTGACTGGATTTGTTCCTGAGATACACTTATTATTGTACTTATTCCTGGATCTGGATGGTTAGACTTCTACTATGGTGAGATGTGGTGTTGGATGATTTAGTTAGGCTGCTTCCTATTTTCAATAGTGATTGAGTTAGATAGCATTATGTGATATTAATTATGCATGCATGGATGTTGTTTATTTGGTGGAATTGACACATATTGAGGTATAAAGAGCGTACTACTGTCGATATCGCGACATAGGCTAGACGTACTTATGTACTCGTACTCGATTATTCAGAGTTTGTCATGACAGGTTGGCTAATAGTAACACAAGCTTCTTATGGATTGTTAGTCCAGACCTAGTGAAGGGCAAATCAAGGCTATCCCTAAAGAGTTATTCACTAAGGCTGGGAAGAGGAGTGTAGTAGCAAGTTGGTGTAGACGGTGCTAATGCATCCGTCGGTAGGAGTGCTAGAAGTCGACTATAAGGAGCATTATTAGTGGAGTGCCAACCATGTGTTGGCCATTTGCGGACCAACAAATCAATTGTAGGTATCTATTATGGGAATCGAGTTTGACAACAATGTGAAGTGGGAAGAAGTGGAGAAGAACATAAGGGAGTTGATGGACGGGAATAAGGGAAAGGAACGAGGAGAAGAGCTTTAGGCTCCGTTTGGTAGGAGGAAAAAGTGAGAGAGAGGAAAATGGAGGAAGGAAAAATGGAGTGAATGATTCATTTTTTTTTGTTTGGCATGGGAGAAAAAAATGGAGGGAAGGAAAAGTGAAGGATTATTTTTCCCTCATAACCTAGGAAATTCAATCTCCAAAAGTGAGAGAAAAAGTGGAGGCTTATATTAGTTAACAATTATACCCCATATGAATCGTATATTGTAAATAAATATTTTTAGTTGAGGATAGAATTGGTAAAACATATTTTTTTACTTTCTTTCTTTCCACTTGTTCTTCCATACCAAACAAAGAAAAGTGGATCTCTTTTCTTTTCCATCCCTCCTACCAAATACAAAGGAAGAAAATAATATTTTCTTTCCATATGGAAGAAAAATACATCATACTTATTTTTCTTTCTTCCACTTTTAGATCATTTGTAGCAAACAGAGCATTAGAGTCGAAGCAGAAAGCTTTTAGTGCAACTATGAAACCTTTAGGTATTGTTTGGGAAGAGGAAAAATGGAGGGAAAGAAAATGTTGAGGGAAAAATGAGTGAAAAAATAAAAATATTGATGTTTGGGAAGGGGGAGGGAAGAGGAGGGAGAGGATTTTGGGAGGAAAATTCATGCGGGCCCCACTCAAAAAAATTTCTCCCAAAGGTGGGAGGAAAATGGAGAGAGTTGAGAGGATTGTGGGAGAAATTACCCATCTACCCTTCAAAAAAGTTAGTTTCATTTATGATTTTAAAAAATCAAGGATTGAATGGTAATTATATCTATCTCCACAAACAAATAAAATATTATTTTTTAAATTTTTCTTGCTCTACTTTTTGGTCATCCAAACAAGTGAAGGAAAAATTAATTTTACCTTCATTTTACTCTCCTCCATTTTCTTTTTTCTCAATTTTTTCTTTCCTTCCTAAAAAAATGTTCCCAAACACAGTGTTAGGAATTAAGTTCTTGGATAGGGTGGTTAAGGAGCACCTCAAATAAAAGCAAACAATCATAATCTTCTATTTCATGTGAAGTATTGGTATCAAATAGGGAATATTTAAGTGATGCGGATGCACTTAAGATTGGAATAAATATCTTTAAAATAAGCATTATCCTTTTGGTTATGAATGATCGGAAAGAATTGGACATCGAGATGGAATGTTTTATGTCATGTATGGTTGTAAGGATTGAAATATTGGGTATATAAATAACCCTTTGCATTTTGCTTCTTGTTGTTTCTGTGTATGTTTCTACAGAATAATCAAAGATACCCAAATATGAAATCAGCTAGCTAGCACCTTCTACACCAGCAGTATCATGGACTGCCGTCACCTGAGGAACTTGATCTACCCATATCAGATGATAAGGCTATCATCACCAAACTAGTTGGAGGATTGGCATAAATATAAACCGGCATTTTTATGTTAATCAAACTTGTGTAAATTTTGGGCTTAATTTCAACTTGATACCTTCAACTATTTCATTTTTTCAACTTGATACCGCCGGTGCAGGACTGGAGGCATTAGCTTCTAATCACCTGGCTGGTGAAGTTGATTCATGAATGTTTGTGCAGTCCATACATGAATGTTCAGGAATTCCATTTACGAGCAACCAAACAAACACATACTTCTGGCAATTGGTGAAAAACGGAAAGAACTAATTTTCATTGAAAGAAGAAAAAAAAATTCTAGAAACATTAATAAAGGTGCTGCAGTTTGTCATTCCACTAGACCCATTACAATGTTTCAAGAAACACTAGGAACAGTGATAACGAAAGAATCAACACATACACATACAGACTGGGTGACCTCGCAAACCTCCCCAAACACAAAACTTAGGCCCCAGCATCTTTGTAACAGTAAACCTTCTTCTTTTTCGTTTCTTTTCATGGTTATCCTTGTCTATCTTCGTATTTTTACAGTATTGAGTAGGCTTTAATCACCTCAATAATGGGCGCGCGACACAGTGGGCACTTGCCTCCACTGCGAACCAATTCGTGCGCACATTTCGAGCAGGTGCACATGTGCCCACATCTGAGAAGAAAAAAGAAATAAATAACTAAAACATCATGGAGAAAATATGTTTCATGTTCAATTATAATGAATGGGGAGGTCTTCTACAGACCTGTACAAAAGAGCATCAATGTGACTATCGCAGCAAATGCAGCAATTCCCTTTCCTCACTTGACTCCACTTGGATCCATCATCAGATATGTTCTCAACCATCACTGCACAAAGAAGTAAAATGTGGTCATTAACTTGTTTTAAGCTTTTCTTTAAGCTTCATAGAAACCCAAAGAGGTATGCACATCAAGAAGCGACATGATGTCCATAGAATAGCACAATATTCACAAGAAAGTAGAAATGGAAGTGTTAAGGCATATATCCTTTACTAAATTGTATTTCAAAATGACTTAGCCCCACTAAATACTCGATATATTGGGTCCTCGTCAATACAAGCACAACAGTGATCGTTTATGATTGATAACATTCGCAATTGAATACTAAAAATATACAGAAAATGCTAAAGAGCTAGTGGACATTTCCAATCAAATAACCACCTATAGCGAATAACATGTGCTAGTGCAATTACTTGAGAAATTGCTGTAAGCAGGGTTGCATTCCACTATAGGAATAAAACGGTAATACTTACGACTAATCAGGAATCAGTCATGCGATCACAGAGAATAAGCAGAAACGAGGGAATCGTTTATATTTCTGGTACACGAGATGAGCCTTGCTGCACAGTACCAATGCTAAAAACCATGGTTTAAGATGGAAGCAACTCGCACAACTCACTCATTGCCAAAGAGAATGAAGCCTACCATTGGACAGCCCTTGACTTTCACTAGTGGAAGGCAAGTTCTCCAACTTCTTCATGTTGTGTCATAGTTTCTCCTTGTTTTCGCCTCTGTTTTCTACTATTCACTGTAAGATGGGCTATGGAGCATAAGGAAGCTCCATAAAGATTTGGCAGCTTTTATGAGTGAGTGTCTACATGAAGTAAACCCTTCAAATTACTAGCCAACATAGCTATAAGCATGAGAAGATCATGCCATAAAACCTAGGCGGCCAGGTGGCAGGAATTTAAGCTCATGCAACCAAGGAGCGCCTTCCATGTTCCCCTAGACTATAAAGGGTCTAGATGAAGAGGTAGGATGATACATTTTGATGTAGGAATTGCATTATCTCTATGACACATTAAGCCAAAGAGTGAAAAAGATTGAAAAGGAATGCAATCCCACAAGGTAAGCCACTGCTGGGGTCTGGATGTCATCCTAATTTTGAGAAGAAAGACTAGCTGTGACTAAACAGCAGCAAAAGGATTATTCACCAAAATTAGGAGCTAGTTAAGCAAAGTCTAAAGGCGACCTCACTGAACCAAGAATCTCTCCCATTAAACTTGAACTGCTCAAGTCCAATACAATTTGTATACACTGAATCACATTCCTCCATGGCAGCGTTTTTAAGAGCAGCCAAAGCATTCCAGATACAGCCCCCAGTTGTCTCAATCAAGGCATGGGAGGCCTAGATCAGTGTTATCACAGCGCATGGCGCATGGCGAGATGCAAGATACCCTTAACACCAAAGGCGCATGGCGAGATGCAAGAAACAAATCATAGTGTCCCGTAGTCATTGTAATCTAGGTAAATAAGAGATACATTATGATGTTCTTTGCTACCAAGGTACATAAATATGATGAGCAGTAATATCTAATTGCGATTTTTTTCTTAATTCAAGAAACAAATTTATCGAGGTACCTATTGCACTTGGACTAAATCCATGTCTATGCATTATGACACTTCTATATTTTAGTTACATATGGCTTAGTTTTTATTGCCATTGAATTAGTGGCTGAATACTTAAATGTTATATCTATTATGGATAAACTCATTTTACACAAAATACGATATGATACATGATAAGGTAAACATACTATAACAATTCATGATACATATATTGATACTGCAAAATGCTTAAGATATATTTAATTTTAGATATTTTACTAGAAGACCATTATCCACATTAATGAAACAACGTAAAGGACTATTCCCAAATAGTTAAAAACTGACCATGTTCTTCAAGAGAGCGATTCAAAGCTGCAGAAACTTCCTGCCTAACTGACCGCTGCAACTCAAGTTGCATGTCCATGCAAGCCTCCAACATTCTCTGCATATGACCCATCCCTTGTTGAAGCCTATTCATATCAGCCCTTAGATCATTAATAATATCCCATTCCTGCACCAAACCAGCAGGTCAGAGTTTAGGTTATAATACAGGAATTAAGATTTGAATCAGAGTCTAAACTTGATCTGTTTTTAGGATTAAAGGTTTGTGAGGCATGATTTTTCCCACAGTTTTGATACTACAGCAGGGATTCATAATGTCCACTTACATGGTACCATGTTGAGGCCTATATAGAGAGGAAATTAACAAAACACAGCAGAAATTACAATGAAATACAAAGATTAAATGTAATGTCCTTGGAAGCTTAAAAAGAACTTCATTAAGTTTCTCAAGGCATGATCATAAGTATACGTTATATGCAGTATTGTAAAAGTCCGATTAAGAGGTTACTAGCCAGTTGAGTAATTAAATAGGGTAAATTGCAAAAAACTTCTCGTTAAATGTACACCTCTTGAGTAGAAAGACCTTTTAGTCAAATTTAGCAAATAAAGACCCCCGCAATATATGACTTGCTCGGCCAACCCCCTACCGTCTGTTGACCGTTAGTTTTGACCGTTAAGTGACATTTTTTATTAAAAAAAATACCTAAACTACCCCCCCCCCCTTCCCTAACCTCCCCCCTCCTCCCTCCGGCCAGCCACCCCCCCTCCTCCTCCCCGCCCCCCCCCCCCCCCCCCCCCCCCCTCAGCCCCCCTCCTTACTCCGGCAAGCACCCCCCCTCCCCTCCCCGCCCCGGCCAGCCCAGCCCTCCTCCCCACCCCCCTCAGCCCCCCTCGTTACTCCGGCGAGCATCCCTCCTCCTCCCCGCCCCGGCCAGCCCAGCCCCCCTCCTCCTCCTCCTCCCCGCCCCGGGCAGCCCCCCCCCTCCTCCTCCCTCCTCCCCGTCCCCCTCGTTACTCCGGCGAGCACCCCCTCCCCCTCCTCCCCGCCCCGGCCAGCCCAGCCCCCCTCCTCCCCGCCCCGGCCAGCCCAGCCCCCCTCCTCCTCCCCGGCCAGCTCCGCCTCCCTCCTCCTCCTCCCCACACCACCGGAGAGAGGGGGGAGAGTGAAGGGGGTCATTACATACCCCACTTAACATCAGTTAACGGAAAGGAGACAAAATGAGCAGGCTTTATACTTTCAGGAATTTTAAGAGCATGGAATCTTTTAGTGCAAAAAAGCGAAAATCTAACGAGGGATTTTTTTGCACTTTACCCAATTAAATAAATCTGATTAAGCAGCTGGCCAACTATGACAAACTACCATATTACCACATAATTGCAACTAGTTGGCCAAGAAACTAAATTAATCAATAATGGCCCCTAAACAGAAAGATCAATCAATTAATATAACATTTGTGTATAGTGCTTTGACATTAAGTCATTTACGGTACATTCAAGATGAGGATTCTATATATTTCTTGTCAAATGATATTATGTTAGTTGACGAGAGTAGAGAATAATTAATTTGTAAAAATTTGAAAAGAAATATTAGAATATAGAAAACTTAGAATTAGGCATAGGAATAAATGAAATATAGCTTTAGCAAAAGCATATAAGATAAGGAAGAAACTCAGATCAATGCCCAAGAGCTACCCAAGAGCTAAGGCTTTCACTAGAGATGTCTCCGTCTCTTTCTTCCCCCTCTTTTTTTTTTTTTTTTTGAATTTTCCTCTCATTTGAGACAAGTGTTGTCTTCATTGGAGATAGTGATTAGTTCGAACTTTCCCTTGTCAGAATCTGGGTGTCCCTTATTGTAGTGATGACCCAGTATAGCCAGCCGATGAAGTGATGAATCTGATCTTCATTGTGGTAGCATCCTTCCAGCAACTCTAACTTGCAACCATAGTTATGCTGCTCCAACTTTGTTGTAGCTTGCTCCTGACAACTCTACTGTAGACTTTTCAAGTATTGATCTGCCCCAATGAGAAGCTTACATAGTACTTCGAGCAAACCAAACCGTTCGACTTGTCCTACATTAGTTTATTTTATTTTGTCATATTTGTTATTGATCTTATTTTTGTTTCATTTCTTTTTTATCTTTTGCTGTAAATTATGGATATTGCACAAGTTCTTAAACTCTTAACATGCTAAGAACGCTATAGGTTGAAGTCACATTTCCTATTTCATATTATACTTTAGTCTTAAGGCCTCCGCCTAGGCCTTTGGGTCTTTGTCACACTGTGTCACCTTAACAAGATTCATGTTATCTCTCTTGGATTTAAAACTAAGAAGCTTTGACAAGACTATTCATATTTGAGGCCAAAATAGAAACCTGAAGTTGTAAGGACTTGTACAATTTAAGGACAAGGTTTTCACTACTCAAGATCCATATTTCTAAAATGGAAAGAATCCCATTATGAAAGCCTTCGGATCTGTAAATCCAATAACCCATATTAACTGCTTTCACTCTCCCACAAAACTTTCGTCTAAAAACTACTCAGCCATATGGTTGCCCAAACCAAACTGCAGAACATAAACTCATGAAAATTAGAATGATTTAAACTTCTATTAAACCTGGTCCTGGAATATATGGTGTCCTGCCAACGTTTAACAACTAGATTTCAGTATGGGACTCCCTATGGCTATCGGATTTTCGATCCTAATGTTTTGTCCATATTCTGTTATCTTTTGCTGTAAATCATGAATCTGTGTATTGTAATGCCCCGCTCCGCATCGGTGCATTACGATGAGTCGTTGACTCGAAGAGTTGCGTTGACCCGATGAGGTATCGATGTGAATCGATGCAAGTGTTACGTTGGCCAAAGGTAAGCTTTGAGTCGGTTGGAATCTATGAATCGAATCGATGCAAAGGATAAGTTCCGTTGAGCAAGTGCTAACTTTGGTTGATCTGGTGTGCAGGCTATGCTTTTACGCTGGACGATAAGAGGTCGACATTTTGCCTTATGCAATGAAGTGTCCGCGAAACCAAATCGTGGCCTTGCAACGGATTGTGGCATGGGCACGATAGGCCAAATCAACCGAGTAGAGCAAAGGAATGGCTAAGTCCGGGAGTTAGCTATGCGATCGAGTTATGGAAGCGAGACGCTTCAATCGGCGAGGCGGCAAGGCGTATCGGCTTAAGGTGGGCGGGTTCTTGACTCTCTCTCCCTATTCCTTCACGTCTAATAAAATACGTTATGGTTGCATAATATGTTATCGAGTTAGCGAGCGTGGCTCGGCGAGTAAGTGTCTAAGTATGCGTTGAACACTAAGATAGAACATTGAACAATCGAAACATTGAAGCGTCGTGCATCGAGTGCACAGGTCGCGGTAGGACAATGATGGTAGAACATTGAAAGATGATATTGAGATGTGCATCATGTGCACGGCTCCGAGAACATTGAACACTAGGCGTAGAACATTGAATACGGTGCTGAGCGTGCCCTCGGGCACTTATGCTATGAAATGACTAAGTAAATACGGAAGTAGGCTATGCGAATAACAATACGAACGAGACGCGTGATTATGAGTACGAGACGATAAAGCCGTTGGGCGTCGTGCATCAATATGGATGTGTTGGGGCATAACGCCGACGGAGCTCCCCATATGAATGGTGGATTATGTTTATGGCACGGGAAACCGTTTATGGCACGGGAAACCGTTTATGTGCGACACTATGTATATGGAATACCACTTAGCGATAGCGATGTTAAGCTGGTTGGGGACTTACGATAGGTTACGTCGAGACAATTATGTTGTTACGATATGTTTAGTTGGTATCAGAGCGGTTCCATCCTTTGGACCGTGCGTGGATCTCTTTGACCCTCAGTTGCTTCGATATCGAAATTCAGTTAAGACTCTAAGTTGTTTCCGCAACCGCATGGCTCATGGATCTGCTCGACGCTACATTGGATGTTCCATACAATAAGTCTATATTAAGTGCGTACGTCTGCCACAAGTATGTCGTGACTATCACGTTATCTTCGAGTACCGTCGGAGAATGTTGGTCGCACGAAGTGCAACGAATATGGTGATGTTGGTTGCATGAAGTGCAACGATATGTGTTGTTGGTCGCACGCAGTGCGAGGAGTTATGTATTGTTGGTCGCACGCAGTGCGAGAAGATATGTGTTGTTGGTTGCACAAGGTGCAACGAGTCGAGATATGAGGCGATGCGTGAAGTCGTGCCTACGGAGGATACGTCGGACGAGGATTCGCTAAGTATAAGTCGAACGATAGGCCGAGCATATGCGAATGAATGTTACGTTGAGGAAATGGTCGACCCGATCGAACTTATGTTGAGTTAGTACGGAGACTTCTTCGGAACATGTTGAGTAAGTACGGAGAAATTGTGCGAACGAATTTGGGTTAACGCGATGAATCGGTAGCACGATTTGGAAATACGAGTTAGGGATATGAGAATGGATATGTGAAATCGAAATTGTGTCGCGACGATGTTAAGTAGTTACAACGGAATGGATCTTGATAAGTGCGAGACTTGATTCGTATTCGAATTCGGATAACGGCAGTGATAGCAACGAATTTAAGCTTATGAGAAAGGAAGATGTTCAAGTTATGCATATCGACGATGGTATTGAGGCGTATCAAAGACGATATGCAATAACTCGGGGATACTCTGATCGAATGAACGAGAATTATGTTGAGCATTGTTGTTGGATGAATGAGATGCAAGTTAAGTTGATGTCGATTTGGATGACGACGGTAGGAACGCTTCGGAGAATTTGAGAGTCGATGGATGTTGCTCGGATGAAATCGAAAGTGTCTGGATTGCTTCGCGGATCACCACTATGTTGACATTCTTGTCTTGAGCGAGCGCAACACCAGTCTCGCACATGCGTCACGTCAAATTTGGACGATCATTCCGCGTGAGCACTGGTATGGTGATTCATCCAGTGGGCATGATCGAACTTGTGAGGCGTGGCGAATTTGATATGGACTTGTGGTTTGATGCGAAGGTGGAATTGAGGATTGTGCGATATTGTCAACGGTAGTGCCTAAGTGACTCGAGTAGTAGCGGTGCATCAGTTGCGCATGGGATGGATAAATTACGGATTGGTAAGGTATATCGGGTTGGGTAAAGTCGTATAGGAAATATCGGAAATTGATTTGGCTCCGCGATAGGATATAGCATGGTTCGTTGTAACTGTCCCTCGTTGATGATCTTCAATTATCGAGCGTAGTTCCGGGGCAGATGACCCTAGAAGACTTGACCGCCAAATCAAGTGAATGTTGGAGTCCTATAGGATGACCCTAAAGAAGTCGCGTAAGAAGTATAAGGAATGAGGTAGTGCATGTCGAGGATAAGTCTAAGCGAGTGAGTATCGTGTCTCAAAAGTTAGCGAGTACTAGAATCGATATGGTCAGAAAAGTTATGTTGGATCGAATAGATGTTGAGGAACGTGCTTAGCGTAGTGACGCGGTAAGACGATTGCAATGATTTGGCAATGCGCGAGAGCAACGAATAGTAAAACGACCTTAAGAGTTATGTCGTAGATTGGGTGGAGTAACGGTTAGGCTATGTATGTTTGGGTGCGCAATCTATGTTACGAAACGAACTAGTCGGGATTGAATCAAAGTTTGAGTAAAGGAATTCGTATGCGGTCGAGAATCAGAGACGAGCGTATCGTAAGAGACCTTGGGTCGGAAAAGAATGTTGCCTTTGAGCATCGTAGACTCAAGTTGACCTCTTGTGTCGGGAGAGACTAAGCATGATGTCTGGATAAGTTGCCTAGCGGGGGTAGCCCCAGACGCGATAAGTATATGGTTCGAGAACGTGGGTCGTGTTGGGATAGTTGTATGCGAGACTTAGTACGGATTGTAGGCAAAGGAATTTGAGACATGTGGACGTAGTCCATGTCGTTAAGGCCAAGTGTTATGAATGATGATGAAAGACTTGAGTTATGTGAGAGATAGGCAAACGGTTGGGCGAATAGGCGTTGCAGAGAATTATTGTGATCGGATGCGCAATGACTCGATGCAAGGCGAGTGTTAGGTGGCCAGCGAGAAACTTATGAGATCGAATTTATGGATTTGAATCAAGTTATGTGCAAAGATATTGGAAGAGGATCGCATGTTATGGGAGGATGCATACGAGATATATTTGGGAATAGGTGCTAAGATATGACTAAGTCGAGTACGGACCGATGGATGCTTGAGGATTTAAGTTGAGCTTGTTAGTTGTCCCTATATCCTACAACTGAGCTTGGCTGAAATGCATATATTGGTGGGACGCCTAAAATATGTGTATGATCCAGACTGAGTTGTATGATTCAACGATAGTAACACGTGATCGTGAAGCGATCTATGCGAGGTACTTGGATTAAGTGTTGGTTTCGGTTCGAGGACGAACCTGATTTTGAGTGGTATATTATGTAATGCCCCGCTTCGCATCGGTGCATTACGATGAGTCGTTGACTCGAAGAGTTGCGTTGACCCGATGAGGTATCGATGTGAATCGATGCAAGTGTTACGTTGGCCAAAGGTAAGCTTTGAGTCGGTTGGAATCTATGAATCGAATCGATGCAAAGGATAAGTTCCGTTGAGCAAGTGCTAACTTTGGTTGATCTGGTGTGCAGGCTATGCTTTTACGCTGGACGATAAGAGGTCGACATTTTGCCTTATGCAATGAAGTGTCCGCGAAACCAAATCGTGGCCTTGCAACGGATTGTGGCATGGACACGATAGGCCAAATCAACCGAGTAGAGCAAAGGAATGGCTAAGTCCGGGAGTTAGCTATGCGATCGAGTTATGGAAGCGAGACGCTTCAATCGGCGAGACGGCAAGGCGTATCGGCTTAAGGTGGGCGGGTTCTTGACTCTCTCTCCCTATTCCTTCACGTCTAATAAAATACGTTATGGTTGCATAATATGTTATCGAGTTAGCGAGCGTGGCTCGGCGAGTAAGTGTCTAAGTATGCGTTGAACACTAAGATAGAACATTGAACAATCGAAACATTGAAGCGACGTGCATCGAGTGCACAGGTCGCGGTAGGGCAATGATGGTAGAACATTGAAAGATGATATTGAGATGTGCATCATGTGCACGGCTCCGAGAACATTGAACACTAGGCGTAGAACATTGAATACGGTGCTGAGCGTGCCCTCGGGCACTTATGCTATGAAATGACTAAGTAAATACGGAAGTAGGCTATGCGAATAACAATACGAACGAGACGCGTGATTATGAGTACGAGACGATAAAGCCGTTGGGCGTCGTGCATCAATATGGATGTGTTGGGGCATAACGCCGACGGAGCTCCCCATATGAATGGTGGATTATGTTTATGGCACGGGAAACCGTTTATGGCACGGGAAACCGTTTATGTGCGACACTATGTTTATGGAATACGAGATCGGTTGGTATGCTATGGAATGTATGATATGGAACGTATTGCATGATCAATGGACTCGGATGGCCCGTGCACGGGTGCGGCTTCCCTCGAACGGTTACGTCGGGGCGCCGGGACCGTTCGACCTAGGAGGGAATTATGTGTGGTATTTATGGTGCACAATACTCGGACGGATTGCGACCGTCCAGTGCTGTGATAAGCTATGATATCCGTAAGTTTGGGATCCTTCGGATACTGGGCTAGCAACCCGTATCGAAGCGATTGTAGGCTTACACATATGAGATGCCAAGTCCATTATGGTGCGACACACCGTGACCTTCATATAGATAGGGCCGGTGGGCTGAGATGAGAGCTGGGTGCAGGCGCAGGGCCTGCTACCCATTATGCATGTGTTTACGTTTATGATTGGTCGGTTGTACGAAACGATTATGTTTGCTTATGCTAAGTTCTAACCACTGCAGGCTAAGGGAAACGGGACGAGATGAGCACGAACACTACGTTTATGTTTCAGATTATGTCTAACTGTATCTGCTGCAGGAACACGGTGTGGGACACATTTAAGTTACGTGCTATATTTAAGCGTTGCCATGAAATTGATCCTAAGGCTAAATAGAAAGATCACAAACTAAGATGCATGTTCACTAAATGAATTAAGTGTTTGGTTTGGGTGCAAGCGGGTCTTGATCAGTGCGAAGCGAGGACGAAAGCACTAAACCCCCACTAGTTTATGTGCAGGTTCAGGTTATGATCGGCTCGGGGCGGAGCTTGGCTTGGACGTGCCGAGGCATGGAGTCCTTGGCGTTCAAGAGGAGCTTCCGCATATGCGTTCGGACCTGCGACATGAAGATGTTCGGCCGAGGACTACTTGGTGGCTATATAGAGGCATAATGTATGGAACAATGTAATCCTTGTGAGCTAAGAGAGATCATGAGCGTTGTAGCCAATTGGCATTTTATGTTGGGCTATTCAGAGCCTTTGTAACCTTCAGTTCAATATGAATGAAAGAGATTCTTATGTTTTACTTTGTTTCCTTCCGCTGCTTATGTTATCGATTTGAGATAGTTCTATGTGAACCTGTTATCTTGCCTTGCACGAGCGCAACTCCAGGCTCGTGCGGCATCACGCCCCAGCGAGGACGATGATTCGGGTAAAATCTAGCGAGGACGAGCGATTTTCCGGGTCGGAGCGTGACATGTATGACTTCTTACACACCTAGTTTAATGATTAGCATGCTAGACTTTCCTATAGGCTCAAAAGTTATATTTCCTATTTTTGTTTTATTATAGTCTTGAGCTCACCTCACCACCTGAGGCTCAAGGTGTTACCTTGGCCGGGCTAGGCCGGGCTGGGCCCAAAAACCGAGCCCAGCACGGACCCATGGCCCGGTTTGGGTGGGCCTGGGTGAACCGGGCCTGGGCCGGCCGGTTCACCGTTGGACCGGGCCAGCCCGATTTTTTGGAAAAAACCAAATATATATATATATATATATATATATATATATATATATATATATATATATATATGTATATATATATATATTTGAGGGTGTCCACTTCTTAATGGTGCTTGGAGGCATGCCTCCAAGGGGGCTCGAACCCGCGCCACTGCGCCGGGGTGCTCCACCGTTCCCAACAGGCTACGGCCACGGGGACAACCAAATATATATATATATATATATATATATATATATATATATATATATTACTTTCTACCATTTAGGTTTTAAAAAATTAAAAATTAGAAAGTAAAAGTTTATGTACAACATTACAAGTATTTTTTCCAAAAAAATTAGAAAGTAAAAAATTAATGACTAATGTCAAGGTAATTGAATGACTAATACAAGATTTGCATAATTTAAAAATTAATGACTAATACAAGATTACTAGTACATAAACTGCAATTAATGAATTAATGACTCATACAACAAGATTACTAGATGTTGATACATGATTTTAAATGTCTGCGTAGCTTCCTTATACCATGGCTATGGTCCCATTTTAATCGTTTCCTACAATGCAAACATACAACAAGAACTTTAGTGGAATATCTTCTTTCGGTACTGCCACTTGCACGCTCATTGTAAACTCCGCTAAAATGATACCAAATTTTCGATTCTGATTCAAGCTCTTCTTGCGATGCGTGTTGAGGTTGCGGGTTGCGGTACAGCTTGCGGTTGCTGACCTTGTGGTAGTTGATCATGATATATGATATAAATCATCTCTTCACACTAGGTTGCTTGTAAAAATTGTAAGAGGAAAGAAATTATTGGTGTGATTAAGTTTGAAGATTTATGGCCTATTTATAGATTTTTTGGGTGCAAAATGAGCTATTTTATCCCCAAAAAAGAGTTGTTATAAGAGTATTTTTTGTCATTTTCAGCAAAATGACCAAAATACCCTTCCAACGGTCTAAAAACAGCATGTAAGAATTAAGATGGGATAAAATGGTCATTTTGGCCTCCAAACGTTTTTAAAAAAATTACGGGTTCCACGGGTTTGACCGGCCCGGACCCGCGGTCAAACCGGGCCGGTCCGGGCTTTCGAGTCCGGAGGCGCAACTTGGCCCGGACCGCTTGCTCACTGAGTCGGGCCGGGCCGGGTCGCTGTCCGGGCTTGGGCCGGCCCAGATCGGGTTTGACCGGGCCGTCCGGCCCAAGTTGCACCTTGACCTGAGGCCCCCACCTAGGTCTTTTGGTCTATGCCGCCTTAACAAGCTTGATCAAGTTTGATCGGTATCGTGCGATTTTTAAAACCTTGGTCTTGCTTCAACACCCCACAGGTAAAATTTAGATCAAAACGCCATAATCAAGGACTTTGATTTTAACGTAATATGTAAATCCATCTCTCCTCTCTTCAATTAGATGGAAAGTTTTTGTGACAAATAGATTTATATTTCCTTCTGATCTATTGAGGCGCATGAAACATTTATGCGAGTCATGCAGATGAAAGACCCTCCTTTTCCTCGCATCCATCTTTAATCTTCTCATCAGATGAGCAGTTTCTTGATTATATTTGATAAGTTCGAGATATCTCTGTTTTTTTTTTTCTTTGTAGTGTAAGTGTGTGTACAACATTATTCTGTAACTGTGACTTTTTTTTGAGGATAATGGCTATTTATTGACCAAAACAATACGAACACAATGATACTCTAAATGTAAGGAGCCAAATTAAGATATCATGAACAAAGCTACATACAATTTCGGAATGATGCATGCTCTGACGAGACCAATTACTATGATGCAGATCTGAGTATGAAAGTGGCTGTCGAGGTGGCACCGGAGGGGGTGGTATCACAAGATTCACAAGTGGAGGCCTGGTTACAGAATCCTGCTGATCCGGGTTTTGGACATCCGCCTGTCGATTCAGATCTTCCTCTGGAGATGCTGGGGTAGGCAAACTTCCTTGAATATCCCAATCAAGGGGAGAATGAACTTGTCGTTGGACATAGGACTGTATCAATTGATCTAAACTCTCACGGAACCCACTGCTTAGAAGATTAGAAACGCTTCTCCTGCAAGCAATAAATGCATAGTTTAGATCAACAAGCAATAACGCTGAAGTAATAAACATGGCATGATCTATAGGTCTTTATCTTTAAAAGTGAGGAACCACCTGCTTAGGAGTTCCCTGAGTTCCATGCTATACACATTTTCATCGTCAGGTGGAATAAATCTATTGACTCTTCTATTGGGAAATGAGTGCAGTCCACTCGACGCATCCGAAGGGCCTTCTTGCCAGTTCTCCAGATTTTCATGTGAATCATTCTCATGCCACTCCTGTCCTTCAGGGAAATGACCATCTTCTCCATCTTCGTCTTCTGCTATTTGACGGGGCCAGGCTTGATCTATGTTTTCCTCCCAGTTCCCACCATATTCTTCTCCAATCTCATCGTGCCAATCACCAAATCCAACTTCAGTAGATTGTTGCCAGTCCCCCCTCCCATGTTCTGCATCCTCTTCCTGCAAATACTCTCCTTGAGTAGCAGATGGTTGCCATTCCCTTCTCCCAATTTCAGAAGATTGTTGTGAGTCTATTCTCCCATGTTCACTCCCCTCTTCCTGCAAATTATCTGATTGAGTAACAGATTCTTGTCGGGCAATAACGTCATCACGTCTGTTGCTTTCCACGTCTGCTGTTGTATGCGATTCTGTATTTTGATGGACATCACTACTGTCACTTCTTGAGGGAGGTTGTTCATCAACAACAGTTGAAGGCTCCACTGCAGTGGATGGTTGGGATAGATCATTTCTAGCACTGCTGACGTTCTGATTAACCAAACTATCAGAATGATTGCTTGCTTGACTACGGACGATATTCTCTAGTCTGAAGCGAAATCCTTCCCTGACAAAAAAATAGTTTTGACTTGTTTTCTAAGAGAAACAAATTAACTCATAAACGGCATTGCCTTATTATATGGGGGCATTGTTAAGTTTGTAAACTACAGATCTGCAGCCAGCCAACTTGATGAAGAAAACCAAATATCGGTCATTAAAGCATTGGAATTAGATCAACTAAAGAATTAAGTACAACCAAATGATAATGAGAGTAATCCATGAATAAAATAGTTCGGGAATGGACGGGGGAACTCACAATTAAAAAAAAAACTTTATGGAATTTTGGATCCACTTTTAAATACTATGTGAACATCATTTTCTAGACATGTGAATGACAATGACTAATTTTATGATGGTTATAAATTGATCAATATCCACTTACAATCTAATCTAGAATGCAATCAATTTCAGAGAATATATCTTATATTAGTTTTAATGAACATGCTTAAGTTACAGCTAATTTAGGAAACAGAAGCATATAAGCAAGTTATGTCTTGACTCCAAAACATTTATAGATCAAGCAAGGCAGTGTAAGTTATCAGTATAGTGCGGAACTTTACTGAAAAACTACTTAAAAAGAGTTTAGGTCAGCTAAACTGCTCCAACTGTACATCTGCAGATGCCTACCCAGAATTACTTCATGCATATAGCTGCATCCGGATGTATCTATGACTAAGGAAGGAAGCATCGTAGAATATGCAGTACACAAGAAAGTTATATTTATATGACTTCTAACGAAACATACCTCAAACCAGAGACTGAATGGCGTTGTCTTAACAGACCTAATTCTCTGGCTGCCATTGAAGGTGGCCTCTCCTCCTCAGCAGGTCTTTCATTTCTCAGGAATCTACCTCTGAGCAGTGCCTGGGACAAAATTGTATTCAGCATGAGCTATCTCAAAATGTAATATGATATGAAGTTTATAGATCAGTGAGAGCATCTATCTTTTTTCTTATAAGCAATTAACTTTCATCTAAACACATGAGATGCAAATGAAATATAATTATGAACATGAATACAAAAAGCAAACTTGGAAGAACGGCGACTACAAATCTGGTACCTTGTCCATGTCAGACACATGTTCTACATAGATAAAACAAACTTCAGAGTTGTATCTTGACATGTTCCTTTTACAACGTAACGTACCCATTCCGAAAGGTCACTTGTAGGAACCAATTTTGACTAAAAAAATTCTAATGTATTTAAAAATCAAATAAATAAACAACTCCTCTCCCATCTTTGATGCCGGCGACGGCTTGCATTCTTCCCTCTGCTGCATTCCTTCAATTACTATCTTCTGACTGCTTTCCTTCCACCTCTACCTCCCAATTCTTCCTCCATTGTTGGCTACAATGAATTTATTAGTCAGCAATCCTGTGACTGGGTATTGTATGCTTAACAATAGTGTTCTTATGATGGTTTCAAATTCTCACATATACCTTATGCTTTAACCTGTTTGGAGTTAATTAATGGTGAAACTTAGTTGTTCTAATATGCCAAATCTGCAGGATATAACACTGATGACCAACTTCATGATACTTGAATAACTAGTCAAATTATGAAGATATCAACATATTATATTTATATTAACGTGATGGTACAAAGCTAGAAACCTAAATCCACCATTAATAATCTGTTACTAACTATTTAACGTGATCATTCATTACCAAATACTTGCACATTTATATATTTCTAAATATATAGGCATAAAACAATAACAAGACCAAAAACTTTATCACAAATATTTGGGACCCAGTACATGAATCCAACATTCAGCTCTATTCAGGATCGATCTCTGTAGTTTAAATACTTTGCCTCGTACCCCTTTTAACAGCTTTAATTTATGTTCCATCTGTTCTACTCCAAGGTTCATAAACTCAGTTTTAGTATTTCTCCTTCGGACTCTTCATATAAGTATTCCTTAGGTAGTTTTGGCAGTTTTGGACCCTACAATTTTGAAGCCAACGCGCCAAAGATAATGGTTTCTGCATATACTTAAAATCGTCGCCAATTTTCACTTTAATACCTTGAAATTCCCCCTATATTTACTTTAATACAATAACCTTTTTGTTAACATGATGTAATTTCACTTTGCTACCCTCTGTTAGACAACCGCTAAACTTAAGATATTTAGGAGCATCATACCTCTGATGATCAAAGAGTTACATCTCCTCGTCACTCAAACCCTTGTAAGAATAAATTCCCAACTCTGTATTTTAGACTCTGAAATTAAAATATAAAATAACGATCTAACCAAGACCGAGGCTTGAACTTGATTCAATGTCCTTAAGACAATATTCGCCCAGCACTAATGCTTATGGTTTAATGGCGATTAGTCTCCCAGGATACAACGGTTCTTCTCCTTCAGTAGCAGTACTTCACACCGCAGAAACTGGACGAAGCAATGTAAGTAGTCTCTCACTCTTGGACTTAATGTTTGATGAATGAATGAGTGATTGAATTATTCAAACAATTATACTTTTATAGATGACAAAGAGACACAATGGAAAGGACACACATTTCCAATAGATTCGTTGAATAGATTCTTTACCATAGATTCGTTGTAATTAGACACACTTATTAGAAAACAATTATTATTATTATTGATTAATATTTCAAATATACATTCACTCTTTCAACAATCCCCACATGAATGAATATTTGACTTGTGTATAATACAAACATAATACAGACACCTTGCAGACATAATGCAGACATAGAGAGACAGATCATTTGAAAAGTTATTGTATCAGGACAGGTAGTTTTTGGTCTTGAACCTTCCATTGTAAATATTTATCGAGTTTACTAGCTATCCAGTGAACATGATGTCTTCAACTGTTCAGCTGTTGTTGTAAACTTGAGTCAATAAATATCACACAACTCCTTTTCGACCAATACTGCTTCTATTGATTTGTTCATTTTGGTCTTGAACATTTGCATGGTTTCATAAGTGTTCTTAGATAATTCATCCTTATAATTCTCGTAGAAGCAGCCCCACTTCCACACTCATATAGTTGACTTCCTAATAAGAGTATCTTGCTATACTCCACTTGAATTTTCAAGTCATAGGAATCATTAAAAGCAATACTTACCCTAGTTTTCCTTTGCAGGCGAAACTATTTTTTGTCAACCTAGAGAATGAGAAGAGTATTTAAATACTCGTCAGTGACATTTAAGAATTTCACATAATTAGGTTGTCCCTTTGAACCTAGATCTTAGGATCTCCAGTCAACTAGGTTAGGTTTTCCTTTATGGAATTTCTTTTATCATAGGCTTCAAGCCCATTCCCCTCGATGACTTATATACTTGCTCTTTTGTCAAACATTTAGTTAGTGGATCTGCAAGATTTTCTTTTAATTTTACATAATCAATCGTGATTATGCCATTAGAGTGTCTAACGGTATTGTGACGTCTCTGAATGTCTTGATTTACCGTTATAAATATGACTTTGTGCCCTACTGATAGCAGATCGACTATCACAATGTATACAAATTGCTGGTACGGATTTTGGCCATATTGGAATGTCCTACAAGAAGTTTCTTCTTCCAAATCACAATTTAGAAAGACAATCCCCACATTTTGACATATTTATATAAAGGTTTCCTTCCTTTCCATAGTTCATATGGGGTCTTATCATTTTTCTTATGTGACACCTTATTTAAAAGGTAGTTGGTTGTAAGTACAACTTCTCCCCACAAGTTATCTGGTAGACCCGAAATAAAGAATTCATCATTTATTTAATTTTTTGACTTTTTACCTTTTCAAAATGGACAAGAGCAGAGGTGATTCACAGTATTTTCAACAGCGGACATTTTGTCTGTTACAATATATTAGTAATAGACCAGTAAGTGAAAAATAAAATAAAATTCAGAAATGGAGAAGTGTTCCGTCTATGTTATGTTTTATTAGAACATATCAGAATCAGAACCAAGTTAAGAGTCTAAAGAAAACAAAAACAGAAAACAGAAATAAATATTGTCTTAAGATTATAAGAATAAATTTCCAACTCTGTATTTTAGACTCTGAAATTAAAATATAAAATAACGATCTAACCGAGATCGAGACTTGAACTTGGTTGTCCTTAAGACAATATTCGCCCCGCACTAGTGCTTACGGTTTAATGGCGATTAGTCTCCCAGGATATAACGGTTCTTCTCCTTCAGTAGCAGCACTTCACACCGCAGAAACTAGACGAAGCAATGTAAGTAGTCTCTCACTCTTGGACTTAATGTTTGATGAATAAATGAGAGATTGAATTATACAAACAATTATGCTTCTATAGATGACAAAGAGACACAATAGAAAGGACACACCTTTCGAATAGATTCGTTGAATAGATTCGTTACCATAGATTCGTTGTAATTGGACACACTTATTAGAAAACAATTATTATTATTAATTAATATTTCAAATATACATTCACTTTTTCAACAACCCTAATCATAAAGCCTAAGCAAGGTGGCAGCAAGGTGGTGGACAGTTAAAGTTTAGGGATGAGGAAGGAGAAAGACGATGGTGATGATGGTTAGATTGTAAGGATGATGGAGGAAGAAGATGGAGGTGATTGGTTAGGATTTAGGGATGCAGAAGGTTGTGTATATAGTCATTTTATCATTTATATTGACAATTTGATGGAACTTCATGGTTTTAAAACAAAAAGGCCGTCATAATAAAGGGGTAAAGTTCAAGATATTTTAATGGAAACTAGCCTAAAACCTTGATCTATCGTCCCAAAATAGCAACTTGAACAACAATCTCCACCGATTAAACTCGTTACTCAATCTACATATATATAAAGATAAATGTAACTACATATTCAAATACAATTCAAGATCATGTGCATCACTACCACTGACCTGGATCCGATTCCGATGGGGGAACTCGGAGACAGCACGATGCTCCTCGAGCCCCCGGAGCTCCCGCTCCCTCTCCCTCGCCATCCTCATTATGAGATCCAGCCTCGCCTGCCGCCCCCGGATCCTCAACATGTCCCTCCTCACGTGCTCCGGCGGCCCATCCTCCTCGTGGTCGTCCGTCACCGACCCGTCGTCGCCTCGGCCCCCCCTCCGCTCGCTCGCCATCCGGACCCACTCCCTCACCGACCTGACCCTCTCCCTCTCGTTCTCCCCCATCCACTCCGACCTCGGGCTTTCGTTCCTCGGCTCCCTCGCCGTCTCCGAGATCCGGTTCACCATCTCCCTCACCCTCTCCCGGTCGTCCCCGAGATCCGGGGAGTTCTCCCGGGAAGAGCGCGTCGAGCCGCAGTCGCTCTCGCTGAGGTCGGCGCGGCGCATGGAGACGGTGTGGAGGCCGGCGAGGGCCGTGAGCTCGGACTCGCGGTTGCGGCGCTCGATGGTGGTGAGCATCTCCGTGGTGTGGCGGGCGACCCAGCGGCTGAGGATCCGCGAGTGGCGGCGAGCTGCAGCGGAGGACTCGGCGGTGTCGTCGCCGCCGAGGGACGAACGGCGGCGCCGGCGGAGGAGCTGGTCGTTCATCAGCTCCTCCAGCTCCCGCTGGAAGTCCCGATCGTCGGAGACGTCCTCTTCATCGCGCTTCTGGCGGAGCTCCGCCATTGGAGAACTGATCGACTCCTCCGAAGAAACCCTTATTTTTCTTGCATATTTTTAATGGTCGTCTCTTTTTATTTTTGTTTTTGTTTTTATTCTTGTGCTGTGTTAGACTAGTGGGGGAGACACGACACTGCTGCTCCTTGGCAGTAATTTAGCAGATAAGTCCTTCATCTTTAGACATAATAGAGAATTTTGCTCTCATTGTCCTTTCCAACACTTTGTTCCCAAAATAATTTTTTTATTTGCATAATGATACTATAAACTTTTCCTTAAATAAATATATAATACAAGGAATTTCTTTTTACACGCTTTAATATCAACATAAAATTTACTTTACCGAAATTAATTTTCTATAAATTAGAGTAAACGAAACAAGTATCTAAATTTTGATTGGAACGAAACATTCCGCCAACGTAGTTGACGAAAAAATACATAGTTATAAAATAATTTAAAGTCGCACAGTTGGCAGAAAATTGGTTTAGTGGTTGGTTTGGTTTTTAATGATTTGTTTGATTTAGTTTGTTTTAAATAGATTTGTTTGGTTTGGTTTGGTTTGGTTGATTTGTTTTTTTCGTTTGGTTTGGTTTAATTTTTTAGTTTGATTTTTTTTAGTTTGGTTAATCTATTTGTTAATTTGTTATTATCTATATTAATACATATAATAGATAAATTATTAGTCAATACATTTATTTGTATATATTACTTTGTATATATTAATTTATATATATTTATGTGTACTAATAATAATATATACGAATAAATATATTAGTATAGATAATAATAACAAATTAATAACAAATTTAGGTTAAGTTATTCTAATTTTTTTTAATATTTTAAATTTAAGCTCTACTAGATAAGTTTAAATTTTTTATCTTATAAAATTTAGAATCTTATATTATAATTATTATATTTTTAATAAAATAAAATTCACATAAAATTTTTGCTTAGTTATAGATAAGCTTAAAATCTTTTCTTATAAGTTTAATTTAAAATGTTGGATAAGTTTAAATCATAAAATTGAAATGTGGTTATAGTAAAGTTGTGATCACAAAAAATTTGTTTTCTTTCATTTATTATAATTTCAAAATCCATTAATCAAATTTTGATTATAATTTTGATTGATTGATTTTGAAACTATAATCAAAATTTTGATTAATAGATTTTAAAATTATAATAAATAAAAATGTTGTCAACACAACTTTAACTATATCCAAATTTTAATTTTATGATTTAAAGTTATCTAACATTATAAATTAAAAGTCATAAGAAAGGATTTTAAGCGTATGTATAGCCGAAAAATTTTATGTGACTTGTATTTTGTTTAAAATTATAACATAAGATTTTAAATTTTATAAGATCAAAAATTTAAACTTATCCAGTAGAACGTAGATTTGTAATCAAAAAATTTAAATTAGAACATTATAACCTAACTTTGTTATTAATTTGTTTATTAATTTGCTATCATTATCTATACTAATATTTTTTCATATTTATTAATTTGTTATTAATACAAATTAATATATACAAATAAATTTGTATACAAAATATGTATATCTTTGTTTGATATTAATTTGTATATTAACTAATATAGATAATAACAAATTTATGAAATGCCCAAAAACTAAAACAGTTTCATGAAAAACCCACCGCTAAAAAAACTTTAATCGCGTGCCCAGAATTAGAGAAACTTATCCAAAGCGGGTTCCAAATGACCCTTTTACCCTTCTAATTTATTCAAAGCACCCGCGAAACATACTCTTCAAAAAAAAAAAAAAGATTTCGATTCTTCATCTTCTTCGTTACGCTGCTCACTTTCTATTCTTCCTCTTCTTCGATACGCTGCTCACTTTCGAATCTAGGTTTTCTTCTCCAAAATCTTTCCATGTCAAAACGGAGGTCAAAACATCATTTTTTTGCGATTCTGAAATTTCGAAAGTCCGTCTAACGAAAAATCTATTACTTTCAGGCTCCTCGGAAATACGCTCGTTTTGCGACAAATCGGGCCTCGTTTCGATCTCCCAGTCAAAAGTTATGGCTTTCCAAACTTTCAACTCGCCATTCTCCGTGGTAAAATCACGGAGAATAGCCATTTCTAGTGTTAAAACGCAGGAGAATAGTCATTCTCCGTACTAAATGACGGAGAATAGCCATTCTCCGTACTAAATGACGGAGAATGGTCATTATCCGTGTCAAAACCACGGAGAATTACCATTCTCCGTGGTAAAATCACGGAGAATGGTCATTCTCCGTGATATTAACACGGATAATAATCATTCTCCGTGATCTTTACACGGAGAATGGACATTCCATTCTCCGCCATTTTTTACAACGGAGAATGATCATTCTCCGTCTTTTTCGACACGGAGAATGATCATTCTCCGTGATATTAACACGGAGAATGACCAATATCGTGTTAACATTGAGGAGAATGGTCATTCTCCGTATTGAAAAAGACGGAGAATGACCATGACCATTCTCCGTGTTAAAACCACGGAGAATAGCTATTCTCCGTACTAAAATGACGGAGAATGGCCATTCTCCGTCACTTTACCACGGAGAATGGTTATTCTCCGTGATATTAACACGGATAATAATCATTCTTCGTGATCTTTACACGGAGAATGGACATTCTCCGTCATTTTTTACAACGGAGAATGGTCATTCTCCGTCTTTTTCGACAGGGAGAATGGTCATTCTCCGTGATATTAACACGGAGAATGACCAATCTCGTGTTAACATGGAGGAGAATGAGCAATCTCCGTATTGAAAAGGACGGAGAATGACCATTCTCCGTGTTAAAACCACGGAGAATAGCTATTCTCCGTACTAAAATGACGGAGAATGGCCATTCTCTGTCACTTTACCACAGAGCATGGCATTCTCCGTGTTAAAATCCATAGAAAATTGTCATTCTCCGTAGTTTTTAACACGGAGAATGCCATTCTCCGTAGTTTTTAAAACGGAGAATAGTCATTCTCCGTTATTTTAGCACGGAGAATGGTCATTCTCCGTAGTGGAGAATGGTCATTCTCCGTGGTTTTAACACGGAGAATATTTTTTTTTTAGAAAAAATTTGTCAGGAATAAAGAGTTTCGTTCTTCTTTCAAAGCGATGATAATTCTTATGGAAAAGAAGAAGAAAGATTTTCTCTCCGCAATTGACCTAATCGTCGGAAAACTTCAAATGTCTCCACGATGAAGATGATGATGATGGTGATGATGATGACGAGCGATGATCTGAGTTCGACTGAAGAAAAGTACACCGAACTACGAACGATCTTTGCGATCTCTGCTGAAGATGAGAGCAATGGAATTCAGATTTTTCGTGAAGAAGAAGAAGACGAAAATCGCAATCCAGATCTAAGTTTTTTGAATTCAAATACATATAGATGACCAATTCGCGCGGAGGGGTAGTTTCGGTATTATAAAAATAGCAGTTTCCAGCGGGTGGCATCTAAAAGGGAATCTTGGAATATTTAACGTGAAAATACTTAATTCTGGGTATTTCATAAAACTCATTCAGCAGGTGGGCATTTCATAAAAGTCCACTCCGAAATTGAATTTCTCAGCAATTTTCAGAAATTTATATATCGATTTTTCCTAACCCTAGTATCAATGATCAACAAATCATATACGTCATGAATCTAGACAACTGCGTAACGAATTCCTTTGAAGCCCGTCTCAACTTTTCGTTACCATTTTGTCATTCTTATATTTAATTTACATCATTTTCAATTAATGTAGGGTATTAGTAGTACTAAAAGCACTACAAAGTTACTCAGAACTGTCCAATTTCTTTTTATTTACATTTTTTCACTCAAAAAAATTACTAAGAGTTTGTCCACTACATAATAGAATGTCAAATTTTTTTGACAGACCTACATGAACATACAGGATTGTAGAAAAATTCTACAGTCCTAACAACATACAGGTCCTTAGGAAAATTTACAGTTCTGACTGGATCCAGGATTTATGTTAGACTGTCAAAAAATATTTTGACAGTGCATGGTAGAACTGTCAAAATTCTATCAGTCCTAAAAAAAATATGTTGTTTATTTAGGACATGTTTGGATAGTCTTTACATAGTTGGCAATCTTTTAGTAAAAAAAATTAGTGACAAACTTATAAATAAAAAAATATTTAGACAACTCTGAATAACTTTTGTGGTGTCTGGAATAATACTCTTAGAGCATCTCCAACCCTATTTTCTTGTTAAGTGTTGTGAGTCTTAGGTGGCTCCTATGTGACATGAGACACAAGACAATATGTTTTGTTTATGTGGCAAAATTATATCTCAAAAGACAATGAGATAAAAAAAAACTCTCTCCAATGCAAAAGTATTGAGAAGACAATAAAAAGTATTTTTTTTTCAACTTCCAAGACAACTCCTCCACTTCTTCAACTTTTTTATAAATATTTCTATTCATAATTGATGATGTGGAGACAAAGTCATTGTGAAGTGCATTGTCTAGATCTAGACAACCAACTTCACATTGTCCTTGCCATGTCAACTTCATGTTTTATTCTACATTTGTATTGGAGAAGAATTTTTGGAATGAAAGTTTGTCATTCCTATGTGGCAACCATTTTTTCTAAACTCACAATAGGGTTGGAGATGCTCTTAATATAGTATGGCTTAATATGTACTGAAGACGTGTACCATAACTGAAATACACAATTCTTCTGTCCAACCAACTGTCCTAGCTTTCCGTATCGTTTTCTCTCTCTATAAAATATTGTAACTATTTTGAACTTTTTATTTCAAAGTCTTAGATTTTCTTATAGGAAAGAACTATAGATATAATATATAAGTATTATTGAAGATTTGACATTTTAGGTTTGGACAGAATAGTAAGTACAAGTTGTATAGCAAAAATGTGTTCCTCAAATACCATATATGAATTTTATTTTGACAAAGTACTACTGTGAATTTTTTAAATTTTCTCATTGTTATACACTCGATAAACTTAACATTTATTTGGAGAGTAATTACTCTCCATACTAGTAACACGCACGTGCATTGCACTCACGTAAACAAAATTGTTGAAAAAAATTAAATTATAATTTGTTATAAATATTGTTGTCCCGTATAATCGAATCCACATAGTCAAAAAGATGCCTCTTTCCTTAACCACATGAGTTATAGTTAGATAATATTAGATAGTTAAACAATTAAATAAAATTTATTTATTTATTTTAATTTTTAATTACGTGAAGATATAAATACGGGTTAGAACTTGGGCGTAGTTTTCAAGCCTTCTTTGTTAAAGAGTAGATATTTAGACTAAATAACATACTCTTGCTGTGGATTGCCAACATACTGCAGGTTGTGCTGTGCAGCATTGAACTAAAACCTGCAGAAGAAAACTAATACCTAGCATAACCATTGAGTTCAAACTTCAAACACATTCAGTCCAATGAGTTGAGATTTTTGCATCTCTTGCCATATATTAGGGTTATTTATAAGGGTTTTTTTTAGGGGCACCACAACTTCTACTAGGGGGCAGCCCTTACTTAGGGGGCAGCCCAAAAAGTGAAGATTTTACTAGGGGGCAGCCCACATTTTACTATGGGACAGCCCAACCCCCCAAACTCTTATTTCCTCCCCAAACCCCAATTTCCTCTCCCTCTCTCCTCCAAAAGAAAAAAAAGAAGTGCTCTCCCTCCCTCTCCCAAAACCCTAGTCTCTTCTCCTCCACCACTCTAATCCTAATTCCTCCACCAAATTTCTTTCAAGAACACTCCTACATTCGACGAGATGACACGCAAGTCGAAGAAATCGGATTCTAGGTACGTTCTTCCCTAATTTCTTCTATAATTTTCTACATTCTATTCGAAACCCTAGAATAGTTTTAATTGTCTAAAAACTTTTGATAATTTAGGTTTAGAATGTCTTTAGGGTTTATGAATGGCATTTTCGAACACGACAAACCCACAATTTTTCTTCAAACCCTAACCCTAGAAAACGACAAACTAGCGAGTCGTTTGTCTGTTGGCCCTGAGTATAGTAGGACTGCCAAGCATGTGGCAGTCCACATGTAAAGAGATGGCACCCGGAGACCAACATGTTTCATCTCCCATGCGGGAAGATGACCATTACACTTGACAACGTCAACCAGATACTGGAGCTACCAGTTACCGGTCGCGTCACGACCAAAGAACATTACAGAAATGAAAAATCCACAAAATGGTACTCGAAGATCGTCAAGTTTGTCTCAAGTAACCTTGGACTTGAGGAAACTAGTTTTATAACTCTCCCCGGCTTCAAGAAATCATATGAAATTTCTCTGTCATTTCTAGTGAAGCACTTCACGAATATGGAATTGGATGAGGATGATGATGAGTTGGTCGACACGGTGGCCCGTGCTTACATGCTGTTCGTCCTAGGAACGGTAGGCATTTCGGACAAGTCCGGAACCTCGATACATGCGAGGTACATGCTCAATTTATTGTCCGTGGATGACTTCATTGATATATCGTGGGGTAGCGGTATTCTCGCCTATCTTTACCGCGAGCTCGGCATCGCATCCCGTGTCGGGACTAAGACAATTGTCAGATGCCAGACTCTGCTACATGTAAGAAAACTTCCAACAATTTAATCTCGTATACTTCATTTTGTTGTTTATATTTTGTGACTATTAACTTATAAATTGAATAGGCATGGATATACGAGCACTTTTCGATGCTCAGGCGGGGTGACCTGAACCCAAACTATTTTGAACACCTTCCTAGAGTGGCTCGATGGAGGCCGGCTGTAATGCCCCGCTCCGCACGGCACATTACGCTGACAAATTGGTATCAGAGCTCTAGGCTCAATTTCCTCTGGACGCTCGCTTCATTACAATTCTAAAAGTTGCCTACCACCACTTGATACCACTCTTGACTCTACTCGATGCCGCACTGGATGTTCCATACAATAAGTCTAATACAATCATGTAATTTTGCCGCATGTGTTTTGGAAATTACATGATATTTGCTAAGAAAGTCGCGAAGGGTATATTGCATTGAATGCAAACGAGCCGTAAAAATGTTAGTTGCTGCAAGCGCAACAAATTGTGAAATACGATTTGAGATGTTGTCGCAATGTAACTTGTTGAATGAGAAATAGAATAATGCACGAAGTGCAGCGAGTTAATGTGAATATGCGTTAAAATGAAAGTGAGAAGTGATAAGCCAATACCGAATGTGTTAAAACGAATTGTGCATTGACTTGGAAAGTCGAGAGTAATTCGTTGTACGAGGTGCGGTAAATGTCGGAAATGATCGTTGCACGATGTGCAACGCGTGTTGGAAGTAAAATCATTGCACGTGGTGCAACACATATCAAATTAATAGTTGCACGAAGTGCAAAGAAAATTGGAAATAAATCGTTATACAAAGTGAAATAAAATGTCGAAAATAAATCGTAGCACGATGTGCAACGCGTATCGGAAGTAAAATTTGTTGCACGGGGTGCAACGCATATCAGATAAATTGTTGCACGAGATGCAACGTAAGGAAAGAATTGAAATCATAAATCGATAGAACGAATCGTTCGGTTGTACACCAAACTTATGTTGGCAAACGAGAACATTGATCGAGTTGTATCGAATTTTGATAGGATCAAAGTTACGGTTGTGATCAAGCACGATCACTGCGGAAATCGTGAGTCGGAAGAGATTATCGGTTTATACTAAGTATAGTGCGAGGGAAATGGCTTGATTCCGAGTGGTATATGCCATACCATTTAGGCGATGAATGACTCGATTTCGAGTGGTATATGGTATAGCACTTGTGCGATGAATTGTATCGACGCGTTGTGAGAATTGCGGAAGATTTATCCGCAACGGACGAGGGAGTACTGAGACTCGATTGAAAATTTGTATGACGGTATGTTGATGCAAGTGTTCTTCGAAAATCGGTTGGGACGATAAGGTGAGACTCGTATCAATGAACGATACGTCGGACGAGAATGATAAGTCGGTCGGATGACCGAGACTAGCGGAACGATTATGCCTTGAAGTAATAATCGAACCGACGGAAAGGGAAAACTCGAACTTACAAATGAGTCGCACGACTTGCGGTCTCGATAGAAATGTTGGGCGAGATGAATTGAATCGTACGACTTGCGATTTCGATATAAATGTTGGACGATGCGAATTGTAATCGAATCGCACGATGTGCGACTTCGGTGAAGAGTTGGTTGACGTGAGTAATCGTGCCTAAGAATTAGTTGGTTACGTTACGGCGAAACTCATTTGAGTATGACTGAAAAACACGCGAAACTTAGAGGGCGAGATCGTATAACTCGAGGGCACGATGTTGGATAATCGGTAACTCGGTTACGCGATCAAAGTATAGCGGGATACGACAAATCGGAGAACGAGTAGATGCGTATGAAAAAGTTTGTTACGAACTTGGATGTATGCGATGTGAGTTAAGTCGACGTTGAAACGAATTCGAAGTCGACCCACTTGCTATCGAAATTGATATGAACTATCAAGATCGATACGCAAGAAAACGTAAGCACGATGTGAGAATACAAAATGGAGTGCGCCTTGCGCTATCAAAATTTTTGTAAGTAACGATACGAGAATGAACGAACTTGGTTGATCATAAATTTTGCGATTAATCAAGACGAGACTATAAGTCATCGACGATTGCTCGATGCGTATAGCATCTCGTGTGTCGACCCACGAATAAGATAGACTCGAACTCGATACGAGTAGATGTTTCATAAATTATGGAATCATCGACGGTAGTACATGACTTGACTTGGAGGATAATTGTGCATCAGTTGTGCCGATAGAAACAGTTTTGTCCGAAATTGGGTAGTCGCATAGAATTGTCAGAACATGATTTGGCTCCGAAATAAGATATAGCATGGTTCTTAGTAAACTGTCCTTCGGTGATGATCCACAGTTATCGAGCGTAGCTTCGGGGCAGCTGACCCTAGAAGACTTGACCGCCAAATCAAATTGATTGCTGCAGACCGTAAGATGACCCATGCGATATCGCATATAAGATTGCACCGATAACGAATATAACACGGTGCATGTTGACGATAAGTCTAGGCGATCGAGAATTGTTGGAACAGCTTTCGATTGAGAATGATAAGTTAGATTTTGAGTATTCGTCGGATGAATGCTCGAATGGTTATGTTGGTCGAAGATCGAACTTGAAATTCACCAACGAACTTGGTGATGCGAGTAGGTGATTACGAGAAACGTGCTATACCCGAGAGGGAACGATAAGGGAATGGCTTACGAGTCATGTCGTTAGATTTGGATTCACCTTGCAATTGAGCTTGCGTGAATCAATATTATGTTCGATGTTGCGAGACGGATAAGTTGGAAATTTGGCTAGTGAATTCCTACTCGTTAGGAAATTGAATGTAAGACGCGTCGTAAAGATCTTTGTGCTAAGGCAATCGTTGCCTTGAGCACCGTCGCCTTGATGTAAACTTTCATGTCGGATAGATTGTGGCCTTTGTGCAATGTTAATTTAAAGTTGCGTCGGGAGAAGTTAAGCACGGGGACTATGTAAGTAACCTAACAGACGTAGTCCTGAATGTTGATGCGATTGCAAGTCAATAATGGAAATCGTATCAAGATAAGTTGCATAAGCAGGACTTCGAAAATAGTTGGGTGGCGATTTCGAACGCAAGGCGTTGCAGAGACTCGTTGTGATTGGATGCACGACGGCTTGACGCGACGCATAGAATTGATAGTTCCGATGAAACATACGAAATAAGAAATACAATTTTGAATCGTATCGTGTGCCTTGACTTTTGTTGGACGATCGCATGTGTATCAATATGCAGATGCAATAGAATTACGAGAGCTTATGCTAAGGATAAGTCCGAACGAGAGTACGAGATGGCAAGCATAGGATTGAAATTTATCTGTCAGCTTTGTTCCAATTTGCTACCACTGGAATTGGTCAAAATACGTATATCTTCGGGACGCCTTGAATATAGGTATGGATCCAAATCGAGTTGTATACAAAATTCAAATCGAGCTGCAGGGATGACTTTGAAATGTTAATGAAAAGCTTGCGAGATAGTGTGAAACTGAACAACATTGGTGGGACGAGATCGTGAAACGATCTACAAAACACTTAGTCGGAGTGTTGGTTTTGGTTCGAAGACGAACCTTGTTTTGAGTGGTATATTCTGTAATGCCCTGCTCCGCACGGCGCATTACGCTGAAGCGTTGACTCAATGAGTCGCGTTGACACAAGGAAATGTATCGATGCAAAACGATACGAGAGTTAAGTTGTCCCGAGCAATGCATCAAACTAAGTTGATGCGAAGAGTTGCCTTGCCCCGAAAGAATGCATCGAGTTGAATCGATGCGAAGTGTCGCGTTGCCCCGAAGGATGAGTGCGTTGAATCGGCTCGAAGATTCTAAGAAATCGAATCGACCAAGGTGCAAGTCCGAATCGATGCAAGTATTGATTTTAGTTGGTTTAGTGTGCAGGTTATACTTTGACGGGAAAATATTAGAGGTCGATCTTTTGCAATATTTAGTAAGGGGTCCGCGAAATCAAATCGTCGCCTTGCGACGGGCTGAGACTTGGGCACGCTAAGTCAAATCGGACGTATGATTCAATGAAGCACGAAGTGCTCGAATGGCTAAGTCAGGAGAGTGGCCGTGCAACGAAGTTAAGAAATCGATCCGCATCGGCTCGGCGAAACGACGAAGGCGAATCGACTCAAGGTGGGAGGATTGACTTCTTTATACTCCTTCATTCGATAAGTCAAATATATCATTGTATGCTAAGTTAACCTATCGACGCCACGGGCGTGGTCCGATCGGAGATAAATTATAGTGTCTGTCGAATACTAAGTTAGTACAATTGAAATGAAACGTGCATCAATATGCACGAGTCGCTATGGGATATTAGATATCGCATAGGCGAGCGCCTCGGTGCGCAAGCCGTAAGAACAAATGATAACTGTACTCGGCGAGTGCCTTAGTGCACGAACCATACTGTGCCTTCGCACACGAGTTAGACGGCTAGAACATTGAAAGACAATAGGCGAGCGCCCTAGCGCGCAAGCCCCGAACATTGAATGCTAAGTTATAGAACATGGAAATACGGTCGAAACGTGCCTACGTGCACGGGATAATAAAAGATGGCTTCGTTGCGAGAGAATACAGTTGTGGCATGAATGTGGCGGAACTGTCGGATATGACATAATGCCTCGAAAGGTGTTCGAGACCTTCGGGTCATTCGGTTGACGAGCATTGAGTTGAGGCATGATGCCATTGAATCATTGAAACGAAGTATGAAACGTGAGAACAGAGAAAGTTAACGGAAGAAATACGAGATGATAAAGTCTGAGTCTTGGACTCAAGGCTATGCTTGGTTGTTTGAATGATAGTGCGTTGTAAGCCCCTTTTTTTCAAAAATTATTAAATTAGTGTTAATTAATTATTAATGTTATTTTTAGCCTTAAAATATTTATTAGGATTTTTAGGAATTTTTTAGAATTTTTAAATGGTTTTTAAATAAGTTTTAAAATACAAAAATATTAATTTATAATTTTCTAAATTATTTTAATATTTGTTTGTAATTATCTAAACTATTTTGTAGTCAGTTTGTAATTAATTATTTGTTATTAATTATGAAATACAAATTCTTAATTGTATTTAGACTCGGTTAAGGCCTTCCTGTAATTTCCTAAACTATGGGGGCCAATTTGCTAACTACCCAACCCCCCCCCCCCATGAACTCACTCTCTCTCCTCTGGCTCACCCACCCCCGACGACTGCCACGCCGACGACGACCCGCGTTTCCCGGCCGACTCTGGCTAATCCACCGCCCTAAACCCCTATAAATAAACCCCCCTTCTTCCCCAGACCCAAACCCTAGCTCTACACCCCACCACAACCACCGCAGCCTGTCACGCCCCAGAACCAGAATACTGGAGAGCGGGAGAATGACTCAGCCAGCTACATATTACGGGTAGATGAATACCGTATAATACGATCAATGCTGTCTAAAAGACAAGGGGGTGCATACTACATGAAAGTCTAGCTATGGTCACTTCACATCTATTGTCTCAATCATTCAAACAAGAAACAGAAATAGAGAACATGTAAGATAAAGCAGTAAGGCGTCCCAAACACTCAGTCAAAATGTTCTTGATACCTGGCTTTACAAAACATAGCCAGATGATGTAGCAAAGTATACACAATTGTTATCAGCTGCAGTCTGACTTAATTACAATTATGCAAAAGTAAGTGCAAGACAATCCGACTAACATGTCGGTGCCAAACGGCAAAGTATAAAGTAAGTGACAAAACGAGCGGAGAAGTAAGAAACCCACTCGAGTCCTCATGCGATCATCCCTCTAGTGTTGACCATCCTGGAGGTAGAAGTAAGCTGGATCCTCGGGGACCGGCTCTAAATCTGGCCATGCAAAACCAGAGAGATTAGACCTCTAATAGCAAGTACCACAAGGAAGCACGACATGAGAACTAAAACCAGTAATGTAAGAGAATAATACTAATAAATCTCTGCTTGCTACTAGGATTCACATCACATCACGACACTTCGAACCAACCTCCCAACCAAACAAGGACAGAAGTTGGCCCGTCATGTCCTGACATTCTGATCATCCCAGTTAGGTAACAGAGTAGTACAGTACACAAACAAATCATCTTAAACGGCCAATCAACTCCTACGGCTTGCTATTTTGAGTCCCAAGTTATCCTGGATTTATGCAATTAGGGATTCCGTAGTTTTTACTATGTGCAAGCAAGGCTAGTCTATCCAGTCAATCATGTACGCCATGCATGAATTAGACCAGTCCTAGCAGGACGCCCGTCATCAATATACAATATACAATAATAATATAAGCAGATACTGTTCCTTGCCCGTGTGGTAGTTTTACAGTATCTGTAGGAACCAGCCGGCCCGTCGGGTACTACTTGTCCCAAGGGGGCTGCCATGTAAGAACTCGGGAATCCATTCTCTCCTTGCAATCATTATTTTATTTAACTTAATAGTCCCTACGTTGAGTGAAATCCCATGCCGTGGATCAAGGTCATTCAAATGAGTACTTTCGTACGGGGTACGATATGTACAACTCTACAACGATACCAGTGCGGTTAGGTTGCAGGTCTTACATAGCGTAATGCAACAATCAAATCTAACCACGGTAATCATGCCTTGACCATAAAGTACACATGCTTCTTTTATAGAAAATAAATAAGTAAATAAATAAATAAATAGATTGAAGCCTGCATGTGCATGTAAGTCAATATTCGGGATCAGCCAGTCGATTACAATAGTCCATAATATGAACGTGTCTCATTCATTTCATTCAATAAGACGACTAGCCAGTCTCTTAGTTCCAACTAGGAACGCATGATCAATTTAGTCAAGATAACCATTATTATCAATGGTGACAAGGTATGAAAGTCAATTAGCATTAAACGGGGGTCGAGTCTATAACTTTCATGGTCAAGTCCCAGTCATACTGGGTATCCCAAAAATCAATCGGGACACAAGGCACATTCCACATAACAATTGATATTAACAATATTATCATATCATGATTATATCGAGTTTATGCCAAAAGGCGTAAGAATATAAAATGGACGTTAAATATCTAATAAAATATCAATATACAGGGCTATAGAAGATCCAGGGTAAGTAGGCTATGCTCATGTCAAAGAGGCAGCGTATGGGCTCCATACGACTCCTCACCATCCAAGTGAGCGTATGCAAGTCATACGCTCCCAAAAGGTAGCGTATGAACTCCATACGACTCCTGACCATTCAAGTCAGCGTATGCAAGTCATACGCTCCCAAAAGGTAGCGTATGAACTCCATACGACTCCTGACCATTCAAGTCAGCGTATGCAAGTCATACGCTCCCAAAAGGTAGCGTATGAACTCCATACGACTCCTGACCATTCAAGTCAGCGTATGCAAGTCATACGCTCCCAAAAGGTAGCGTATGAACTCCATACGACTCCTGACCATTCAAGTCAGCGTATGCAAGTCATACGCTCCCAAAAGGTAGCGTATGAACTCCATGCGACTCCTCACCATCCAAGTGAGCGTATGCAAGTCATACGCTCCCAAAAGGTAGCGTATGCAAGACACACGCTTCCTAAAAAGGTAGCGTATGGACTCCATACTGCACTGCGCTAAAGAGCGCGCACAGCTCAGTGACGCAAGCTAAAAAGCTAGTGTACACTGCTCACTGTCTTCTCCAAACAGCAAGAACTCCATGGTTGCACCCCAAAGCTTCAAAGGTCCATAACTTGGTCAAAACAAGTCCAAATCCAACTCTCCAAAGGTCAAAATTGGGTAGAATAAAACTCTCTACAACATAGAACCATCAAAACTTGAAAACAAAGAAGTTTGATAGATCAAAACTACCAAACTCCGAAAATAACTCATTTCTAGATCTACAAAAATTAAGACTTCGAAATGAAAAATGCCAAGTTCTAAACTCTCTTAGGATCTTACGAGGAAGATAAATGAACCATAAAACATGGGTTCTCATGTGGAGCAAGTTGTACTTGCCTACGGTTTGGTAGGTGGAGAGAGTAATGAAGAAGAAGAAGATGAGTAATGGTGAGAATGTGAGTTTATGAGGAGAGAGAAAGAGATGTAAGCTTTAAATAGAAAATGGGGTGGTAGGTGGGAGTTGGGCCGGGTCCAATGGGTCCAACCCAAACCCAAAGCCTAGCTAAAGCAGAAAATAAAAGCAGGAAATAAAGTGCAGAAATAAAATTGCAGGAAATAAATTAACATAAAAATTAAAGAGCAGATTAATTAATTAACATAAAATTAAAGAAATTTAAATACAGGATAATACATGATAAATATTAAATAAATACTCATGAGTTGTACATGTATAAAAATATGTATTCTGGGAACGGGGAGTGACATCTCTACCCTCCTTAGAAAAATTCCGTCTTCGGAATTTCAAATCCAAGCAGGATAGAAACATCGGGGCTAAACTAATCTAAGTACAAGCAGTTCAATGAAGCAATCATTTTACAATGTCCATAGCAAGTAACATATCTATATTTAACAATCTACGACATCAAGAAATTCTACCCATAAGGTGATAAGCATGAGGAATCAAGACAATCAGGTACACAGAAAAAGATATACCTTGTGAGTCAAACAGATGTGGATACCGTGATCGGATATCATCCTCACGTTCCCACGTTGACTCTCCCAAAGAGTGATGACCCCAAGCAACCCGGACAAGGTTAATTGTTCGGTTCTTGAGTATCTTCTCTCTTCGGTCCAAGATGGACACAGGCTGCTCCTCGTAAGACAGGTTGGTACCAACAACCAGTTCTGAATGATCGAGGATATGACTGGGGTCCGATACATACCTTCGCAATTGAGATACATGAAACACGTCATGTACCTCTCATAACGAAGGTGGAAGGGATAAACGATAAGCAACATCGCCTACCCTATCAAGAATAGAAAATGGGCCTACGTATCGCGGACTCAACTTCCCGCGAACGCCAAATCTAATAACCCCACGGGTAGGTAAGATCCGCAAGAACACGTGGTCCCTAACAGAAAACTCTAGCGGCCTACGATGCTGGTCCGCCCAATGACGATGCCGATCCTGCGCAACACGAAGTCGCTCTCTAATTCCTCTAATCACTTCAACTGTCTGAATAATCATTTCCGGGCCTAGCATCTTCCTCTCCCCGATATCATCCCATGCAAGCGGCGATCTACACTTCTTACCACATAGTGCCTCAAATGGCGCCATCTGGATACTAGCATGATAACTGTTGTTATATGAGAACTCAACTAAGTGCAGGTGGCTTTCCCAAGATCCTCCAAAATTTAACGTGCAAGCTCGTAACATGTCTTCTAAGGTCTGAATCGTCCTTTCTGATTGCCCGTCCGTCTGCGGATGGTAAGCCGTGCTAAATCTTAACTTGGTACCCAGACTATGATGCAAGCTCCTCCAGAAATGTGATGTAAAGCGGGTATCTCTGTCTGATATAATACTGACAGGGACTCCATGCTGCCTGACTATCTGTTGTATGTACAACTCTGCCAACTTTTCTGTAGATTGCCCTACTCTGAAAGGAAGAAAGTGTGCTACCTTTGTAAGCCGATCTACTATTACCCAAATAGCATCTTTACCACTTGGTGATCTCGGTAAACCGGTCACAAAGTCCATTGTAATATGCTTTCATTTCCATTCCGGGATGGGAAGCGGTTGTAATAATCCAGCTGGCCTCTGCTGTTTTGCCTTCACTTGCTGACATACCAAGCAACGGGAAACAAATCTAGCTATCTTCCTCTTCATCCCATTCCACCAGAAGTGCTGCTTGATGTCTTGGTACATCTTGGTCCCTCCAGGGTGAATAGAATACTGAGAGCTGTGAGCTTCTGCCATAACCTCCTGTCTGATATCTCCACTAGGCACACATAGACGTGACCCAAACCTAAGTATACCATCTTCATGAATTTTCAACTCCTTTTTGTGCCCTGACTCACATTCTGCCCTAAGCTTCTGAATCCTTGGGTCTTGTGCCTGAGCTGTCTTGATCCTATCTACCAAGTCAGATTGAACTTGTAGACTCGCCAAAATTCCTACATCACTAGGAAGTATAATTTCGATGCCCATCTCCTGAAGGTCTTCTAAGATATGCTTCTGTGTTGTTAACATAAATGTGCCGCCTCTTCTGCTAAGGGCGTCTGCTACCGCATTAGCCTTGCCTGGATGATACTGAAGCTCCACGTCATAATCCTTGATCAGTTCTAACCATCTTCTCTGCCTCATGTTCAGCTCCTTCTGAGTAAAGATGTACTTCAGACTTTTGTGGTCTGTGTACATGTCCACTCGATCACCATATAAGTAATGCCTCCATAGCTTCAAAGCAAATACTACTGCCGCCAACTCCAAATCATGAGTTGGATAATTCTTCTCGTGGTCCCGAAGTTGCCTAGATGCGTATGCTATCACCTTCCCATGCTGCATGAGGACACATCCAAGTCCTTTACCTGACGCATCACAATAAACGGTAAAACCTCCGGGTCCAACTGGCAATGTAAGAATAGGCGCTGATATCAACTTCTGCTTCAGATTCTCAAATGATGTCTGGAATTCTGTCGACCAGATGAATGGTACATCCTTCCGTGTCAAGCGGGTCATGGGTGCTGAAAGCCTCGCAAAGTCTGATACAAACCTTCTGTAATATCCTGCCAATCCCAAGAAACTCCGTACATCAGCTACGGTCTTGGGTACTGGCCAACTCTCTACTGCTTCTACCTTCTTGGGATCCACTGCTACTCCAGCTCCTGATATGATATGACCCAAAAATGAAATGCGATCCGTCCAGAACTCACACTTGTTGAGCTTGGCATACAATTGGTTCTCTCTCAGAACCTGTAACACTTTCCTGAGGTGGTCTTTATGCTCCTCTTCACTAGCAGAGTATACGAGAATGTCATCAAGAAACACAACGACAAACTGATCTAAGTATGGCATAAAGATGCGGTTCATCAAATCCATAAATATTGCTGGAGCATTGGTCAAACCAAACGGCATTACTAAGAATTCATAATACCCATACTTCGACCTGAATGCTGTCTTGGGAATGTCTTCCTTCCGAACCCTCACTTGATGATACCCTGAACGAAGATCTATCTTGGAGAAAACTCTAGCCTTGCTCAACTGATCAAATAAGTCGTCGATCCTGGGTAATGGGTACTTGTTCTTCACTGTTGCCGCGTTAAGCTTTCTGTAGTCGATACACAATCTGGACGTCCCATCCTTCTTCCCCATAAGTACCACTGGTGCTGCCCACGGCGATACGCTAGCTTGGATAAACTTCTTCTCCTTCAATTCCTCTATATGCTGATATACCTTGGCCTGCTCCGAATCCGCCATTCTGTAAACCCGATCTGATATCGGTTTAGTTCCTGGTGCCAATTCTATACTGAACTCAATATCTCTAACCGGTGGAAGACCGGGAAGTTCTTCAGGAAATACGTCTAGAAATTCTTCAACTACCTTCGGAACCTGGACTTCTTCCATTGCCGTTACTACTCCCTGCTCTTGCTGAGTTGCCTCTGATCTGACTAAGATGAATCTCTTCATGCCTGGAATATCAAAAGATACACTCCCACTACGACAATCTATTGTCGCATGACTGTCTTTCAGCCAGTCCATGCCTAAGATAACGTCAAAATTTCCAACAGGAAATTCTATCAACTGGGCGGGTAAGGAACGCCCGCAAACTACAACACTACACGCTAGAATAACTCTACTAACTCCTACGAGCCCATTGCCAGTGAGTATATTCAACCTCCCTGGCAATGCCTCGAACTCCATTCCTAGCCGTGTCGCAAATCGTGCAGATATAAATGAGTGCGATGCTCCCGAATCAAACAATGCTACTGCGGGATATGAGGCGACGAGAATGTTACCTGCCACAACATCTTCCGTTGCTAATGCCTCTTCCAAGGACAGAGTGAATGCCTGCCCTCGACCTCCTTGCTGGTTCCCATGTTGCGGCCTAGCCTGGTGCTGCTGCTGGCCCCTTCCTTGATGATGCTGGGGTGGTCTATACTGGTGTTGCTGCATCGGCGGTCCCTGCTGCCGAAACATCTGAGCCTGCGGTACTAACGGACGCTGTGCCAACGGCCTCACTGCTACCGCTGGTCCTCGATACTGGCCTGCCCCTGGTGCTGGCAGAGCAGGAAACTGCTGCACTGGTCCTCCTGACCTCGAATTCATGGGACATGTGGTAATCCAATGATCTGGATTTCCACATATCAGACACAGTCCATTCAATGTCCGACACACCTCTCTAGTGTGTCCCATCTTCCCACAATAAGTGCAGCCCGCCGGGGGTTGCTGGTTCTTCCTCTGTTGCTGTTGCTGTTGCCTGGGTGGTGGTGCTGGTCCTCGTATCGCCACATCGTGGATACGAATGCCAGTGGATGGTGCTGTTGTTCGGGGCGCTGCTCCCCCTCCTCCTTCAATCTGACTGTGGGATCTCTTCTGACCCCCAGTCCTTGCCGCAAGCCTCTGAATGGTGATCTCATGCCTCCGGGTTGCCGTCAATATTTCATCAAAAGTTTGGTAATTGTGCCCCTCTATCAATTGTAAGAGCTCAAGGTAAAACCCTTGCTGGAACCTCATCGCCCTCTGGCGCTCCGTTGCTACCATCTCTGGGGCAAACCTACTCAATCTGCAGAACTCCGCTGCATAAGCATCTACGGTCTTGCCAGCCTGTCTGAGGTTGATAAACTTCTGTTGTAGCTCAAACTGTGCCACAACTCTATAATACTTCGTCTTGAACCTTGCAGTAAAATCGTCCCATGCAACAGGACGTCTGATGCCTACTTCCTCTGCTTCCTACCAATCACGTGCGAGATCCTGAAGTAACAATTTCACCTGATCCACACGTTCTTCTGCCGGCACCTTAGCGGCTGTCAAAATAGCCTCAATGTCCTTAAGCCATGCATCTGCTGAGATGGCATCCTCCGTGCCTTCAAAACGGCGGGGATTGTACTTGCAAAACCTGGCTGATGCTCCTGAATCAGTCCTCACTCCTCTTTCCAATGCCATCTGCAATCCTTGGTTAAGCAATACATTCTGCTCTTGTAGCTGAGTGTGCATGCGCTGCTGGACCAACATCTGATGTTGCTGAGTAGCCATCATTCCTCTCATGATCTCCAGAAGGGCTGGTGTGTCCACTTGGGTAGGTAGAACTGTTGGTGGTGGTGGAACATCCGGATACTGCGATCCAGCTGCTGCTTCCACTATTACTTCTTCCTGGGCAGCCTCCTGAGGCGAGACTGGCCCTTGTTGCTGACCAACAGGGTCAGGTTGTCCATGTTGCTCCTGCTATTGTCCAGCTCTGACCGATGCGGACGAAGTGCCCCTAAGAAAAGGGACAAGAGAATAATCAAACAACCGGACATGAAGGATCAATGAAGTCAAAGGATACCGGAATGTCAAGCAAGGGTTGAGAATAATGAATCATGAGATCAAGGGGGAACACGTGTGATTGAGACATCCTATAAATCAAAACACCCCACAAGTCTGAAATCAGACCTGCATGGGCCACCACTAAAACCCACTAAAACCTTGTCACACCCCAGAACCAGAATACTGGAGAGCGGGGGAATGACTCAGCCAGCTACATATTACGGGTAGATGAATACCGTATAATACGATCAATGCTGTCTAAAAGATAAGGGGGTGCATACTACATGAAAGTCTCGCTATGGTCACTTCACATCTATTGTCTCAATCATTCAAACAAGAAACAGAAATAGAGAACATGTAAGATAAAGCAGTAAGGCGTCCCAAACACTCAGTCAAAATGTTCTTGATACCTGGCTTTACAAAACATAGCCAGATGATGTAGCAAAGTATACACAATTGTTATCAGCTGCAGTCTGACTTAATTACAATTATGCAAAAGTAAGTGCAAGACAATCCGACTAACATGTCGGTGCCAAACGGCAAAGTATAAAGTAAGTGACAAAACGAGCGGAGAAGTAAGAAACCCACTCGAGTCCTCCTGCGATCATCCCTCTAGTGTTGACCATCCTGGAGGTAGAAGTAAGCTGGATCCTCGGGGACCGGCTCTAAATCTGGCCATGCAAAACCAGAGAGATTAGACCTCTAATAGCAAGTACCACAAGGAAGCACGACATGAGAACTAAAACCAGTAATGTAAGAGAATAATACTAATAAATCTCTGCTTGCTACTAGGATTCACATCACATCACGACACTTCGAACCAACCTCCCAACCAAACAAGGACAGAAGTTGGCCCGTCATGTCCTGACATTCTGATCATCCCAGTTAGGTAACAGAGTAGTACAGTACACAAACAAATCATCTTAAACGGCCAATCAACTCCTACGGCTTGCTATTTTGAGTCCCAAGTTATCCTGGATTTATGCAATTAGGGATTCCGTAGTTTTTACTATGTGCAAGCAAGGCTAGTCTATCCAGTCAATCATGTGCGCCATGCATGAATTAGACCAGTCCTAGCAGGACGCCCGTCATCAATATACAATATACAATAATAATATAAGCAGATACTGTTCCCTGCCCGTGTGGCAGTTTTACAGTATCTGTAGGAACCAGCCGGCCCGTCGGGTACTACTTGTCCCAAGGGGGCTGCCATGTAAGAACTCGGGAATCCATTCTCTCCTTGCAATCATTATTTTATTTAACTTAATAGTCCCTACGTTGAGTGAAATCCCATGCCGTGGATCAAGGTCATTCAAATGAGTACTTTCGTACGGGGTACGATATGTACAACTCTACAACGATACCAGTGCGGTTAGGTTGCAGGTCTTACATAGCGTAATGCAACAATCAAATCTAACCACGGTAATCATGCCTTGACCATAAAGTACACATGCTTCTTTTATAGAAAATAAATAAGTAAATAAATAAATAAATAAATTGAAGCCTGCATGTGCATGTAAGTCAATATTCGGGATCAGCCAGTCGATTACAATAGTCCATAACATGAACGTGTCTCATTCATTTCATTCAATAAGACGACTAGCCAGTCTCTTAGTTCCAACTAGGAACGCATGATCAATTTAGTCAAGATAACCATTATTATCAATGGTGACAAGGCATGAAAGTCAATTAGCATTAAACGGGGGTCGAGTTTATAACTCTCATGGTCAAGTCCCAGTCATACTGGGTATCCCAAAAATCAATCGGGACACAAGGCACATTCCACATAACAATTGATATTAACAATATTATCATATCATGATTATATCGAGTTTATGCCAAAAGGCGTAAGGATATAAAATAGACGTTAAATATCTAATAAAATATCAATATACAGGGCTATAGAAGATCCAGGGTAAGTAGGCTACGCTCATGTCAAAGAGGCAGCGTATGGGCTCCATACGACTCCTCACCATCCAAGTGAGCGTATGCAAGTCATACGCTCCCAAAAGGTAGCGTATGAACTCCATACGACTCCTGACCATTCAAGTCAGTGTATGCAAGTCATACGCTCCCAAAAGGTAGCTTATGAACTCCATACGACTCCTGACCATTCAAGTCAGCGTATGCAAGTCATACGCTCCCAAAAGGTAGCGTATGAACTCCATACGACTCCTGACCATTCAAGTCAGCGTATGCAAGTCATACGCTCCCAAAAGGTAGCGTATGAACTCCAGACGACTCCTGACCATTCAAGTCAGCGTATGCAAGTCATACGCTCCCAAAAGGTAGCGTATGAACTCCATGCGACTCCTCACCATCCAAGTGAGCGTATGCAAGTCATACGCTCCCAAAAGGTAGCGTATGCAAGACACACGCTTCCTAAAAAGGTAGCGTATGGACTCCATACTGTACTGCGCTAAAGATCGCACACAGCTCAGTGACACAAGCTAAAAAGCTAGTGTACACTGCTCACTGTCTTCTCCAAACAGCAAGAACTCCATGGTTGCACCCCAAAGCTTCAAAGGTCCATAACTTGGTCAAAACAAGTCCAAATCCAACTCTCCAAAGGTCAAAATTGGGTAGAATAAAACTCTCTACAACATAGAACCATCAAAACTTGAAAACAAAGAAGTTTGATAGATCAAAACCACCAAACTCCGAAAATAACTCATTTCTAGATCTACAAAAATTAAGACTTCGAAATAAAAAATGCCAAGTTCTAAACTCTCTTAGGATCTTGCGAGGAAGATAAATGAACCATAAAACATGGGTTCTTATGTGGAGCAAGTTGTACCTGCCTACGGTTTGGTAGGTGGAGAGAGTAATGAAGAAGAAGAAGAGGAGTAATGGTGAGAATGTGAGTTTATGAGGAGAGAGAAAGAGATGTAAGCTTTAAATAGAAAAGGGGGTGGTAGGTGGAAGTTGGGCCGGGTCCAATGGGTCCAATGGGTCCAACCCGAACCCAAAGCCTAGCTAAAGCAGAAAATAAAAGCAGGAAATAAAGTGCAGAAATAAAATTGCAGAAAATAAATTAACATGAAAATTAAAGAGCAGATTAATTAATTAACATGAAATTAAAGGAATTTAAATACAGGATAATACATGATAAATATTAAATAAATACTCATGAGTTGTACATGTATAAAAATATGTATTCTGGGAACGGGGAGTGACACAGCCTCTCGTCTCCGTCAAAAACCCTAGACCTAACCCTAACTCCGACGAGTCCCCGTCCAGCCCCACCGTCGACATCCACCGCCCCCAACCGCCGTCATCAGACGCACCTCGACGAGACGACCCCAGCGCCACCCGAGCGCCGCCTCGCCGATGTCTCCTCCGCCGTCCAAGACACTTGAACCCCCCTAACCGCCGGACACGTGAGTAACAGAACTCGAATCGTGTCGTGCGTGTCTCGTTTTCACGCACAAGACTCGCCAGGACACGACGAACCTAACGCTGTGCTCGGACACGCGAGACTGAGCTCGTACGTGTCGTGTATATCACGGACACGTGGATTCCTGTGTCCCAAACTGTCCGGACACAGGATTGATTTTATTATTTTTTTATATGTTAACTCGTTTAAACCTAAATAAAATCAACCTAAGTCTAATCCTAACACAGAGGGCCAATTGGCCCACTGGCCAGCGCAGCAGTATTAAAACCCCCCCTTTCTGTGGGCAGGGTTCGAGCCCCCTTAATGCTGTTTCTTCTTCTTTTTCTTTTTCTTTTCTTTTCTTTTTCTGGTTATATATATATATATTTATATATATATGTATATACATATATTTGTATATATATATATATATATATATATATATATATATATATATATATATATATATATATATATTATTATACTGTATATATGTACTGTATTTTTATATATGTATATATATGTTATATTTAGTACTTTATTATAATATATATGTATGTATATGTATATATCTATTTTCATGTGTATATATACATTATTATATATAAACTTTATAATTAAATGTTTCCTTATATATTTATATATATATATATATATATATATATATATATATATATATATATATATTTATTATAATATATATGTATGTATATGTATATAAAATATATATATATATATATATATATATATATATATATATATATATATATATATATATATATATATATATATATATATATATATATATATATTTATTATAATATATATGTATGTATATGTATATAATATATATATATATATATATATATATATATATATATATATATATATATATATATATATATATATATATATATATATATATATATATATATATATATATATATATATATATATATATATAAATTAAGTATTTTCCTTACATATATATATATATATATATATATATATATATATATATATATATATATATATATATATATATATATATATATATATATATATATATATATATATATATATATATATATATATGTACTTTTAAACATATGTATATATATTTTCACTATGCATAATTTTGCCTTATTAAAATATTAATATTTATTTTGCACTTTTTACCAAATTGTATTTTAGTGTATTTAAATTACTGCAACCATTTGGTGTCCAAGCCTAACATGGGTTTTTGGGCCCAAATGTATTTTCACACATTCAAGATCTGTACAAGTCATATTGGACTTGATTCATGGTCTTGGGTCCTGTATTTGAACTTTGGTTCAAATTATATACATGGACAAAATACGCAGATAATTAATTAATTAATTTCAATTGTGTGCAATGCTGTTTTTGATTTTCTAAAAATACTTAAAGTACTGCTAAAATTTTGGAAAAATAGTATTTAGATACTATGTTAATTTAGCTAATTTAGTATAATTTTTATAGTATTTAATTTACAGTTTTGCCACTAGTTTGGCATATGAAACCAAAACTCATTTTCTGTATACTTAGGAAAACTGATTTTTATAAAATACTTGTACTGGTTAATAAATTCCAGAAAATTATAATAAATTTCTAACAATGATCACTTTGGTACTTTACTTTAAGTAAAACTAAGCTTTTTGTCTATCTCAAAAATTGTTAGAACACAATGATTATTTGATTTATTTATTGATTAATTACGACTTGTAGCTTTTTGTGTTATTTTGAGTTTTAGTCGTGTTGAACCCCACCCCTCACTAGTGTAAAGATCCTAGAAAGTTAGTTAAAGTAGTGTGTCACCCCACAATGGTCTCCTATGCCAAAGTTATCATTTTGGCTAGGTGTCCAGTCACAAGTCGTGTCGTACCAATTAGTATCCTAGTATTTTAGCTTAGTATAAAAGCTAAGTTTATGTATTTATTTCTACAGTGACGAGTTACCGGACATCCATAGCACTTTTATCGCAGCTTGTTTTGCTTTGCTTTGCTAGAGGCAAGTACTTTCTACGAACTTTACATATTATCACATAAATGAACTGCAAACCCTACCATGTTAAATGCTGATCCTTGGGGTAGCAAGTTAGATCTCTACATGTTGTACTTCCAGTTACTACCATGCTTAGAACAGTTTTTATGTATCTCTCACATGATTAGAATATGGGTTATGGGGAAACTGTTAGTAGCGTACGTGATCATGCCCCCTTACTCGTACGTACGTACCGAGCAAGGTTGACATTTTATGTGTACCTTATCGTAGGCGCACCAGCTGTATTTGTACGTATGTGCATCTATCGCTTGTTTTACTTGTACGGAAGTACATTTTATATACTTGTACCACAGTACATTTTACACCTATTGACCGATCACGTACCTGCTATAGTTTTAAACATTACATATACATCTGTCTCTATGACATATGTGTCCTTGCCATGATAGACTATGTGATGCCATGCTTTCCAGTTATTCCTCTCATGTTCATTTTCATGTTTCATATGCTAGTTTGTTAGATTCAGTACTTGCTCCCGTCCTGACAGGATAACGTTGTAGGTGTCCTTACTGAGGAGGAGTTACTCTGCGATACATATTATGGAGATACTGCCGAGGACCCGACTTTGCCATACGAGGATGTTCCTGCGGAGAGACTCGTCTAGTTTGCTTAGCTGTTTGGGATATTTAGTGTAGTCATGTATTAGGCTACATATTTTATAACTGGACATGTATCCAGTTTTACATTTTAGATCACTTGTACTTTGGACTTATTTCTATATGAGACGACTTTTGTGTTTGGAGCATTTATGACTTTATTTCACTTATAGAACTGTTAGCACATTTAGTCTTATCCTGTTGTCTTTAGAACAGCTTACTACGTTTTATCTCAACGTAGGCTGGGCATGACTCGGCCTGGCCCAACAATTTGGGTAGCGGGTCGTGACATATTTTTAGTGGTAGCCCATGCAGGTCCTGACTAAAATGTTTGGTTACGTTATTGTACCAAGCATGCCTGCAATTAGGAACTTAAGGTGATTAGACAACATTAGAAATGACGCTTAGAATACCTAGAGGAATGCTAGGATTGCAACATAGGAAATACATCACATGTTTGCTATTATAATTAGATTTCCTTGCATATGATTACTTACTTTAAATAAGTCCTTATAAGTCCTTTTATTTTGTAAATTAGATGATGCTTACTCGTTCATCCCAGTATGTTACCTCCGAGAATGGGGCCCTCCTTATCCAGTCAGCTGACCAGTCGACTGATACACCTCCACCTACCACATTCCCCCACTCCACAAATCCACAAACCCAGATACCACAACCACCTTCCACATCACAGGCCCAACAGGACCCGATACTTCCCCCACCCCCTATCACTATACCCACCCAGGCTTCCGTCATACTCGACGGGAACCAGCTACTCACTCTGATTCAGGGGTTCCTAACAACCCATCAGGAGCAGACTACCCTACTCCGCCAGAGCATAGAGCGTTCTGAGGGACGTCCCGTGGTCCCACCACATGTAGAGCCACGGCAGAGAACGGGGACGATCAAGGACTTCATGGGTCTGAATCCCAAGGAGTTCTCAGGGACTGAGGGCATAGTAGTAGCAAATGACTGGCTAGATTCGGTAGAGAGGAAGCTTCTGGGAGTTAGGATGCCGGATGACCTCCAGGTCGAGGCAGCGGGATTTCTGCTGATAGACTTAGCAGGAGTCTGGTTCCGAAATGAGCCATTGTTTGCGAGAGGGAGAGCCACTTGGGATCAGTTCAAGACCCAGTTCAAGAAGAAATTCTTCTCGACCACTGCTAGAGTAGCCATGGGGCTACGATTCCAGAACATCCAGCAGGGGAACCGTTCTGTTGATGAGTATGCGGAAGAGTTTAGTCGCCTGAGCCGTTTCGCTCCTAGTCTGGTTGCAGATCCAGAGGAGATGACCCGTAGGTTTTGCCATGGTCTAGTTCCAGACATTGGCATTCTCATAGTGGCGAACGGTACGACTGACTACTACCAGAGCCTAGAGTTGGCCCGGAGCATTGAGGAGCGTCTTCTGTCTAGCAAGAGGCTGGCTTCTGTACATCATGAGGGACCGTCCAAGCGTCAGGCTTTCCAGCAGAGAGCACCGACGCCACCCCAGCAGACTTACCGTCCCCCTACACCACATCATCAGACCCCGCCAGTTAGAGCCCTGGGACCCCGACAGCAGCAGCAGCAGAAGGGAGCTATATGTTCTTTCTGCGGAAGACCAGGGCACGATTACTCTATCTGCAGGAAGAGGTTGAAGCAGTGCTTAGTTTGTGGGTCTGCCACCCACATGATACGGGAATGCCCAGTAGCCAAGGGACCTAGAGGACCGCTTCCGACTCAGCAGCAGAGGTTTGGGCAGCATCTGCAGCAGCAGAAGGGACCTCAGGGGAAGGTTTATAGCCTAGCCCTTGAGCCGGAGCCGGAGCAGGTTTTAGAGCCCAATTACTTAGCTGACGTCATCACAGGTCATGTTTATTTGTATACTTTTCTAGCTCTATGCTTGTTTGATTCTGGTGCATCTCATAGCTTCCTGTCATTAGAGTTTATGCATGAACATCACTTAGTATCTACACCTACTGCGAAGATTAGTAGAGTAATGACGGGAGGAGGACCAGTGCCCATTAGAGCTAGCTATAGATGCTCTATTATGATAGCCGGGAGAGAGTTTGAGGGGCGATTCTTTGTGATGCCACTCCCCGGTTATGATATCATATTGGGGATGGACTGGCTTAGCTATGCCCATGCATCTATAGATTGCCATGAGGGTAGTATTTTGTTCAGTCCCCCAGGCACAGCACCATTCAGAGTCAGGAGGACAGGGCCGGAGGTCAGCCTAGAGCCGAACTGTTGTGCGACAGTCGGGGACGTAGCACCACCACACCCTATCATTAGGGAGTTTATGGATGTATTCCCAGAGGATCTTCCAGGACTTTCGCCTGACAGAGATGTGGAATTCACTATAAATTTAGTGTCGGGTTCATCACCAGTATCCCGGGCTTGCTATAGAGTGAATCCCAAGGAGGCCATAGAGATGAAAGAGCAGATTGATGACCTGTTGAGAAAGGATTTCATTCGATCCAGTGCTTCTCCATGGGGAGTGCCAGTGCTCTTTGTGCCTAAGAAGGATGGTACAGTCCGGTTGTGTATTGACTACCGGGCCTTGAATGCCATCACCATCAAGAACAAATATCCTCTGCCCAGGATAGATGATTTGTTCGACCAGTTGAGCGGGGCGAAGGTGTTTTCCAGGATAGACTTGAGATCCGGGTACCACCAGGTGAAGGTCAGGGCAGCAGACATCCAGAAGACGGCGTTCAACACGAAGTACGGGCAGTACGAGTTTCTGGTGATGCCATTTGGTCTCACAAATACGCCAGCTGTCTTTATGAATTTGATGAATAAGAAATTTCACCAGTATCTGGATAAGTTCGTCGTAGTGTTTATCGACGACATCCTGATATACTCGAAGACGCCAGAGGAGCATGCAGAGCACTTGCAGATAGTTTTAGGGATTCTGAGGCAGGAGAGATTGTTTGCCAAATTGCCGAAGTGTGAGTTCTTTTTAGACCGAGTGGAGTTTCTCGGCCATGTGGTTACTGGAGATGGAATCTCGGTAGATCCCAGGAAGATTGCTGCAGTTGAGACGTGGAAGGCTCCGACGTCAGTTTCAGAGATCAGGAGCTTTCTGGGTTTAGCAGGCTATTATAGAAAGTTCGTCCAGGACTTTGCTAGGATAGCTGAACCCATGACGAAGCTGACGCAGAAGGACGCAGAGTACATCTGGTCAGAGGACTGCCAGGCAGCATTCGAGGAGCTGAAGAGGAGGCTGGCGACCGCTCCAGTTCTAACATTACCTTCAGGATCTGGAGGTTTCACCATATACAGCGATGCTTCTAGGAAAGGGCTAGGATGTGTCCTACAGCAGCATGGGAAAGTGATTGCTTATGCATCTAGGCAATTACGGACTCATGAGAGGAATTATCCTACCTATGACCTAGAGTTAGCTGCGGTGATCTTTGCACTCAAGTTATGGAAACATTACTTATACGAAGAGCGTGTGGAAATCTTTACTGACCACAAAAGCTTGAAGTATGTGTTCACGCAGAAAGAGCTGAACATGAGGCAAAGACGATGGTTGGAGTTGATGAAAGACTTTGACATCGATTTACAGTATCACCCCGGGAAGGCAAATGTGGTGGCAGATGCACTGAGCAGGCATCCGATGGCGTGGTACCTGATGATTGATCGGCATTTGCGGGAGGATCTGGAGAAGCTCGGTATCGAGCTAGTTCGGCCAGGATCAGTGATACAGATGATGGCGCTTGACATTCAGTCAGGTTTGATGGAGCAGATTCGGAAGATACAGTCTACAGATGAGAGCCTTTGCAGACTTCGACCCCAGGCTTTAGCTGGATTACTAGATGACTTTACTATAGCAGAGGATGGATCCTTGAGGCATGGCAGCCGATTGTGCGTGCCGAAGGAAGAGCTGGTAGAGACAGTCTTGCAGGAGGCACACCGATCGAGATATTCTATTCACCCTGGTGCTAACAAGATGTACCGTGACTTGCGGGAACATCTTTGGTGGCACGGGATGAAGATAGATGTATCACGTTTTATCTCGAGATGCCTAGTTTGCCAGCAGGTCAAGGCGGAGCGCCAGAGGCCAGCTGGTTTGTTGCAGCCGTTACCCATTCCCGAGTGGAAGTGGGAACATATTACGATGGACTTCGTCTCAGGGCTTCCTCGTTCCCAAGGAGGAAAGGATGCCATTTGGGTCATCGTAGACAGGCTGACGAAGTGGGCGCACTTCCTACCCTTCAAGGTGGAGCTTTCCACCGAGAAGTTGGCGGAGCTATACATGTAGCAGATAGTTCGCCTACACGGAGTGCCGGTGAGCATCGTGTCGGACAGAGACAGCAGATTCACATCCCACTACTAGAGGAGCTTGCAGGAGGAGTTGGATAGTAGGCTCAAGTTCAGTACGGCGTACCACCCGCAGACAGATGGGCAGTCCGAGAGGACGATACAGACACTGGAGGATATGCTGAGGACCTGCGTGCTGGACTTCAGAGGATCATGGGAGAGCCATCTGCACTTGGTAGAGTTTTCATACAACAACAGCTACCAAGCCAGTATCGGTATGTCTCCTTTCGAGGCGCTATATGGATGACGATGTCACACACCGCTCTTTTGGGATGATGTTGGAGACAGAGTTATGCTTGGGCCAGAGATGATCACGGATGCAGCAGAGAAAGTCGGGATGATCAGAGACAGGCTCAGAGTAGCTCAGGATAGGCAGAAACACTGGGCTGATGCTAGTCGCAGACCGATGGAGTTCGCAGACGGTGATATGGTGCTAGTGAAGATATCACCTACTAGAGGGACGATCCGGTTCGGACGAGGAGGGAAGCTGAGCCCCAGATACATCGGGCCGTTCGAGGTACTTGGCAGGATCGGAGAGGTAGCTTACAGGGTTGCACTTCCACCTAACCTAGCAGGAGTTCACGATGTCTTTCACGTATCTCAGCTGAAGAGATATGTTCCAGACCCCAGTCATGTGCTAGATCATTCAGAGTTGGAGGTCGGACCGAGCCTTACAGTTTCTGAGCAGCCAGTGGAGATATTGGACATGAGGGAGAAGAGGCTGAGGAACAAGGTTATACCCCTAGTACGAGTAGCTTGGAGCCGTCACTCCCCAGGTGAATCTACTTGGGAGAGGGAGTCGGACATGAGAGAGAGATACCCTTACTTGTTCGATCCAACCGCTGCGAGGGAACCACCCGTTCCCGCTTGATACCTTAGAGGTTAGTTTCGATCGCAGCCTTAGTCATTTTGTTGCATTGCTTGCTATGTTAGAATATTGTAGGGTTTTCAATCCTTGTAAATTTCGAGGACGAAATTTTTCAAGGAGGGAAGACTTGTAAGCCCATGTTTTTTCAAAAATTATTAAATTAGTGTTAATTAATTATTAATGTCATTTTTAGCCTTAAAATATTTATTAGGATTTTTAGAAATTTTTTTAGAATTTTTAAATGGTTTTTAAATAAGTTTTAAAATACAAAAAATATTAATTTGTAATTTTCTAAATTATTTTAATATCTGTTTGTAATTTTCTAAACTGTTTTGTAGTCAGTTTGTAATTAATTATTTGTTATTAATTATGAAATGTAAATTCTTAATTGTATTTAGACTCGGTTAAGGCCTTCCTGTAATTTCCTAAACTATGGGGGCCAATTTGCTAACTACCCAAACCCCCCCCACGAACTCACTCTCTCTCCTCTGGCTCACCCACCCCCGACGACTGCCACGCCGACGACGACCCGCGTTTCCCGGCCGACTCTGGCCAATCCACCGCCCTAAACCCCTATAAATAAACCCCCCTTCTTCCCCAGACCCAAACCCTAGCTCTACACCCCACCACAACCACCGCAGCCTCTCGTCTCCGTCAAAAACCCTAGACCTAACCCTAACTCTGACGAGTCCCCGTCCAGCCCCACCGTCGACATCCACCGCCCCCAACCGCCATCATCAGACGCGCCTCGACGAGACGACCCCAGCGCCACCCGAGCGCCGCCTCGCCGACGTCTTCTCCGCCGTCCAAGACACTTGAACCCCCCCAACCGCCGGACACGTGAGTAACAGAACTCGAATCGTGTTGTGCGTGTCTCGTTTTTACGCACAAGACTCGCCAGGACACGACGAACCTAACGCTGTGCTCGGACACGCGAGACTGACCTCGTACGTGTCGTGCATAGCACGGACACGTGGATTCCCGTATCCCAAACTGTCCGGACACAGGATTGATTTTATTATTTTTTTTGTATGTTAACTCGTTTAAACCTAAATAAAATCAACCTAAGTCTAATCCTAACACAGCGGGCCAATTGGCCCACTGGCCAACGCAGCAGTATTAAAAACCCCTCTTCTGTGGGCAGGGTTCGAGCCCCCTTAATGCTGTTTCTTCTTCTTTTTCTTTTTCTTTTTCTTTTCTTTTCTTTTTCTGGTTATATATATATTTATATATATATATGTATATACATATATTTGTATATATATATATATGTATTATTATACTGTATATATGTACTGTATTTTATATATGTATATATATATGTTATATTTAGTACTTTATTATAATATATATGTATGTATATGTATATATCTATTTTCATGTGTATATATACATTATTATATATACACTTTATAATTAAATGTTTCCTTATATATATATATATATATATATATATATATATATATATATATATATATATATATATATATATAAAAATATATATATATATATATATATATATATATACTTTATAAATTAAGTATTTTCCTTACATATATATATATATATATATATATATATATATATATATATATGTACTTTTAAACATATGTATGTATATTTTCACTATGCATAATTTTGCCTTATTAAAATATTAATATTTATTTTGTACTTTTTACCAAATTGTATTTTAGTGTATTTAAATTACTGCAACCATTTGGTGTCCAAGCCTAGCATGGGTTTTTGGGCCCAAATATGTTTTCACACATTCAAGACCTGTACAAGTCATATTGGACTTGATTCATGGCCTTGGGTCCTGTATTTGAACTTTGGTTCAAATTATATACATGGACAAAATACGCAGATAATTAATTAATTAATTTCAATTGTGTGCAATGCTGTTTTTGATTTTCTAAAAATACTTAAAGTAATGCTAAAATTCTGGAAAAATAGTATTTAGATACTATGTTAATTTAGCTAATTTAGTATAATTTTATAGTATTTAATTTATAGTTTTGCCACTAGTTTGGCATATGAAACCAAAACTCATTTTCTGTATACTTAGAAAAACTGATTTTTATAAAATACTTGTAATGGTTAATAAATTCCAGAAAATTATAATAAATTTCTATGATTAACAAGGATCATTTGGTACTTTACTTTAAGTAAAACTAAGCTTTTTGTCTATCTCAAAAATTGTTAGAACACAATGATCATTTGATTTATTTATTGATTAATTACGACTTGTAGCTTTTTGTGTTATTTTGAGTTTTAGCCGTGTTGAACCCCACCCCTCACTAGTGTAAAGACCCTAGAAAGTTAGTTAAAGTAGTGTGTCACCCCACATTGGTCTCCTATGCCAAAGTCATCATTTTGGCTAGGTGCCCAGTCACAAGTCGTGTCGCACCAATTAGTGTCCTAGTGTTTTAGCTTAGTATAAAAGCTAAGTTTATGTATTTATTTCTACAGTGACGAGTTACCGGACATCCATAGCACTTTTATCGCAGCTTGTTTTGCTTTGCTTTGTTAGAGGCAAGTACTTTCTACGAACTTTACATATTGTCACATAAATGAACTGCAAACCCCACCATGTTAAATACTGATCCTTGGGGTAGCAAGTTAGATCTCTACATGTTGTACTTCCAATTACTACCATGCTTAGAACAATTTTTATGTATCTCTCACATGATTAGAATATGGGTTATGGGGAAACTGTTAGTAGCGTACGTGATCATGCCCCCTTACTCGTACGTACGTACCGAGCAAGGTTGACATTTTATGTGTACCTTGTCGTAGGCGCACCAGCTGTATTTGTACGTATGTGCATCTATCGTTTGTTTTACTTGTACGGAAGTACATTTTATATACTTGTACCACAGTACATTTTACACCTATTGACCGATCACGTACCTGCTATAGTTTTAAACATTACATATACATCTGTCTCTATGACATATGTGTCCTTGCCATGATAGACTATGTGATGCCATGCTTTCCAGTTATTCCTCTCATGTTCATTTTTATGTTTCATATGCTAGTTTGTTAGATTCAGTACTTGCTCCCGTCCTGACAGAATAACGTTGTAGGTGTCCTTACTGAGGAGGAGTTACTCTGCGATACATATTATGGAGATACTGCCGAGGACCCGGCTTTGCCATACGAGGATGTTTCTGCGGGAAGACTCGTCTAGTTTGCTTAGCTGTTTGGGATATTTAGTGTAGTCATGTATTAGGCTACATATTTTATAACTGGATATGTATCCAGTTTTACATTTCAGATCACTTGTACTTTGGACTTATTTCTATATGAGACGACTTTTGTGTTTGGAGCATTTATGACTTTATTTCACTTATAGAACTGTTAGCACATTTAGTCTTATCATGTTGTCTTTAGAACAGCTTACTACGTTTTATCTCAACGTAGGCTGGGCATGACTCGGCCTGGCCCAACAATTTGGGTAGCGGGTCGTGACATGCGTTGCATGGTCGAATGGAATGGACTTGAGATAATTGATATGATATCTTCCGTGCACGGAACGATCCCTCCGAACGGGCGCGCCGGGGCACCGGGACCGTTCGGCCTAGGAGGGATGTAATCTTTGATAGGCGTACATCTGCGAAGTCCGATTAGCACTCGGTCGTAAATGTGAAAAGCCGCAAATGATGGTAGGCACGCGATAAGTTTCGGTAGTTGGGATAGCAACCCAACCCGTGAAACGCCGGGCTACCCAAATTCGATTTCGAGAGAGAAAAAAAGGAGAGAAAAGAAAGTAAGGAAAAATAAAAGAGAAACTCCTTTAGTCCATTCCGGCGCGGATACGCCCACGACCTTCATATAGTTAAGGAACGATGGGTTGAAAGTGTAGGCACATATGTGTCCCGCACGCATAAATCCTGCTTAGAGATGCACATATAACATGACATGGGAGGAATGCGGCGTATTCACCTTGCGTCGGTGCAAGGGCGAGTGCGTCAACTTGGTAAGAAGTCGCGCCACGAATCAAACACGAGATTGCTTGTTTGTTTGCCTATTCAATTCGATAACATGCTGCTATGCTAACATGCTTTACGTTTCGACGATGCCATGAAATTGACCCTAAGGAGAACATAGCAAGATCATAAGCTAAGTTGCATGATTCAACGTAAATATTAAAATGTCGATTTGGAAAGAAGATCTTTGCTTCAGTACATGCGAGGACGAACGTACTGATCCCCCACCAGCTTCATACAGGATACAAGGAATGGATTTGCTCACGGCAAAGCGTTGCTTGAACGTGTTGAGGCTTGGAATGCCGAAGCGCATTGAAGCGTGCGATCGCATTGACGCTCGGACTACGCAACTGGATTGATGCGGCCGAGATATAGAAGGCATGATGTATGGAACGGTGAAATCCTTTGTGGGCAAGAGAGAACCTGAGTGTTGTAGCCAATCTGGCATATATCGTTAGGCTATCGAAAGCCATTGTAATCTCAGTTTCAGATATCAATAAAGAGAATTGTTTCGTATACTCTGTTTCCTTTCGTTGTTAATATCGAATCAAAAGATAACCATTTGAGAACTTGTCATCTTGCCTTGCACGAGCGCAACTCCAGGCTCATGCGGCATCACGCCCCCTGCGAGGACGATGATTCGGGTGATTCCGGGTCGGGGCGTGACACCGGCCCAGGTAGAAACCAAAGATTGGCAAATACTGGCTTCCATTCGTGAAGTACTTGACAATTTGGTACTAGAAGAGGTAATAAATTGGAACTTATTTTTTCATGTTAAGTTTTTTTTGCTGTTAACTGTTTTCCTACAGATATTTTGGGATCCATACCGGGATTTGCGCGAGGGAAGTCGTGCCATCCAACAAGTTTCTTTATTTTATGGCATGATCACATGCTATGATATCACGGAGCCGTACATGCCTGATCGTGTACTTCGGCAGTTTGGCTTCGTGCAAAGTGTGCCGAAGCGCACACTACAGATGTTGGAACCTCCCCGCGGGACTCAACCATTGAACTACAAACCGACGTATTTCGACTGGGTGACCGACTTCTACTCCGAGTGGCAAAGGCACCTGCTTGGGGAAGATGAGAGTCAACCGGTCACCCAGATGGCCGACTGCAGCGAGGACTACATGCCGTACTTTCGACGGGTCGGACATCCTAAGTTGTTGAACCCTACAAATCCGGGTCCCGAGGCTGTAGTAGCTGTTGGAAATCTTCCTTCGAAAAACATCTTATATGTTTCATTGGTGAAGATGGTGAGTTCCGCATTAGTAATTAGTTTGAGATTTTTATGTTTGTAGACTAAATTCAATTATACTTTCATTTACAGTCTAGAAGGGCGAAGGAACTGGCCAAGACACTTCGGAGCGCTTGCCAAAGTGACACTAGTGTCTTGGTCGACACTAGTGCCTTGGTCGCCAACGAGCTTGAGCGCATCGACGACGAGGTTGAGTTCCCATTCGTGCGTAATGCGGAGTCTCGTTCGAAGGCCCGCCATGATATGTAGTATGATTGTCTGAAGTTGGCTATTTTGGATGTTGATATTTTTGGGTGTCGAACATGTTGTTGGATACTTGTGTTGAAATATTTTTGGATGTTGATATTTTTGGGTGTCGAACATATTGTTGGATACTTGTGTTGAAATACTTGTGTTGGTTATGTGTTGGATACTTGTGTTGAAATACTTCTGTTGGATATGTGTTGGATACTTGTGTTAAATATGTGTTGGATATGTGTTGAATACTTGTGTTGCATACTTGTGTTGAATATGTGTTGGATACTTGTGTTGGATACTTGTGTTGGATATGTGTTGGATACTTGTGTTGAAATATTCATCACAGAACGATTCATCTAGGACTGCCACACCCAGGACAGTCCTTCATATGTGTTGGACTGCCCTGGGTGTGGCAGTCCTAGATGAAATGTTCTGTGATCAAGTCATTCTCCGTGTTAGAAAATGTTAATTTCGCATGAGGGTGGCTATTCTCCGTGTTAGTAACACAGAGAATGTCACTAACACGGAGAATGTCATTCTCCGTCTTAATTTACATGGAGAATAGTCATTCTCTGTGTTAGTAACACGGAGAATGGCATTCTCCATCTTAATTTACACGGAGAATGGCCATTCTCCGTGCTAAATTACACGGAGAATGGTTATTCTCCGTCTTAATTTACACGGAGAATGGTCATTCTCTGTGTAATTTAGCACGGAGAATGGTCATTCTCAGTGTAATTTAGCACGAAGAATGGTCATTACAGTGTTAAAACGCATGAGAATGGCCATTCTCCGTGTTAGAAACACGGAAAATGCTATTCTCCGTGTTAAATAAAACAGAGAATGGTCATTCTTCGTGTAATTTAGCACGGAGAATGGTCATTACAGTGTTAAAACGCATGAGAATGGCCATTCTCCGTGTTAGAAACACGGAGAATGTCATTCTCCGTGTTAAATAAAACGGAGAATGGTATTCTTCGTGTTAAATAAAATGGAGAATGGTCATTCTCCGTATAATTTAGCACGGAGAATGGTCATTTCAGTGTTAAAACGCAGGAGAATGGCCATTCTCCGTGTTAGAAATACGGAGAATGTCATTCTCCGTGTTAAATAAAACGGAGAATGGCATTCTCCTTGTTAATTTACACGGAGAATGATCATTTCCAGTGTTAAAACGTAGGAGAATGGCCATTCTCCGTATAATTTAGTACGGAGAATGGCATTCTCCGTTTCTAAATTACACGGAGAATGATCATTCTCCATACTAAATAATACGGAGAATGACATTCTCCGTGTTAAATGACACGGAGAATGGTCATTCAAATGTTAAAACACAGGAGAATGGTCATTCACACGTAAATTCATCACAGAGTTTTAGTGCTAGGACTGCCACATCCATGGCAGTCCTACACTGAAGTAGGACTGCCAGGGGGCTGGCAGTCCTAACTATAACTTGCTGTAACAGCAAGTTTTAGTTAGGACTGCCACAACCCAGGCAGTCCTACTTTAGTGTAGGACTGCCATGGATGTGGCAGTCCTGATACTGATACTCTATGACAGAGTTTCTCAAACTAAAACGCTTTGACTGAAACGCTGTGACAGTGAACACATATAACACAGGTACACTCATATAACACAGATAACACACAGGTAAGCACATATAACATAGGTAGGCACATATAGTACACAGGTAGGCACATATAACACAGGTAGACACATATAACACAGGTAGGCACAGGTAAACACATATAACTCAAAATTTACTCCATTTATATTACTGGACTTCATATTTTTTCTCCGTAGGGTTCAACCGTCCGACATACGGATGACCCAATAGTGTCTCGGCAATCTCATGATTGTGGGTTCCATTCTTCACTTGTACTGACCACTTCCCTTCTTCTTCGTTTCTAATCTGGATCGTGAATGGACAACCACATTTCCTCGTTCCAGCTTTCTTTCTTGGAACTTTATTTTGGATAACTGTGTCTTTCTTGTGCGATCTCAACACACCACCTCTTTCACAGCCAACCATCACACTGTGTCGTCCCGGGCGATTTCGGCACGATCTGGATATCACTAGAACTAAGTTGTTTTCCCGTCCAACTTCTCGACACCATTGTACCGCATCGTCGCTTGATTGAAACGAAAGATCGGTCCAAAATAAATGCCTTACATCGGTTGCAATTGGAGCATGTACCGCAACATCGGAAGATCGCAACTCCTACAATAGAAGTTAAAAGTCAAAAGGGCTGCCACATCTATAGGACTGCCACATATGTGGCAGTCTCTCACATATATAGGACTGCCACATATGTGGCAGTCCCTCACATATATAGGACTGTCACATCCCTGGCAGTCCAAATCCATGAGAGGGACTGCCAGAGAAGTGGCAGTCCTCTGTGTCAAAATCCGATTTTTCATCCGAAATAAAGTTAAAGTGTAGTTACCACGAGGCCTTCCGATGCATCAAAGTGTTCTTCGGACGTTGTGGGAGGAGAGTATCCAGCATTTGATGGTCCGGGTTGTTCCATTTCTATTTCTTTCTACATTAAACACAAAATTCAACTTTTATATGTAAAATTTAGGTTAAAATATTACACAAAAATAAATTCGACGACTTACAAATAAATGGGAGAAGTGATTGACACTATTACTAGATATTTCACCAAAAATCTTTAACAAATTTAGGTGGGGGGACAATTTCACCTAGGTTATGTTAATTCTAGGTTTCTATGAGGAGGAGAAAAAAAGAGTGGAGGAAGAGAAGTAAAGAGTGGAGGAAGAGAAGAAATAAAAGAAGTTTGGCTTTTATAGTCAATTTTGGGCTGCCCCCTAGTAACAAAAATCTATGGCAAACTTGTAATTTTTTCAAAAAAATTTGGGCTGCCCCCTAGTAGAAGTGGTGGTGCCCCTAAAAAAACCATTTATAAGGGCACATCAAAAGTTGATCAGGGCTAGCCAGGATTGGGGCTAGCCCATGTTTGAGGAAAAATTACTCGGACTGTCCCATTTTTCTACTCATGGGGCTGTCCCAACCCCACACCCCCAAACCCCAAATTTCACTCTCATTTGCAAATTTCGCTCTCTCTTCCAAAATCGTAACTTTCTTCTTCCTCTTGTTCTTCTCATTTTTCTTCTTCTTCTTCTTCTTCTTCTTCTTCTTCTCCACCATTTTTCACTCCCCAAACTATACATCTTTTTCTTCATCTTCTTCTCCATCATTTTCCCACTCTAAACCCTAGTTTTCTTCTCCATCATCTTCTTCTTGTTTTCTTTCTTCTTGTTGTTGTTCTTCTTTCTTCTTTCTTCTTTCTTCTTTTTCTTCTTGTTCTTCTTATTGTGAAGCAGGGCTGGCCCTGGCCCAGGACGGCCAGGACGACCGCCCAGGGCCCCATGAAATTTGGAGGCCCAAAAAAATTAATTTAAATGTATATATATATTAGTAATCTTATATTGAAAATAGAACTAATATATAATATGATTCTCCTTTATCACAAAACATTTGTGGTGTAGTGGTAGTTTGTTATACTTGTACATAAGAGGTCCTAGGTTCTAGCCTTGGCTGTATCATTTTTTAGTTAAATTTTTTTATATTATATATGGGTCATATTTTAAAATTTTGCCTAGGGCCTCCACTAACTCAGGGCCGGTCCTGTTGTGCTAAGAATGAGATAGCCATGAGTAATTTTTTTCAGTGACAAACTTATAAATAAATGAAAGTTAAGAATAGAACAGTCGTGATCAACTTTTGATGTAACCTTATAAATAACCTATATTAGTATCCAAATAATATACAGCCTTCAAATAGACTTGATGGATATGGTATAGCCAAGTAATAAGAGTTTGGTATTTAGTGAAATATACCGTTTTTTCTTGTATAATTTTTATTGTTGTATGAATCCAAACTTGGCAAGAAGAACATCAGCTAACAACAACAATGTTGTTTTCCGCTGACAACCACATGAGCATCTATGCTGGATATGGCTAGTTTTCATGCAGACAAAAAAGAAGAAAAAATTCAAGAGAGTTGAAGTGCTAATCTTTTACATTTACTCGTGTTAAACTTGAAAGTTGCAAATAAATTAATAGGCATTAATTAATCCTCCTTTGATCGATAACTCACCTGCTGAACATTTTTTAACACCAGCCTAGCTCCCGATAGTACTGCAATTGCCAATTAAACCAAAAGATGCAATAACTCAGTCTACCGCTCTGATCAGTAAAGGACTCGCACAAAGAATGCATAAAACATCACATAATTCATATATAATTAAAATCCAAAATGAGCAGAATTAATATTTACTGATCACCAGCAATAATGAGTAAATCTTTCAATAGGACGTCTACTTGCTACTACATCCGCATCCGGAATTTAATTTGTATATATTGCTATCATAAGCTAGCTCAATGATATATATATAGCTTTCTTCATATATATATATATATATATATATATATATATATATATGAATTATGACTCCATTTTAATAAGAAAATGTTGTGGTGATTGATGAATGCAATATATATGTATGTATCTTCCATGGGTTCATTGCATATGACAGGCGTGCACGACTCCCCTATACGGAACCAAATATTCAAAATCAATGTTTCCGAGTTTGACAATATATATATATACTTGATTGGAGTAAACAGTTCGAGTTTTCAGAGTGGTCGAGTAGGTTTATTTGGATCTTGGACGCGAAGGCTTCCAAGCGGAGGAACGTCATCCTCGAAAAATATTTCGGATACATGTCAGCTAACCTTAAATTTTGCATCATGAATATATCCTGGCAAATGGCAATACTAATTTTGTAGTTTAAAAAAAAAAAAAAAAAAATCTCCGATACAATATGTTATTTAACATTTCTTGTTTATGTTTTTTCAGTACTAGGATTGAGATATATGGACTTGATTGCCTAATTTATCAACAACAGAGAAACTCAAGAAACATAAGAAAAAGCCAAAATCAGGAGAACAAAAGTTACAAGAGGAACAAAAGTTACAAAATATTTCAGTTTGAAAACCAAATCATTGTGAAATCTTAAGTACAAAGATTACGAAAAGATACTCAACACTAGGAACAACGTATAATTTTAAGTGTAAAATCTTAAGTGCAAAGATAAACGAAAAAACTCATCGCCATCGGCTCATCGGTATTCAACACCAACGTGGGATCAATTATAACTCACAACACGTAGTGAGCTAAATATACTACAGAAGCAGATTGAAACTTAGTTACTACAAAAAATGTGCATAAATAGAGATATTACGAAGGAAGACCGAAGATCTAATACAAACAATATGTATCCTAATTTTTAAAAGATGCAAAATTTCAAGTCTGTGCTTTGTGTCTGTGCAAAGTAGATTATATGTAAATATAACTTGGAACTTTCGAAAAATAAACTACATCAATAGAACCCCTCATTGAAAAGACGGGGGCAAAGAGATTGTCCTCAATCATTAGCAACAGAGGGAACTCATAAAACATAATAAAGCCAACATCACGAGTGTCACGACCCGATCCCAATTTAATGGGTCGAACCGGACCATGCCCAGCCAGAACCGTGGTGAGACGGCGGCAGTAAGCTGTTCCATTGCAGGTATTCACAACAACACAAGTACATTTGCCACAACTGTTCTATTCGGAATTGAAACTTTATTTATCAAATATTCAGAAATACAACTGGAAAGGAAATGCAGAAATAAACTACAAACTCCAAATAAAGAAAAAATGCAGAAAGAGAAACTATCTAAGCATCAGGTTCAGCAGTCCCAGGATCAGCGTCCTCCAGAGACGGCTCCGGTACCGTCGCAGGGTAGAGGACCGGGTCATAGTAGCTATTACAGTATAGCTCATCATCCTCAGTGTTACCTAAAATGTTGTCTCCAGTCAGGAGGGAGCAAAGTACAATTCATGCTAATTAAACAGTTAAATAAGAAATAGAATCATGCAGTTCTAAACAGCTTTTAAAACATGTTTGTTACAGTAGAAAACAGTGATTTGAATAGGTAATGACATATGACCGGCTTGGATTTGTTACAGGAGGGATAATGGGTTTTGTTACAGTAGTGGTCATAATCATTACGCTATTCCCCAGTCCCCAGTAGTTACAGTACAGTACTCTCGGTGAGAGTTTCGTGTTTGAGTCGTGGTTTAGACATTCAGTAAAACGATTAAGTAAATAACTGTAAACTAACATAAACTATACTTGCCTCAGGAAAATGACTGGAGAGATGAGTTGGTACCGAGAAGGAACGTCAGGTGTATCTTCGAGTTCCTACAGTTGAGAACTCGACTTAGATTCCTGAATAACCATACTAAAAGTGCTAGTTGCAATCTCTAGTAGTCATGTCCTAGTCAGGTTTTAAGTTATATTAATCTACAGTTAACGTTTACGTCGCAACTACGTGCGTTTGATTAAGCCGGTTAACTGGTTTATTTGGAAATAACACGATAATTAATTAACTTTGGAAAACTTTGTGTTTCTGTAATATATTTATAAATATATGGTTTTCTTTTAATGACAAATCATGGACTAGTTATTTACTAATTTTCATCCATTTAATTAATTCTTAATTAATCAGTAAATTACGCTCTAACTACGATTATACGTCTAATCACAAACCACCCAAGATCACATCCACCAGAAAATAAAATAAAAACTACGCTACACAATACAATGGCACAGCTAAACATCCTAGAGTGGGCTTACGCCCTGTACAATTATTTTTACATCAAATAAGAGAAAAATGATTTAATTTCTTAAATAAAGTGCAGTAAATAAATAACTATATTAGATAGCCTAAATATTAATTTAAAATAAATGCTAAGAGTCTCAGACTCGGTCCATCATCAAAATCCAGCTAATACCACAACGCCCGGTCGGACCGGTGCGTTTGCATTTCGCCAGGGCCCACAGACCGGTACGGTCGTCGCCCGAAAAATCAGTTTTAAAATTCATTTCCGAAAACCAATTTTGAAATCAAATAAATATAGTTTTGTAAAAAATTTTGGCAGCACTTCCTCTATTTCGGGACAACCCAAAACTGGGAAATGCGCCACAGAAACCTGCAATTGCTCCAAACAAATAATAATCCCAAAACCATAACCACCGAATAATTTTCTAAACCACCAGAAATAATTCCCAATCAACAGAACTTCCCGAAATACCCGGGAATCCCATAATCAAACCAAACCACACAAACCCAGCAGACAAAAAAATCACATAAATATGCCAACGCAGCTAACCGAATATACTACGCAGCTAACCGGATTTCCCAAAGGGAAACCGGAGACCGATTCTCATCATGGACTCTACGTGAGGGACGAACTACTATGATTAACAAGGGTTTACCAGATTCCGTTGGCGGGGAGCCGCGGGAAAAACTTGGGGAAAAACCGAAACGACGTTCGGACAGCAGGAACTCCACGAATCCGGACAGCAGAGCTTCGCGGATCCGGACAGCAGGAGCTTCGCGACAACGGGGTCGACCACGCGCAGAAAGGCGCGGGAGAGGGTCTGGCCGGAGGGGATCTCGCGGCGGCGGGGAGCCGTGCGCTGGAGGAGGCAGCGGCCGCGGGAGAGGGGCCGCGGAGCTCGGGGAGCCGCGCGCAGGGTCGCGCGGAGGCGGCAGCACGCCGGAAGGGCACGGCCACGGGGAGGTCGGCGCGGGGAGGTCGCGCCTCGGGTCGCGGGTCGGCAGAACCGCGCGCGGGGCCGTGCTGGTCGGCCGGAGACGCGAGGGGGCGCGGCCTCGGGAGAACTCACGCGCGCCGGAGAGGGGTTAGGGCTTGGGTTCGGGGGATGGGTTTCTCCAGGAACTCAGGGAGTGAGAGAGAGATTTGAGAGGAAGAGAGTTCTGTTAAGAGAATTTGTGAGTGAGTGGGTTCTGTTCTGTATGGTGAGAACGTGGGAGAGAGAGGTGGGAATAAATGGGGAGAGTTGGTTTTGAGTGTGTGGTGGAGAAATAAGTTAGGAAAGGATGCTTACCAATTCCTAAGGAAAACGCTGGTCCTTCGGGACCAGCTTAAGACCGTATATATATATATATATATATATATATATATATATATATATATATATATATATATATATATATATATATATATATATATATATATATTTTAGTTAACCAATCTCAGAATTGGGAAAGGAATAGAAGGAATGGGCTCGGGCCTGGGTCTGGGCTCGGACTCGGGTCTGGGTCCAAAATCCAAAAATCCAAGTTGATTTAATTTTCGAAATTCTTTTCACCCATAGATAATTAATAATTATAATAATAGTATTAATAATAATAATTTTGAAATATTGATTAAACATTATTATATAAATATATTTACAAACAATGGGTTTCACAATCTTCCCTCCTTAGAAAATTTCGTCCCCGAAATTTAAAGGTAGGGTAGACAAGACAAACAGGTACGGGTACTGCGCCCGTAACTCAGGTCCAACCATAAGAATTTTCAAAGCAGTCGTGGATGAGATGGTTTAGGGACAAGTTTCATTTATGGTGACATCCATGCAGAAAGAATACAAAAGCGAACCAAAGTACACGAGGTTGATCAGACCATCATGCACCGGTCATGATTAGACAATATATTAGTGGGTGCACCCAATAAAATATCATCATGATCAAGCTTGATTTAAAGAGATAGCTTGCAAAACTCGGCTAACTTAGCAGCATTAGTCAAATTTAGAACGGGAAAAAGAAAAGATAAGGAATAGGAGTTTAAGTGATGGCTCAAATTCTAATTTTCTTCTCATCTCTGACTAGGCTTGCAACTGGTTTCTCTGGGACTGAAAGGTTGAGTCCAAACTTGAGCTCTGAATTATCCAAAATGTGACTCGGATCCGAAGTGTAGCATTTGAGCTGTGACGTAGAAGGCGTTGCACACTCTCAAAATTAGCTGGTAGAGCTAACTGGTACGCTACTTCCAACTCGTCTTAAACCTCAAATGGCCTGATGTACCTGGCCTCAATTTCCAGCTCCGTCAAAACTGATTGTTCCTCTGGTAGGAGAGAACTTCACCAAAAGCAATTTGGTCTTCCCAAGACCTACCAAAATCTAAGACGCAAAATCTCAATACATCTTCAAGCGTCTAGATTGACTTCTCTGCTTGCTCATCCCGCGGTACTCCATGAATCCGGTAGATGTGCTTCTCGTACAATGCTGCCCACTTCTTAGTGGATAACCAACTTTGAAGAGAATAAAGTGTGCTGACTTAGTCAGTCGGTCCACAATAATCCAAATGGTGTTCTTCCCTCCTTGGAATCAAGGCAAACCTAACACATAGTCCATCGTTATGTGCTTCTACTTCCGGTCCGAAATGCCCAACGGCTCCAACAAACTTGTTGTCCTCTTGCTAAATTCCTCATGTTGACAAATTTACATCAAATCCCATACCTGGAATTGTCCTTCTTTATTCCATAACACCAATCAATGGAGGCATATACCGATACATTTTATTATCTCCTGAATTTATGGAATACTGCGACTGGTGCATTTCTTTCATCAACTCGTTCCTCCGTTTGTCAGCCAGTACGCAAAGTCTCGCACCATCCTTCAGAGTTCCAATGCTGATCAATTTAGAAACCCTCAAGTGTTCCTGCCAACACTCGATCTCTAAGCCTGCAAAATGCCTCGTTTTGAAACTACGTTCTCTTGATTTTTGTCCCTCAGCCTCGAACTTCATCAATACTGAATCAGCATCCAGCTCCGTCCTTCTATCTCCAGGTAGTATAACCTCCAGTCCAAACTTCTCGATGTCTTCTAGCAGGTGCTAGTCCTTGGTTAAGAACTTCGCCATCAATATCGACCAAGTGCATCAGCGACCACATTAGCCTTACCTGAATGGTACTGCAGGTCGAAATCCTTCATCTGCTTCAGCCAGATTCCTAGTCTAACATTCAGCCCTTCCCGAGTGAAGACGTATTTCAGACTTTGGTAGTCCGTACATATTTTCACTCCCTTTCCATAAAAATCATGCTTCCATAGCTTCAAAGTAAAGATAATTGCAGCAATTCAAATTAGGTGTGGGATGATTCTTCTCATGAGTCTGTAGTTGCCTACATGTGTAAGCAATTACCTTCCCATGTTGTTGAAGAACGCAGCCCAGTCCTCTTCCAAAGGCACTACTGTAAATTGAGAACCCACCGGTTCCTGCGGGTAGCGCAAGGATTGGTGTAGTGGTAAGTCTCTTCTTCAGCTCCTCATTGCCGCCTGACAATCTTTCGTTCAGATGAACTCTTCATTCTTCCAAGTGAGCTTCGTCATCGGCTCAGCAATCTTGGCGAAATCCTTCATGAACTTCTGATATTAGCCAGCCAAGTTCAAGAAACTTCCGAATTGAACTTGGGGTATACCACTCTTCAACAACAGCTATCTTCCATCGAAATTTCTTCTCTTGACAGCATGGCCAAAAGTCCACCTTGTCAAAAATCCACGTTCAGATAACTTACCCAAAAAAAAAATTCTTTTCCTTCAAAGTTTCCAAAACTTCCTCAGGTGTTCTTCATGCTCTTCTTCAGTCTTCAAATATATCAGGATGTTATCTATGGAGAAGATAAACTGATTCAAATACTCATGAAAATCTCTGTTCATGAGATTCATGAACACAGCAGAAGCATTTGCCAGTCTAACGTCCTGACCACAGAAAACTACCCATACTTGGTGTTTGAATGCCGTCTTAGAAATGTCCTCTTTCCTGACTTTGATTTGATGGTAGTCAAATCTTAAATCAAACTTCGAAACACCCTAACTCTACACAACCAGATCAAACAGATCCTCGATCCGGACAGAAAGTACTTGTTCTTTAGTGTCTGGTAATCGATGCACATCCGTTGTTCCATCCTTCTTGGGCAAAAACAAGATAGGTGTTCCCTAAGGTGAAATTCCACCCTGAATAAATCCTAGAGCCTGCACTTCTCTGGTCCTTCATCTTCTTGGCTACCTTCGGGTTGACTCTGTAACATCCTTTAGAATTTAGGGAAAGAGCCGGGGACTAGGTCAGGGGTGAATCCTATGTCTAGATCTGGGATAATCCGGGGAGACTATCAGGAAAACATTTGCCATAAGGGTGTAAAAAAAAACTTCTATCCCTGTGGAGAATTACAGCAAAACTCTTATGATTGATCTAAGGACATCCTGTTACAACTTCCAAAAAGATGATGCTATATAGCGGTTCTAGGTACTATTCCTCATGGTTCTGGCTCTTGTATGAGCAGTCTCCAACTGCTTCCTTTTTTATGAACCTCGAGTATGCATCATGCCTCATTGTAAGGGCAGGGTCTGCTGGATAGGAAGAGGGTCCCTAGGTTGTGGCCTAACAGGTGTTGCTGGGATATGAGCTCTGGTTTGATGGAAAGATAAGGGGCAGTCCTTTACCCGATGTTCAGCAGATCCACATGCCAAACATTGTCCCAATCTCTTGCGGCAACTAACGGTCTGATGACCAGGCCTCTTGCAATAGTTACAAGCCCATATCTTCTTACGACAAGCCTGCCGGAAAGTAGAGTACTTGATGGGACCCAAATATCTTCTAGATTCAAGGGTATCCTTCCTAGGACAAAAGTTCTGCTCTAACCTGGTTGGGGATAACTAAGGCTACATCATGACGTTCTTCATGTCTTATCTCGTGATATTCTTCTGTTCCTGCTGGGCTTTATCTTGAGCTTTCTGGAACTCCAGGATTTCTTGAAATAGGACAACCATTTGAAAGATGATTGCTGGTACTGGTGGAGCAACAAAATGAATAATCTACCAGGGAATACAACTCAGTTGGAGATGAGGTAGGAGTCGCCAGTGTAGGGAAAACTTCACTGGGTGTACTAAGGGAACGGTCAAACAGCCGCGAGGGAAAGGACCCTGGGCTTGGGGTATGATCCGGAGATGACCCCTCATTGCCAGCAGGATTTGGTCAATGGTCATTCTTAGGAAGGTTTAGGACACACACATAAGCAAGGTAGCCTACCGGTCTATAATCAAGCAAAAATATTTATTTATATATAAATCGGACCTATATTGTGACAAATCCAATGTTCTAGTGTTCTAATTGTTTCTAGGTATGTTTTCCTAAGTTGTTGTTGTTGTGGACCTGCATGGGCCACCACTGAAAACATGTCACGACCCGATCCCAATTTAATTGGTCGAACCGGACCATGCCCAGCCTGCACCGTGGTGAGACGGCGGCAGTAAGCTGTTCCATTGCAGGTATTCACAACAACACAAGTACATTTGCCACAACTGTTCTATTCGGAATTGAAACTTTATTTATCAAATATTCAGAAATACAACTGGAAAGGAAATGCTGAAATAAACTACAAACTCCAAATAAAAAAAAATGCAGAAAGAGAAACTAACTAAGCATCAGGTTCAGCAGTCCCAGGATCAGCGTCCTCCAGAGACGGCTCCGGTACCGTCGCAGGGTAGAGGACCGGGTCATAGTAGCTATTACAGTATAGCTCATCATCCTCAGTGTTACCTAAAATGTTGTCTCCAGTCAGGAGGGAGCAAAGTACAATTCATGCTAATTAAACAGTTAAATAAGAAATAGAATCATGCAGTTCTAAACAGCTTTTAAAACAGGTTTGTTACAGTAGAAAACAGTGATTTGAATAGGTAATGACATATGACCGGCTTAGATTTGTTACAGGAGGGATAATGGATTTTGTTACAGTAGTGGTCATAATCATTACGCTATTCCCCAGTCCCCAGTAGTTACAGTACAGTACTCTCGGTGAGAGTTTCGTGTTTGAGTCGTGGTTTAGACATGCAGTAAAACGATCAAGTAAATAACTGTAAACTAACATAAACTATACTTGCCTCAGGAAAATGACTGGAGAGATGAGTTGGTACCGAGGAGGAATGTCAGGTGTATCTTCGAGTTCCTATAGTTGAGAACTCGACTTAGATTCCTGAATAACCAGACTAAAAGTGCTAGTTGCAATCTCTAGTAGTCATGTCCTAGTCAGGTTTTAAGTTGTATTAATCTACAGTTAACGTTTACGTCGTAACTACATGCGTTTGATTAAGCCGGTTAACTGGTTTATTTGGAAATAACACGATAATCAATTAACTTTGGAAAACTTTGTGTTTCTGTAATATATTTATAAATATATGGTTTTCTTTTAATGACAAATCATGGACTAGTTATTTACTAATTTTCATCCATTTAATTAATTCTTAATTAATCAGTAAATTACGCTCTAACTACGATTATACGTCTAATCACAAACCACCCAAGATCACATCCACCAGAAAATAAAATAAAAACTACGCTACACAATACAATGGCAAAGCTAAACATCCTAGAGTGGGCTTACGCCCTGTACAATTATTTTTACATCAAATAAGAGAAAAATGATTTAATTTCTTAAATAAAGTGCAGTAAATAAATAACTATATTAGATAGCCTAAATATTAATTTAAAATAAATACTAAGAGTCTCAGACTCGGTCCATTATCAAAATCCAGCTAATACCACAACGCCCGGTCGGACCGGTGCGTTTGCATTTCGCCAGGGCTCACAGACCGGTACGGTCGTCGCCCGAAAAATCAGTTTTAAAATTCATTTCCGAAAACCAATTTTGAAATCAAATAAATATAGTTTTGTAAAAAATTTTGGCAGCACTTCCTCTATTTCGGGACAACCAAAAACTGGGAAATGCGCCACAGAAACCTGCAATTGCTCCAACCAAATAATAATCCCAAAACCATAACCACCGAATAATTTTCCAAACCACCAGAAATAATTCCCAATCAACAGAACTTCCCGAAATACCCGGGAATCCCATAATCAAACCAAACCACACAAACCCAGCAGACAAAAAAATCACAGAAATATGCCAACGCAGCTAACCGAATATACTACGCAGCTAACCGAATTTCCCAAAGGGAAACCGGAGACCGATTCTCATCATGGACTCTACGGGAGGGACGAACTACTATGATTAACAAGGGTTTACCAGATTCCATTGGCGGGGAGCCGCAGGAAAAACTTGGGAAAAAATCGAAACGACGTTCGGACAGCAGGAACTCCACGAATCCGGACAGCAGAGCTTCGCGGATCCGGACAGCAGGAGCTTCGCGACAACGGGGTCGACCACGCACAGAAAGGCGCGGGAGAGGGTCTTGCCGGAGGGGATCTCGCGGCGGCGGGGAGCCGCGCGCTGGAGGAGGCAGCGGCCGTGAGAGAGGGGTCGCGGAGCTCGGGGAGCCGCGCGCAGGGTCGCGCGGAGGCGGCAGCACGCCGGAAGGGCGCGTTCACGGGGAGGTCGGCGCGGGGAGGTCGCGCCTCGGGTCGCGGGTCGGCAGAACCGCGCGCGGGGCCGTGCTGGTCGGCCGGAGACGCGAGGGGGCGCGGCCTCGGGAGAACTCACGCGCGCCGGAGAGGGGTTAGGGCTTGGGTTCGGGGGATGGGTTTCTCCAGGAACTCAGGGAGTGAGAGAGAGATTTGAGAGGAAGAGAGTTCTGTTAAGAGAATTTGTGAGTGAGTGGGTTCTGTTCTGTATGGTGAGAACGTGGGAGAGAGAGGTGGGAATAAATGGGGAGAGTTGGTTTTGAGTGTGTGGTGGAGAAATAAGTTAGGAAAGGATGCTTACCAATTCCTAAGAAAAACGCTGGTCCTTCGGGACCAGCTTAAGACCGTATATATATATATATATATATATATATATATATATATATATATATATATATATATATATATATATATATATATTTTAGTTAACCAATCTCAAAATTGGGAAAGGAATAGAAGGAATGGGCTCGGGCCTGGGTCTGGGCTCGGACTCGGGTCTGGGTCCAAAATCCAAAAATCCAAGTTGATTTAATTTTCGAAATTCTTTTCACCCAAAGATAATTAATAATTATAATAATAGTATTAATAATAATAATTTTGAAATATTGATTAAACATTATTATATAAATATATTTACAAACAATGGGTTTCACAATCTTCCCTCCTTAGAAAATTTCGTCCCCGAAATTTAAAGGTAGGGTAGACAAGACAAACAGGTACAGGTACTGCATCCGTAACTCAGGTCCAACCATAAGAATTTCCAAAGCAGTCGTGGATGAGATGGTTTAGGGACAAGTTTCATTTATGGTGACATCCATGCAGAAAGAATACAAAAGCGAACCAAAGTACACAAGGTTGATCAGACCATCATGCACCGGTCCTGATTAGACAATATATTAGTGGGTGCACCCAATAAAATATCATCATGATCAAGCTTGATTTAAAGAGATAGCTTGCAAAACTAGGCTAACTTAGCAGCATTAGTCAAATTTAGAACGGGAAAAAGAAAAGATAAGGAATAGGAGTTTAAGTGATGGCTCAAATTCTAATTTTCTTCTCATCTCTGACTAGGCTTGCAACTGGTTTCTCTGGGACTGAAAGGTTGAGTCCAAACTTGAGCTCTGAATTATCCAAAATGTGACTCGGATCCGAAGTGTAGCATTTGAGCTGTGACGTAGAAGGCGTTGCACACTCTCAAAATTAGCTGGTAGAGCTAACTGGTACGCTACTTCCAACTCGTCTTAAATCTCAAATGGCCTGATGTACCTGGCCTCAATTTCCAGCTCCGTCAAAACTGATTGTTCCTCTGGTAGGAGAGAACTTCACCAAAAGCAATTTGGTCTTCCCAAGACCTACCAAAATCCAAGACGCAAAATCTCAATACATCTTCAAGCGTCTAGATTGACTTCTCTGCTTGCTCGTCCCGCGGTACTCCATAAATCCGGTAGATGTGCTTCTCGTACAATGCTGCCCACTTCTTAGTGGATAATCAACTTTGAAGAGAATAAAGTGTGCTGACTTAGTCAGTCGGTCCACAATAATCCAAATGGTATTCTTTCCTCCTTGGAATCAAGGCAAACCTAACACATAGTCCATCGTTATGTGCTTCTACTTCCGGTCCGAAATGCCCAACGGCTCCAACAAACTTGTTGTCCTCTTGCTAAATTCCTCATGTTGACAAATTCACATCAAATCCCATACCTGGAATTGTCCTTCTTTATTCCATAACACCAATCAATGGAGGCATATACCGATACATCTTATTATCTCCTGAATTTATGGAATACTGCGACTGGTGCATTTCTTTCATCAACTCGTTCCTCCGTTTGTCAGCCAGTACGCAAAGTCTCGTACCATCCTTCAGAGTTCCAATGCTGATCAATTTAGAAACCCTCAAGTGTTCCTGCCAACACTCGATCTCTAAGCCTGCAAAATGCCTCGTTTTGAAACTACGTTCTCTTGATTTTTGTCCCTCAGCCTCGAACTTCATCAATACTGAATCAGCATCCAGCTCCGTCCTTCTATCTCCAGGTAGTATAACCTCCAGTCCAAACTTCTCGATGTCTTCTAGCAGGTGCTAGTCCTTGGTTAAGAACTTCGCCATCAATATCGACCAAGTGCATCAGCGACCACATTAGCCTTACCTGAATGGTACTGCAGGTCGAAATCCTTCATCTGCTTCAGCCAGATTCCTAGTCTAACATTCAACCCTTCCCGAGTGAAGACGTATTTCAGACTTTGGTAGTCCGTACATATTTTCACTCCCTTTCCATAAAAATCATGCTTCCATAGCTTCAAAGTAAAAATAATTACAGCAATTCAAATTAGGTGTGGGATGATTCTTCTCATGAGTCTGTAGTTGCCTACATGTGTAAGCAATTACCTTCCCATGTTGTTGAAGAACGCAGCCCAGTCCTCTTCCAAAGGCACTACTGTAAATTGAGAACCCACCGGTTCCTGCGGGTAGCGCAAGGATTGGTGTAGTGGTAAGTCTCTTCTTCAGCTCCTCAATGCCGCCTGGCAATCTTTCGTTCAGATGAACTCTTCATTCTTCCAAGTGAGCTTCGTCATCCAAAAATCCAAAAATCCAAAAATCCAAAAATCCAAAAATCCCAAGTTGATTTAATTTTCGAAATTCTTTTCACCCAAAGATAATTAATAATTATAATAATAGTAATAATAATAATAATTTTGAAATATTGATTAAACATTATTATATAAATATATTTACAAACAATGGGTTTCACAACGAGGAACAAAAGTTACAAAAAATTTCAATTCTCAAAATGAAAGTCTTGCTAAAATATCAGGTTCACATTGATACCTCTCTTTCACCTTTTCGTCTCCTCTTCGGGTCAAGGCTCAAGCAGACGCTAGGGAGAGAGAGAGAGAGAGAGAGAGAGAGAGAGAGTTCCGCAAGCTTGTCTCCCACCGTGGCCTTCTTCGTGTAGCCTTACATCGCGGAATCCTTGTGAAGGATTATAGGAGAAGAAATTGAAGAAAATTAAAAATTTTGTGTTTCAATTATATGCAAAAGAGAGAACTAAAATGAACAATTCAAAATTTTTTTTTATTGCTAGTCGTCTGGAATCGGAAACGACGTGAAGAACTTTTTTCCTCTGAAATGCAAAAGGAAATCTGAAGCGATGGAAAGACTAGTTTTTTCTTTGAAATTAAAGAGTCGGATGGCTATCCAAGTCTCATGCGTCATGCCCTATTTGTTGAATTGCTATAATAATTTTCTTCGGACCTTATACTTTGAAGAAGAAATCAGAGTAACAATGTTTTATTATTTATTACTATTACTAACTTTAAAAAAATTGGGGCCCTTTGGGATTTGGGGCGAATGGCGCAAGCCCTGTCTGCCCCTCCTCCAGGCCGCCCCATTGTTATCAGGGGTGTTGGGAAAAACAGATCTTTACCCTCTTTGTGATGAGATGAGAATAAACTAAAATTGGAAGAGAAGAGAAAATAAGAAAGATTGCACACACACAAGATTTACCGAGGTTCAGCTTAATTTGAGCATGTCCTCCATCCGTCCCTTCTTCACTGTTTTCACTATAATCAAATAAAAGATTACAAAAGGTCTTATCTCAAGTTGTTACAATTTAACTTAAGGATCACTTTCTCTCACAAACTCATTTGAGGTGGATTACAAGTTGTGTGTGGTTGTGTTCAACCTTCACCATCTCCCCTCTATTTATAGAGAGGATATGCCTCTTGAGTACACCACATTTGTTGTATGGAGAAGTCCAAAGGGCATCTCTTCCTTCTCCCAAGATTCGTTCTTCCATCTCCCAATGCATGGAGAAAGACAATACATCAATGTTGCATACAGAATATGAACAAGTAGGTTACTTTAGATAGTTATAGCTTCTTCAATACACCTCCAAATGACCTGGCTCAAAACATGGATGAAAGAGAAAACTTTTTTCTACAACTTCCGTATTGAAGGCCGAGCCAAATAATTACTGCAACAGTTCCGAAACAATCACCCAAAACTGAATCTTGTCACAGAGACTGCACCCAGAAAAGAAAAAAAAGGCCAAGTACATGGCCGAACCCAACCATGGGTGACCGATCTCCATGGATGAAATCCATATTATTCATCATGGGGATGGACCCCGTTCCCATCAATCTCCCAATCCATCCTCATGAGGAGAAAGTCTTCGAATAGTAGTCATAGCTGCCATCCTTCGGCAGAAGTCATGTTTCTCTTTTGGTAGAGGCTTATCAGACGGATTTTGGCTTGTATCAATCTTCTTAATATGCATAAGGTGATTCTATAAAGCATCTCGGATCCAATGATGGCGTGCGTCGATGTGCTTTGTCCTTGAGTGATAGGTAGCATTTTTACTAAGTCAATAGCGTTCTGACTATCACAATATAAATTGTATTTCTCTTGCTTGAGAGATAACTCTTTTAGAAAATTCATCATCAAGATCTCCATGCTTGTTTCTGTAGCAGCGATATCAGATTCTGTGGTGGATAGAGCAATACACTTTTGCAGCTTTGATTGCCATGATATGACTCCCTCTGCAAAGGTAAATAAGTATCCCGATATGGACTTTCTTTTGTCCAAGTCACATGCCATGTCAGAATCAGTGTAACCTTCCAAGATAGGTTTGTCATCTCCAAAACATAAAATATCTAGAGGTTCCTAAGATATTTGAGGATTCACTTTACTGATTCCTAATGTTCTTTATCCGGATTGACAAGAAAATGACTTACCATTCCAACTGCATGTGCTATGTCGGGTCTTGTACAAACCATGAAGTACATCAAGCTTCCGACTGTAACACCCACTTTTTGAAATAAGGGTATTTTAGTCATTTTAGCCATTTTAGTTATTTTGTGATTTTCTATATATTATTGACTTATGTTTGTTTTAGCATTTGGTTTAATCATAGAAAATCCACATTAGAGACTAACCATGACATATGATGATTATCTAGCCAATTAGAATTTATTTTAGGCTTTGGTTCAACTTAGAAGACCATTTGACCATTTTTTAAGCTATTTAATTAATTGGCCTTTTTAGCCTTTTTGTTAATGGGCTTAAACTCAACTTAAATAGAAGAGAGGGGCCCATGAACCAACCCTAACCCAAGTAGGAGAAGCCTGGTCGGCCAAAACAGGAAACCCCCACTATGCCAAAATGCCTATTTTGGAACGGCAGAATTCCGTGTCAAATAATTTCTGGAACGCCTAAATTTAGTGCCTATTTTCGGGCTGCCAAATTGATTGGAACAGAAATAAGGTGTTCCAAATAATGTATATTGGAACGGAAGTAAGGTGTTCCAAATAATGTATATTGGAACGGCAGTAAGGTGTTCCAAATGATGTATATTGGAACGGTTTATATGTGTTCCTGATTTGGAACACTAAAAAAGCGTGCCTACCAAAGCATTTTAGATTAATTTTTTTTCTCTTACTGGAACGGGTAAAAAGTGTTCCAGTTTTGGAACACCATAAATGTGTTCCAAAAAAAACGTTTCATATTAGTTTTTGCACCACCTACTGGAACAGCTAAGAAATGTTCCAATTTATGGACATATTCTTTTTATTTGGATGTCTAGGATTTCCTACAAAGTTCCAATTTTTGGAGGTCAGGACACACTCTGAAAGAAAACATTTCATATTAGCCGTGTTTCTATTTTTGAAGATCAAGGCAAATTAATAGCATAGGTTCCCAGAATAACAAAAACCACATCATACACTTCTAATCTTTACGCAATCTAGATACCAAAAAATTGCCAATACATGATAGTGTCATCAAAAATTAATAGCATCAATGCTAAAAGAGTTCAACATTTGTGCACATAAAGACACGAATCACTCATCCATAATATGCATTATCATTATGTACTTTAAGCAATATCAGCTAACACAACCTTGTAACCAAAAGTCTCACATGCTCCAATCAATAAGAGAAATCAGACAGATAATATAGTTGTTCAAAAAGTCTCATGTTGCACTAATCGACGCTCATAGGTCTTGTATCCTGCTTTGGAATTCCATTTGATGCTCCAGCTTTCTGTAAAAGGTACAACACCGATAAATTAGTTAACTCGTAAGCATATTAGATAAATTAAGTTACAAAAAATGGATCTTTGAATCTTATGACACTGTAACTTTTATGCCACCAAGGAAATACAAACAACAATTTGTGAAGAGAATAAAATGCAGTGTTTGAGTCCAAATCAGTAGCTTATTACTCGAGACAAACTGAGTATCAGCTCAGTATAGATCAGTTTTTGTATCAGAATATATATATATATATGTTATGAGTGTGTATAAATAGATGTTTTGGTAACTGTTTAGTGGAAAAATGTATCAGGTGTATGTTCAGTTGGAGAATTTGAGTCATGCTGACACTCCTTACAAGTCTGTTGCTGCTCTCAACTGTGTAATATTAGGTTGTGCAAACATATGGGATATTGACCGCGCCTATGAGACTTTTGAGGCCATCAGTGGAAAGATATGGTATGTTTCCTCCAAAATTTCTTGCCTTTTCCCCATGATGCTTCCATACCACGTAACTTTGGTGCATGCCATTCTTCAACAAATGAAGGCTAATTTCATCGAGATCTATGTGTCCTTTTGAATTCTTACAATGCTGACATGGGCATGGAAATTGTGTTTGTCCAACTGCATTCTCCTTAACAAAATTCACAAATTGTTGAACACTTTTGATATAACTCATACCACCCCCTTTGCTCATCCATGATTTGTCCAAATTCATTTTAGTTTGTAGTAAATTTGTCCAATCCCTACAAAAAATAACTCATACAAAATGTACAATCATTTATCAAGTGAAATTGAAAATAAAAACAATATGAAATTGAAAATAAAAACAATATGAGATTGAAACTAAGAAATTGAAAATAAAAACAATATTGTGTGCAATTGGACTAGTGTTATTGTGTGCAATTTAGACTTGCATTATTGTGTATCGGTGGTTCGTTCTCACGTGAACAAGTCAAAAGAGAGAGAACATTTTTTCGGATCTAACTAAAACAAAAAATGCAATGGGAAAATCAATAAAATAAATTGATCTACTTAACGGAATCAAAAGCAATAAAAAATAATATATATATAGACATAATGCAAACCTTTTGTTATAGGAAGGCACGATCAAAATGATGGACGGAGAAGAACTCGAAAAAGGAAAGGAAATGATGATTCTGCAAGGGAGTCGCTTCCACGAGTACACTGCATGCATATAACAAAATCTTGTGATGAGACTATTATTGACAAGTTTACTCCATATCAAGTAATCCTTTGTGAATGCTCTCCATAACCATTTTTCCATTAAAGCAAATTCATGATGTCTAAAAATTAACAATCCAAATCCTTTTTTTTTGTAATATTTACAGACAAAACTCCAATTCACAAGACATTTGAAAGCTGGACAAAAAGCTTCTCCTAATATTGTAATTAAATAAAGCAAGAACTTGAATGTTCTTACCATCATCCTCATTCATCCAAATGACATAAGTTTTGCTAAAATTAATTGCTAACCATAAACACCTTCAAACAGATAGAAAATACACTAAAGATTAGCTAACAAATCAAAAAAAATAATAGTAATAATATAAAGTTCATTCCCTTGAATTCCTTAATTATGAAGGAGAAATATGATCTTTTTTTGAAGAGAATAATATGAATTTGATACCCTGCAAACCCACAAAAGGTTGAAAAATGCATCACTATATAATCTGACAAGCAAAGACAGCACATTCGAGGCAAACACAACCCATCATCTCCTCTTACAAATAGTTCGAAGCCACCACACTTCAATAGCCAAGGGTGCCTTAACTAGCAAGCATACATTTATGCAAACATCTACGTGTTTTATTCATTGCACGTGAAGGGATCACAAAGACATCCTACATATACCAAACAATTGTGGCAAACCATCAAAATGTTCAAGTACAAGTGCACCAGAGACCCACTAGAACATCTCTTCATGATATGATATCTGACCTCAGCATATGAAAAAAGAGGAAAACATGAATAAGAAGAAAAAAAAAAAGAATATTTCACTAAGTAATATAGAAGATATAGCCAAAATACTTCAGGAATAAGAAAACATGAAATTGTTTATCCTTTCCACGCTGGAACAACAACATTGCCATTATTGTTCCCGCGAGAAATCATATTGTACTCCTCTAGTAGGAAAACTAAACTGTATAGTCGACCATCAGAGTGATTGATTAATTAATTGTGTGGAAAGGTTGGTATAGTTTGTGTCTTAAATATATAGATGTTAGCCATCATGGAATATTTCAATCCTTTAAATTATGAGCAAAATTCTTATGATTTCTGATACAGAAGAATTTGCCGCCATGTCACAACCATTTCAGTGCTAGGAGCCATTGCTGCATTTTGTTGTCGAGGTTAAGGTTACATGATCGTCGGCAACAGTTCGATACAACCAAAACTTATAAACCTTTTTAAATTTATGGATACATGTTTCTGATCATTGGCTATTTTAAAAACTTGAAGGAATATTTTTGAGTTTCTTTTGTTTAAATATATAACATTATAATAAATTATATGTTATGGATTGTGATATACTTTTGTAATTGAATCTAAAAGCGACAATATGTTTTTTTTTCCTCGCCGAAACAATAAAATTTATAGAAATTCAAGTAAATAAGACGGCACAGGTAACCAAACAATAAAATGACAAGATATTATTAAACACAAATTGTTGTCCCGCAAAAATCCGGCTGAAGCACAAAAACTAATAACCTCAGGATAACGAGTAAATTAAATAACAAAGAGCAAATGACAAAATATTATTACAAAGAGTGGTTCACGCAAGAAAGATCTCGTGCTTGATCCGGAACATCCTATACCCATCGGCAAAAAAGAAAAATAACTATAAACGCCCAAAAAATAGAATAAAGCATCAAAATCCTTTAGGTTTTTCTAAAGAGAGATTAAGCTCTCAAAAGTGGCAAGTATTGGAAGGATTCGACAAATAAATTAACCGTTTAAATCATTTTAGGGTTTCAAAATACCTTAGAGTGCTCGATCCCTAGCCAGAGAAAGAGGGATGTCGTGCTCGATCCGAGTATTGGAAGGATGTCGTGCTCGATCCGAGTATTGGAAGGATCTCATGCTTGATCCGAGTGGTGGGTGAGAAAGGAGGAGGGGTTTCAGATTCGCGCCTGCAGAGAAGGAGGGATTTCCCTTCCCGCCAGAGAAGGAGGGATTATTTGGTGAGGATGAGGGTTTTCAATTCCCGCCAGGGTTATTGGGTCAGGAGAGGGTTTTTAATTGGGAAAAAGTGTGACAGGGAAAGAAAAGATCGTATGCTTTTGTCAAGTCCACGTGAAAATCACATGGTTCAAAATTGTCACTTAAAGTTTCATTTGGAACGATTTTTGTGTGTTCCAAAATAAATAATTTTTATTAACAATAAAAAGAAAACAATTTGGAACATTTTTTTATGTTGGCACGGTTTTTTGCTGTTCCAAAATCTAGGCACGCTACATAAGCGTTCCAGATTAAAAAAGGCTTACTGTTCCTAATTAGCTATTTTGGTGTAGTGCCCCACTTTCTATATAAGCATTGCATTAGTATGGACACCCCCTTTACAAAACCCTAGTTTCCAGCTCTCCAAAACCCTAACTTTTTCATCCGACCTCCGTTTCACCTCAAACGAAGTGCGTTGTGATCATGAGAAGGAGGAGGATTTGCTGGAGCATTTTTAGCAAGGAGTTGGAGGCGTTTGCTCGGTGGAAACTGGTCGTCTCATTGATCGAAGAGTCAGTTTCTTTGATACTTCAACTCTCAATAGGTAAACACCCAAACACCATAGTTTCTTCTGATTTTTCTTCATAGTAGCATGCATCTACGTACCCTAGACCCATCCATGAAGTTTGGTTAAGTTTTGTGTCCGTTTGATAGGCGTGTCGGACACGTATCAGTTTAGGGTTTAATGTGTTCGATGATTTGTCTCATAGAATTCATTACTATTATTTTTGCAATCTAATTTCACGAATTGATAGCCCTAGATGTAGGGATTCCTAAACCCTAGGTTCTTGATAGAATTGACATATTTTTGTGTCCAAAACTGGACACGCACGTGCAGCACGAGGATCGCGCGCGTGTCCTGCTGCTGCCGTGTCCGTTCTCGTTGGACACGGCGACTCGATGCACAAAAATTGGTGAGTAGAGAGGGACCATGACTGACATGGTGCTTATAAAATTTTGTGGGGTTTCGTGGAGTATCGAAGGAGAAATCGACGTGGCATCGATTTCAGCCTGTCGCACGCGCGTGAGATTTCGGCGTCCGATACGCACTTCGTGCGACTCGAACACGTATCGAGAGTCCAGTGCAGACACGTGGACGGGTAGCCCTATAGGTGAGCTACGTGTACGAGCAACCACGTGGCACGATTCGCTCTGTGTCGAGCCCTAGGTCGCGTGACACACGTGCACGAGGACTGGGTTCCAGTCTTGACACACACGTATTCAGGACACTTCGTGTCCTATCTTTTTGGACACAATGACACCTACAGTTCATGTTTGAACACTTGACACCTTACCAACCTTTGGGTTCGAGCATCATTGGGTTTCTTCGATGTTTAGGTCATGTTAGGCTTGTTTGGGTATCGGGCTTAGAAATTCAGTATTGTTTTACTGGTTCAGTTTTTTCTTTTCCTTTTTGTTCTGATTTTTCGAATGTATATTCTGTATAAACCAAACATACAAATCCTATTAGACCTATATAGGAGATTACCTGATAGTTTACTTAATGAATAGGCTGTATTCGAAATCGGGTTAGCCAGGGGTTTGGTTTGGGTTAGATTCCAATTTTTTCCCTTTGCTATATGTATGTTGTGCAGTCCCAGTTCAGTTTCAATATAATTCCTATATTAAACAGAGACTACAGGTCCTAGATGATATCATCTAGGTAATACCTATTGGTTTGCATCATGAGGATAGGCTATGTTGAGTTTGGGTAGCCATAGGTATTCCTAGGTATCAATATAGGATAACAAGAGATAGGTATTTCCTATAACTTTTATGAATGAGTTTGATTGTAGGATTCTGAGTTCAGTTTACTGTTTTAGTGTGGATTAGGAAATGCCAAGTTAATTGATAGTTTAGTTAGGTTTGGTTATGTCTAGTTTAGTTAAATTGATGAAGTTAAGGACTGTTGTTGGATTAGAATAGAAATCTGATTTTTGAGTTGTGTTTATGTGTGTGTGTTATGTGTTGAGAGAAATAGAGTATCAAGGAAATAGGTATTTCCTATAACAGATATTTGAGGGTTGATTTCAGGAATGCTAAGTCCAGTATTAGTTGCTTGTTTAGTTGAGATTGGTTGATACCAAGTTTAGTTGCCTTTTAGATAAGAATTTGTATGTCCAATTTAGTTAGTTGATTGTCAATTAGAAATTGTAATGCCAAGTTTATTTTGATTAATTAGTTAAGGACTAGTATTGACCTAAAAACTGACTTATAGACTAGTTGACCAAACTTTGACCTAGTTTGACTAGTCTGGTTGACCAAAGTTGACCCAAGGTTGACTTTGACTTAGATTGACCCAAATCATGTAGAATTTGCATTGAAGGCTTTCCTTATGATATTTCAGACTGTATTATGACATGTGGTTTTTTTTAAATAGGATCTTATTACTCCAGTCCAGTCACTTTTTATCATCAGCAGTTCGGATTGCCAGGCGAGTACATTCTCTATTCTTTTCATGCTTCTTTGGATATGTACTCTTATTATAGACTAGTATACTTGATGCTGACACGACGTTCACATGGATCAGTACCCTTTGGATCTTTTTATGCGATGTTATCCCCTCGGATACATCGAGTATGTCATGTTCATGTACTTTATCATGGTCATCATATACTCCATGTATTCACATTTATCCATGTGCACTCATATGTTATTCATGTACAGTCATGACCATATGAGCTCCATGTATACAGTAGTTGTTATCCATGTGCAATAACATAACATGCTTTGATCCTTGTGTATTGGTTGGGGGCAGGGAGAGTGTAGTCGGTTATGTGATCATTATCCCCAGTAGTTGTTATCCATGTGCACTCCTTAGCTGTATCCATGTGCAACCCAAGCTGTTTACATAACCAATTCATGCTCTGATTCACGTAGAAGGTTACATTCTTTATTTATCATATTATATCTCAGTTTATATCTTCTTTCTTATTGATTTCTCTTTACAGCGATTCATGTATAGTTTTCTATAGCTTGCTTTATATGTCCATTCCTGATATGAACTGTTGTGAGAGATATGTGCTCGTTTCGTCCTGACTGGGCATGTTAAAAATTTTACAGGTGATGACGAGGAGTACTGTCCTACTTATTATGGCATTGGCTTAGATGACACTGGCGACGTGGACCCACAGGAGGATCCCACAGTCGCTGAGGACTTGCCCATAGTCTAGCTGAGACTTAGTACTTTATGTGTATTTTCTGTTTGAGATTTTATGAGTTGTACTTGAGATTATTTCGGGTGGTTTACACCTAAACTTTATTGTGACTCTCTTGAGATTCTTCTTCTATTCCATCTTAGTATTGTGATTGAGTTATATATTATTTTACTCTCTATTCATGGCTCATTTAGATTGTGTTAGATATGGTGACTCAGGACAGCGTTCTACCGCCGACACTGCGGCGTAGGCTGGGCGTTCGTTACTTCTCGTGCCCTTACACTAGGTGCAGGTCGTGACATATTTTTAGTGGTGGCCCATGCAGGTCATAATCACAACTAGTGTGATTCGTAGTGGTACTCGAACTAGAGTATCATTACAGCCTGCAATAGGATATAGGATATAAGTTAAGGTACTCAATCACATTAGAAAAACTCTCATCAAATTCTTGCTGTTAATTGTCCCCTTTTGAAAACAACTGTCCTCCTTTGATGATTTCGCTTCTTTTCAGTAATTGATTCCTTGTTCGATCTGCCTTCAAGATAGTTAAGGAGATTTCATCTCTTCGGTCCATGCAGGACTGGATTCGCATTAGTGCGATGTCGTGGTAGTACGACAATTTAGTTGTATTACTACAAGCCTGCTATAGAGTATAGGAAGTAAAGTTTTAGAATGAGAGGATACCCAATCACTATTAGAATTTCCTGAGAGATTCCTGAAATGACCCTTGAGAATCTCATTTTGAGCTTCGATTTAAATTTCCTTTCCCTTATTTTAATCCACCTTCCTCCCTTGATTCTTATATCTTGTTTGAACTCTTTTCCCCAATACCCTTACTTTCTTGTGTTTAATAATGGTTAGGAAGATGGCTACACTACTATATACTCATTGGTTAAATACATGGCTAGAAGAATTATATTAAGGAATTGGAATACACGGAGACTTTGATTAAGTTATAAGGGAGTTTTTCTAAATGGATGATTTAATGATTAGTAGTTTGTAAGTTGGGATATTACCAAGGAAATTTATCTTGAAAATTCTAAGTAGTAATCACCGGAGGATTAAAAAAAATTGTATTTTGATACTGGAGGAAAATAGCTAGAATCTATATAAATCAATTTCAGGAATTGATGTGATTCATGAATTATTGGATTATGATTATACCTCTTTGAACGTATATAGATTGGTTTGATAATGATCAAAAAAAAGGGGGGGTAGCAGTATGAACTATTGACAGGGCCGGCCCTGGCCCAGGGCGGCCAGGGCGACCGCCCAGGGCCCATAAAATTTGGGGGCCCAAAAAAAATAATTTAAATGTATATATATATTAGTAATCTTATATTGAAAATAGAACTAATATATAATATGATCCTTTTTTTATCATAAAACATTTGTGGTATTGTGGTAGTTTGTTATATTTGTACACAAGAGGTCTTAGGTTCTAGCCTTGGCTGTATCATTTTTTAGTTCAATTTTTTTATATTATATATGGGCCTCATTTTAAAAATTTGCCTAGGGCCCCCATTAACTCAGGGCCGGCCCTGACTATTGAATGGAGTAGTACAATTGCGATGTATATGTTTATGAATTTCAATTTAAGTGGAAGCAATGATATTAAAATTTGGTTTAAAAGATTGGGAAGATATGAAAACGATTATTTTGGAAGAAAAAAAATCTCAAATTTGGAATCGTGTCAATTGATTGGAGATTTAAAAATCTATTTAGATTTTGGTTTACGAAGTAGTGAATATGTTTCAGTGACTTAGAAAGAGAAATTATGGTTGATAAGTGCGTTACAATACTGAGTTATAATGCTAGATTGCCGTGATAAGCTAAGTGTCTATCTTGAGGATTATTTGAGACAAGTTGGGAGTTTTTAAAGTTATGAAGTGATATAGAATTTTATGGATTCATGATTCATTAACTCTGGAGTTTAAAGTTGGATTGAAATGTTAAATTTTGGAAAGGTTAGTAGTAATGTGATAAAAGTTATTATGAGATTTATGAAAAGGATTTGAATGTTAGTCGTGATTAGATTGGATGGCTTAGAGTGAATACAGATTGTGGTAGTTATTTTGAAATTTCTTTTTAAAATAATGTAATGGTAGGCCACGAAGGTAACCTTAATAAGATAGAAGTGTTCTACACTATTTGCCATATCACCCATGACTATGATAGTAGTATATACTCCAGTGTTGTTAGTCGTTTGCCAAACTATGGGACTGTATCTCAATCTTGACTTACTCAACTTTTCCTCAAATCTAGATCTTTTATTATGACTTTCTAACCGCTTGTATTTGATCGTCCCTTAACAGTATTCTCCCTTTAGTACTGTGTCCCTAAATTATTTCACTGGATTCTTAATTAAATTTATTTCATGCTTCAACTTGATTTCATTTATTCTTGTATTAGTTGTCACCTCTTGAACCCTTACCATGATACTAAATTACTTTCTGACTTAAATTCGAGATCCAACCATGTCTCAATTCTTTCGACCCGACATGTGATGGTGTTCTTCTTGTTTCTTTAAATGTTTATCGTTGTACCTTATCTTGACTGCTTGACCAGCTTAGTTAAGAATCTTGGACTATATTTTTTTTCTTCATCATTACCTTCCTTACCTATTTTTTGACTACCTTACGTTGCTAATTTAGCCTTAGTTTTGCAAGCTTATCTCTTTTTCGAGCTTGATCATGACATATTTTATTGGGTCGACCCACTAACATATTGTCTAATCAGAACCGGTGTATGATGGTCTGATCAACCTAGTGCACTTGGTTCGCTTTCATATATTACTCTACGTAGATGAGACTCTAGGGCATCTGTCTCATCCACGACAGTTTGGCAATTCTCCTTGAACTATTTTCGTCGTCTATGAACCACGTATTGTACTCAATAGTATCGTCTTTGAACTCTTTTTGCTTTTGTCTTTCACATATTTCAGAAAGGCAAGGCACTGTACTTAATAGGTCAACCCAGAGTATCAGGTTTAGCTTCCTTATCCAAAGGAAGATATTGACTTATTTCTATATCCTCGCAGTATCCTTTAGGATTTCAATAGTATTAAATTCTAAACCCTTGATCGCGACCAGTCGACTTGGTTATTCCCTTATCATCCAATGTTTGGAACCTTATTCAATTGAATTAATTCAATTGTGACATGGATTTCAAGTCTTGGATACTCGTGCCTAGACTTCAATGACCTCGTCCTCCATCTTGCTAAACCTCGATTCATCCTGTAATTGATCAACTTAGATCATATCGAGATTAAAATTCTTATATATATATATATAGTGTGCTTGGATTTCAGTGTTATTGACAGTCGTGCTTTAAACTTTCGATTTTGATCATCTTTAGAATAGTAATGCTTTATGGTTAATTTCAGTTGTTTTTTTATCACCAGTATTTGTGTAGGACGATAGACTGCCTTACAGCCCGAAGATTTATTATTTTTCTTTATCTTTCCCAGAATGGCACCCATGACCAGAGTTTGTCCCCAGTGCACAGCTGCAATTCCGGATGAGACCGAGATTGTACTTTCCCTTTCTATTGCTCAGGAGGTGTTAGTAGCCTCACCGGAGAATTTACCTCCATCTCCTATCCTTCAGGAGAGAACTGCAGTTCAGTCGGAGATTGAGGGCCTTCCTTTGCCTCCCAGAGTGGTACCCCATGCCATTCCTGATGGAGCTCATATTTACAGACTTCTTCAGGATGTGCAGGAGGTGCAGAGACTTCAGGCCGAGCTTATGAGAGAGCAGAGTCTCAGTTTTCAACTGTTATGGGATTACATGCATTCGAGAGAGGAGCCTAGTCCCAAGAGAGCGAGGAGCAGTTTTTACCCAGAGCCTCAGGAGTACCCAGGTTTTCAGCCTAGATCAGTCTATCCAATTCAGATTCCTGTCCAGCAGAGACCAGCTGAGCGAGTGTCTACCTGTGCCTTCTGTAAGAAGCTTGGGCACGTATGGAAGGACTGTAGGAAGAGACTATGATTGTGCCTATTCCGTGGGTCAGCTGCACACAAGATACGAGACTGTCCTACTACACTTGCCCCTAGTCGAGGCCTACCTCCAGGAGAGAGTTCCAGCTACCAGACCTAGTAGAGGTGAGTTCTTGACCCATACATTATCCTATCTTAATTATTACTGTACCCTACCATAATGTTTGTATGCTTGATACCTTATGACTACTTTTGATCTGGTATGACTTTAGTAGCTAGACGAGACTCCAGACTGATTACCTGCCATAACCCTGTATGATATCTTTTCAATTGCATGATTTAGATAAGCTTTCTTAAGACCATGATTGTTGGGGTTTTAACCTAGAAAGAGTAGGATCATCTTAATTTCGAGGATGAAATTATTTTAAGGAGGGTAGACTTGTAACACCCACTTTTTGAAATAAGGATATTTTAGTCATTTTAGCCATTTTAGTCATTTTGTGATTTTCTAGATATTATTGACTTGTGTTTGTTTTAGCATTTGGTTTAATCATAGAAAATCCACATTAGAGACTAACCATGACATATGATGATTATCTAGCCAATTAGAATTTATTTTAGGCTTTGGTTCAACTTAGAAGACCATTTGACCATTTTTTAAGCTATTTAATTAATTGGCCTTTTTAGCCTTTTTGTTAATGGGCTTAAACTCAACTTAAATAGAAGAGAGGGGCCCATGAACCAACCCTAACCCAAGTAGGAGAAGCCTGGCCGGCCAAAACAGGAAACCCCCACTTTCTATATAAACATTGTATTAGTATGGACACCCCCTTTACAAAACCCTAGTTTCCAGCTCTCCAAAATCCTAACTTTTTCATCCGACCTCCGTTTTACCTCAAACGAAGTGCATTGTGATCGTGGGAAGGAGGAGAATTTGCTGGAGCATTGTTAGCAAGGAGTTGGATGCGTTTGCTCGGTGGAAACTGGTCGTCTCATTGATCGAAGAGTCAGTTTCTTTGATACTTCAACTCTCAATAGGTAAACACCCAAACACCGTAGTTTCTTCTGATTTTTCTTCATAGTAGCATGCATCTAGGTACCCTAGACCCACCCATGAAGTTTGGTTAAGTTTCGTGTCCGTTTGATAGGCGTGTCGGACACGTATCAGTTTAGGGTTTAATGTGTTCGATGATTTGTCTCATAGAATTCGTTACTGTTATTTTTGCAATCTAATTTCACGAATTGATAGCCCTAGATGTAGGGATTCCTAAACCCTAGGTTCTTGATAGAATCGACACATTTTTGTGTCCAAAACTGGACACGCACGCGCAGCACGAGGACCGCGCGCGTGTCCTGCTGCTGCCGTGTCCGTTCTCGCTGGACACGGCGACTTGATGCACGAAAATTGGTGAGTACAGAGGGACCATGACTGACATGGTGCTCATAAAATTTCGTGGGGTTTCGTGGAGTATCGAAGGAGAAATCGACGTGGCATCGATTTCAGCCTGTCGCGCACGCGTGAGATTGCGGCGTCCGATACGCACTTCGTGCGACTCGGACACGTGTTGAGAGTCCAGTGCAGACACGTGGATGAGTAGCCCTATAGGTGAGCTACGTGTACGAGCAACCACGTGGCGCGATTCGCTCTGTGTCGAGCCCTAGGTCGTGTGACACACGTGCACGAGGACTGGGTTCCAGTCTTGACACACACGTATTCAGGACACTTCGTGTCATATTTTCTTGGACACAATGACACCTACAGTTCATGTTCGAACACTTGACACCTTACCAACCTTTGGGTTCGAGCATCATTGGGTTTCTTCGATGTTTAGGTCATGTTAGGCTTGTTTGGGTATCGGGCTTAGAAATTCAGTATTGTTTTACTGGTTCAGTTTTTTCTTTTCCTTTTTGTTCTGATTTTTCGAATGTATATTCTGTATAAACCAAACATACAAATCCTATTAGACCTATATAGGAGATTACCTGATAGTTTACTTAATGAATAGGCTGTAGTCGAAATCGGGTTAGCCAGGGGTTTGGTTTGGGTTAGATTCCAGTTTTTTTTCCCTTTGCTATATGTATGTTGTGCAGTCCCAGTTCAGTTTCAATATAATTCCTGTATTAAACAGAGACTACAGGTCCTAGATGATATCATCTAGGTAATACCTATTGGTTTGCATCATGAGGATAGGCTATGTTGAGTTTGGGTAGCCATAGGTATTCCTAGGTATCAATATAGGATAACAAGAGATAGGTATTTCCTATAACTGTTATGAATGAGTTTGATTGTAGGATTCTGAGTTCAGTTTACTGTTTTAGTTTGGATTGGGAAATGCCAAGTTAATTGATAGTTTAGTTAGGTTTGGTTATGTCTAGTTTAGTTAAATTGATGAAGTTAAGGACTGTTGTTGGATTAGAATAGAAATCTGATTTTTGAGTTGTGTTTATGTGTGTGTGTTATGTGTTGAGAGAAATAGAGTATCAAGGAAATAGGTATTTCCTATAACAGATATTTGAGGGTTGATTTCAGGAATGCTAAGTCCAGTATTAGTTGCTTGTTTAGTTGAGATTGGTTGATACCAAGTTTAGTTGCCTTTTAGATAAGAATTTGTATGTCCAGTTTAGTTAGTTGATTGTCAATTAGAAATTGTAATGCCAAGTTTTTTTGATTAATTAGTTAAGGACTAGTATTGACCTAAAAATTGACTTATAGACTAGTTGACCAAACTTTGACCTAGTTTGACTAGTCTGGTTGACCAAAGTTGACCCAAGGTTGACTTTGACTTAGATTGACCCAAATCATGTAGAATTTGCATTGAAGGCTTTCCTTATGATATTTCAGACTGTATTATGACATGTGGTTGTTTTAAATAGGATCTTATTACTCTAGTCCAGTCACTTTTTATCATCAGCAGTTCGGATCGCCAGGCGAGTACATTCTCTGATCTTTTTATGCTTCTTTGGATATGTACTCTTGTTATAGACTAGTATACTTGATGCTGACACGACGTTCACACGGATCAGTACCCTCTGGATCTTTTCATGCGATGTTATCCCCTCGGATACATCGAGTATGTCATGTTCATGTACTTTATCATGGTCATCATGTACTCCATGTATTCACATTTATCCATGTGCACTCATATGTTATTCATGTACAGTCATGACCATATGAGCTCCATGTATACAGTAGTTGTTATCCATGTGCAATAACATAACATGCTTTGATCCTTGTATATTGGTTGGGGGCAGGGAGAGTGTAGTTGGTTATGTGATCATTATCCCCAGTAGTTGTTATCCATGTGCACTCCTTAGCTGTATCCATATGCAACCCAAGCTGTTTACATAACCAATTCAAGCTCTGATTCACGTAGAAGGTTACTTTCTTTATTTATCATATTATATCTCAGTTTATATCTTCTCTCTTATTGATTTCTCTTTACAGCGATTCATGTATAGTTTTCTATAGCTTGCTTTATATGTCCATTCCTGATATGAACTGTTGTGAGAGATATGTGCTCGTTCCGTCCTGACTGGGCATGTTGAAAATTTTACAGGTGATGATGAGGAGTACTGTCCTACTTATTATGGCATTGGCTTAGATGACACTGGCGACGTGTACCCACAGGAGGATCCCACAATCGCTGAGGACTTGCCCATAGTCTAGCTGAGACTTAGTACTTTATGTGTATTTTCTGTTTGAGACTTTATGAGTTGTACTTGAGATTATTTCGGGTGGTTTACACCTAGACTTTATTGTGACTCTCTTGAGATTCTTCTTCTATTCCATCTTAGTATTATGATTGAGTTACGTATTATTTTACTCTCTATTCATGGCTCATTTAGATTGTGTTAGATATGGTGACTCAGGACATCGTTCTACCGTCGACACTGCGGCGTAGGCTGGGCGTTCGTTACTTCTCGTGCCCTTACACTGGGTGCGGGTCGTGACACCGACGGTCGAGGCAAATGGAATATGTTCTTCATCTCCTCCTTCTCCTTCTCACTTGAAGGAATTTGTTGTGTACTTAGCTTAAAATGAGTTGCTAACGGTGTGCTTACTGGCTTGGGGTTCAACATATTGAACTTCTCCAGAACACGTTCAATGTATCTCTCTTTTGATAGCCACAACTTTCTCGAATTTCCGTCTCGAGAAATCTTCATCCCCAATATATTCCAATATATGTTGTGTTGCTCCTAAGTCCTTCATGTCAAAGGACTTACTCAATTCCTTCTTCAACCTGTCAATCTTGGTTATATCTTTTTCAAAAACAAGTATATCATCAACATACAAAGAGAGAATAATAAAATAATTATCAGAGAACTTCTGGATATAAACGCAATAATCTGCATATGTTCTTTTGTACCCATGGTGAAGCATAAAAGAATCAAACCTTTTATTCAACTGTCGTGGTCCCTGCTTGAGCCCGTACAAGTTCTTCTTTAATTTGCAAACCAAGTGTTCTTTACCTTTTACCTTGAGACCCTCTGGCTACTCTATATAGATTTTCTCTGCCAAATTACCATGGAGAAATGTTGTCTTCATGTCTAACTGCTCAACTTCAAGATCTTGAGAAGCAACAAGACCAAGAATAACCTGAGTAGCAGACATTTTTGCAACTGGAGAAAATATTTTTTCATAATCAATACCTTGCTTCTAAGTGAAGCCTTTTACCACGAGGCGAGCTTTGTACTTGACCTAGTCATTTTATTCATTCTTGATTTTGAACACCCATTTATTTTTTAAGGTTTTTCTATTCTTAGGTACCTCAACCAGATCATAAGTGTGGTTCTTATGCAAAGAATTTATCCGCTCTTGCCTAGCTTTCTTCCACTCGGTATAATCTTCATGAACTTGTGCTTCATGAAAACTTTCCGGTTCACCTGTGTTGACACAAAATCACAGTCAACCAAATATTGATACAATTGACAAACATGATACTTGTAATATTTTAATACGACACATGAAGACTGAATTCAGTACAAGCCAGATGACAGCTCGTACCGGCAATGCTTCATATTTTGAGTCTGTATTTTACATTTTTATTGAGTCTAGACTTATATAAACTGAGCTGTGCTGAGCATCTGAGACTTAACCTATACCCATACCTCAAATCAAAAGCTCCACAAAAATCCAAATAAGCCCATCTACCCATTAGGCCTATTCTGTGCTCTAGAGACAGAGTTCGGGCCGAACTCTGCCTCCACACAGAGTTCGGGCCGAACTCTGCCTCCTAAAATCCAGGATCCTTTTTTTTAGGGTTGGCTGGATGCAAGTTGTCCAACGGCCAAATTTTTGAATATTCCAACCAGAATTCTGGCCGAATTCTGCCTGTATGGTATCCTATAAATAGGCCATGAATTCTCTCATTTTCATTCATCCAATCTTCTCTTCTCTTCTCTCTAAAGCCTTATACAAGCCATACCCTTCTCATCTACTAGCCACAAGCTCCCTAAGCCTCAAAGTACTCAGTACTTTTCAGTTAGGTGTTTGTGCAAGAGTTCAAGAAGTCGCTTGGAAAATTCTAAGCATCGCCACTGCGATCTCTGTAAGAAGTTGACGTGCTCTTCTGAAGAAAAGGCACGGGGTGTAACTACTATTTCATAAATAGTAGATTTAATCCTGTGCTAGAGTTCTCAGGCCTGGACTAGTCCTCCACGAGGGAAACCAGGTTAAAATTGGCTGTGTTTGCGTATGCTTTCTTGCTCTTTACTATTTCCGCATTTACTCTGATTATTTACTGTTGGTGAAAGAGTTTATTTTTTTAATTGGACATTATTGTCATAAACTCTATTCACCCCCCTCTAGAGTTGCCTATTTGTTCTTCAATTGGTATCAGAGCTCTGTTCTTTCAACAAGTACTAACATCCTAGAGCTGATCCATGGCAACCACACAATCCATGATTTTCAATCATGGTGAAGGGCAGTCCACTCATAGGCCTCCCCTATTTGATGGAACTAACTACACCTATTGGAAAACAAGGATGAGCTTTTATCTCAAGTCGCTAGACTTTGACCTGTGGACCATTGTCACCGATGGTTACAAAAAGCCTGCCAGGATAGTTGTCAATGGTGATCTCGTTGAGAAAACCCATGACAAATATTCTGACGAGGAGAAGAAACAGGCGAGTCTAGACGCAAGAGCTATTAATGCTTTATTCTGTGCTATAGACAGGAATGAGTTTAACAGGGTCTTAACATGCACCACCTCTCACGAAGTATGGAGACTTCTAGAAGTGACGCATGAAGGAACCACTCAAGTGAAGGAGTCAAAAATAAGTCGTCTCACTCAAGAATATGAGGCTTTCAAGATGAAGCCAAATGAGACGATCACACAAATGATTACATGATTTCTCGACATCATCAACCCCTTGTTTTCTCTCGGCAAACAATATACAAATCACGAGAAGATCCGCAAGATACTTAGGGGGCTACCAAAGATTTGGAACCCTAAGGTGACAGCCATCATAGTAGAAAATGATCTCACGACTATGTCCATGGAGACTTTGATGGGAAAGCTGATGACATGAGCTTGACCTCAAAGACTTCAAAGAGCCTGCTCCTAAGGCAAAGGAGATTGCCCTTAAAGCTCACCGACTAAGGGCTGATCCTGAAGAAACGGATGACGACAACTCGGAAGGTGAAGATCAAGCTCTCCTTGTCCGCAACTTCAAGAAATTCCTTCGCTTCAATCGAAGAAAGAAGAAACCACAAGAAGATGACGAAGAAGAGCCAACATGCTACGGTTGCAAGAAGACTGGACACGTCCGAAAAGACTGTCCATTCACAAAGAAGAGCAACCGATATGAGAAACCATACAAGAAGGCTTCCTCAAAGAAATATGCCAACACAAGCATTTGGCATGAAAGCGAATCTAGTGACTACGAGGAAGAAAAGGACTCTCCTCAAGACACCGCCAATGTTTGCCTAATGGCTACATCCGACAAGGTAACTAGCGAAACTCTCGATGATTTTACTTTTGACGAACTTGGTGATGCATTCAATGATTTACTTAATGACCACAAGAAAGTCATTAGTAAATATAAACACGCTAAGGAGAAGATCAAAAGTTATGAAGTCGAGATTCAAAGACTCTCTTCATTGCTTGATAATTTTAGAGACACTTCACCCACGGAAGTCACAAATGAGGTGTCTAAGCTTAAATTGAGATTACATGATGCCGAATCACGTCTTGAAAAACAAACACAAGAGATCACAACACTAAACACTGAGCTTGCTGAAGAAAAGGATAGACACAAGATCTCTATCACTAAGATTTATGGTTTGAATACTAAAATTAGTGAACTGCAGGCTGTCTCTAAGAAACTAGAGACTAGATTGGAAAAACAGGTTGCTCAACCTCAAACCCAATCACATGAGACACACACAAAGCATGACACTACTCATACTAGTCAACCACGTCATCCACCTGTAGCACGTAAAATCATGCTTACATGTACACCCACTTTCATAAAGCACATAAACCACATGCACGTAGAAATAATTCTCATATGACACATAATCAACATGCTACACATAGATACAATCATCACTATGCTGCACATAAACAAAATCACCATCATACTGCTTATGGATATAAACATCATCATGCTCCACACCATTCTTACCATGCTACATGTAGACATCATCATTATGCTACTCACCACTCTACATATAGATATCATCACCATGCTACTCCACACCACTCTACATATAGACATCATCAACATGCTCCTAACATAAATAGGAATGCTATTTGTACTTATTGTGGATTACATGGACACATTTCACCACAATGTAGAGTTAGAAGATTAGTAGATAGAAACATATATGTATGGTTGCCGAAAACTAACTATTCAGGACCCTCAAGAACTTGGGTACCAAAGGTCACATCTACTCTTGATGTAGGTGGACCTTCCCTCCTCAACTAAGAGTAAGTAGATTCTCGATAGTGGATGCTCACGACATATGACGGGAGATGCAAATCTTTTCGCATCACTATCGATGAAGAGGGAAGGGTATGTATCCTTCGGCAACAACCTAAAAGGGTATATTATTGGTAATGGTACTATAGGTCATCCTCCTTCTCCTGTAATAAAGGATGTCTGCCTAGTGACCGAGTTAAAGCATAACCTGCTCAGCATAAGTCATCTTGCTGATCATGGATATGATATTAACTTTGGACAAAATAAATGCTTTATTTATGATAGGTCAACGGGAGACATCGCTTTTGAAGGGATAAGAGAGGATAATATTTATATTTTCTATCTATCTAGAGATACTAACAGTACATAAAGATGTCTCTATGCTCACAAGGATGAAAGATTACTGTGGCACCAACGTCTTGGTCATGCCAATATGGATACTATATCCAGGCTATCGACTACGAAGCTAGTTAGAGGCTTGCCCGACATCACATTCAAAAAGGACACAGTATGTGCTGAATGTGAATTGAATAAGGCAACCAAGTCCTCATTTCATTCCATAAACTCTGTAAGTACTACTAGACCCTTGCAATTACTTCATATGGATTTATTTGGCCCTAGTAGAGTAGCCAGTCTTGGTGGAAAAATCTACGCTTTTGTTATAGTAGATGACTTTCCTAGATTTACTTGGGTTTTTTTTCTTACAAATAAAAGTGATGCCATTTCAGTTTTCAAAATTTTTGCTAAAAAGGTTCAAAACGAAAAAGGCTATATGATTTCTCGAATCTGAAGTGATCATGGAGACGAATTCGAAAATACTGATTTTGAAAAGTTTTGTGATTTAAATGGTTTTAATCATGAGTTTTCTTGTCCAAGAACTCCTCAACAAAATGGTGTTGTGGAGCGGAAGAATAGGACTCTTGGCGATATGGCTAGAGTCATGTTAAATAAATTCTCTCTTCCGAAATATTTTTGTGCTGAAGCTGTCAGTACATCGTGCCATATTTTAAATAGGGTGCTTATTCGTCCTATTACGAAGAAAACACCCTATGAGCTTTGGTTTGGAAGAACTCCAAACGTTTCATATTTTCGAGTTTTTGGTTGTCGATATTTTATCCTTAACACCAAAGACAACTTAGGCAAATTTGATGCCAAAGCTGACGATGGTGTCACCCTCACTTTTCCAAGTTAGGGATAAAATGGTAATTTTCCATTTTATAATATTTTTTGGGAATTTTATTTCATGAATATTAATATTTAATTATTATAGGAGTCGGGTTCGAATTTCATCGCATTCCGACTTGATTCGGGACTCCGGGGAATTTCGACTTGAGTTGTGATTAGCATGTTAATTAGCCATGGCCCACCATACTTAACTTTTAGGTTTAGGAGTTTGGACTAGTCCCCTATGAGTATTCAAGCTTAATTATGATTTTTATTTAATTTTAGCTAATCCCAAAACCAAAATAGGTTGATAACTTAGCTAGTAAGTTAGTGTAGGGACAAACTTGTAATTACAAGTGCCCCCACACTCCCCTCATGGCCGGCCACATTAGGCCACCCCCTCCACCTCTCTTTGCTTCATCATTAAGTCTTCTCTCTCTCTCTCTCTCTTCATTTCATTCTTTCTAACTTCTTCTTCTTCTTCCAAATCTACATTTAGGTATGCTTTTAAACCCTCATTTATTTCTCATCTTCATTTATTCTTTCACAATAAATATAGAGGAGACCATTCTCTACAAGTTGACCCTAGCTTTTATAGGTTTTCCTAAAACCTAGTTTAAGGATTTATTAGGGGTTTTTCTTTTTAGAGAGAAATATATATATGTGTATATATATATATTTCTATATGTGTGTGTGAGTATCTATATATATATATATGTAGATGGGTATATGTGTTTGTGAGTTTATATATATATATATATATATATATATATATATATATATATATATATATATATATATATATATATATATATATGGATGTGTGTGTGTGATTTTAGAGGAAGAGAATGAGAGTTTGGGAGAGAGGAATAGAAGTAGAAGAAGAAGGAATAAGAAATAGCAGCAGTAGCAGTAGGAAGTAGAGCAGCAGCAACAGCAGGAAGTAGAGCAGCAGCAGCAGTAGGAAGTGGCAGCAGCAGCATAAGCCCAGTAGCAGCAGCAGCAGTTAGGCATTAGAGCAGCAGTGGTAATAAGAAGGAGACGGAGAATAAGAAGAATAAGACAGAGAATAAGAAGAATAAGACGGAGAATAAGAAGAATAAGACGGAGAATAGGAGATGGAGAATAAGAAGAATAAGACGGAGAATAAGAAGAATAAGACGGAGAATAGGAGACGGAGAATAAGAAATAAGAGACGGAGAATAGGAGACGGAGAATAGGAGACGGAGAATAAGAAGAATAAGACGGAGAATAAGAAGAATAAGACGGAGAATAGGAGACGGAGAATGAGAAATAAGAGACGGAGAATAAGGAGAAGGAGACGGAGAATGAGAAATAAGAGACGGAGAATAAGGAGAAGGAGACGGAGAATAAGGAGAAGGGAATGTAGGAAATCAAATTAGAGAGGGTTTGTGAGTGAGTCGAATTTAGTGAAAGGGTGAAATTGAGTTCCGAGTGTTGGAACGCGCCCAAAATTGGATGAGACTTAGATTATGTAAATTAGATTTTGTGGGTAGGCCAACTCTTGACCCCGTTTGACTTTCTTCGACTTGTTTTGACTTGCGATGACTGATTTGACCTAGAGTTGACTTGGTCTGACTTAGATTGACTTGATATAACTTGATTTGACCTAGATTTGACTTGACAGGACTTAGTGTGACTCAGTGAGACCTAGTTTGACCTAGATTTCATATCATTCATTGTGAATCATTCTTAACTTTGTTAAACCTAAATTAACATGCAATATCTCATCTTTAGGTCTCTGATTTCCGCTCTGAGCATTGATATACCCTACAGCTCAGGACAGCAGGCGAGTACATTCACTGATAGTTTTCATTGTCTTGATATCTGCTATATCCGATTCAGTTGTAGTGTCTTACTCGATTCCAGTCACGATAGTTCACGGACTAGTATACGTTGGATCATGACATGAGATGTTGTTCCTGGATTTTCTTGGTATATATGTACATTTCCTATCTTGTTCCCTGTACTTGTATAGACACCGATTCCTGAGAGGGAGTAGCTATCCTCTTAGGGAATCCCGTGTCATGACGTGTCATGTCCAGGTCCATTATACTACTCGGGGATAGGAAATTATTAGGGGTTATGTGATCAAAGTCCCATGTCACTATTTTGCTTGCGCCACCCTCACCTCACGTAGGGTGTAGCAGATACCTCCATGTCCATGTTATCCAGGTTGGCCGGCATGACTTTCCGTTGAGGTCACCGCGGATTGTCGGGCCAAGTGGATAACCCTACCATGATTCTCTTGCCGATCACATAACGCTCTAATAATTCAAGGCACATTTTATATTTACTTATCTTATCATATATCCTGTTCTGTACTACATTCAGTATTTCCTTTCCATGCCTGATATACAGTTACTCACATGCTCTGTATGCCTTTACATTGTACCTTGATTGGAGACTAAGTTCTGCTCGGGAGAAGAGTTACAACCCCGGTCCTTGTTTGGTTTAAGGGTTGTAGCTCAGCTTTCGAACGGTTCCCAAGTCTTCATATATATATATATTTGTCTTGTAGTTTATTATACTGTCTCTTATAGAATTTATCAATTCACATGGAACTGCTGTTAGTGCTTGTACTTGCTCATTTTTCTGATAGGATACCGTTATGATATATTACAGATGATTCTGAGGCGGACTGCTCGACCTATTATGGGCTCGAGTTAGATGGAGTAGTCCAGGACCGTGGCCTTATAGTAGAGCCACTAGACTTTGTACTCCCAGAGTAGTGTAGATTAGCTAGGTTTGACTGGACTGCGATCCAGCTAGCATTATCAGACTGTAGCTTCTATGTTATATTTTGAGATCCTGGGATGATGTATATATATCTGGGCTTGTGTTGGATCTTGGACTTATTTTTTTTTCATCTATCATATGTTTTCTTCTGTGCTATCTACTTTAGTTTTATTCTGTGATTGAGACTGTATTACTATGTCACCTCCATTCGGAGTGTATATACTGTACAGGTACCTTTATACTGTTAGTCGTAGTATTTACAGACCTTATATACAGCGTTCTACCGCCGATACTGCGACGTAGGCTGGACGTACCCACGTGCTCGTGCCCCTCATAAGGGTGCGGATCGTGACACATTTTTATGGTGGCCCATGCAGGTTCGGTGTCGTAATTAGTGCGATCTCGTAATGGTGCTCGACTTAGAGTACTAATTACGAGCCTGCAATTAGGACGTAGGACCTAGGATACGATAGGAGTTTCTCAATCACACCTAGGAAAAATTTTCGATCTTTTGATTATCATGATAACTCTCCTTGTATTAAATTAACTGTCCTTCTTTGATAATATCCTCTCATGTGCCATATTGATCTCTTTTCTTCAATTCGTCTCCAGGATGACGAAGACGCACCCGCAGGCCATTGGATCGAGTAGCTTGCCCGAGAGATCTGACCAGGCTGATGAGGAGGTTCACGAGACTGCCGCCAGTGATTCTACTATCCCGGAGGCCCTGGCAGTTGCACAGGGAGGTCTACCACCTCCACCCCAGAGGGTTTCGGTCGCCGTTCCAGAGATACTGCCGCCACCACCTTCGATACCGACGGATACACACCATATGTTCCTTCTCCTTCAGCAGATGATAGAGACACAGCGAGCCCAGACAGAGGCATCGTAGCGCCAGACGGAGGCGTCATACCGTCAGATTGAGATGCTGAGGCAGAGCATGGAGAACTCGCATCAGCTTGCACTGGCAGCCGTAGAGAGAGTGGCACCGGGTACGGTGCAGGGCCCTACTGCCCAGCAGCCGTACCAGCAGCAGTCCAGGCCAGGGACAGTATTAGACTTTAAGAAGATGAGCTCCAGGGACTTCACGGGCACGGAGGGCATCCTTTATGCAGACGACTGGCTAGAGGACGTGCAGCGGAGTATGGAGCTAGCAGAGCTTCCTAGAGGACTTTGGGTTTCGGCCGCAGCCAGCCGATTCTTCGACATCGTGCTGACATGGTACCGTACGGATCCTCGTACGTCGGTGAAAGGGTTATCATGGGAGGACTTCCGGAGGCTCTTCAAGGAGAAGTTCTTCCCGAACGTGGCTCTTACAACATTGGAGGGCCAGTTCGTGGGTCTAGTGCAGGAGAACTCGTCGGTGAACGAGTATGCAGCAGAGTTCATCCGCCTTAGCAGGTTCGCTCCCGATATGATCCAGGATGAGGGGCAGAAGGCTCGTAAGTTCCGTAGGGGACTTATTCATGCAGTGCGCACCCGCACCTCGGGTCGTCGTGACGTAACGTTCGATCAGATATTGATGGACGCGTAGATTGCAGAGGAGGACTTCGGCCTCAAGCCGAAGAGGAGCGACGATACCATGGGGGCGAGTTCCAGTGCGGGACCAGCCAAGCGCCCCCACTTTCAGCCTCAGTAGAGGCCATTTCAGCAGCAGCCTCTGTTACAGATTCAGCAGGCACCAGCGCGTGCCCAGCAGCATCAGGGACAGGGCCAGAGATCGGCTACCCCGTGCGGCTTCTACGGGAAGTCGGGGCACACTAGAGAGGCTTATAGGAAGAGGTTGGGCGTCTGTCTATACTGTGGGGTGCTTGACCACTAGCTGAGGGATTGTCACGCTAGTGGAATCCGAAGAGACCAGGACAGAGTACAGCAGGCTAGAGGAGGCCAACAAGGGCGTGCTTTCGCCATGACAGTTGAGCCCACTCAGGCAGTAGCAGAGCAGATAGCAGGTTCCGATATTTCGAATCTTCTTTCCGTATTTGCCTTCTTATAAACTGTCTTGAACTTCGATTCTATCTGTTCTTTGATCGTTGGATAAAAATTGTTCTTGTGATGTGATTTCTTCTAAGATAAGTCGTATGGGCTAGGTCGCCTCGACTATGAGATTTTAGAATACTCTAGGGTCATGCTAGCAGGCATAGTGAGGATATATAGTCGGATTATGGTCGTATTTCTCGGGTGTGGGAATTTAAGGTTTTCGCTGCCAAGCATGCGACAATGCGAAAATTTTAAATACCATAATTCTATAGATATGTACCGTAGTTGAGGACTCTGTGATTATCGTAGCCTTGCTCATTGGCATGACAGAGATTCTGAGTATCATGATGATTGGACAGACGCATACGATTATCGATTTGCATGATTTTTTTTTGTGTTTACTTGTTTTAATTTTGAGGATGATTCTTTAAGGTGGATAGACTTATGGCACCCAGTTTCTATTTGAGAGTAATTTTAAATTTTATAATTTTAGTCATTTAATTCATGCTTTGGTTTTTGAGATTTTAATCATTTTAAATTTTAAGCCATGACTTGTGATTTTGATATTTTACTATTGTTTGGTTTTAATTTCGAGGACGAATTTTTTTTTAAGATGGATAGACTTATCACCCTCACTTTTCCAAGTTAGGGGTAAAATGGTAATTTTCCATTTTATAATATTTTTGGGAATTTTATTTCATAAATATTAATATTTAATTATTATAGGAGTCGGGTTCGAATTTCATCGCATTCCGACTTGATTCGGGACTCCGAGGAATTTTGACTTGAGTTGTGATTAGCATGTTAATTAGCCATGGCCTACCATACTTAACTTTTAGGTTTAGGAGTTTGGACTAGTCTCCTATGAGTAATTAAGCTTAATTATGATTTTATTTAATTTTAGCTAATCCTAAAACCAAAATAGGTTGATAACTTAGCTAGTAAGTTAGTGTAGGGGCAAACTTGTAATTACAAGTGCCCCCACACTCCCCTCATGGCCGGCCACATTAGGCCACCCCCTCCACCTCTCTTTGCTTCATCACTAAGTCTTCTCTCTCTCTCTCTCTTCATTTCATTCTTTCTAACTTCTTCTTCTTCTTCCAAATCTACATTTAGGTATGCTTTTAAACCCTTATTTATTTCTCATCTTCATTTATTCTTTCACAATAAATATGGAGGAGACCATTCTCTACAAGTTGAACCTAGCTTTTATAGGTTTCCCTAAAACCTAGTTTAAGGATTTATTAGGGGTTTTCCTTTTTAGAGAGAAATATACATATGTGTATATATATATTTCTATATGTGTGTGTGAGTGACTATATATATATATGTAGATGGGTATATGTGTTTGTGAGTTTATATATATAGATATGGATGTGTGTGTGTGATTTTAGAGGAAGAGAATGAGAGTTTGGGAGAGAGGAATAGAAGTAGAAGAAGAAGGAATAAGAAATAGCAGCAGCAACAGTAGGAAGTAGAGAAGCAGCAGCAGGAAGTAGAGCAGCAACAGCAGTAGGAAGTGGCAGCAGCAGCATAAGCCCAGTAGCAGCAGCAGCAGTTAGGCATTAGGAGCAGCAGTGGTAATAAGAAGGAGACGGAGAATAAGAAGAATAAGACGGAGAATAAAAGTCCGAGCTCTCTAGCCAAGTGGTACTAGAGCGGACACCCGGAGGGACCGGCAAGGTTCGAGTCCCCCAATTGTGTGTGTGCGTGGGATTTCAAAAAAAAAGACGGAGAATAAAAAGAATAAGACGGAGAATAGGAGACGGAGAATAAGAAGAATAAGACGGAGAATAGGAGACGGAGAATAAGAAGAATAAGACGGAGAATAAGAAGAATAAGACGGAGAATAGGAGACGGAGAATGAGAAATAAGAGACGGAGAATAGGAGACGGAGAATAAGAAGAAAAGACGGAGAATAAGAAGAATAAGACAGAGAATAGGAGACGGAGAATGAGAAATAAGAGAAGGAGAATAGGAGGCAGAGAATGAGAAATAAGAGACGGAGAATAAGGAGAAGGAGACGGAGAATGAGAAATAAGAGACGGAGAATAAGGAGAAGGAGACGGAGAATAAGGAGAAGAGAATGTAGGAAATCAAATTAGAGAGGGTTTGTGAGTGAGCCGAATTTAGTGAAAGGGTAAAATTGAGTTCCGAGTGTTGGAATGCGCCCAAAATTGGATGAGACTTAGATTATGTAAATAAGATTTTGTGGGCAGGCCAACTCTTGACCCCGTTTGACTTTTTTCGACTTGTTTTGACTTGCGATGACTGATTTGACATAGAGTTGACTTGGTCTGACTTAGATTGACTTGATATTGTAAAACCCCTAAATTTCTACTATTTTTTTAATTAAATTTGGTACTGATTTAAAATTTTTATATTGTACGTCGCGTAGTCGTATTGTACATCGTGCGCGAAATTTTATTTTTTGAATTTGCTCGACGAGTGCGAATATGTGCGAGCGTACATATTTTAGAAAAATATTTATTCTAATTTTTGTAGTTTCAAAATAATTTATATAATAATTATTTTAGCTATCGTACCAAACTTTCAAGCTAATTATTTTATTTATTTTATTGGTACAAAGTCTTTCATTTATAACAATTATTGATAATATTCTTGTGCATACGTATATATTTCCTAAATATTTTACTAGTCTATTTTAAATAAAAATGTAATTTTTGAAATTTATTAATATTAATATTTTATTATTCAAAAAGATATTTAAAAATATTTATTATTTTTGAAATTATTATTATTGGTATTTTGAAAAATATATTTAGAAGTTATTGTGGCCATTTGAATCTTAATTTGATTTTTGGGTTTATTTAAATAAATAGATTAAAGTAATATCTATAATTGAAATTTGATTTATTTGATTTGATTTTAAACTAAAGGGATATAATTTAAATAGGATTTGTATTTGGATTTGGATTTGAATTAAATAAATTGAATTATCTAATTGGGTTTTAAATCTATTCCTAATCCTATCCAATTGGGAATTCCCACATCCTATAAATAGGCAGATACTCCTCCAAATTTCTATCATACAAAATTTCTCCACAAATAATTCTGCATGAAGTGCGTGCACCGTGTCCGTGTTCCACCATCCATATTCTTATTCCATGTTTACATAAATACATTGATTCCGTGTCGGACACCCCCGACCTACCCAAATTCTAACTATTCCGTCTTGTTCGCTGCCCTCTCCTTCGCCGTACCCGTCTCCTGCCACCAACGACCTCTGCCGCCATCTTCACCTTGTCCCGGCCACCCGGCCAACGCCACCGACGCAACCCGACTTTGACTCCACCACAACAGCCCAGCCTACACAACCACCTCCGCCTCGACTTCCGGCCACTACGACGACCACCCCTTCTCCACCCTCTGTCCATCAGCCACCTGCGCCCCCGCTCCCTTTCCGACCCGCCGTCTCCCAGTCACTCCCCACAACCCTGCACTCCGATCCTTACCACCACAAACAAACCCACGACCACCAAGCCCCGCTCACCCTTACCACACCCACCGCCGCGGCGACCCCCGCCAACGCCGCCTCGGCCACTGCCACCACCATTGCAACCACCACCATCGACTCTCGGCCAACCACCATACCATAACACCAGAAAAGAGAGGGAAAAATAAAACCCTAACTCTAAACTTACCTCCTTCCGCCGGCGACCGCCCTCGGCGCCTCATCCTCCGCCGCCGCGGCATTGCGCGCGCGCCGCTGATCGAGAGCCACTCCCCTCCGCGCCTAGCCGTGGATGGCACGACCGCGCCGGCGACGTACTTCGCTCCGCCGGCCGAAGTCCGCCGAGTCCTTCGCCCCACAGCCTCTTGACCGCCTATTCCTCCGCCGACCCGAACTTCCTCTCTCCTCCGCCGGACCACCTTGCCAGCCCACGCCGCCGATCTCTTTCGCCGGCCGTGAACTCCGACCGCCTCTCTTCCCGATCACTCCGTGCCCTCTGCCAGAAACCCTCCGCCTGGCCGCTCTCCTCCCTTTCCCCGACCCCTCTCGAACACCCCGACCGCCCGGAGCCTCCGCGATGAGCCCCGCCGGACCGCGAAGCCGCCACGACTTCGCCGCTCGCCTCCCCTCTTTCCACTCGGCTCTCGCTCACCCCTTCATGGGTTTTTAGCTTTTGAGTCAGGAGAATGAGTGTTATGAGTTCCCACTGGAGCATGAGTTTTATTTAGTTTTCTTTGCTATGAGTCCCAACTGGAGAATGGGTTTTATTTAGCTTTTGTGTTCCTGTTGCTGATTTGGTTTATTTATTTATATTTTATCATTTCTTACAGTAGTGTTTAACAGATTGATTTTTATATGTACTAGGTATTATTATTATTATTATTATTATTATTATTATATTTTACTTTTTCCCTTTCTTTCTTTATTTTTGGTTGATTCCTTTCTGTTGTTTTTCCTTTGTTTCATTATGTTCTGTATAGTCTCATCTTCCCCTAGGAGAAGAGATACTTATTATTATTATTATTATCATTATTATTATTATTATTATTATTATTTGTCTTAATATATATATAAAGTTTTAAGTTGGCCCTATTTGTAATGTCAAACTAGGTCTTGGATTATATAAACTATATTATTGTATGGTATTCAAAAGTTAGCCTTTGACCAAAAGAATTTATTTGACAAAATTATAGTCTATCCTAAAAAGGGTTTTCTAGTACGTTTTATTTCATACAAGTAGTTTCTAATTTATAAAAAGATTCTGAATATTTTTCAGATAATTATCAAAAGTATTTTTAACTAATACGATATAGTTTTCTACCTAACGATATTATTCTACAAAACTTAGAGTTTTTAGCCAAAAATGATTTTTCTTGACTTTAGGTCTTTTTCCATAAATATTATTTTCTAGTTTTCAAATATTTTAAGTAATTTCAAATATTTGTATCTATATTATTTATCATTTTTCCTTGATTTTCTCTTTCCATGACTAAGCCCATTATTCCTATCCTCCTACCAAATCTGTCCTTCCTCCTCTCGACCCTAACTAATTTGACCATTCTGACCCGATAGAACTGCCCGTGACACCCGAGGTCACCTTGCATAGTTGTTGCACCGAAGTCGCAGTTTGTGCCACATTGATCATTGCAGTACACCAGGCGTCCTACCAGGCAAGACATCTTGCCATTTGCTGTTTAATTATTTTAGCTCATATTTCATGCATTGTCCATTATTTTTTTTATGCAAAATAAACTGTGATACATAGCATAACCTGTTAGAACTTACTATTCATTTATGTTTCCTGCTATGTATTATTTTTCTTACACATTAAACCTAGATTTAAGGGACCACCTTTGTGTGTTGCATTCATTGGCCTTGACACGTTGTACCACGAAGTTGTGTGTCACATGTAGAACACGAACATACGTGACTGGCTGGCCACCGGTGCGTATAATCCGTGCGATAGGAATAACCGCTAATAGAGGTTGCATGCTAGTTTGACTTAGCAGTTATAGTAGTTTTTGTGTTGTGGATACAACACAATAGGCATTGGGTGGGAAGAACAGTTCCTTAATGTATGGGTCATATATGCACTGCCCTGATTGCCGGTTATCTCCAGTGGGAGGTACGGTCCTGATAGCCGGTTATCTCCAGTGGGAGGTACGGTCCTGATTGTCGGTTATCTTCAGTGGGAGATACGGTCCTGATTCTTGATATTCCTGATCCGGCCCATGCGTCAAAGGGTTGTTCTTTATTGCATATTCACTATAGTACGGTTAGGTACCCTATTGTAGGCATCCCTTATTTATTGAGCAATATTTATTCAGTTTATATGGCATGATATTATGTGTCTTGTTACGTCCCTCTGAGGACCTGGTTATCTCTCCAGGTGTGTGCTCTTGTCTTTCGCAGGTGTTTTAGCTCTTGCCGTGACTATCTCCATTTCTTCGGGGATGATTGCGCTTGGATCGTTTTCGCTTCGCTCGCCAAATTATTACTTTTCTCATGTATTTTTTTTCATAGTTGGTAGTGGATTTGTCTCCGCCCAACTACATGTACCAAATGATAATTCATTATCTTTATATGATATCTTTTATTCATTTATTTTGTGTGGATGAGATTAGTTATGGTTCTACTGCACTTTACAGCTTATGTATTCATACGAGGTTTCTATATATTGGAGTGTACTTCGTATGAGTACAGCTGGCATGTCTACGTTCCTAGTCCTACGTATTTTGGGACTGGGGCGTTACATTTTTTTGTGGTGGCCCATGCAGGTCAAGATAAATTGTTTGGTTACTTTACCGTACCAAGCAAACCTGTGTATAGGATTAGAAGTCTAGGATCTCATCCACATACTTGACCTCTTTCCTAGATTTTATCTACCGTTTGACTCATCAATTGCATCTTACTTGATTCCTTCCATCCATATTCTTATCTTCCCTACGTGCTTGCTAGAGATTGATCCTACTAGTTAGTTGTCCCAAAACACCATTAGTTTAATTCTTTAAGTTGGGTAGAATACCTTATGAACTAGCAACCCCTTTGACCTAGTGACCTATATTAGCAAGCTTATTTAGATCCTAGAATCTAGAGGACCTAACCCGTCTAGCCAACCAAGGACTTGGACAAGAAGACTATAGGACGACTGTATGACTTAGAATTATTCTACCTTCTTTAAATCTTAATCTCTCGTGCCTATGTATTTACCATTTTGACTAATGATGCTAATGTAGCCTAGTTTTTGCAAGCTTATTCCTTATCGAGCTTGTCCAAGACATATGTTAATTGGGTCGCTCCCACTAACATATTGTCTAATCAGAACCGGTACAGGATGGTCTGATCAACCGAGTGCATTTGGTTCGCTTTTGTCTATCGTTCTACGTGAATGGAACATAATTAAACTTGGCTTTTAGAATCTCATCCACGACTGCCTTGAAAAATTCTTTTTGAAGTTATTCGGTCGCCTTTGAATCACGTATTCGTATTCGATAACGCCTCCTTCGAACTCTATATTGCTTTCGCCTTCACCTATTTTAGAAGGACGAAGGCGTTATACTAGAACTTCCTCTAGCCTTTCTATCGAATATGACCATACTGTATTATTTTTCTATGATCTAGATCGCGATTTCTTACGACATGATTTCGTGAAAACATTGTCATCGTTTTGATCCCCATCGATACCCCTTGTGTCTTCTCACCCCCTACGAATTCTTAATTTCGAGGACGAAATTCTTTTAAGTTGGGTAGGATGTAAAACTCCTAAATTTCTACTATTTTTTTTAATTAAATTTGGTACTGATTTAAAAATTTTGTATTGTACGTCGCGTAGTCGTATTGTACGTCGTGCGCGAAATTTCATTTTTTGAATTTGCTCGACGAGTGCGAATATGTGCGAGCGTACATATTTTAGAAAAATATTTATTCTAATTTTTGTAGTTTTGAAATAATTTATATAATAATTATTTTAGCTATCGTACCAAACTTTCAAGATAATTATTTTATTTATTTTATTGGTACAAAATCTTTCATTTATAACAATTATTGATAATATTCTTGTGCATACGTATATATTTCCTAAATATTTTACTAGTCTATTTTAAATAAAAATGTAATTTTTGAGATTTATTAATATTAATATTTTATTATTCAAAAAGATATTTAAAAATATTTATTATTTTCGAAATTATTATTATTGGTATTTTGAAAAATATATTTGGAAGTTATTGTGGCCATTTAAATCTTAATTTGATTTTTGGGTTTATTTAAATAGATTAAAGTAATATCTATAATTGAAATTTGATTTATTTGATTTGATTTTAAACTAAAGGGATATAATTTAAATAGGATTTGTATTTGTAATAGGATTTGGATTTGAATTAAATAGATTGAATTATCTAATTGTGTTTTAAATCTATTCCTAATCCTATCCAATTGGGAATTCCCACATCCTATAAATAGGCAGGTACTCCTCCAAATTTCTATCATACAAAATTTCTCCACAAATAATTCTCTATGAAGTGCGTGCACCGTGTCCGTGTTCCACCATCCATATTCTTATTTCATGTTTACACAAATACATTGATTCCGTGTCGGACACCCCCGGCCTACCCAAATTCTAACTATTTCGTCTTGTTCGCTGCCCACTCCTTCGTCGTACCCGTCTTCTGCCACCAACGACCTCTGCCGCCATCTTCACCTTGTCCCGGCCACCCGGCCAACGCCACCGACGCTACCCGACTTCGACTCCACCACAACAGCCCAGCCTACACAACCACCTCCGCCTCGACTTCCGGCCACTACGACGACCACCCCTTCTCCACCCTCTGTCCATCAGCCACCTGCGCCCCCGCTCCCTTTCCGACCCGCTGTCTCCCAGTCACTCCCCACAACCCTGCACTCCGATCCTTACCACCACAAACAAACCCACGACCACCAAGCCCCGCTCACCCTTACCACACCCACCGTCGCGGCGACCCCCGCCAACGCCGCCGCGGCCACTGCCACCACCATTGCAACCACCACCATCGACTCTCGGCCAACCACCACACCATAACACCAGAAAAGAGAGGGGAAAATAAAACCCTAACTCTAAACTTACCTCCTTCCGCCGGCGACCGCCCTCGGCGCCTCACCCTCCGCCGCCGCGGCATGGCGCGCGCGTCGCTGATCGAGAGCCACTCCCCTCCGCGCCTAGCCGTGGATGGCGCGACCGCGCCGGCGACGTCCTTCGCTCCGTCGGCCGAAGTTCGTCGAGTCCTTCGCCCCACAGCCTCTTGACCGCCTATTCCTCCGCCGACCCAAACTTTCTCTCTCCTCCACCGGACCACCTTGCCAGCCCACGCCGCCGATCTCTTTCGCCGGCCGTGAACTCCGACCGCCTCTCTTCCCGATCACTTCGCGTCCCCTTCCAGAAACCCTCCGCCCGGCCGCTCTCCTCACTTTCCCCGACCCCTCTCGAACACCCCGACCGCCCGGAGCCTCCGCGATGAGCCCCGCCGGACCGCGAAGCCGCCACGACTTCGCCGCTCGCCGCCCCTCTTTCCACTCGGCTCTCGTTCACCCCTTCATGGATTTTTAGCTTTTGAGTCAGGAGAATGAGTGTTATGAGTCCTCACTGGAGCATGAGTTTTATTTAGTTTTCTTTGCTATGAGTCCCAACTGGAGAATAGGTTTTATTTAGCTTTTGTTTTCCTGTTGCTGATTTGGTTTATTTATTTATATTTTATCATTTCTTACAGTAGTGTTTAACAGATTGATTTTTATATGTACTAGGTATTATTATTATTATTATTATTATATTTTACTTTTTCCCTTTCTTTCTTTATTTTTGGTTGATTCCTTTCTGTTGTTTTTCCTTTGTTTCATTATGTTCTGTATAGTCTCATCTTCCCCTAGGAGAAGAGATACTTATTATTATTATTATTATTATTATTATTATTATTATTATTATTATTATTATTATTATTATTTGTCTTAATATATATATAAAGTTTTAAGTTGGCCCTATTTGTAATGTCAAACTAGGTCTTGGATTATATAAACTATATTATTGTATGGTATTCAAAAGTTAGCCTTTGACCAAAAGAATTTATTTGACAAAATTATAGTCTATCCTAAAAAGGGTTTTCTAGTACGTTTTATTTCATACAAGTAGTTTCTAATTTATAAAAAGATTCTGAATATTTTTCAGATAATTATCTAAAGTATTTTTAACGAATACGATATAGTTTTCTACCTAACGATATTATTCTACAAAACTTAGAGTTTTTAGCCAAAAATAATTTTTCTTGACTTTAGGTCTTTTTCCATAAATATTATTTTCTAGTTTTCAAATATTATAAGTAATTTCAAATATTTGTATCTATATTATTTATCATTTTTCCTTGATTTTCTCTTTCCATGACTAAGCCCATTATTCCTATCCTCCTACCAAATTTGTCCTTCCTCCTCTCGACCCTAACTAATTTGACCCTCCTGACCCGATAGAACTGCCCGTGACACCCAAGGTCACCTTGCATAGTTGTTGCACCGAAGTCGCAGTTTGTGCCACATTGATCATTGCAGTACACCAGACGTCCTACAAGGTAAGACACCTTGCCCTTTGCTGTTTAATTATTTTAGCTCATATTTCATGCATTGTCCATTATTTTCTTTATGCAAAATAAACTGTGATACATGGCATAACCTGTTAGAACTTACTGTTCATTTATGTTTCCTGCTATGTATTATTTTTCTTATACATTAAACATAGATTTAAGGGACCACCTTTGTGTGTTGCATTCATTGGCCTTGACACGTTGTACCACGAAGTTGTGTGTCGCATGTAGAACACGGACATGCGTGACTGGCTGGCCACCGGTGCGTATAAGCCGTACGATAGGAATAACAGCTAATAGAGGTTGCATGCTAGTTTGACTTAGCGGTTATAGTGGTTTTTGTGTTGTGGATACAACACAATAGGCATTGGATGGTAAGAACAGTTCCTTAATGTATGGGTCATATATGCACTGCCCTGATTGTCGGTTATCTCCAGTGGGAGGTACGGTCCTGATAGCTGGTTATCTCCAGTGGGAGGTACGGTCCTGATTGCCGGTTATCTTCAGTGGGAGATACGGTCCTGATTCCTGATATTCCTGATCTGGCCCATGCGTCAAAGGGTTGTTCTTTATTGCATATTCACTATAGTATGGTTAGGTACCCTATTGTAGGCATCCCTTATTTATTGAGCAATATTTATTCAGTTTATATGGCATGATATTATGTGTCTTGTTACATCACTCTGAGGACCTGGTTATCTCTCCAGGTGTGTGCTCTTGTCTTTCGCAGGTGTTTTAGCTCTAGCCGTGACTATCTCCATTTCTTAGAGATGATTGCGCTTGATCGTCTTCGCTTCGCTCACCAAATTATTACTTTTCTCATGTATTTCTTTTCATAGTTGGTAGTGGATTTGTCTCCGCCCAACTACATGTACCAAATGACAATTCATTATCTTTATATGATATCTTTTATTCATCTATTTTGTGTGGATGATATTAGTTATGGTTCTACTGTACTTTACAGCTTATGTATTCATACGAGATTTCCATATATTGGAGTGTACTTCGTATGAGTACAGCTGGCATGTCTACGTTCCTAGTCCTACGTATTTTGGGACTGGGGCGTTACAGATATAACTTGATTTGACCTATATTTGACTTGACAGGACTTAGTGTGACTCAGTGAGACCTAGTTTGACCTAGATTTCATATCATTCATTGTGAATCATTCTTAACTTTGTTAAACCTAAATTAACATGCAATATCTCATCTTTAGGTCTCTGATTTTTGCTCTGAGCATTGATATACCCTACAGCTCAGGATAGCAGGCGAGTACATTCACTGATAGTTTTCATTGTCTTGATATCTGCTATATCCGATTCAGTTGTAGTATCTTACTCGATTCCAGTCACGATAGTTCACGGACTAGTATACGTTGGATCATGACATGAGATGTTGTTCCTGGATTTTCTTGGTATATATTTACATTTCCTGTCTTGTTCCCTGTACTTGTATAGACACCGATTCCTGAGAGGGAGTAGCTATCCTCTTAGGGAATCCCGTGTCATAACGTGTCATATCCAGGTTCATTATACTACTCGGGGATGGGTAATTATTAGGGGTTATGTGATCAAAGCCCCATGTCACTATTTTGCTTGCGCCACCCTCATCTCACGTAGGGTGTAGCAGATACCTTCATGTCCATGTTATCCAGGTTGGCCGGCATGACTTTCTGTTGAGGTCACCGCAGATTGTCGGGCCAAGTGGATAACTCTACCATGATTCCCTTGCCGATCACATAACGTTCTAATAATTCAAGGCACATTTTATATTTACTTATCTTATCATATATCCTGTTCTGTACTACATTCAGTATTTTTTTTCCATGCCTGATATACAGTTACTCACATGCTCTACATGCCTTTACATTGTACCTTGATTGGAGACTAAGTTCTGCTCGGGAGAAGAGTTACAACCCCGGTCCTTGTTTGGTTTAAGGGTTGTAGCTCAGCTTCCGAACGGTTCCCAAGTCTTCATATATCTTTATCTTGTAGTTCATTATACTGTCTCTTATAGAATTTGTCAATTCACATGGAACTGCTGTTAATGCTTGTACTTGCTCATTTTCCTGACAGGATACCGTTATGATATATTACAGATGATTCTGAGGCGGACTGCTCGACCTATTATGGGCTCGAGTTAGATGGAGTAGTCCAGGACCGTGGCCTTATAGTAGAGCCACTAGACTTTGTACTCCCAGAGTAGTGTAGATTAGCTAGGTTTGACTAGACTGCGATCCAGCTAGCATTATCAGACTGTAACTTCTATGTTATATTTTGAGACCCTGGGATGATGTATATATATCTGGGCTTGTGTTGGATCTTGGACTTATTTCCTTTTCATCTATCATATGTTTTCTTCTATGCTATCTACCTTAGTTTTATTCTATGATTGAGACTGTATTGCTATGTCACCTCCATTCGGAGTGTATATATTGTACAGGTTCCTTTATACTGTTAGTCGTAGTATTTACAGACCTTATATATAGCATTCTACCGCCGATACTGCGGCGTAGGCTGGACGTACCCACGTGCTCGTGCCCCTCATAAGGGTGCGGGTCGTGACAGATGGTATATTCCTTGGCTATGCGGCCAAGAGCAAGGGATATAAAGTGTTCAACAAACGCTCATTAATTGTGAAAGAGTCTACAAATATGACTTTCGATGAGGATAACAGTACAGCAGCTACTCTTGATGATAATGTTGAGCCATCAACGTCTACTCCAATGAATACCACCACTGAAACCAATTCTCTGGAGGACTTGCCAAAGAAATTCTCTTTCAAGCCGTCACATCCAGAAAATTTGGTTATAGGTGAGGTTTCACATGGAGTAAGTACTAGATCATCAATAAGAGACTCTATTGCTAGTACTGCATTCATTTCACAAATTGAGCCAAAAAATATTGTAGAAGCTTTTAATGATGAATTTAGGATTTCTGTCATGCAAGAAGAACTCAACCAATTCGAGAGGAGCCAAGTTTGGGAACTTGTTCCTAGGCCGGTAAATCACTCGATTATTGGTACTAAATGGGTTTTTTGAAACAAAGTAAATGAAGATGGTTCAGTTACACGCAACAAAGCTCGTCTAGTAGCTCAAGGATACAATCAAGAAGAAGGTATCGACTACAATGAGACTTATGCTCCTGTTGCGAGATTGGAATCCATTCGGATGCTTTGCGCATTTGCTAAATTTCAAAATTTCAAATTGTTTCAAATGGATGTTAAAAGTGCTTTCTTGAATAAGGAGGAAGTTTATGTAAAACAACCCCCTGGTTTTGAAAATCACAAATTTCTCGACCATGTTTTCAAGCTCAAGAAAGCGCTATATGGCCTCAAACAAGCCCCTAGAGCTTGGTATGAACGGCTAAGCAATTTCTTGCTTGAAAAAGGTTTTTCAAAAGGGAAAATTGATACTATACTTTTCATAAAATCTTTCAAAGTCACTATTCTCTTAGTACAAATTTACGTTGATGATATTATATTTGGTTCTACTGATGAAACTCTCTGTCAAGATTTTGCCAAGTGTATGCAGACCGAGTTTAAGATGAGCATGATAGGGGAGCTCAATTACTTTCTTGGACTGCAAGTCAAACAAACATCGAATGAAACTTTCATCTGTCAGTCAAAGTATACAAAGGACATGCTGAAAAAATTCGACCTTGACAACGTCAAACCAATCAGCACTCCAATGGCTACTACAACTAAACTAGAACCAGATGAAAGCGGCAAATCTGTGGATCAACGTAAGTATCGAGGTATGATAGGCAGTCTACTTTATTTAACTGCTAGTCGTCCTGATATTATGTTTAGCGTTTGCCTGTGTGCTAGATATCAAGCTAATCCTAAGGAATCACACATGTCTGCTGTTAAGCGTATCTTTCGATACCTTAAGGGTACGATTAAAGTGGGCCTATGGTATCCCAAATCAACATCATTTGACCTCATTGGTTACTCTGATGCTGATTTCGCCGGATACAAGGTCGACCGTAAAAGTACGAGCGGTACGTGTCATTTATTAGGAAAGGCTTTAGTCTCTTGGTTTAGCAAAAAGCAGAATTCTGTCGCACTATCCACAACAGAAGCTGAATATATCACAGCTGGTCGTTGTTGTGCACAAATTCTGTGGATGAAGCAAACCCTTGAAGACTATAACTTATCTTTTATGCAAATTTCTATATTTTGTGACAACACTAGTGCTATAAATCTCACTAAGAACCCCATATGTCACTCACGCACGAAGTACATTAAAAATGTCACAACTTTTTGTGTGATCACCAGCAAAATGGCACTATTAACTTAGAATTTATTGACACTGATCATCAGCTAGCAGATTTCTTTACCAAACCACTATCCGAAGAGCGTTTAACTTTCTTTGTCGTGAACTAGGAATTTTGGATGAAGCTGTTATTCATTACAGTAACCTACGTAAATATCGATTATGTCTTGATTCTTTATGATGAAATTGCTATGGGTACAAGCCGAAAGGGTCCTTCTAACAACAAGGCGTAAAAGCCTAAGCGACACGGTGCACTAGTCCTCAGGACTACCGCTAGCTGGGATCCGGCCCCTGCAGCTACCCCATGGCAGGTTCAAAATATTGAATTGTGGCATATTTCCTTATTTATTACATGGTTTACTTTTATTTATCACATGCTAAAATTCAAATTTTCAAACTTCACTTTGATTCAGTGTTGACTTTTTGCTATTCTCTACTTGGTTTTCTCATTTTTGTATATGCATCTACTTATTATCATATTCCTTTTAGTCTATCTTATTTGATCAAATTTCTTTTTAGCCTGATTTCTGTTCTGGCTACATAAACCAGAATTCGGGCCGAACTCTGCCTTACCCAGAGTTCAGGCCAAATTCGGTCTGGCTGTTCCAGAACCAAAAGTAGCCTCAGCCGCTGATCAGAATATGATCCAATGGTCCACATTTGCTCCGACCATTCGAACCCTTACACTAAAAACCGGGTTTCCCTCTTCTCTCTCCTCCATTGCCACCATCTAAACTTCTCCAAACTATTTTTCTCTAAACCCTAACCCTAGTTCTTCCATCCTAGAACATATTTTTTTTTCAAAATTCAAGGAGAAGGATTCTCTCACCATTCTCCTTCATCTTTCATCATCAAATTGAGGTATATTTCCACACTTCTCTCCATCTAAATTCTCTCAATTTTCTTTATTATTTCATGGCTCCCAAGTTGTTCAATAGAGGGAAGAGACTTTGAACCGAGGGTGCGTCCTCTTTGAATGCTCCTCGTATTGAACCACCCGTTGAACAACCCAATCAACAACCTATTCACCCGTTGTTCAACCTACCTCGTCCACTCGACCCCAACACATACGATGATCAAATATTTGTATCACTTGACGCTTCAAATGAATGGTTTAGTAATTTTCGATCACGTCCGGTGTATGCGGGTCACCCTATAAATTTTACTATCTTTTCACAATATGATTCACTCTTTCATGATCTATGTCTTGATGAACTTGTCACCACCAATTCGGTTATCTATCTCAATGCCATCCAAATGTTTTATTGCAACTTTACTCACAATGATACTCATATATTTTCACGGGTTGCGGGCATTGATATTTTTTTTGATGATTTTGACTTGGCCAAACACCTTGAACTTCTGGAGCCAAACTCATGGGAGATACTTGTTGAAGCTCGCAAGTTTCAATTCTCCGATGGGTCATCCCTAGAAAGCTTTAAGGACGACTTGTGTACTCCTAACACACGTCCTCGCAAGCTTCTCCCCAAGTTTCTCAATCCTTACTTTTATGAACTTCATCGCATTGTTTTTAACACGATTCTGCCCAAAGCAGGATCAACTGATAAGGTTACATATTTTGAAATCTCTGCTTTGTACCACCTCCATTTTCATGTTCCTTTTAATCTTCCACGTACTATGATGGATTGGATGATTAATGCAAGGAAGAAGCCAAGATCCTTGGTTTATGCTCTTTATCTTCCTATGATCTTTCGTGCTTTTCGTGTACCTCTTGTTGAGTGCCAATTCCTTCCTGTCCCTGCCTTCCTCTCTAAGGCACGGCGGCTTCAGGCAGCAGTTGGCTCACCTGTTGTGTCTGAGCACTCTGACGATGAGCCCGACGTACCGCCTCTTGGACATGATCCTCCTCCTCCTCCTGCTACTCTTTAGTCACTACAGACTATGCTTCGTGATCGATTCACTTTAGAGGATGATCGCTGGACTCAGCTTTATTACCGAACCACCCTGCAGATGAGTGCCATCAGCAACTCACTGCACGATATTCGGTACTCTATGTCTCGGCATCCTTCCATGCCTATTCCTATGGAGCGGGACCCTGGTCGCGAAGGATACCGTATCGATGACCCTTAGGTTATTCGTTACCTGGATCCGGATGCGGCTTTCGTGGACCCTCGTCGTTCCTTTACTGATCCATCCGATGATGCTGGGCCTTCACGAGCTCGATGATGGATATGGATTTCTATTTTCTGCTGCTGAGGATCGTAGTTTATGCTCTTATGCATTTTTAGTTGCTGTAGTTGTTTTTATTTCTGTACTTTGGTTGTATTAGAACTCATTATGTGACTCTTGGAGACATATTATTATGCCGTTTATCAGTTTATGCAGTTTATCATTATTATTTTTGGTGTGCTCGCCAATCATTATTTCTGGTTGTTTGATAAATTCCAAAAGGGGGAGAAATATTTTGCTATATTCATATTACATCATCATATCTTTTTTCTGGCTTTGTGTATCTGTGCTTTAGGAAAGAATGTTTTTATCAGGACAACAGGTTCAAAGCAATATTTACGGGGGAGCTATTGCTAGCTCTGCACTAATTACGGGGGAGCTACGCTACTGCTTTAATGTGTCCAGGTATGAATATTGAATATACAAATATCATTTTGTCAATTATCAATATGGGGGAGATTGTTGACACAAAATCACAGTCAACCAAATATTGATACAATTGACAAACATGATACTTGTAATATTTCAATACGACACATGAAGACTGAATTCAGTACAAGCCAGACGACAGCTCGCACCGGCAATGCTTCATATTTTGAGTCTGTATTTTACATTTTTATTGAGTCTAGACTTATGTAAACTGAGCTGTGCTGAGCATCTGAGACTTAACCTATACCCATACATCAAATCAAAAGCTCCACAAAAATCCAAATAAGCCCATCTACCCATTAGGCCTATTCTGTGCTCTGGAGACAGAGTTCGGGCCAAACTCTGCCTCCACACAGAGTTCGGGCCGAACTCTGCCTCCTAAAATCTAGGACCCTAATTTTTAGGGTTGGCTGGATGCAAGTTGTCCAACGGCCAAATTTTTGAATATTCCAACCAGAATTCTGGCCGAATTCTGCCTGTATGGTATCCTATAAATAGGCCATGAATTCTTTCATTTTCATTCATCCAATCTTCTCTTCTCTTCTCTCTAAAGCCTTATACAAGCCATACCCTTCTCATCTACTAGCCACAAGCTCCCTAAGCCTCAAAGTGCTCAGTACTTTTCAGTTAGGTGTTTGTGCAAGAGTTCAAGAAGTCGCTTGGAAAATTCCAAGCATCGCCACTGCGATCTCTGTAAGAAGTTGACGTGCTCTTCTGAAGAAAAGGCACGGGGTGTAACTACTATTTCACAAATAGTGGATTTAATCCTGAGCTAGAGTTCTCAGACCTGGACTAGTCCTCCACGAGGGAAACCAGGTTAAAATTGGCTGTGTTTGCGTATGCTTTCTTGCTCTTTACTATTTCCATATTTACTCTGATTATTTACTGTTGGTGAAAGTGTTTATTTTTTAATTGGACATTATTGTCATAAACTCTATTCACCCCCCTCTAGAGTTGCCTATTTGTTCTTCAACCTGTATCTGTCACTATAGTATATTTTGAAGCAGGATATCTAGTTGAGGGTCGTTGATCTCTCCGATCATCTCAACTAAGGTGTTTGTGGTTGATCCATGTGTAGTGACTCTGCATGTTCATGCTCACCATGCTCAAAACCTGGGGAACCTGTAATTTCTTCTCTTTCTTCCACATCTTGAAAATCATTATTTTCTAGCATAGGAGAAGAAAAAACAACAGGTATGGAGATTGAATCTGGAACAATGTGAATATTTTGTGGCTCTTCTTTTTCAAAATCAGCAAGTGTTTTATCTTATCAAAATACAACATCCATGCTCTTCACAATTTGCTTATTTTTAGGATCCCGCAACCTATATCCAAGTTCATTTCCATTTCCAAGGAGATGTATGGAATGTCTTTATCATCAAGTTTTGTTCTGTTCTCTTTAGGTACATGCACAAATGTCTTGTACCCAAACATCCGTAAGTGGTGTAATGTCCCGTCCCGCTCAGTTCAATCGAAGGAATTAAAATGCTAACGACATTTGGACTTAGCCATGCGACGGCCTGTTCGAAGTCCTTCTCAGTCGAGACAACTCCTCGCTCAGGTGGGTGGCTTCGGTGAACTTGCCTCAGCTTGGCCTTCACACCAATAAAACGAAAGTTTTCAATGCATTGAATAGGCTTGATAATAAAAGTGGCAAATCCACATAGTCAAGGGAATAATCCCAACCTTGGGTCGAATTAAGTTAGAATATGGAAAGGTCCCATGTTGGCTTAGAAATGTTGCACGGCATACTTTCAAATTGGCACACGGTCCTTTGTCCTGACTTGGAAGAAGGATAAGTTGGTCTATGTTACCACAAGGCTATAAACTTAACATAGTCATAGGCGTCGTACGATATAAATGCTTGATAAAACATGTACGGTCCCACCGTCCAAATGCTTGGCATAGCATAATTGTCCCACAAGTCTCAATACACGTTTCTGCGGTGTAAGGCTCGGCATAGCCTTTGCTAGTCCCACGGGTTAAGTTGTATCATACGGTTTATGACATAAGTCAAGGCACCCAAAGAACTTAGTTGTTCAAATTGAACACATGCATGATCCCACGGTCTCAAGGCTCGTCATACGGAATATGACTTGGACGACAGTGTTGCACGAAACAAGTTTGATTAAGGTACGGTAGACGACTGATTCAAGTAATATGTTCCACGAGTCCACAGTTAGTCATAAAAGAGTATACCACGGCCTATGACATGGATGGAACACATCTTGTTCAAGTCAAGTAAGAAGGCTATGTAGTAGCCGTTTCTCGGGTTTCAAAGATGAGAATTTCATGCGACTAGTAGTTGCAAAGGCAATCCCTGATTTGGGATCTACAAACATGTGTAAAGTGTAAAGAAGTATAAAGAAAATGAAGCAAGTTATATCATCTATAGGTCTTGTATTTACGTTGAGTCTAGAAGTCATCGTAGGTGCGTGGTCATGGACAACTTGTACACAAGGCATAGCCTTCCTCGACATGATCACCGGGATACCAGATTATGTGGGCCCGGAGGAAGCGAGATGGCTAAAGCAGGATGCTGGATGTACCGCATAGGAGATTCGGAGCTTCTATGGATTAGCTACCCACGTTGAATGATCGTCGTCTATCCTCAGCTATGTCCAAGATAGCTTGACATTGCTAGTGACCTTTCATATAGATGAATTAGTATGCTGAGTGACAATCCGCGTGCATGGTGTCGGTTGAGTCAAAATGAATATAACTACGACACGAATGATTCACGAATTATGTTCACGATCTGCACAAGTTTTATGAAGCAAAGATTTGTCTATAGCAAATACACGTGCTTCGGCACAATATGTGACGTCGTATTTGAGTCGTCAACACAAGTTCCACAAGTTGGGATTGAGTCGTCTCGAGTTAAGTCAGGAAGGGCCGTAAGGCAAAATTTGGGTAAGTCATGTTGAATTGTGGGGCACGGCCTCGATGTTTGAAGCACGGACCAAGTCGATGACACGAAACATGTTGTTGCGTCTCAAGGTATGAGTTGGAAAGACAAGCACAGTCGACACATTGACGTTGCTGGCACGAGAACAATCTAGAGGCACAAAGATAAGCAAGTTATTGGTACAAGACACAAAGATGGTCTAGAGACACAGATATGGCTAATAGTCTATGCCATCGAATTCATGCTAAGGCAAGATTAGAAAGATAATCAAAATTAATATTGCACACAATTAAATGAACGTGTTGATTTTGTATGGGTGGGCGAGGAGCTCACATCACCAGTACGGTTGTGTACTGACACCCACACAGTGTTTATGTGCAGGCACAGGTAGAAGATCGTTTGGTACGGAGCTTGCTTGGATGCGTCGATGAACGGAGTCCCTTGGCATTTCGAGGCGTGTGGCCGCATGGAGTCTGGACTTATAAGGAACATAGTATATGGACATCGCCTTCTGAAGTATCCGTAAAATTGTAAGCCTACGGGCATGAGCGACTGTAAATGAGAGAAGAGAGAGAGCTGAGCGATTGTACTCAGAGAGATGGTGAGCCTGAGTGAATTGTAAATCTTAGCCTCGCGTCTTTGTAATCTTACTTTCATTATCAATAAAAAGACTTGATTTTGTTTGAATATTTGTGTTGCCTTTGTGTTATTCAATTTTTTCTGTTTGAGACTTCTGTGCGACGACCCCGTCGCAAGCTGTTGTAATCGGCCATTATAGAATCTGTCTTGCACGAGCGCAACCTTGGCTCATGCGGCATCACACCTTAGCGAGGACGATCGCTCCTCCAGGAGCGGGACGTGACAAGTGGGATAGAAAATATTCTGTCCACTCTAAGCCCTTTCAGGAATATCTTCATCCAAATAAACTGAGGGGGATAATTTTATCAAGTAACAGACAGTTCGCACTACTTCTCCCCAAAATATTTTAGATAATTTAGCTAAGAATAACATACTCCTTATACTTTCCATAATTGTGTTGTTTATTATTTCTGCAACCCCATTGTGTAGTGGTATGTGTGGGACAGACTTTTGGTGTCTAGTGCCATATTTAGAACAATAATCTTCAAACAACCTTGAAGTATACTTACCATATCCGTGTAAATACATTTCAAGAGCTTTCTAGTTTCTCTTTCAATTTAGGTATGCAATTTTTTGAAAACTTCAAAGACTTGATCTTTGGCTTTTAGAACATACACCTACACCTTTCTAGATGCATCATCTATGAAGGTCATAAAGTAGGATGCACCACTGAAGGTTTTAACATTTATGGGTCCGCGTACATCCGAATAGACTAAGTCCAATATGCTGGGTTTTTTTTGTTATAATTTTTAACAAAAGCTACCCGATGTTGTTTTCCAACCAGGCAATGATCACATTAGGATAAAGTTATACCTTGTATGGATGGAAGTAGTTATTCCCTTGCAAGAGTTTGTAGCCCTTTTTCGCTTATATGGCCAAGCCGCTTGTACCACAAATCCATAGAGGTACCTTCCATTGTTCCAAGTTCATCATTCTCCAAGTGTAACTGAGTCTTGTAGAGAGTGCAACACTTCTTTCCTTTTGCTAGTACAAGTGCTCCTTTGGTAAGCTTCCAACATCCTTTACCAAAGTTGCTTATAAATCCTTCATCATCAAGCTTGTCGGTGGAGGGAAGATTGAGATAAAGATCGGGCACAAATCTAACATCTTTTAGCATCATCTTTGTTCCAAGGTTAGTGGTAACACAAATATTTTCAATGCCAAGAATTTGAGAATAGTTTTTGTTACCCATTTTTACAATTCCAATGTTACCGTCACGAAGCGAAGTGAAGTAGTCCTTCCGAAAAGTAGCATGGTAGAAGGCACCAGAATCAATCACCCATTCTGAGTCTTTGCAGGTGAGATTTGTACATTCTTCTTTTCATTGGTCTTTCCTTCCTTTTGTTCTCTTTTGAACTTGCAGCATTCCCGTTTTATGTGTCCATTCTTACCACGATGATAGCAATTGATGTCCTTCCTATCGTTTGATTTTCATCTTGACTTGTCTCGGTTCTGAGGTTGTCGAATTTTGCTCCTCCTCCTATTCTCGATAACAAGGGCATGAGAATCACTACCAAAATATGTCGATTTAGCGACGGAACATTAGCGACGGATATAGTCCGTCGGCGTTAGCGACGGCTTTGTGGCAACTAGTCGACGGATTACCGACGACAAGCCGTTATATTTTTTATTTTATTTTTAGGGGAAGAAAAGGTCGCTCATCCGTCGCTAGGGCGTCGGAGATATAGCGACGGATATTCAACCGTCGCTATGCAGTCGATTATTTGGCGGGAATTGTGGGGAGAATTGGCGGGACAATTCTTCGACTACGTAGCGACGGATATTCAGTCGGCAAGTATCAAAATGAGCGACTAACGGGCGACGGATAAAAATCCTTTTATCCATCGCTAGTCCGTCGCTAAATATACGTTCCAGACTTAAATTAAAACGACGGGGGGAACTTTTCGCATTCCCCCCAAATTTACTCTCTCTCCTCTCTCTCTCTCTCTCTCCCGCAACTTCGGTGATCGGCGTCGGCGTCCTCTCCTCTCTCTCTCTCGAAGGTAATCCCCTCTTTCTCTCTCTCTCTCTTGCGGTGTCGTAGGGGCAGCGGGGGCGACGGGCTTGGGGCGGGGGCGTCGGGGGCTGGGCGGCGGGGGGGGCGGCGGTGGGCGGGGGATTGTGGGTGGCGGGGCTGCGGGGGGTGGCGGGCTTGGGGCGGGGGCGGCGGAGGCTGGGCGGCGGGCTTGGGGCGGGGGCGTCGGGGGCTGGGCGGCGGGCTTGGGGCGGGGGCGTCGGGGGCTGGACGGCAGGGGGCTGCGGTGGGTGGGAGTTGTGGGTAGCGGCGCTGCGGGGGACAAGTGGCTAAGGCTCACTTCCGATTTCATGTGGTCTCTAAAATTTATTCAAACTTAGGTCACAGTTCCCTTCTTCCTGTCTTTTGTTTTTTGCTCACTGCCATGCACAGCCATAAGCACACATTTAAACTATGAACCCTAATATTGGTCCAACGGTGTTCTTGCCCAGGTTACAATAGACTTAGCAGGAGTCCATTCCCTGCTCTTCTATTGAACTTTCACACATATATATATGCAACCGACGCACAGCCATAAGCACTCTTCATATATATATGCAACCGAACTACTTTGCTCAAATCCTGAAGATTTCTTTACAAGTCTAAATATATATATATATATATATATATATATATATATATATATATATATATATATATATATATATATATTGAAGAAAAGGGTACTTTTATTCAAAAAACGAAAAGACTACTGGTTACAACCCATAACAATACACTACAAGCTATAAGCACTACATGCTGTTATCCTCCCATGAGGTTAGCATCCGTATCAATGTTGTTTAAAATCCCATGAATAGTCATGGATATGCCTTCAAAAACTCTTCTATTTCGCTCATGCCATATGTGCCATACTGCCGATAATAGTTTGATCTTGGCTTGGGGTGGGGGCGTCGGGGGCTGGGCGGCGGGCTTGGGGCGGCGGGCTTTGGTCGGGGGACGGCGGGGGGCTTTGCTTCTCAAATTCATCTGAGTTTATATATTGGCTAAATAATGTGTTATCCATATTGGGTGTTATCCATTAGTTTGATGGTGTTTGGATTAGTAAATGTGAATATGGGGTTTGGGTTCATGGTGTATATGTTCACTGTCTCAAGGACAGTGCGAGTTCATCATCTGCCTTCTTTGTTAAGAATATCCTTGGGACATTCGCTTCACCAAAGTCACTGAATAAGTAAAATTTTTTCTGAAAAACCGACCCTTAGAGTGTATCAGTTGTATGCTTCTATATAGATGTATATATCTATACATCTAACTGTGATATACATATGTATATGTGTGCTTTAGAGAGTGAGGAATGAAGGCAGGCAATGATGATATGACAACCTATCACTATATCTTATATAGTAGTAGATGATGTCTTAGTATTACATTATGTGAGTTCATCTTGATTCTGTTACATTCTTCAGATACTAGATACGATAAGAACATATACTACACTATATGTACAGAACATAGATGATTCACACTAATGTATGGTAGAATAAATTTTGGGTTGTGTTCTGAGCCATCCGTTCTCACACTTAAAACACATAAGAATTAGTAGTGTGAGAGCGCCGGAGAGAGTGAGAGCGCCGAAGGGGGGGATGAGAGAGAGTGAGAGAGTAAAATGGTACGACATGGTGAAGTAGTACTGTATTTTGGCTCCAGCTCCATTTGCATTAATCTACGGTACGACATGGTGATCAGGACATAGTCCCTGCAGCCATTCGACTGGCGAGGCAGAAACTATGTAGCCGTAGATAAAGTTGACTGTCCTCCGACTCTCATCCCTCGGCAATGATGATATGACAACCTATTACTATATCTTATATAGTAGTAGATGATGTCTTAGTATTAGATTATGTGAGTTCATCTTGATTCTGTTACATTCTTCAGATACTAGATATGATAAGAACATATACTACACCATATGTACAGAACATAGATGATTCACACTAATGTATGCTAGAATGAATCTTGGGTTGTGTTCTGAGCCATCCGTTCTCACACTTGGCAAAAAATCGATTTTTTTGTACTTTATCTGCTTTCAAAAATGTACTCAAATTACATGATGGTTCCTTTAGTTAGCTTGCTTATGTTACAATTATATTATTTATGAATATTGATCTTACCAGATGGCACCCATGACCCGAGGAGCGGTACGTCGTTTGAGGGAAACAGTGAATGCTGAGGTGGCTCCTCCTACTGTCAAGGAGGAAGTGGCACCGGTAGCTAGTGAGACCGGGAGTTCTATTCATTCAGCACCGGTAGCTAGTGAGACCGGAAGTTCTATTCATGCAGCACTTGCAAGGGACTACATCTCTCCTCACGCCGTCGATCCCACTTTTTTGAGGTGGTTGCGCGATCGTATCAATGAGCGTTTGTGTGAGCTCCGTGGTTCTCATTAGCTATTAGTACTTATTTGTATTGGACTATTTGTATTGGGTTGTTTTTGTATTAGACTATTTGTATTGGACTACATATATGAATTAGTACTGTGTCAATCTCTGGATTGTATTGGACTACGACATGGTGATCAGGACATAGTCTCTGTAGCCATTCGACTGGCGAGGTAAAAACTATGTAGCCGTAGATGAAGTTGACTGTCCTCCGACCCTCATCCCTCGGCAATGATGATACGACAACCGACCAGAGAGGATACTCTGAGAGATCCATCTGAGTAGGACGTATACTCTGAGAGATCACCTTTACAAGAATGATATCAGTAGTGGGATTGAGTGTTGGAGGAGATATTATAAGAGTATATATCCTACTCAGATGGGTCTCTCACCATTACTATTTTTTTCTGATAGCATGGTGGATGTGCTCCGTCAACAGATTCTTGCTCCGAGCCAAAACTTTGTCCCGGAGCTCAAGTGGACATCCTTTGTATAGAGCTCGAGTGAGAGATTTCTGACAGCATGGTGGTCTCCTTTGTCAAAGTATTCATGTTCGTCCCACATTGGTTGTGGGACGAGCACGGATACTTTGACAAAGGAGACCACCATGCTGTCAGGAACCTCTCACTCGAGCTCTACACGAAGGATGTCCACTTGAGCTCCGGGGCAAAGTTTTGGCTCAGAGCAAGAATCTGTTGACGGAGCACACCCACCACGCTGTCAGGAAAAAATAGTAACAGTGAGAGACCCATCTGAGTAGGACGTATACTCTGATAATATCTCCTCCAACACTCAATCCCACTACTGATATCATTCTTGTAAAGGTGATCTCTCAGAGTATACGTCCTACTCAGATGGATCTCTCAGAGTATCCTCTCCGGTTGGGTTGTGTTCTGAGCCATTCGTTCTCACACTTAAAACACATATGAATTAGAACTGTGTTTTGTATTTTTGACGAACCCAGGGATTGGATTCTGTATTTTGTATTTTAGTTTCTGTATTTTGTATTTTGGTTTCTGTATTTTGGCTCCAGCTCTATTTGCATTAATCTATGGTACGACATGGTAATTAGGACATAGTCCCTGCAGCCATTCGACTGGCGAGGCAGAAACTATGTAGCCGTAGATAAAGTTGACTGTCCTCCGACCCTCATCCCTCGACAATGATGATACGACAATATATGCTAGATACGATCAGAACATATACTACACCATATGCACAGAACATAGATGATTCACACTAATGTATGCTAGAATGAATTTTGGGTTGTGTTCTGAGCCATTCGTTCCCATACTTGGCAATTAAGCATGTGAAATAGAACTGATTATGTTTAGTTTGTCTTACGATACAGATTTTTACATCCAAATTGAAATGGATTGTTACTTCGTTGATCGTACATGGATGTACTAGCGGATCAACCTCCTAGACCGTAGGTACTTATAAGTATTGACCGTATCAGATTAGTATCGATCTATCGTTTTGGTATGGGCCATATCGGTTGGTATTGGTCTTAGCGAATTGGTATCATCCTATCCGATATGTATCGGCCGTATAGCTAGAATTCGTATTGGATAGGACGATACCAAATTGATAAGGACGATACCAATTTGTTAAGGCCAATACCAATTTCCAATATGATTCTTAGCTACACGGCCAATACATGTACATATCGGATAGGACGATACCAATTTGTTAAGGCCAATACCAATCTGATACGTCCTATACCAAACCAATAGACCGATACTAATCTGATACACTAGATACTAAGTACATCCGGCCTATACCTGTGGATCCACCAATTACTGCACGATAGGCCCAACGACTCCAGTTACATCCGATTATTGGTGAGTACATGATTACATAGTAATTCTGTTAGTCTTGTGATACAGATTTTTACTCTCTCATGCTACCAACGTCACAACTTTTCCAGTGCTGCTCCCTCTAATGATGATGAACGCAAAAATCAAAGACCCATCTGCTCCTCCTAACTTCCCTTCTTCTTATTTGACTCTCTCAGCCACATATGATATCCAGCTCAAGTGTAGAGTCGGGGGAGAAGAAGTGGGCAGGAAGAGGAGGGAAAACCAGCACAGCCGGCGGAATGACCTGGAGGAAGTACATAGGTTTTGCTGGAGGTGTTGGCAACTTTTCCAGGATGGTATTGAGGAGCAAGTGTAGAGTCGGCCGAAGGAGCCATAGCTTCCTTCGGCCGACTCTACACTTGCTCCTCAACACCATCCTGGGAAAATTGCCAGCACCTCCAGCAAAACCTCTGTACTTCCTCAGGTCATTCCGCCGGCTGTGCTGGTTCTCCCTCCTCTTCCTGCCCACTTCTTCTCCCCCGACTCTACACTAGAGCTGGATATCATATGTGGCTGAGAGAGTCAAATAAGAAGAAGGAAAGTAGGGAGGAGCAGATGGGTCCAGAGCCATGGTGGAGGAGAGGAGAAGGCTCCCAAGACTCCCCGAGGTGGATATCATCTGTGGCTGAAAATTTCGATAAACTTCTTATTTTTTTTATAATTTGAGTAAATTTCTTTACCCTATATGAAAATTTTTGTTGTCAGAGAGATGGCTCCTAGGACTCGCCGAGGTGGTGCTGCTAGTCGAGGAAGGGGTCGAGGCAAGAAACCCTTGGAGGTCGACACGGAGGAAGTCCCCGTCGTCAAACAAGAGCCGGTGACTGTTAAGGAGGAGGTGTTACCAAAGGTCGAGGTCAAGGAAGAACCGATGACCATCAGGGAAGAGATTGCTCCCAAGGTTGAAGTTAAGGAGGAGCCACCGTCAGAGAGTAGTAGCATCGGGATCGACCCTCCTATCCCTACAGAAGACCTCAACCAGATTGAGCCTTCGTATGCAAAGTGGCTGATAGAATGGTACATGCCTCAACGTAACTATTATCCCTGGCTGTGAGGATTCATCGTCTGGCTTGCGGTCTTTGCTGAGGCCAAAGTCGATTTTCCAATATGTTTTGAAATTTTGGAATATTTGTGGGAATTTTGGAATATTTGTGCTATGATCGGATTATAACGACGGATATTAGGTTACTCTTCAGGATAATTGATGTCTATTTTATATTAATTTGGTTTGGTCTATAAGATTCTTGGATAATTGGTGTGCATTAAATTCGTATGTGCATATTTGGTCTATGTGATTCTTGGATAATTGGTGTGCATTATATATTTGGTCTATGTGATTGTTGGATAATTGGTGTGCATTATATATTGGTTTGGTTTATGCATATTTTTGCGAACAGGGAAAGTGCTGCAATTTTTTTTTCAAAAAAATCTCATTTAGCGACGGACTAGTGACCGGTTGGCGACGAATATTTCCAGTTTTCGACTACTGTTCGACGAAATATCCGCCGCTAACTGGAGATTTGCAAATGTTTCCAGGTATCGACGGGTGGTCGACGGAATATCCGTCGACAACTTTCTGGTGGTATATAGTTCGACGGAATAGCGACGACTCATCCGTCGCCATGGTTCTGGAAATGCCAAGCATTTCAAGCACATGGTCGACGGATACTCCGTCAGTATTCCGTCGCTAATCCGTCCTTTGTTAGCGACGACGATCGATGGAATAGCGACGGAACGATACACTCTGATACGCTATTACGACGGTTTACCGACGGACCACTACGTCGCTAGCCTCTACATAGTTCAGTATTTAATACCTGAAATGGACGAAAGACAGTCGGAAAGTCGTCGCTACTGCTTCGTATTGTGAAGTCGAAAAGCCGTCGCTATGCCGTCGCTTGACGACTACTAAGCGACGGATCATTATTAGCGACGAGCTGATTGCCGACAAATTATTTTGGCCAAGATCCGTCAGTGATCGGTCGCTAATACAAATTGCCGACGGACGGGCGACGGATCGGGCCGTCGCTAAATCTACATATTTTGGTAGTGAATGGTCGAATTTTGCCCTCTATACAGTTTATTTTTCATGCATACTCGCCTTTATTTCTGTTTGTATATGTCTCTTTTCTTTTATATACTAGATGCCTATCATGCTTTAAATCCATGTTTTACCATATCACCTGCCTGTCGTTTTATTTGTTATTTCTTTCACTTTCATAGTTGTTTTATCAGTGCCCTATTATGTACCTTTAACTGTTTCCCCTCTCGTTCGTTAGTACGCACCATGCCGCGATAGAGACTCCATATAGGACTTGCTCCCTAGATCCTTGTCGATGTTATTAGTACTTGGCTATTGACCACTCTCGATCGTTAGCACTCCCCGTGCTGCGGTAGGGACTTTATATAGATAGTTAGCACGTCTCTTGTTGCTTTCTATAGGACCGTTAGCTCGCGCCGCTGCGATTTTACTCGACTTTACCTTGTAGCCACGACTAGTAACATTACTCCTACTCTTGTGCCATCACCTGTGTGTTTCCTCTATCTTTATTATTTCATTATTCTTCCACTACATGTTATTTACTGTACAGTAGGCTTATATGTTATGTATCTTGCTAGTCCCCTGAGGACCTGGTGATCTCTCTAGACTTAGTTAGAGAGGATGACTGTCCGAAGGTTTACGGTTCTGGAGTCGAGACGGGTGATGTACCATCACAGAAGGAGGATATAGGGGCCAAAGACTTCTCTTGAGACATGTCTCTTTATTTTAGACTTGCTACTTCATTTTCTTTTATTTTAGTGGACATGTAGCTAATTACTTTATTTCTTTTACTATAGTTTCGGGATGTCATACCCGCATAGTTATTTTTATTTCCTGCTGGACAGATCTTTTCATTAGTATTATTTTATTGGACTTGATATCTTGTGCCTTGTTATTCTGTGTGGTCCGTGTGGATGAAATTAGCTGTGATATGTGTTACTATTCTGGTTGTTATCGTGATTTACAGCTTAAGTATTTCGCTAATAGGCTTACTATAAGATTTGGCCCATTTGTGAAGTGTTGCTGGCATGTATCGTATCCTGGTTCTACGTATTTTGGGACTGGAGCGTTACATATTTTTGTGGTGGTCCATGTAGGTCTACGTTAATCACTTCGGTTACGTTACTGTACCGATGTAAGCCTACAAATAGGATAGAAAAGACCCATAGGATCTCATCCACATCTTTCTATTGTTTCTCGTTCTTGACCTCCATTTATTGACTTCGAAATTTTATGCATCCTGCTTGATATCATTTGTTCTTAGCTTATAAGTTTCTTTACACGCAGTACAATGGACCCACAAGCCGGCGACGAGAACCCCGCGGTTACCCCGCAGAACGCTGTAGTGACGATGATGTTTCCCCAGCTTCTACCCAACCAGACGATCCAGCGGCTTCGCACCCACCGAGGTTCAGGAGAGAAGATATCCCACTGATGCCATCACTACCACAGATGCCGACGATGATGTTTTCCCAGCTTGGATAGGCGATGGATCCACAGCAGCTATTCCAGACCATTTACATGATGATGCAAGCGCAACAACAAATCCAGTTGGATGCCCAGCAGAGACAGACAGAGCGCATCGAGGATCGTATTGTATCAGCACTAGAGCGGATGACTCCCCCAGTTCCCCAGACGATGACGGAAACTATCGCAAACTTTCGTCAGCTGAAGCCAGCCAAGTTCTTGGGCAAGGAGGAGCCCACCGAAGTTCATGAATGGCTCACCAACATTGAGCAGCAGTTGAAGGCAGCCGAGTTACCGAGAGATCGTTGGACAATTGATGTCCGGATGCAGTTGACCGGCAATGCGCACCACTATTGGCCTACAGAGGAGAGGAGACTTTGGCATGATAATGTCATTTGGGAGGAGTTCTCTAAACTCTTCCAAGAGATGTTTATCCCGGCTACTTTCAAAGCGGAGCTGCGATACAAATTTCTTCACCTTACCCAAGGCAGCATGATCGCGGAAGAATACAATACCGAGTTTCTACGACTAAGCCGCTTCGCACCTACATTAATCCACACTGAAGAAGAGAAGGCCGAAAAGTTCTACGACGGGCAGAGCTATAGACTACAAGAGCTTATTCGGGCCGTTGTACCTACCACTTACTCCGGAGTTCTTACTGCAGCACGACGTTTAGAGCGAGTCCATCGAAAGGGAACCAGCGAGAAGCGACCGCAGCCAACGACACCATCAGCAAAAGCATCGACAGGAGGACCTGAAAGACACGTCATCGTACACCAGCAACCAAGAGCAACCCCATATCAGATTCCAGAACTGCCAATTTGTGAGTAGTACGGAAGGAGAGGACATGGCCAAAAGGATTGCTGACGAAGGCTGAAGCAGTGTTTACGTTGCGGCTCCGATCAACACCATATCCAAGCTTGTCCGAAAAAGCGCCGCGAAGGACCAGCTCCACCAACACCCCTAGTACCAGCTCAAGGAGGACATCCACGTGGACCGCTCCCCGACCAGGCGAAGTAGTTTGCGCAGGCAAGACAGCAGGCGGCACAACGACCAGGTCAGGCCTTTGACATGACAGTTGAAGCCGGAGCAGCAACACAAGAAATAAATGAAGGTAACAACTTAAGATTTTTAAGATAATAATAGTAAGTAGAATATTGCTTTACGCTTGCTTGTTACTTGTTTGATTAGGAACAACCATAGAGACAATAGCACACCTTTAGAGACATCTGAGGACCATTGTCATATTTTTCCTTTACCATAGTAAGTTATTTTAATTTCGAGGACGAAATTCTTTTAAGAGGGATAAATATAACACCCCTGAATTTTTAAAATATTTTTTTATTATTTATTTGACTTAAATAGGGATTTTTGGAATTTATAAGTATTTCTAATTAAATAGTTATTATTATAAAAGGTCCTAGTCATGATTAAAATTTGGAATCAAATCTTCTTTAAATCCTCACCTATTTTCCTATATTATCTAAACTAGGAATCTCTACTAGATAATCTCCAAACCTAGTTTAAAAATCCCAAGAATATTAGAATTTGGGAAGCGATATATATAGTTCGAGCAATCTCCTTTGGAGATCAAAACCCATCGACAGAGTTCACAAATCTATCCCAGTTCCCTAGTCGGCGACCCTAGCCACCTTCGTCGACCCCTGGGCGGCTATTCCGACACCTGCACCGCCGCAGTGACGCCGGCGTTCGTCGGAATTGCGCCGCGACAGAGGCAGCAGCGAGCAACGCCAAGACAGCGGCAGCAGCAGTTCGCAGTCGAGGTAACCAACTTCGTAGCCATGTAACTTTCTCCCCGATTGATGAAATTTTGTTCTACAAAATCCTATATGAAGCCAACCTATCCCCCTCCAAATTCCATTAAGTAGTTTCAATTCAATCGCATTAAATCGCTAGAAAAATACCTGGGAAAATCGAGAAAAATCACAATTTTCTGACAGCAATAACTAGGTAGGGGGCCCTGATTGGAAGGCAGATTGCTGCCAATTCACATAGAATTTTGAAAATCCCTTTAAACAGTTTTAAAGACAACATGACCAGGATCAAAACCCTACTGTTAGTTTTAATTTTACTTATATATATAGTAAGATAAATCGATTTGAAAATCGAGAAAAAGCTCGAAAAATAGTTTTTCAAAACTTTGAAAATTCTCGATACGGGGTCCGTCCGTCAAACCGGACAACGTGATAGCAAACCAAAAGCATCGAAAGGTGCGTATCGACTTCATGGACGTGTTGGCTTTGACGAAACTCGAATTGGTTGCGTGTGCACGATGAATTCGATGTGTATCCGTCAAAAATTCCCGTATCGGCCTCTTTGCAAACTAGGCAATTACTTCGTGTACGTTCGTCACCTCGCGACAAAACTTGTTCCATTGGGACCGTATCAATTTTTTGGTCATGTGAACCAAGTTTGGTCCAATTCTGAGAAGGTTGACTGGAACGCTATTTTGGCGGACCCGCGATCCGACTCAACGGACAAATTTGTGCATGGCCCACCGGAATTCAACTTTGGACATACGGTTGGGTTCGTATCATCAAACCGAACCCGTAGACATATAGTTTGATGACTTTATCGACCGTAGATATTGACACATTTTTCGGTGCAAAGCGGGTCCAACAACGGATACTGTTTTGGTCCGAAATTACCGGTTTGTTCCTGTGTCCAGAATTGGACTTTTTGGCAGTCAAATTTAGAATTTTTTTTTGACAAACACGTTGGTGATGTCTGTTTCAGCGTCCGGAGACTGTTGCGAGAGTTTGACTTTTGTGGCTCGTTGATTGACTGGATAGTGTTGGTTCTACGTGCTACCAGCAGACAAGTATACCTTGCCCTCTATACAGTTTATTTTTCATGCATACTCTCCTTTATTTATGTTTTTATATGTCTCTTTTCTTTTATATACTGGACGCCTATCATGCTTTATTTTCATGTTTTACCATATCACCTGCTTGTCGTTTTATTTGTTATTTCTTTCACTTTCGTAGTTGTTGTGTTAGTGCCCTATTATGTACCTTTAACTGTTTCCCCTCTCGATCGTTAGTTTGCACCATGCTGCGATAGAGACTCTATATAGGACTTGCTCCCTAGATCCTTGTCGATGTTATTAGTACCTGGCTATTGACCACTCTCGATCGTTAGCACGCCCCGTGTTGCGATAGGGACTTTATATAGATAGTTAGCACGTCCCATGTTATTTTCTATAGGACCATTAGCTCGTATCGCGCTGCATTTTTACTCGACTTTACCTTGTAGCCACGACTAGTAGCATTACTCCTACTCTTGTGTCATCACCTGTGTGTTTCCTTTATCTTTATTATTTCATTATTCTTCCACTGCATGTTATTTACTGTAAGTAGGCTGGTATATTATGTATCTTGTTAGTCCCCTGAGGACCTGGTGATCTCTCCAGGCTTAGTTAGAGAGGAGGACTGTCCGAAGGTTTACGGTTCTGGAGTCGAGACGGGTGACGTACCATCACAGGATGAGGAAATAGTGGCCGAAGACCTCTTGAGACATGTCTCTTTATTTTAAACTCGCTACTTTATTTTCTTTTATTTCAGTGGACATATAGCTGATTACTTCTTCTTTTTTAGTGTGGTTTCGGGATGTCTTACCCGCACAATTATTTTTATTTCCTGCTGGACAGATCTTTTAATTAGTATTATTTTATTGGACTTGATATCTTGTGTCTTGTTATTCTGTATGTGTAACGCCCCAGTCCCAAAAATAGTAGGACTAGAACGTAATCATGCCAGCTGTATACATACGAAGTATATGGACCATCATATGTATACATAAACTGTAAAATACAGTAACCAAGACACTAAATCTCATCCACAAAGATAAATAATGATATATAAAAGCAACTTTGAATTTGTCACGTATACAATCGTTGGGCGGAGACAAATCCACTACCAACTAATTTAAATAAGGAAGAGTTATACAAAGAAAATGAATTGGTCGAGCGAAGCGAAGAGGATCTAAGTGCACTCATTCTCGAAGAAAATAGTGACGATCATTGCCACGGCTAGAACACCTGCGAAAGACAAGAGCACACACCTGGCGAGATAACCAGGTCCTCAGAGGGATGTAACAAGATATAATAAATATGCCATATAAATACTGAATATAAAATATGCCACAATCAAAGAAAGTGACAAGACATAAATAAGGCAACCTAACCGTACTAAAGTGAACATACAGTTGAGAACAAACCTTTCGTCGCATGAGCCCTGGCTGTAAATGGGATCTGATATAGTCCCCACTTGGGCACCAGTGACCTAAGCGCATGACGTTCAAAAACGACAGTGGCCAACCTGAGATGCTCATACCCGTATCTCCAGCGGAGCTTCCGGGTTACAAGGAAAGTGCAATCGAAGCCCATACGACAAGGAAATGTCCTCCCCACCTAATATACCTATCATGCCGCATCCACGATCATGTAACACTACTAACCGTCAAGTCTTCTAACATACAACTATTGACAGTTAGACCTAACGCACGTCCTATACGCATCAGTGATCAGCCAACACGCAAGTTCGGATGCTATATGCTACTCACAACTCACACATCTCGTGGCACATCAGTGTCAAAGTTTATGTGATGCACTAAACTAATGGTAGTCCCTTAACTCTAGGTCCATATGCAATCAAAGGATAAATAACAAGGTACAGCTAATATCACTGTGCAGGCAGTAAATCAAGAACTGGAAATAAATGAATAGTAATATGTAATAAAATGTAAACTGAAAATAAACATTATAATGGCAAGGTATCTTGCCTGGTATATTGCCTGATGTGGTGCGATGATCCTACAAGTTCCGATGTGTCCACTAGCCATGGTTGGTATGAGGGGTACAAATTTTGCGAGAGAAAATAGGAAAGCATAATTAGTCATGATGAGCGACGATCTAACTATGTAGGAATTTGATTTGGAAGAATGAATTTTCTTAATTAGAAAATATAAGTTATTAGAAAAGTATTTATAACTATTTAGCTTTATTTATATCCTTGAAAATAATATGAGAATCCAATTAAAATATTTATTTAGTACAAAACTATTTTAAGCTTAATAGGCCTAAATATACTTTTTAAATAATGTATGTATATATTTGAAAATAAGAGCCTGTTGTACTTATAGACCCAAAATAAATATCTATTTAACTAAATTCCAAAATATTTGTAAATAGTAAAAAAATAGTTTTAGGTTATAAAAAAAAAAAACTAATTACTTGTATTGGAAACATCACCACCATAATTAATTCAAAAATATAATATGCTTATATTTATTTATTTGGTATAACGCTTAATATACTACAAATTTACGATTTTTAAACCCGATTTTTATGCAATAATAATTTTAGGCAAATGTTAAGGGCCACCCCCAAATTACTAAGGGCAACCACCATCCTCTCCCATTTTTACTAAGGGCAACCACCACCCTCTCCAATTTACTAAGGGCAACCACCACCCTCTCCTTCGTGCAGCCCTCCGCAGCGCCCCCCCCCCCCCCCCCCCCCCCCTCCGCCCCGCCCCCTCCCCCGCCGCAGCCCTCCTCCGCCGCAGCCTGCTAGGAGCTGCTGCTGCTAGGAGCTGCTGCTGCCGCCGCTACGAGCTCGGTCGGGGGGGTGGGGGGCGCCCCCTCCTCCTCCTCCTCCTCCCCCTCCTCCCCCCCCCCTCCTCCCGCTCCTCCTCCCGCAGCCCCCCTCTCCCCCGCCGCAGCACCCCGCCCCCAGTCTCCTTCTCTTCATACGCAGGGAGACGGACTGCAGGCCTTGCCTGCAGTCCTGTCTTCAATTTGGACTGCAGGCGAGGCCTGCAGTCACTGCAAGTTTAAAAAAAAAAAAAAACGTCATTCGGGGACTGCAGGCAAGCACTGCAGTCATGTATTCACTTTGGACTGCAGGCAAGGCCTGCAGTCAGTCTTTGACAGAAGTGGGTGGCCCTTAGTGTTTTCAAAATATCAAACTTGTAATTTGTTTGAAGTTTTAAGTTGGTTGCCCTTAGTAATTTGGGGGTGCCCTTAACATTTGCCTAATTTTATTAGCTGTAATTATTATACATATATACCTGTATATACCCAACATATATATTTATATATAAATCTATAATAATACTGTATCCATACTGATAATAATATAATAGAAGTATAAAATATCATTTTATTTATGACAGGTTATAAGCAGCAAGAGCTGCTGTGTTCTCCTTTGTGGAGAGAGTGAGAAGGACATTAAAGAAGGGGGAAGTAATTCCTTACCAAGGAATTTCGAGTGAGAGAGAAGCAAGTTTAAGAGAGGAAAGCAAAGAGGGGAAGGGAAAGGGAAAAAGAGTTACCAGCGGGTTGGCAAGAGGGCGGCAGAATTCTCGTGGAGGGGAGAGGGGGCGGGTGCTCGGCATCTCTGAAACAGTGCACGGCTTGCGGGTGCATCGACCGGAGGGACGCGCGGCTGCCGACCAAGGCGCACGGTTCTAGGGGTCCGCCCACGGGGCAGCGACGATGCTCCCCTGGGCTGGCGGAGGAGCTGCCGACGGGTGCGGATCTGGAGGCCGGCTGAGAGGTGGCGGAGAGGGGTGCGGGAACCGGACACGGAGCGGCGAACGCGCCCGCCGGTCTGCAGACGACGGTCAGCGTCGGTTTGCGCGAACCAGCGGCGGCGCTCGGTGATGGTCCATCTCGATCCGGCCGGAGGGAGTGATGGTGTCGCTGGGTTCCGACGGCGGTGGCTCCTCGCAGTCGTCATCGAGGTGGTCGACGACGGTTCGACGAGGTCCCAGCGGAGGTACGGTTTGGGTTTTATTTTTTTTTTTCTGGTGTTTTGGTGGTGATGACGAAATTTGGGGTTTCGGCGGTTGATTGGGGTTGCCGAGGAGGTGGTTTGTGGTAGTTGGAGTGGCGATGGTGGCGGTGGTGTTCTGCCGGTTTTGGTGGTGGTGCGTACGGTGGTAGTCTGGGTTGGGATGGTGGTGACGACGGTGGCTGTCGATGCAAAGGAGGTTGGATGGGGATGAGCTGGTGACGGAGGCGGGTGGCGGTGATGGTTCTGATTAGGGTCTAGGTCGGGCCGTGGTGATTGCGTGTCCTGCGTGACGCGGATAATGAAGGGAGATGGGACACGGGGAGGAGATCTGTATTTGTAATGGGGAAATATAGTGGATGGGAGGCACAGACACGATGCACAATCTGTGGATGAGGAGAAATTATGGAGGAGTACCTCTCCTTATATAGGAGGTGGGAATTTCCAGTTGGATAGGGATTGGGAGGATTTAAATCCCCCATAGATAATATCATATTAAATTTAAATTTTAATTTAAACTTTAATCGTTCAAATCCAAATCAAAGTTATATATAACCTTCATTTAATTCAAATTCACATGAAATCTTTTCTAATTTAAATTATCCAAAATAATTCAAATATTAAATAGAACAAATCCTAAATATCTTTTTCATAAATATTAAAATATAACATTAGTTAATTTCGAAAATCAAGGTAATTACTTAAATATTAAATCATAAAGTAGCTTTTTATAAATAACAAAAATATGTTACTATACAAATTTCAAATTCTGCAAATATCTAAAATATATTTTATATAAACCAAAATTTTCCAAATCACTATTTATTTTTAAACGACGAACAAAATAACTCTTTAAAAATAAAAATATTTATCTCATTTTATTTGAACATGTACTTTCCTATATAAAATAAGATTTATAATAAAAATATTTTTCTAAAATATGTACCTCGACACATATTCGCACTCGTCGAGAAATTACAAAACGCAAATCTCGTACGCTACGTAATTACAACAAGGCGAACTCGTATGCGACGTGCAGATACGAAGTACAAAATAAATACAATAATATAATTTCAAAAAAATTGTAATTAGAATTTAGGGGGTTTACAGTATGGTCCGTGTGGATGAGATTAGCTGTAACCTGTGACCAGTGTTATTATTCTGGTTATCATAATTTACAACTTAAGCATTTCGCTAATGGGCTTACTATGAGATTTGGCCCATTGATGAAGTGTTGTTGGCATGTATCATATCCTGCTCCTACGTATTTTGGGACTAGGGCGTTACAATTCCTCTCGTAGAGTTCTTCAAGTTTCTTCCACAAGCTGTTTGTCGAAGTCTCATTTGACACATGGTAGAATACAGTGTCATCCACCCATTGTCGAATGACGTCAATAGTCTTCCGGTCGAGCTTCTTCCAATTAATCTATCGTCGTTATGGACTTTGGCTTGGAGGATTTACCTTCAACCGGTACGTAGAGGTCCTTGCAATAAAGAAGGTCAATCATTTTTGACTTCCATATCATCCAATTGTGGTTATTCAAGCTGATCATTCGAATATCGCCGATGGGGGGAGTCATCATCTCAACACAAGAAGATAGCAACATATGCTCTTATACCACTGTTAGGAAAAGTAAGACCTTTTCTGTCTTTGTGATGAGATGAGAATAAACTAAAAATGGAAGAGAAGAGAAAATAAGAAAGATTGTACATACACAAGATTTATCGAGGTTCGGCTCAATTTGAACATACGTTCTTCGCCCGCCCCTTCTTCGCCATTTTCACTATAATCAAATTAAAGATTACAAAAGACATTCTCTCGAGTTGGTACAACTTGAGAATCACTTTCTCTCATAAACTCACTTGGGGTGGATTACAAGTGTAAGGATTACAAGTTGTTTGTGGTTGTGTTGTGTTCAACCTTCACCATCTCCCCTTTATTTATAGAGAGGATATGCCTCTTGGGTACACCAAATTTGTTGTATGGAGTAGTCCAAAGGGCAGCCCTCCTCCCAAGATTTATTATTCCATCTCCCAATGCATGGAGAAAGGCAATGCATCAATGTTGCATGCATATTGAATGTATGCAGAATATGAACGGGTAGGCTACTTTAGATAGTCATAACTTCTTCAATATACCTCCAAATGATCTGGTTTAAAGCCTGTATGAATAAGAAAAAAAATCTCTACAACACTACCAAAATAAAACACTTTAGCGAAGCATAAAAACGTGTCAGTGTCCGTGTCCGGGACTGTGTCGTGTCAGCATGATGGAGATAGGATTAGGATTACCTGACCGAGGGGTTTGAGGGGGTCGACGGGGGTTGAGGGGGGCCGAGGGGGGTCGTCAGGACCAAGGAGGCACCGGGGCAGGGGGCCGAGGGGGTCGCCGGAGTCGAGAGGGGTCGAGGGACGCCGGGGCAGGGGGCGAGGGAGGTCGCTGGAGTCGAAAGGGCCGCCGGGGGAAGTGGGTCGCCGGAGTCGAGAGGAGCGACGGGGGCAGGAGGAGGTCGGAGGAGAGGGGGGCAGGAATTAAAATTTTAGAAGAGAAATGAAAAGTCGAACCAACCAACGGAACCCTATATGAAGCAATTCAGTGACGTCATCACTAGACGTCGCTAAACTTCGTTGTTTTTTAATATACCGCGACATATAAGTTTCGGGATCGCTATACGTCGTATTTTAAAATATAGCGACGTTCACCGACGACTCTGCGATGTTAGCTTTCATATTAATAAAGGTAGTTGTTAAATGTCGCTGAACGTCGCTGATAGTGACGTATTGCGACATCTTTTGTAAACGTCGCAAATTTCTAAAACATTAGCGACGTCTTTCTCCAGAGTCACTAAATCCGTCGCCGATTTGACTTATTTTGGTAGTGCAACTTTCGTATTGAAAAGCGAGCCAAATAATGACTGCAACAGCTCCGAAACAACCACCCAAAACTGAATCTTGTCACAGAAGCTGCACCCATAAAAATGCCTAAGTACATGGCCGAACCGAACCATAGGTGACAGATCTCCATGGATCAAATCTATATTAATTCATCATGGGGATGGATCCCGTTCCCATCAAGGGGTCTCCTTTTCAGTCAATTTGACAAAGAAAATTGCATAAAAAGACAAATCAACAAGGGTGTAAAAGTATGGTAAGGTTGTAAAAGCATGTTAAAGAAGAAAACTTATCTATCACATATAAAACAATCAGCAATGGTGACTACTATTTCATTTAATTCCAAAATTACTAAGAAACAACACATGAAATACTTATAATTATGCCTAAATATATTTAAAAAATTCTAAAATTTCAGTAATGTATTGATTTTTGTTTTTCGATACCAAAAAATCCGATATTCCGTTCCGAAACTGTCGATACCGCCAATTCCGATACTCATAGGAAGGGTCCGATACCGATTCCAATACCAATACTGTGAACCTTGGTAAATTCTTCTACAACTACTTTGTTATTGATTGTGATTTTTTTGATCTTCTAGTACTATTGCTTTGTTATCGACTGATGATTTTTGTGATCTTCCACACATGCAGATACAAAGGAAATATTACAATCGAGTCCAAAGAAACCTGTCCCAACATCTGAACACAAAATATGCATATAGTGAATCCCTAAGCCCAGACACTAATGCACTCCCATGTCTATGCCTCTTTGTCTTGATACCATTGCTAGGTTGTTTATTGCTAAATAAGTGATAGTCATTGATATAATTGCTTCATTTACGTGGATGTTTTCTTTACCATATCACCATGATCATCATCGTTTAGGATTTTCATCACTTATATAGTTTCATACAACGATCTAGTGTCGGATCTTGGTTTCTTACATAATATATGTATGCACTGTTCCATCTAGATTTCTAGCTAAAGTAATACAAGCAAGAAGGAAAGCAAAAGATATTCTACAATTAGGTACTTCAAAAAATAAAAACAAAAATCAATAGAAAAATTAAGCACTTTACCATCCATAAAATTGTGGTGGCGAAGAAGGTTCGTGACGATTGGTCCGGGATGGAGAGAATTGGCAGTAATTTCTATTTCCTCTTCCTGTTTCAAACAAAGAGAATCAGCCAAATTTTATCTCAATGCTACCATACCGAATATTAGTTAAGAATAGTGGAAAATGCAAATTACAATACTACACATACTAAACATACTTAAGAATCTTTTGGACAGTGATACTTATGAGGGGAATAGTAGACTCAAGATATCATATACAAGCTTCATGTTTTGCTAGTTATAGATCTTTTTAAGATTGGAGTAACTTATGGGCCGCTTCGTTAGCTTCAATCTCAATCCCGGGAACCGATGGAAGGTCATAATGGAACTGCAATCTGAGTTCTCTGTGTTTCGGCATCTTGAATTGGAATTCCAGTCATGTGAAGTTAAATCCATGTGCTTGCTTTTCTTGACTAGGAATTCCAGTTTTATGCATTTAAGTAGTTCGATCATATGAATCCAATTACCGGAATAATCACCTTCACAATTGATTTTGGTTTATTTGACAATTGACAGTCTCTTGAATCTTCACTGTTTCAGAGTCATGCTTGTTAGAGTCTAGTCTGGATTTGATAACAACATATTTGTGGAGTCCAAATATAGTTAAATATTTGATTTGATTAGATTTGGATGTCCATAATTGGTGTTGGGTTATTTTAGGTGTAATAAGATTCTTATCGTAGGATTTCCTAAAGGCACTCTAAGTTTTACTTGGGGCTAGTCCAATTTTTTTAAAAAAAATTATAAGTTTTGCCACTCCCATTTGTTACTTGAGGCTAGCCCAATTTCTTTCAGGACTGCTAAATTTGTTGGCAGTCCTTACACCTAGTAGGACTGACAACAAAGTTGACAGTCCTACTTTATGTTAGGACTGCCAACCAACAAAGTTGACAGTCCTACTTTATGTTAGGACTGCCAACCCTTGGCAGTCCTAACATAAAGTAGGACTGTCAACTTTGTTGCAGTCCTACTTGGTGTAAGGACTGCCAACTTTGTTGGCAGTCCTATGTCCAAATAGAGAGTTTAGATATGACTGACAACTTTGTCGGCAGTCCTACTTCATATTAGTATTGCCAACAAAGTTGGCAGTCCTATATGCTCATTATCCACGTCCCCATCGGCGTCCGCTCCCCCGTGCCCCCGCGCCCCCGCGGGCGTCCACGCCCCCGCGCCACCGCGCCCCCGCGGGCGTCCACGCCCCCGTGCCCCCGCCAGTAGGTAGAAGAGAGAGAGAGAGTGAAAATGAAGAAGAGAATTAGGGTTTAGGGTTTAACAATGTAAAAGAGAGAGAGAGAGAGTGAAAATGACCAAATGAAGTGTTGTTGAGGGTTTGGGGGGGTGGGCAGCCCAAAGTAAAATTGGGACTTTCATGAGTAAAAGTTCCACCAAAGTGGTCTGTCCTGTAGTAAGGGCTAGCCCCAAGTAAAACTTGGAGTGCCTTTAGAATTAGCCTTCCTAAATTGTAATATGATTCTTATTTTAGGGTTTCCTATTTAGAAAATGCTATTATGAACTAAAATAGGTTTTCTCATCCTATATATATGGGTTGAGGGTGGAAGCACAAAGAAGAGCATAATGTGGAGATTCAGGGTGCTTGTCTACATTAGATTCAGGTTTTCTCATCCTATATATATGGGTTCTTGCTGTAGCACTTTACTCTTAGGTTTCGTTATCCAAGACAGAAGGAAGAGGAGATCTGATCGATGAGTCGTCGCCTTCGTTCAAGGAGATTGCTATGGGTAGGGTGAGTGATTTCAAGTTGTAATCTCTATCTTTTCTTCTTGAGTGTAGTGAGGGGGTTGAATATATTAGGACAAAGGGTTCAACATTAGTTTTTGTCAATCTTATAATTTCACCTGAGTTATATAGAATGAGATTTGTTCAGGTGACGTAGTCACCGCCATATACTTGTCTTTATCTGTGGTTGGTGTTCGTTAGACGCATGATGGTTATTCCGGATGGGTTGGCCTAAGTTTCCGCTGCAACAACGTCTCAGACACGGTATCATAGTTCTTGTAGGACGTGTTCGATTCCCAACAGTGCTACAGCAAGAACCATGATTCATGGTGGCAACCTAATTCCATAACTAATGCTAAATCAATATTTACCATGAATTTTCTCATTTTGTATTGTTTGAATTCGCAAATTTTGGATTCTAGTAGCTAACCAATGGAGCATATATACATGTTGCTGTTCTCAAATTGCCAAGCTTTCAGTCTTTAGCCGTTTGCGACAACTTGTCAGTAGACAAAATATCTCTGCCTGATATAGAAATGATAGGGAACTATGATTTCAAGAGTTGGGATAACCTTTGTTTCATTTACCTTTGTTTCAAGAGTTACTAGAATAACCTTTGTTTCATATATATACCTTCGATATACACCCTACTCGAATAATGTAAAATTGTAGAACAGGGAATACCTTCAAGATTCTAGAGAGCTCATTAGCATGCAATACGTTCGCAAGCTTTGACTGCCCATACGCAAATATACTGTTATATCTGAAAGCCATAAGGTTCAAATAAGATATAAAGATGGTCTCTTTGCATGTATCAATTATATGTAACCTTACATGTCAACTATATACTTTGGCAACAATGCAAGTTCTGCAACAAGGTGAGTTTTTCTGACATACCCTGATTGATCATTTGTGTTGTCAAAACGGATCCCTTCTTTATAGATAAATGTGTGCCCCGACGAAGACAGATTGACAATCCTTCCCTCTTCTTTACTCTTACTAGATGTATCCTTCATGTTCTCTAGAAGAAGATGTGTTAAGAGGAAATGACCTGCCAATTGTTACAAAATCTTATCATGTACCTCGGTCTTCACATCAAAACATGAAAAAACAGCTAGCAAATTGAAACTAAGATAGGTACTTAAAAAAAAAATGGAAACTAAGTTTTGCTAGTCTTCACATAGTATTACAAGTATTCTAGTTCGTACCAACATGGTTTGTTGCAAATTGCAGTTCTATACCATCTTGTGAAAGAGTAAAAGGAGTAGCCATAACTCCTGCATTGTTGCTTCCAGAAGTAAACACAAAAACAAATCAACTTTATATCAAACTGAATTAATTGGTCAGGACCGGACAAATATCTAAGAAATTATTACATGAGTATATTAAGGGGAAGATGCATGGAACTGAATTCCGAAGCGAACTTTCTCACGGATGCCATTGAGGCAAGATCCAACTCCATGACATCAAGTTTAGCAGTGGGGACTCCCTTTATGATCTCTTCTCTAACCGCGGTGCCAGCTGATAGACTCCTGACCGCCATGATCACATGGACACCGCGCAGCGCAAGGACACGACACGTTTCAGCGCCAATTCCGCTTGATGCTCCTGCATTTATGATCATGATGGCATAAACTGAACAGACTACGTACTTCTGAAGAAATAAATTTGATAGAACTAGTTACCATTGACAAAGTGGCATAGCTTTTCACACTTCTCCCTACCTATAGCTTGTTTTGACAAGTTTTCGCTGGCAGGACTGATGTGTTGCTGCCAAACTAATGCAAGTAAGTTTTGCTTACAATGCAGAGGATATCTGCTCATACAAATTTCAAATTTTCCGTGTTAATAATAGATAAGAGTTCGCAGTAGCTGAAATCTAGGAAGCACCTGATACATTGGGGTATGTACTTCATATGCAATTCTACACTACCGTGGGATCGAACCAACCGAGCCAGGGAGAATGATGCACGCTAGGAATCCACGCGGGCCTGCACTTAGGGATATTAAATTTCAATAATTTAATTAGTGGCAACCCAGCCAGTGAGAATGATGCACACCTCAACCACTTGGGCTGGAGCTAAACCAGGCAATTTGTTTTTCTCCATTCCCACCATTTTTTCTATTAAATGGAGAAAATAATATGCGGCTCCGAAGGGCCCCAACTCAAACATCTCGGCCCCACTCAATTTGACCCCGAAGGACTTACAACTTGGCCGGTAGACCCGCTCTCGACATGCTCCACTGGCCCGGAGGCCCAACACCGTTGTCTCCTATGGGTCCACCGTCCCGACTCCTACCATTTATTTTACTGGAAATTGCTGAGAAACCCAAATTCGGGGTTGGGTTGTATGAAAACCCATCCGCAGGATGGATTTTATGAAATGCCCAGAATTATATAATTTCACGTCAAATATTTAAAGATTCCCTTTAGATGTTCTGTATTTACAAAATTAATACCATAACTACCCCTCCGCACAAACTCAGATCTGGATTGCGATTCTCTTCTTCTTCTTCTTCTTCACGAGAGATCTGAATTCCATTGCTCTCATCTTCAGCAGAGACCGCAAAGATCGTTCGTAGTTCACCATGCTTTTTTTTTCAGTCGAACTCCGATCATCGCTCATCTTCTTCTTCTTCTTCTCCGACAATTAGGTCAACTATGGAGAGAAGATCTTCTTCTTCTTTTCCATAAGAGTTAGCATCGTTTTGAAAGAAGAACGAAAACTCTTGAATATTTATTCATGTCAAATTTCTTTCCACAAAACAAAAAAAAAACGAAAAAATTAGGTTTCTGTCAACTGTTCTCCGTCGATATCACACGAAGAATAGTCATTCTCCTGCATTTTTAACAAGGAGAATGCCATTCTCCGTGTTTCTAACACGGAGAATGGCCATTGTCCTGTGTTTTAACATTTGAATGACCATTCTCCGTGTCATTTAGCACGGAGAATGTCATTCTCCGTGTCATTTAGCACGGAGAATGGCCATTCTCCGTGTAATTTAGAAACGGAGAATGCCATTCTCCGTACTAAATTACACGAAGAATGGTCATTCTCCTACGTTTTAACACTGGGAATAACCATTCTCCGTGTAAATTAACACGGAGAATGTCATTCTCCGTTTTAATTAAGACGGAGAATGCCATTCTCCGTTTTATTTAACATGGAGCGGAGAATGGCATTCTCCGTGTTTCTAACACGGAGAATGGCCATTCTCCGTGTAATTTAGAAACGGAGAATGCCATTCTCCGTACTAAATTACACGGAGAATGGTCATTCTCCTACGTTTTAACACTGGGAATAACCATTCTCCGTGTAAATTAACACAGAGAATGTCATTCTCCGTTTTAATTAAGACGGAGAATGCCATTCTCCGTTTTATTTAACACGGAGAATGACATTCTCCGTGTTAATTTACCCGGAGAATGGCATTCTCCGTGTTTCTAACACGGAGAATGGCCATTCTCCTGCGTTTTAACACTGTAATGACCATTCTCCGTTTTATTTAACACGGAGAATGACATTCTCTGTGTTTCTAACACGAAGAATGGCCATTCTCCTGCGTTTTAACACTGTAATGACCATTCTCCGTGCTAAATTACACGGAGAATGGCCATTCTTCGTTTTATTTAACACGGAGAATTGCATTCTCTGTGTTTCTAATACGGAGAATGGCCATTCTCCTGCGTTTTAACACTGTAATGACCATTCTCCGTGCTAAATTACACGGAGAATGGCCATTCTCCGTGTAAATTAAGACGGAGAATGGTCATTCTCCATTTTATTTAACACGGAGAATATCATTCTCCGTGTTAATTTACACGGAGAATGGCATTCTCCGTGTTTCTAACACAGAGAATGACTATTCTCCGTGTAAATTAAGACGGAGAATGACATACACGGAGAATGGCCACCCTCATGCGAAATTAACATTTTTCGTGTTCTAACACGGAGAATGACCATTCTCCTGCATTTTATGGTCAGTTGAAACTTTGAAGGGCCATAACTTTTGACTGGGAGGTCGAAACGAGGCCCGATTTGTCCCAAAATGAGCGTATCTTCGAGGAGCCTGAAAGTAACCGCTTCTTCGTTAGACGGCCTTCCGAAATTTTAGAATCGCAAAAAAATGATGTTTGGACCTCCGTTTTAGCACTTTTATCGTTTGTCTCGGTCTTTCCGAAATTTTTCGACGAGTTTTGAAGATTTTTGAGGAAAAAACCTAGATTCGAAAGTGAGCAGCGTATGGAAGAAGATGAAGTATCGAAACGTTTTTTTAAGAGTAGTTTCGTGGGTGTTTTCAATAAATTATAAGGAAGGGCAAAAAGGTCATTTGGAACCCTTTTTATATATTTTTTTGCTAATTCTGGGCATGCGATGAAATGTTATTGTGCGGTGGGGTTTTCATAAAACTTTTTCGTTTTTTTGGGCATTTCATAAATTTCCCCCTGAGAAACCCAATTTCGGGGTTGGGTTGTATGAAAAACCCATCCGTAGGATGGATTTTATGAAATGTCCAGAATTATATAATTTCACGTCAAATATTCAAATATTCCCTTTAGATGCTCTGTATTTACAAAATTAATACCATAACTACCCCTCCGCACAAACTCAGATCTGGATTGCGATTCTCTTCTTCTTCTTCTTCACGAGAGATCTGAATTCCATTGATCTCATCTTCAGCAGAGATCGCAAAGATCGTTCGTAGTTCACCATACTTTTTTTTCAGTCGAACTCCGATCATCGCTCATCTTCTTCTTCTTCTTCTTCTTCTTCTTCTTCTTCTTCTTCTTCTTCTTCTCCGACAATTAGGTCAATTATGGAGAGAAGATCTTCTTCTTCTTTTCCATAAGAGTTAGCATCGTTTTGAAAGAAGAACGAAAACTCATGAATCTTTATTCATGTCAAATTTCTTTCCATAAAACAAAAAAAACAAAAAAAATTAGGTTTCTGTCAACTGTTCTCCGTCGATATCACACGAAGAATAGTCATTCTCCTGCACTTTTAACAAGGAGAATGCCATTCTCCGTGTTGAATGGCATTCTTCGTATTTCTAACACGGAGAATGGCCATTCTCCTGTGTTTTAACATTTGAATGTCATTCTCCGTGTCATTTAGCACAGAGAATGTCATTCTCCGTGTTATTTAGCACGGAGAATGGCCATTCTTCGTGTAATTTAGAAACGGATAATGCCATTCTCGGTACTAAATTACAAGGAGAATGGTCATTCTCCTACGTTTTAA
>JANAVB010043220.1:11957211-12126741 GCA_029216955.1 Iris pallida
TATAACATAAATGGGTATCCATCTATGTATCCTATAATACCACCAACCCACTAGGAATGGTCTGAACCAAGATATACTTAGCATTGATTGCAGGGGTTTGGCCTAAGCAATTAATGGACAACCAAATGCTTTGCAATTTCCTAGGATATTACAGATGCATATGCCTATGCCTATGCACAGGCAAGGCTTTGTTATTGCAGTATACTTATGTCATACTGTCGATTACCTCTTTCATATGTTCTCATCTACACATGATTTCACAATGATATATATGCCCTCCCAGTGTCCTTTTCTGATACTAAAAAGGGACTGGAATGTGGACAGTGAAAGGTCTTCCCAATATCTGATACACAGGGATATATTACTGATACTCTGTTTGCAGTCTAACCCTTATTCATGATAGCCCATACCCACACAGTACCTGCACATCACCTATTCCTACATGCTTCTGTGATAGGAAGGCACCAAGCTAACCCAACTGTTCTTGGCCCTTGGCAAGGCACTTAGTTATGCAGTGACCTATAGGCCTTGCCTGCCACAATACTAATGGTGAAAGGGAGAACATACAAATGGTTAGGGACAGGACAGTTAGGAATATAGGGCAAGGTACCATATATGAGTCCAAGTAATGTGTAGTGAATACACATGGGCAAGGTGATACAATACAATACCATACAAGCAGTGAATGCATTGTATGCATGTGTAAATGCAGTGAATGCATGTTCAGATGGCTATTTGGGAATGCAGGACAACAAGAATAGAAAATGGACTGATGCAAATGCTCTAGGACAACGTATAAGTGGAAGTGTAGGTCTAATCATTAAACCATGTGGACAGATATGTCCAGACATAGTGCAACTTAATATCATTTATCAAATTTGATTCCAACATAAACTCCCATGCATTTTGGTATGGATTCCCAATTTTTCCTATGAAGCTGATGCAAAAATACCATATTACCCTTGATATCCCCTGTGCAATCAGTCCTGTATGACCCCCCCTCTCGACCTTCATGGCCATAGATGCATTTAATCCTAAAGTCAGTCTATTGACATGCCTATAGATATATTCAGGGTGCTTTCAGTCCTAACCAATGTTTCTGTATGCTGCCCATAGTGTGGGTTGATGCTCTAAGTCTCAAGTCCAATAGGACTGAACCTACATAACAGGATTTGATCAACCAAGATGACAGATACATAATTATTCATATGGTATTCAGTCTAAACTATATGTGAAAGGACTAAATTCATGAACAATAATGCATTGCAACCAATTATGAAGGGATGAGAGTGACCAGGACATGTAAATGGGATATTGCTAAGATAAGGGACTGAACATCCCAACTAATGGCTGTTATAATATATCAGATTTTACTATTGCACAAAGAGGTTTGGAATTAATCCTCAATCAGTCCTTAGCTTGTACCACTCAAAGGCTAACCTACTGTACCAATCCTAACAAAACCTAGGACTGGTATAGGCCTGTACCTCCTGTACCAATTTCATGATACCCTCACCTCTTTGGTTTTAGGTGCAGGGCTTAGATGGTATCCCTGCTTCCTAATTACAAGGACTGGTTCTTAGCCCTGTCCTGAACAGTGTATGGAGATACTCGATTTGTATCATGGTATGACAAAGTGGTTGAACCCAACCCAGGCAGTAAGCCCAGTACAGATGGCTGGTGCAAGGAACTTCTCAATCATGGTTTCTTGTGGTCACATAGGAGAGGACATTGGTCATATGGCTCTAAACAGAAATCACAAGATAGATGTATGTTTCCTACAAGGATATTACTGTGGCAAGGTTCCCAGATATTATGGTTATTCCTATACTGGATACAAGGATCCCCTGGTCATAGTGTAACAGGTCACTAGATGTCCATATCAGTTTCTTCTCAGGTCTTAGGGTCCTATAGCTACCTAGTCTCTATAGTTTGTTTGTAATATCCTGGTCTGTATCAGTACCAATCCTGGAATCCAATCTCTGGTCACAACTAAGCCTACATCTACTCAAGTGATAATATCCTCTGGCTGTCATGACTTCTCGGGTTTTGGGTACTCCTATACAGGTGTTTACATGCTGCCAAAGACTACTCTTTCTGTGTGTAGGGAAACCTATATCCAAGGGATCTTACAGGTTCACCTGACAATTTGTACAGGCCTAAGCCTTGGTTCATTTGGTCTTAGGCTATTTCAATCCCATCCCAACTGCTATGGGAATCTCTCATACACTCTATGCATACAACTGTCCTCATCTTCTTGTAAAGGTAATGGGGAAATACCCCCTGGTACCATATAGGGGTGGTATACTACAGAGATGATAGACTTACATCGAATCCTAAGTGACAAGGTCCTGACATGATGTGTATGTGAATATGAAACAAAATAGAGGACCAAGTACCTGCCTATCCCACTAAACCATACGAAAACAACTTCCTCCCTTAAACTATTGGATTATCCAGTATTATTCCCTGTTCCAGTAGTCTACTACTAGGATAACAATATCGATTATAGTCTCCTAGGCATTGTGTCAAACACAGAGTATAATCAGATGTTCAAAAGGGTGTTTGGGAATACCTGTACTGTAGCAGTAAATATGGGATGGTCCCTCAGTCCTCCCTTCTTGTTCTGCTCCTGAGATGATGATCGAGAGGTCTATTTTGGGTTTATAAGAGGGTCGGCCAATCCTCTTAATAAATACTAGTGTACGATCAGAAGGAGGAGATAGGGAGATTTGATTTGCTCCTATCTAAATCTTGGGTGAAGGCTTAAATTTGAATTCGAATCGAATTCAAATACAGGGTTGAGTTATCTCGAGTTCAAATTGAATTTGAATGCAGGGTTCAGCTGTGGAGGGATATTTGAATGAGAATATTTGTATTTTGGTCCCTGTCATTAAATATATTATCCTTTGGGTCCCCCATACATTTAAAAAAAAACTTCACATTAATGAGATATTAAAGGAAATATTTATTCAACTTAATAAATAATGATAAAAAAAAATTGGTCAAGGGATTGACAACTCTATCCCCCTTAAACAAATTTCGTCCTCGAAATTTTAAGAGCTGATCCGCTAGAATGAAAAGTCTAACTCCTCTGCTATCAAATTACTGCGAATACTCGCAAGTCAAGGTAAAACATAGTATCTATGCCATTGCTATAATCTACTGAAAATTTCTGCCATTTGCTCCTTGTGGTGCCGCCGTATCTTCCGTGATCATGGCAAAGGCTCGCCCACCTTCTGCGGTTCGTAGTGGTGGGGAGCTTGCGTTCTTCTTCGGACAATTGCGAGACAAGTGTTGGTTGGATCCACAAGTCCAATACAACCCTAATCTGCTGCGACAATTTTCTTGAGTGTGGCCTTTCTTCGAGCAGTGCTGGCAGATGGGAATGTCTTGGACTTGACGCGGGACTGCTTGTGGCTGCTGTTGATGGTGCTGCGCTGAGGTCCTTCCGAGAATGTTGGAACGTTTTGCCGGTGCTGCTTGGTTGCTGCCTCCTCCGAGTGCGTCTCGATTCCTCTTCGGCTTGTGACTCAGCTCCTCTTCTACAGCTTGGACGACCTCTAGAATTTTTTCGTAAGTGGCGGCTCGACTGGTGGCGATGGCTAGACGAATCTCATGAGATAGTCCTTTCCTGAATCGTCGCACCTTTTTTTCAGGGGTGCTGAGCAAGTTCTCCGCGAAGCGGCTGAGGCGAGAAAACTCCGATGTGTACTCGTCGACAGTGTGATTGCCCTGCTCTAGGTGCTCGAACTGACTCAACAACGCCTCCCGTGCTACGTATGGATAGAATTTCTTCTTGAACAGTCGTTTGAACTCCTCCCAAGTCGCGTCTGGAGCAGAAAATCAGGGCTCGCTTTGGTACCACGTCCGTGCGATGTCGAAAAGCTGTCCACTAGCTGACTCGATCTTCAGATCTTCTGGGACTCGGGCCATCTTCAAGTATCGTTCAACGTTCTCCAACCACTCGTCAGCACAGATAATCCCCTCTGTCCCATAGAATTCTCTGGGCCCGAGGTCCATGAAGTGCTTGGACATCCAAGGGCGCTGTCGCGGAGCATCTCGAATCTGAAGAGCCTCTCTCAAAGTATCGCAGAACATGTTGGCCTGCTACTAGAAGATCTCGAGGAGTGTGACATTGTCCAGTGCTGGTGGCGAAGGCAGAACATGTGCTGGATACATCGTCGGGGCTGGATACATCGCTGGCGGTGGGTGCATGGCAAATGCTGAATATATTACTGGTGCTGGGTGCATGGCTGGTACTGGACGTGGAACCCCTGGCGGTGGGACAGATGCTGGCGGCAGACCGAGTGCTGGTGGTGGTGTCTGCAGAGGAAACTGTAGAGGTGGTAGAATATCGCCTCTGCGGAATCTCGTGAACTGCTGCTGTGTTGGATTGTCCATATGAGTGAGCTGGCTTCCTTGTGTTGGTGGGGTCATGTACGTGAAGAAGCCTCTGGTAGCCGGTGGAGTGTTCAGTGCAGCATTGTTCCTGTCTTGAGAGTCCATCTTAACTGAAACAAAGAAAACACTTTAGCCGTTGAAAATATTTTCAAGCAGGATGCAAATCAAGGATTCAATGAAATCAAGGACTAGAGACCAATAAAGAGTCAAGACATGTGGATGAGATCCTAAGTGTCTAATCCTATTTGCAGGCTCACGACGGCACAGTGACGTAACCGAAGTGATTAACGTAGACCTGCATGGGCCACCAAAAAACTTGTCACGACCCATACCCGCTTTTCAGATACGAAGCGTATCCAAGTCCAGCCTACGTCGCAGTGTCGGCGGTAGTACGCTGTCTATACACAAGTCACGATATTCTAGTATCTCATGGTAAAACTATATCTCATCCACAGAAATAATCATGTCACAGTCAAGATCAATGAAAAGACATGAAATTGAACAATAATGAAAATAACTGAATATCAAGAATCAATGTCACGTCCAGTGGACACAAATCCACTACCAATAGACGAAAAAATAGAGAAATACATGAAGTAACTAACTGGATAAAAACTGCTAATCTAGACCACCTCAACTGCAAGCACTGCGATCTGATGCTGGCTCAAACCTCTCGTCTGCTCCTGACTCAAACTCGGCTAACCTGAAGAGATCATCAGGTCCTCAGAGGACTAGCAAGATACATAAAAACGAGCTTTTCTAACAGTTTATTATGCAAGAAGAAAAATACAGAATAAACAAGTAAAACTGAGCAATGAATAAAGCACGTATCTATACACTGTCTACACATAAATGAACTGCTGAACGAGGACGAGAGAAACTCATGTCAAGTCAACGGATGACCAATCGAATACTTAAATCCTCACCCCTAGTGTGGACTCGTAGGTTTGATCAAACTACTAGCTCTCGCCTCTAGTGTGGACTCGCAGGCTAGCATCACCCTCGTCCCTAGTGTGGACTCGCAGGTGTGAACCATATACTACTAACCCTCGTCCCTAGTGTGAACTCGCAGGTTAGAATCACCCTCGCCCCTAGTATGGGCTCGCAGGTGTGGACCAATAACTACTAACCCTCACCCCTAATGTGGACTCGAAGGTTAGCTTAAGACACGGATAACTACTAACCCTTGCCCCTATTGTGGACTCACAGGTTAGCTTCAAGATTTCAAGACAATGAGGTAAAGCAGTTCAGTTCAAGACTTCTCGACCCATGGCACGACTCAATCAAGGCACAAGTGAATACGACCAATAAGACACAAAGCTAACTGTGAACACAGTCTACAAAGCAATGTGTCACGACCCGCACCCTGTATAGGGGCACGAGAAGTGGGTACGTCCAGCCTACGCCGTAGTGTCGACGGTAGAACGCTGTCCTAGGTCAATCATTTAATAATATAAAATGTACCTGTACAGTTTATACTCTCCGAATGGAGGTGACAAACAGAAAACAATCTCAATCACATCTAGGTAGAAGAATGAAAGATAGATAGATAGACAGTAACTCAAAGAGAACTGTAGAATAGATGAAATAAGTCTAAGTGTCTAGGATACATAACATCAGAATGTCAACCCAATATACAGAATAAGTCTAGGAGTCTATACATCTCAACATCTCAAAATACAACTCAGAATGTGAGACAAAAAGATAATACAGAAAGACTGTCTAGCTAAACTAGTCTAGACTACTGGGGCAACATCCTCAGCTGCAGGTGGATCCTGCTGAGGGTCCACAACATAAGTATCATCTAGTCCTGCTCCATAATAGGTAGTCACCAGGGCCTCATCCTCATCCTCTGTAATATTTTCAACAGGTCCAGTCAGGACAGGAACGAGCACAATACATCTCACACAGTTCATAACAGGTTAGAAAATACGATACAGGCAATAGAGTACGATACAGGAATTGCTGAAAGGAAATATATGCTGTAAAAGAGATAGCTGTAATGAAATATCTACTGTATATAGAGAACTATAAGTGACTAGTGATGTAGAGTACAAGATAGGCATGTGAATGGCTAGAATTTATACATGATTACACTACTGAGTTTGTACATGATTACACTACTTTAGAATTATTCACATGTCCACTTCTACTCCCCCGTTACCCCAATCAATACACAAGGATCTATACAAGTTACGTTATTATACATGATATCACATGGGGCCCATGAAAGGGTGCACATGATAGTATACATGAGGGCTCAGTAAACATGAGAGTACATGATCACATGAGTATACATGCATGATGGAAGCACAGGTGTACATGATGAAAGTGAAACACACGTAACATGAAGTACCCGATGCTCCCGAGGGGGATAACATCTCATGTAAAGATCCATATAGTACCAATCCGTGTTACCAACGTGACAGCATCAAGTAAAGTAATCTAGAGCGAGAAGTAAAGCCTGAACAAGTATGAAACGGTCAGAGAATGTACTCGCCTGATAACTGAATGTCTGAAGAGGATATATTGTTTGAGGAGAGGTGTATGGCTCCTAATCAGAGCAATACAAGTCACAATGTATCCACAATGGTAAAAGTAAAGTATACAATGCATACTACATGATTCTAGGTCAATCTGGTCAAAAGTCAACTCTTGGTCAACTCAATAGTCAAACTGGGATACAGGAAGTCATACTAGTTCACAGGGGATCAAACTGAGTCAAATAAAGTCAAACAAGGTCAAACAAGTCAAGGTTAGTCAAATCTAGGTTAAAGTCAACTCTTGGTCAATATTCTAATCAAACTAGTCAAATACTAGTCAACATGATCAAGCTAGGTCAATCTAGACTATCTAAGGTACTACACCACAAGGTTAAGGTATAACCAATACCTATACAAGTATACCACATATAAATACATATATATAATACCAACCTTAATCTTATATTCAAGCTAATCCCATATTCCAATCTCAAGTCATGACTCAACTCTAAGTATCTATCTTAACCCCATACATATCTTAATCTACATAGGTCTTTCCTCAAAACCCAAGTCACAATAGTATACTTATATATAGGTCAAACCTAAACCAACTAGTTAATAGCCTAGGGTTTAGTCAAATCTTAGTCAACAAGTCCTTCTATGTTCATCCAAGCCATTTCTAGGTCAATTTGGTCAGGGTTGACCTATAGTTGACTTTGGTCAACAATGGTCAATTATCTAGTCAAACTAGGTCTACTAGTCAAGTTAGGTCAACCAATGTCAAACTAGTCATTCTAGGTTAATTCAAGTTCAATTTAGGTCAAGTTTGACCCTAGGTTGACTTTGGTCAACTCTAGTCAAACAAGGGTCATTAGTTAGTGTTTAGGTTAAGGGGTCACTAGTGAATTAGGGTTAGCCTTTACTGGCCATAGGCTAGTGGTTATAGGTTTTCATCTCTATAATATACATATATATACACATACAAGAACCACATAGGCCTATAGCCTATGTAATTCCCATACTCCCTAAGTATCTATGTATAGACACAATATATACATAATGACACAAATATAAACTAATACAATATATATATATATATATATATATATATATATATATATATATATATATATATATATATATTGGGTATTATATATATATATTGGATATTATATATATTGGGTACCCAATATATATATAATACCCAATATATATATATATATATATATATATATATATATATATATATATATATATATATATATATATATATATATATATTGGGTATTATATATATTGGGTATTATATATATATATATATATATATATATATATATATATAATATATATATATATATATATATATATATATATATATATAATATAGATATATAATACCCAATATATATAATACCCAATATATATATAATACCCAATATATATATATATATATATATATATATATATATATATATATATATATATATAGTACCCACATATATTTTTTTTATATATATACATATATAGATAGCTATAATATATACATATATATACATTCCATATAAATATAAATATATATCACCCATATATACCCTCAACTATATATATACCAATATATATAGTTGTATATAATATAACATATATATATATATAGAGGGAATTAGAGAGAGAGAGATATGAGAGAGTGAAAGAGAGAATTAGAGAGAGAGTGAAGGAGAAAATAGTGAGAGAGAGGGACTGAGAACACACAGGAAGGGGAGGGGGGTGTGTTCCAGATTTCTGGAACAGGAATCCAGTCCCCACACAACACACACAATGCACACACACATACCTACATTATACATACATGTATATACACATGTATATACATGTATACACCCTAAAATCCCACCTACACACTCACATACACATATACTACCTATACATACACTAAAAATACACATATACATGCATAAATCATAATAAAAATAGATTTGAATCTCGATTTAAAAAATTGGGAAATAACCCAAATCTGGAAAATGTGGACTGTGTACTCGATAACAGGGTAAACCTATTTTCATGACCCAAACCAAACTAGGGTTCGAATCCAGTGGTTGGTAAGCGTGTCCCCATATGTGTACGTGTCGTGTGTGTCACTGGAAGTCCACCACGACACGACACGACACGGCGTGTCAAAGTGTCAAAAACCCTAATCGGGTAAGACAGTGCACACACACAAAAATACAGTATCGTGCACATGTGCAACTAGCTCTAGGACACGACACACACGACCTCGTGTCTCGTGGTCGTGTCCCTAGGTTCGCCTAGGGTCATGCTAGGTGTCAGTGTGTCTGTACGGTGTCCACGTGTCGCCGTGTCCAAATGGGAAGCCCGTATCAGAGCCCAATTTCCACGTGTGTGCTGTCAGTGAGTGACCAGTGCAGAGGCAATTTCGTGTCCGATACGACACGTGGTCGCATGAAACTTCATGGGTAGGTTGTCAGAGGGTGCCCCTACCCTCGTGCCAAGTGGCACGTGTCCACGTGTTGTGTTGTGTCCGTAATCAGTGTCAAGTAGCAGGACAGCGTGCACAGTCTCGTGCGCGCGTGTCGGCCAGTCTAGGGCCACGTGTGTGCATCCTATGGTGTCGTGGTCGTGTCCTAGGATAGGTGGGGTGTCAGGTCATGTGTCCAAGTTCCTGTATCGTGTCCACGACACGTGTGGACACGACACGAAGTGTCAACCAATCGAGTTTTAACAGTGTGCAGTGTGATGTTTAACAGTGTGTTCGTGTCCAATTTGGACACGGACACAATACGATTTCGTGCTCAGTCCTAGGGTTTTGGATTCAGGATGTCTAGGGCTACCCAAAAATATAATTTGTTTTACAAAATAACAAGGTTTAATCCTAAGTGGCATTTCACCAAACACAGGTTTTCAAACATAGATACGTGTCCGATACGGACACCAAACCAATCCTAAATCTTACCAAACTTAGCCTACAGTTCCATGGTACCTAGATGCATGCATTTATGAAGACAAAACAGAATATTAACTAGGTTTGAGGGCATTTACCTATTGATGCAATTTCCAAAGGAAACTCAATAAGAGGGGGGGTGTGTCCTATCCACTTGTTGGTGTCCAAGTCCTTGTGTCCAGCTTGCTTGCCTCCCTTAGCACCCTCTAGGTTGTAGGAACCCAATGCAAAAGACTAGGAGTGATTTGGTTCAAATTTGAGGAAGTTGTGGGTGTTTGAAGAAAATAGGATTTTTTCTAGGTTTTAATTCATGCAAATTGATCATGAATGGAATGATAGGTTAATATAGGAGGGGGGGTAGTGCTAGGCTGCCATGGGGGTAGGGGAGAGTGGCCTACCACCTTGCAAACTTAGCCCCTAAGTCTTTGACTAAGGGGTTAGATATTTAGGTTCTAAAATATCTAAAAAGTGAAATATCTAGATATTTATCTAACTAGATATTTATACATTAAGCTAATATCTAACATTAGTCTTCTAGGTTAGTTGCTAACCTCTAGATTAGTGCTAAACTAGGTTAGGGACTAACATGACACTAATCAATAATTAAACAATAATAGAAACACATAAATACGAATAATTCTAAATAAATCCTAGAAAATTACCAAAATACCCTTTAGGCTAAAAATCACTAATTTTATGTTCTAAGCTTATGGCTAAGCTCACATGGTCATGGCAACTTCTAGGTTAAGGAAAACTAGGGTTTACACTAAGTTATACTAACAAAATCACAAAGTCATAAGTTATGACTTAGCATGACTTAGAAGATGGTTGTAATTACACTAAAAATCACCATAGATCATATCATGCCCTAAACACCATTAATAAATAATAAAATAATAATTTTTCAAAAATCCCCAATTTCAGAAAACAGGGTGTTACAAGTCTACCCACCTTAAAATAATTTCGTCCTCGAAATTTAGATGGTCGTACTCCTCCTAGGTCAAACCTCCAACAATCAGGATCGAAGCCACTACCTAGGCAACATACAAGGTCAACAAGCAAATATGGGTAGTAGACCTATACTGGGTCATGTCCAAAAATTGGCTGACAGTTTCAGGTCATAAGGTGTCCTTAATCCAAATCGAAATGAAAAGTAACTCCATGGGGTAAATCAGGATGGAGTCTCGGGTCAGGAAAATCGTACTAAGCAAATGAAGCACACGATGGTATGCCTGAGTGGGACACTAAGGTCATGGGTGTAGTATGTCATGTCTAGGTTACGTATGTGAAATTAGTTTTGAGAAAACAACTAGTCTTGTGCTCTTAATTTAAAAGTCACGGTAACGTGTCTACGGTGATCATAATTTAGAGTGGGAAAGGTCTATGGCCTAAATAGAACCAAAAATCGTGATGAAATAGTAGTGTAAAGGGGCAGGTTAAATGGAACAATCTGTGGTCTCATCTAGGTGCACTAATCATTCTAGATCAATACTGTCCTATGGTATCAAAACGTACAAGCAATCTAAGGTGTCCTAATTGGGAAGGTAAGGGAACAACAATCATCAAGGCTATAGGGTCGTCTACCATCCTATATGAAAATTGGTTATTAACAAGTAAGTGAGAAATCATTAAAAGTTACTATTCCATAAAATGGTAAAAGAAAATTGAAAATTTAGGCACAAACAATCACAAATAGATTTTAATCTTGACACGATCTAAGTTGATCAATTTTAGGATAAATCGAGATTTGGGCAAGATGGAAAATCAATGAAATCAAGTATGAGCACGAGCATCCAATGATGAAGATCCAGATCATGATTAAATTTAATTCAACTGGATACGAATACGAGGTTCATAGGCGATAAAATAATTCCAAGGAGAATTGTCAAGGCTGTTGCGGATAAGATTCTAGGGCAAGTTTAACTGTCTCCATCCACGTAGATTAATATATGAAAAAGCGAACCAAAACGCAATAGGTTGATCAGACCATCATGCGCCGGTTCTAATTAGATAATATGTTAGTGGGTGTACACCCAATAAAATATATCATGATCAAGCTCGAAAAGGATAAGCTTGTAAAACTTAAGGATAAATTTATAGCATAAGATATAAGTAAGGGTGGAAATGATGAAAGAAGATACATAGTCCAAGATCCTTAACCAATCGGGTCAAGTATTCAAGGTAAGGTACAAGGTCAAGTATTTAAGGGTTCAAGCAGAACACCATCACATGCCAGGTCGAAAGAATTGAGCCAAGGTGGATCTCTAATTGAAATAAGAATTAATTTAGTATCATGGTAGAGGTTATAGTTAGCCATTTGACCAGAAAATCATATAAAAAAAATAGAGTACAAGGAGACGGGTTTTAGTAGGACATGGAATACCTACATGAAGGTAGGCTAGTCTTGGTCTTACATGTGAAGTTTGTTGGGAGGTAACAGCTAGTATTATACTCCGAAAGGTTAAGGTATAACCAAAACCTATACAAGTATACCACATATAAATACATATATATATAATACCAATCTTAATCTTATATTCAAGCTAATCCCATATTCTAATCTCAAGTCATGACTCAACTCTAAGTATCTATCTTAACCCCATACATATCTTAATCTACATAGGTCTTTCCTCAAAACCCAAGTCACAATAGTATACTTATATATAGGTCAAACCTAAACCAACTAGTTAATAGCCTAGGGTTTAGTCAAATCTTAGTCAACAAGTCCTTCTATGTTCATCCAAGCCATTTCTAGGTCAATTTGGTCAGGGTTGACCTATAGTTGACTTTGGTCAACAATGGTCAATTATCTAGTCAAACTAGGTCTACTAGTCAAGTTAGGTCAACCAATGTCAAACTAGTCATTCTAGGTTAATTCAAGTTCAATTTAGGTCAAGTTTGACCCTAGGTTGACTTTGGTCAACTCTAGTCAAACAAGGGTCATTAGTTAGTGTTTAGGTCAAGGGGTCACTAGTCAATTAGGGTTAGCCTTTACTGGCCATAGGCTAGTGGTTATAGGTTTTCATCTCTATAATATACATATATATACACATACAAGAACCACATAGGCCTATAGCCTATGTAATTCCCATACTCCCTAAGTATCTATGTATAGACACAATATATACATAATGACACAAATATAAACTAATACAATATATATATATATATATATATATATATATATATATATATATATATATATATATATATATATATATATATATATATATATATATAAATATAAATTATATATATATATATATTTTTTTTTTATAATACCCAATATATATATATATATAGTACCCACATATATACCTAATATATATACATATATAGATAGCTATAATATATACATATATATACATTCCACATAAATATAAATATATATCACCCATATATACCCTCAACTATATATATACCAATATATATAGTTGTATATAATATAACATATATATATATATATATAGAGGGAAAAAAAATATATATATATATATATAGAGGGAATTAGAGAGAGAGATATGAGAGAGTGAAAGAGAGAATTAGAGAGAGAGTGAAGGAGAAAATAGTGAGAGAGAGGGACTGAGAACACACAGGAAGGGGAGGGGGTGTGTTCCAGATTTCTGGAACAGGAATCCAGTCCCCATACAACACACACAATGCACACACACATACCTACATTATACATACATGTATATACACATGTATATACATGTATACACCCTAAAATCCCACCTACACACTCACATACACATATACTACCTATACATACACTAAAAATACACATATACATGCATAAATCATAATAAAAATAGATTTGAATCTCGATTTGAAAAACTGGAAAATAACCCAAATCTGGAAAATGTGGACTGTGTACTCGATAACAGGGTAAACCTATTTTCATGACCCAAACCGAACTAGGGTTCGAATCCAGTGGTTGGTAAGCGTGTCCCCACATGTGTACGTGTCGTGTGTGTCACTGGAAGTCCACCACGATACGACACGGCGTGTCAAAGTGTCAAAAACTCTAATCGGGTAAGACAGTGCACACACACAAAAATACAGTATCGTGCACATGTGCAACTAGCTCTAGGACACGACACACACGACCTCGTGTCTCGTGGTCGTGTCCCTAGGTTCGCCTAGGGTCAGGCTAGGTGTCAGTGTGTCTGTACGGTGTCCACGTGTCGCCGTGTCCAAATGGGAAGCCCGTATCAGAGCCCAATTTCCACGTGTGTGCTGTCAGTGAGTGACCAGTACAGAGGCGATTTCGTGTCCGATACGACACGTGGTCGCATAAAACTTCGTGGGTAGGTTGTCAGAGGGTGCCCCTACCCTCGTGCCAAGTGGCACGTGTCCACGTATTGTGTTGTGTCCGCAATCAGTGTCGAGTAGCAGGACAGCGTGCATAGTCTCGTGCGTGCGTGTCGGCCAGTCTAGGGCCACGTGTGTGCATCCTATGGTGTCATGGTCGTGTCCTAGGATAGGTGGGGTGTCAGGTCATGTGTCCAAGTTCCTGTATCGTGTCCACGACACGTGTGGACACGACACGAAGTGTCAACCAATCGGGTTTTAACAGTGTGCAGTGTGATGTTTAACAGTGTGTTCGTGTCCAATTTGGACACGGACACAATACGATTTCGTGATCAGTCCTAGGGTTTTGGATTCAGGATGTCTAGGGCTACCCAAAAATATAATTTGTTTTACAAAATAACAAGGTTTAATCCTAAGTGACATTTCACCAAACACAGGTTTTCAAACATAGATACGTGTCCGATACGGACACCAAACCAATCCTAAATCTCACCAAACTTAGCCTACAGTTCCATGGTACCTAGATGCATGCATTTATGAAGACAAAACAGAATATTAACTAGGTTTGAGGGCATTTACCTATTGATGCAATTTCCAAAGGAAACTCAATAAGAGAGGGGGGTGTGTCCTATCCACTTGTTGGTGTCCAAGTCCTTGTGTCCAGCTTGCTTGCCTCCCTTAGCACCCTCTAGGTTGCAGGAACCCAATACAAAAGACTAGGAGTGATTTGGTTCAAATTTGAGGAAGTTGTGGGTGTTTGAAGAAAATAGGATTTTTTCTAGGTTTTAATTCATGCAAATTGATCATGAATGGAATGATAGGTTAATATAGGAGGGGGGGTAGTGCTAGGCTGCCATGGGGGTAGGGGAGAGTGTCCTACCACCTTGCAAACTTAGCCCCTAAGTCTTTGACTAAGGGGTTAGATATTTAGGTTCTAAAATATCTAAAAAGTGAAATATCTATATATTTATCTAACTAGATATTTATACATTAAGCTAATATCTAACATTAGTCTTCTAGGTTAGTTGCTAACCTCTAGATTAGTGCTAAACTAGGTTAGGGACTAACATGACACTAATCAATAATTAAACAATAATAAAAATACATAAATACTAATAAGATATAGTGATAGGTTGTCGTATCATCATTGCCGAGGGATGAGGGTCGGAGGACAGTCAACTTTATCTACGGCTACATAGTTTCTGCCTCGCCAGTCGAATGGCTGCAGGGACTATGTCCATATCACCATGTCGTACCGTAAATTAATGCAAATGGAGGTGGAGCCAAAATAAAGAAACCAAAATATGATATCCACCTCAAGTGTAGAGTCGGAGGAGAAGATCTTTTCCACCCTCTCCCTCTCTCACGCTATCAACGTCACAACTTTTCCACCTCAAGTTCTGATCAAGCATTTTCCTTCTCCTCTCCTCCACCATGGCTCTGAACCTATCTGCTCCTCCCTACTTCCCTTTTTCTTATTTGACTCTCTCAGCCACATATGATATCCAGCTCAAGTGTAGAGTCGGAGGAGAAGAAGTGGACAGGAAGAGGAGGGGGAAGCAGCACAGCCGGCTGCATGACCCGGAGGAAGTACAGAGGTTTTCTTCAACATACGTAGGAGAACTATAAGGATATATCTTTTCACAACATATCACCTTGTCAAAGACCCTTAATGTGATAACCATGTTACCACGGTGTCGGAAGACTAACTTGTCATAATTTTATAAGCCGTGTGTTTTGACATAATCCTCCAACCGGAATTCAGTTCTATGTAATAATACAAGATTACGACATAGGAGAAAAGAGTTGGGAGGATTATGTCAAAACACACGGCTTAGAAAATTATGACATGTTAGTCTTCCGACACCGCGGTAACATGGTTGTCACATTAAGGGTCTTTGACAAGATGACATATTGTGAAAAGATATATCCTTGTAGTTCTCCTAAGTATGTTGAAGAAAACCTCTGTACTTCCTCCGGGTCATGCCGTCGGTTGTGCTGCTTCCCCCTCCTCTTCCTGTCCACTTCTTCTCTCCCGACTCTACACTTGAGCTGGATATCATATGTGTCTGAGAGAGTCAAATAAGAAGAATGGAAGTAGGGAGGAGCAGATGGGTCCATAGCCATGGTGGAGGAGAGGAGAAGGCAAAACTGAATCACCATTGTCTTCCGGATCGTCCTCATCAAGGCATAACGGGCTGCTCAACGTGCCCAGCTTCTTCAACTTCTCGCTGGCTGCAGAGTCAAAATGGGAACGGGTCCTCTTTGCCGGCCCGGAGCTCTGACTCGCACTCGTCGCCGCGCTACCGGTTTCCTCTCCTCCTATGACGCGGGTCATAAGAAAAGAAATTTCGTACCTCTTCTTCACATAAACATCATTGTCGCCTTGTACTCGAGCCTCATCGTCTGTGACGCTATCCAACTTCTCGAAGTCATCGGAGAAGGAGTCGAATGAGTCGGCGGTGATAGCAGATGATTGCAAGACAGGGAGCGAAAAGACAGGCAAAGAAGAGGACGATACGAGTCGAACGGGAGATTCGAGTGACAATGTAGGCACCGAGAAGTCGGATAGCGTCACAGACGAGAAGGCTCGAGTACAAGGCGGCAATGATGTTTATGTGAAGACGAGGTACGAAATTTCTTTTCTTATGACCCGCGTCAGAGGAGGAGAGGAAATCGGTAGCGCGGCGACGAGTGCGAGTCAAAGCTCCGGGCCGGCAAAGAGGACCCGTTCCCATTTCGACTCTGCAGCCAGCGAGAAGTTGAAGAAGCTGGCCACGCTGAGCAGCCCGTTATGCCTTGAAGAGGACAATCCGGAAGACAATGCTGATTCAGTTTTGCCTTCCTTGGATGGTATTGATTCTGTAGATCCGTGTATAAAAGAGGAAGCGATTGGGAGTAGAGTGGACCCGGAGGGAAATGAGAGATTGGAAGCTGGGTCAATATCCAAGAAACGAAAGAGAGTCGAGGATTCTGATAGGTTGTCGTATCATCATTGCCGAGGGATGAGGGTCGGAGGACAGTCAACTTTATCTACGGCTACATAGTTTCTGCCTCGCCAGTCGAATGGCTGCAGGGACTATGTCCAGATCACCATGTCGTACCGTAGATTAATACAAATGGAGCTGGAGCCAAAATACAGAAACCAAAATACAAAATACAGAAACCAAAATACAAAATACAGAAACCAAAATACAAAATATAGAATCCAAAATAGGACCCTCTGTGAGAACGGATGGCTCAGAACACAACCCAACCGGAGAGGATACTCTGAGAGATCCATCTGAGAGGGACGTATACTCTGAGAGATCACCTTTACAAGAATGATATCAGTAGTAGGATTGAGTGCTGGAGGAGATATTATCAGAGTATACGTCCTACTCAGATGGGTCTCTCACCGTTACTATTTTTTTCTGACAGCATGGTGGATGTGCTCCGTCCACAAATTCTTGCTCCGAGCCAAAACTTTGTCCCGGAGCTCAAGTGGACATCCTTGGTATAGAGCTCGAGTGAGAGGTTCCTGACAGCATGGTGGTCTCCTTTGTTAAAGTATCCGTGCTCGTCCCACATCCAATGTGGGATGAGCACGGATACTTTGACAAAGGAGACCACCATGCTGTCAGGAACCTCTCACTCGAACTCTACACCGAAGATGTCAACTTGGTCTCCGGGACAAAGTTTTGGCTCGGAGCAAGAATCTGTTGAGGGAGCAAAAATAGTAACGGTGAGAGACCGACGTATACTCTGATAATATCTCCTCTAGTACTCAATCCCACTACTGATATCATTCTTGTAAAGGTGATCTCTCAGAGTATACGTCCCTCTCAGATGGATCTCTCAGAGTATCCTCTCCGGTTGGGTTGTCGTATCATCATTGCCGAGGGATGAGGGTCGGAGGACAGTCGACTTTATCTACGGATACGTAGTTTCTGCCTCACCAGTCGAATGGCTGCAGGGACTATGTCCTGATCACCATGTCGTAGTCCAATATAATCCAGAGATTGACACAGTTCTAATTCATATATGTAGTCCAATACAAATAGTCTAATACAAAAACAACCCAATACAAATAGTCCAATACAAATAAGTACTAATAGCTAATGAGAACCATGCTGCTCACGCAAATGCTCAGTGATACGTTCACGCAACCACCTCAAAAAAGCGAGATTTTTGGCGCGAGGAGAGATGTCGTCCCTTGCAAGGACTGCATGAAGAGAACTCTCGGTCTCACTAGCTACCGGTGCTGGATGAATAGAACTCCCGGTCTCACTAGCAACCGGTGCCACTTCCTCCTCAACTGTAGGAGGAGCCACCTCAGCATTCACTGTTTTCTTCAAACGACGTGCCGCTCCTCGGGTCATGGGTGCCATCTGGTAAGATCGATAGTCACAAATAATATAATTGTAACATAAGCAAGCTAACTTAAGGAACCATCATGTAATTTGAGTACATTTTCGAAAGCCGATAAAGTATGAAAAATTCGATTTTTTCCCAAGTGTGAGAACGGATGGCTCAGAACACAACCCAAGATTCATTCAAGCATACATTAGTGTGAATCATCTATGTTCTGTACATATGGTGTAGTATATGTTCTTATCGTATCTAGTATCTGAAGAATGTAACAGAATCAAGATGAACTCACATAATGTAATACTAAGACATCATCTACTACTATATAAGATATAGTGATAGGTTGTCGTATCATCATTGCCGAGGGATGAGGGTCGGAGGACAGTCAACTTTATCTACGGCTACATAGTTTCTTCCTCGCCAGTCGAATGGCTGTAGGGACTATGTCCTTGAGACAGTGAACATATACACCATGAATCCAAACCCCATATTAACATTTACTAATCCAAATGGATGCAGGGACTATGTCCTTGCCTCTCCGGTTGGCTGTCGTATCATCATTGTCGAGGGATGAGGTTCGGATGACAGTCAACTTTATCTACGACTACATAGTTTCTGCCTCGCCAGTCGAATGGCTGCAGGGACTATAATAAGACACAATTCACCAAAGAGAACCATACTGTAGAACTCACACTTTAAGACAATAGATGAAGGAAGACTTGTATGGAGGATCGATAGGGTTGAGCGATGTCATTTTATTCTACAAAGAGAACCATACTGTAGAACTCATACTGTAGAACTCACACTTTAACACAATTCTACAAAGAGTTGTCATAGGGTGTTGAGCGATGTCATTTTATTCTTTTCTTTTTCTTCTTCTTGGAATTTTTGAGTATTGGATCTTGAGAGACATATATAGCTAGAACTTACGAAGAATGGAGTACCATACTTCAACAAATAGATGTTGACTAATTGGTTCATATACTTGTTGTCTAAAATAAGTGTAGGAATGTTGCAAGGTGAAACAATGTATCAAACACTACATCGAAACCCAAACCCAATATGCAAATCCAAATTAATACGAAAATACACAAGTGTATGTAGGGGATTAAGTGTACAGAGGTGAAATACATATATATGCAAGCTTGAGGGTGTCCACGTGTCCAACAAATGGACACAAAGTGTCCAAAACCTCACGAACACACTGTATCAGTGAACACATGGTCGTAATGTGTCTCCGTGTTCATTTTGGACACGAAAAATACCTCAATTAGGGTTAGGGTTTACCTTCAGTCTCCTCGCGGTGGTGGAGGAAGAGGAGGAGGACAAGTTCGGTGGTGGAGGAGGAGGGGATTAAGTGTACAGAGGTTAAATACATATATATGCAAGCTTGGGGGTCCACGTGTCCAACAAATGGACACAAAGTGTCCAAAACCTCACGAACACACTGTATCAGGAGTCGAACGGTCGTAATGTGTCTCCGTGTCCATTTTGGACACGAAAAATACCTCAATTAGGGTTAGGGTTTACCTTCAGTCTCCTCGCGGTGGTGGAGGAGGAGGAGGAGGAGGATCTCGCGGTGGAGAAGGAGAAGGGGCTCGCGGTGGAGGAGGAGGAGGAGAACGGGCTCGCCGGAGGGAGGAGAAGGGGCTCGCAGTGGAGGAGGAGGATGAGCGGCGCCGGAGGGAAGGGGGTGGCTGTCGTCGAGGTCGGGGAAGAGGGGCGGAAACAAAAAATTTGGGGAGAGGAAGAAATGAAAAGTCGAACCGAGGAAACCCTTTTTATCAGAAATTAGCGACGTCCGCAAATACGTCGCCAAGCGTCGGTAATCGTTTAATATTCGGCGACTTAATAGTTGTTGCGACGCTAAACGTCGCTGAACTAATAAAACTAGCGACGTTTTTCGACAAATCAACGACGTTGGTTTTTATTACACTAAATGTAGTCGCAATATGTCGTTGTTTGTCGCTACCAGCGACGTATTGTGACGCATATTTTAGGAGTCGCTAAATCCAAAAATATTAGCGACGTTTTAAGTCGGCGTCGCTAATTTCGTCGCTGATATGACTTATTTTGGTAGTGAAACAAGTTCAATGTCTTCCGAAATTTTTAGAATGTGTTTACTAAATAATAACATGTTATATTTTCTGTAGACTATAAAAAAAATCAAAAATTGATAATAATAAAAAAAAATACACACCACTAGAAACGGGTCGAGCCGGGGGCCCGTTTCTTCTGAAAATATGACTCGTCTCGACCCGTTAATGTCACACGACCCGTCCTGCCCCGGCCTGTTTAAATTCCAAAATTTAAGAACTAGCTTGTTTGGACATTATACGGTTCGTACCGAGTTGAAACCGTGGGTCCTGGAACTGTGTGCCCACCCAGAAACCAAACGAGGCCTCGTTTGGTTCACGGAAGTGAAATCAATTCCCTTATTTTCCATGGGGATGGAAAGTAGAATTCCTATCAGATTTTCTTTCCTGTGTTTGGTAAAAAAAGAAAATATTTAAGAAAAACCATTTGATTTTTCTTCCAGTGTTTGGTTGTTGTAGTAAAGGAAATAAAAAAAAATATCGTTGTTCCAATAATATCCGATGTCAACGTAACTATAATCAACAGAATACGAAGAGTTAATTGGTAAAATAGCCAATAAATCAAGACTATTTTTATCATAATACTTGGTAAAATAATGTTGGGAAAGGAGGAGGAAATCACATGGGTCATAAGAGGAACAATTTTTCCTCCCATTTTTTTTCCATGTCAGAAAAATATTTTTTAAATTTGTGGCTATCAAACAAAGAAAAGAAACAAATTTTCTTTCCGGATTCTTGAATCCGTGCACCAAACCAGGCCTTAGAGTAATAGCAAAGTGATTAAAGTAACTGAATCCAGAAGGAAGATGCTATATATCACTACTACAGTTATGAGTAAGTTTAGCATTTGAGAGAGAGAGAGAGATATCACATGTGAGAGAGAGAGAGATCACATATATATACATATATATAATGAAAGAAGGAGCGGAACCTGTAACGATGGCGGTGAGAGCAGAGCCATCCAGTCCTTCTGTCACCTCCTCGGCGGTCGAGAAGTATAAACTGAACCCAGAAGGCCCTCTTCGGATATGCGACCACATCTCTCTCTCTCTCTCTCTCTCTCTCTCTCTCAGTTACAATTCACTAAGTTGCTGCAGAGTGTGTGTCTGTGTGGAGACGAAGAATCTTTTAACATAGCCTATATTATAGGAGATCTGAGTTCTGTCGGGTTGGCAGGAGCTCTCTTCCATAAATGTCAACGTGCAATATCTGACAATAGAATATAACCAATGTTTTAAAAACCGGACCGACGATGGAACCGAAATTTTTTGGTATAGGTCGGACCGGAGTTCAACCGGGGTTCAACCGGGGTTCAATTGGAGTTCAATAGACTTAGTTTAGTTTGGTTCAAATAAGTAAAATATCCATATTTACTTCTTGGTTTAGTTTAGTTTGGTCATAAGTATGTTAGTTCGGTTTAATTTTACAACTATAAGGTCGATTAAAACCAAATAAAGAATCAAATAGTCCAAATTTCACATAATAATTTATTTTGAATTTTTTTACAATAAAAAATAGCCAAAATTGGCCGGTTCAATTGTGAACCGGTTCGGCCGGTTCACCGGTTGAACTCAGTTTTGACAAAAAATCGACGGTTCTTTAAAAGACCCGATTTTAGTCGAACCGGACCGATTTTTCGGTTTAAACCGGTTGGACCCGGTCCAACCACCGGTCCGGTCCAGTTTTTACAACATTGAATATAACTTAGTGGTCATTTGTTTTGGCAAATTCTAAGGGCACTTTAACTTTTATTTGAGAACTATTTTTACTTCAGGACAGTTCAATTTGGTGGAACTTTTACTCAGCACAGTCCTAAATTTTTTTTGGGGCTGTCCAACCACACAATAATTTTTTTTGGTTCGAGTCCTTGGCCACCAATGATAAGGGATCGGGTCGGACTGGAGGCAAACAAGGTCCAAATCCAATCCAATCCAAAATTATTTCTCTTTTATATTTTTAAGGCAATGTTAAGGACACTTCTCTCAAAGTGTTAGTGGCCGTCATCATTTTCTACAGTCCTACGAATAGTCAGAACTGTAGTCCTTGTGTTTAGAAGTGCCAAAATTTCTGCAGTATCAGACTATTAAAATTTTGACAGTCCTGAATATGCACATGACTGTCAAAATTTTGGCAGTCATCACACATAATTGTCAAATTTTGACAGTCAAGAACTGCATAAATGATATCCACTAATACTTTGTGCAGTAGTGCTACATGGACCGCAGACTGAACTGAGACTGAAACCACATGCCACATGTCCGATCCCAATTAGTTCTTTTTTTTTTCTTGCCTACGTTAGGAGAAATTATTTGTGGTCCGGCCTCACCACGTGGCAATGGTGAATGTATTTGCTCCGACCAATAAAAAGGTGACACATAATCGCAAGTATTCTTGTACTTTGTGTAGTTACTGTGGTACCCTTAGGCCTCGTTTGGTTCGCGGAATGGAAGGGAAAGGAAATCAATTCCTTAGTATTTTCTTTCCTTTGGAAAATTATAATTTTCATTGATTTTTTTTTCGATGTTTGGAAATGCCAAGGAATTTGGAAAGGAAAGTGAATACTTCAATGTGGGAAAGTGATTCCTTACTTGGATGGATGTAATCACTTTCTGTTGAAAATTAATGCATGTCGATTCATGAGATGAAAAACAAAATAAATGCGGAAACGTACCTGAATCCATTGATTGGCTTAATGGATCTTGAAGCAGGCGTCTCTTTATGGGGTTCGATCTTCCAACCCGCTACGACCCTTAATAACAAAGATAAAATCTTTGTTCCTCTCTCTATTGATGGGGATACAGAAGAGAATAGAGAAAATCCTCCCTTTGGTGGCTGTATGAGTTGGGGACCACAACCCTAATGAATACATATATTTATACGTTTTGATATGTCTAATTTGGTTCCTCATCAAATTAGATTTATCGTTGGTATCTACACATTATTTTTATGACAATTATACCCTTAAGCCAATTTTTTAAATAGACCACTTTAATTTGGCTTAATTATTTAGATAGCCCAACACAATTAATTTTACATGTGTGGCCCCTAATTATTGAATAATTCGAATAATCTTCTACTGTGCCACATATGTAACCTTATAATTGTGTTAACCTTAGTGAGCTCATAAATTGCTATCTTAATCCTTAGGGTATGTCTGAACAATCTCGTGCATTGACCATATCAATATAGGATCAAAGCGGCATTCGTCACATTTAGCGTAACTAAACCATCAATGGTCACATATACCAATATAGCTAAATGACATAGATCAATCATGGATACGTAGTTTGAAAATTACATACAATGTGATCAACACATGTCTATTTCCAACTGGTGCTCCTTAACTTTAATGAGATTAATACTTTGACATAATAAAAACAGAATAAACTAAATTTTCCGTATATCTAATTAGATAAATATTCAAAATACTTTAATACATAAATATTTCCAAAGCCAAATAGCACCCAAATATATAAAATACAAACTCTCACTACATTGTCATATTCTTAATTAAGATAACATCCATATGAGCAGTATGCTCATGAAAGACCTTGGGTGATAATACTTTTGTGAGTGGATCCGCTAACATGGAGTTTGTCATAATGTGCTATATGGACACTTTAACCATTCTCAATTATTTTCTTCACAACTAGAAACTTTATGTCAATATCCTTTGACTTATACATGTTCTTGTTTTTATTGGAATACATACTGCTGATTTATTGTCACATCATAATTTGAGTGGTCTTTCAACACTCTTCTGTAGGCGCAGCCTTGTAACAAAATTTTACAACTATATTCCATGAATAGATGCCTCACAACATTCTTTAAACCTTACTGCCATGGTGGAATAAGTTATGAGTGTCTGTTTGACACTCATCCAAAATATCTTCACTAGTCATCATGCAAACATAACCTGATGTGGATCTCCTGCTGTGTTGGCATCCAGCAAAATCGGAGTCGGAATACCTTATGATCTCCAGAATCATCTGATCTCCTATAAAGAGCATATAATTCCTTGTTCTCTATTAATAACTAAAGTAGTTTGACTGCTACTCAATGATCCATCCCATATTTTCTTAAATATCTTCCTAACATTCCAACTATGTATGCTATATCCGGACACATACATACTTGAGCATACATTAGACTTCCTACAACTGATCATGAATGGAAAATCTATTATATTTTCTTAATTCTAATGCTAATCTTAGGGCACTTGATTGAGACTGAACTTGTCTCCTTTAGCGACATGTGTCACCTGGTTTGCATTAAATACTTTAACCGATATACAAAATCAGAAAAATATATCTACTCCCACAGAACTTGTGATACACACAATCTTCGACAATGTTTATCTCAAAGCCAAATGAGATAATCACTTGGTAAAATTTTGAAGTATCTTTGACGAGAAGTCTACTTGAGTCCATAAATAGATTTTGTCAGTTTGTAAACCATATTCTTTGGATCGTCTGACACGAAGTTTTCTGGTTTTAATATATAAATTATTTCGTCAATGTTACCATTGAGAAACACCACTTTTTGACATCAATTTGATGTAACTCAAGATCAAAATGTACAACAAGTGCTATGATTGGTTTAAAAGAGTCTTTCAAAGAAATCGAAGAGAAAGTCTTTTTAAAGACAATCCCTACCTTTTGAGTAAAGTCACTAGCTACAAGATGTACTTTATACCTCTCCACATTACCCTTCGAATCATTCTTGGTTCTAAATATCCATTTGCAACCAATGGACTTCGTACCTTTTAGTAGTGGGACAAGTTCTTAAACTTTATTGTCTTGCATAGACTTATACTCCTTATTTATTGTATCAATCAACTTTAAAATTTTGGAACTTTTCATGGCCTAATGGAAGTTGATTAGATCATCTTCCAGTATTCCATAGACTTCCTCACGTTTCTAGAGAAATATGACAACATTATCCGAAATTATATTTCTCCTTTCTCTAGTGGACCATCTTAACATTACCGGTTCTTGAGGTTGTTGAGTTTGTTTCTCAGGAATAATGACCTTATCTTGAATGGGGGTGCCGCTACGTTGTCTTGTCAATATATTTCAACAACGACTTGTAGAGGTAATTCGATATTGTCTTGTTGAGGTCCCGAATTCACTTCTTGATCAATGACAGGTACAGAATCATGCACATCGTCAAAAGTGATAGTAGGAATCGCAACCGATTCCTCCTTAAAGATAATGTCCCCGACTTTATTTCTTTCCCAAACTCAATATCCTCAAAAAATATTACACTTCTCGTCTCAAAAAATTTTCTTTCTGTGGGATCGTATAATTATTAACCCCTTGATCTGTCAACATAGCCAATAAAGTAGCTGCTTACAATTTACTTTGGTCTGTCTTCCATTTACACATTCAATATAGGCATTAAAGTCTATAAATTCAATGGAATCCAACACCATCAGACACAAGTCGTTCAACTCTATTTCTAGAGATGTGACCTAATTGCTTATGCTATAATAAGGCTAAATTTTTATTATTAATTTTGCGTTTAGTACCACATGACTCTTTTCATTGTAAGATGCAATAGTTTCAACTGAATATAGGTTATCATCAACCTTAAGGGAACCACTACTAATAATATTTGAATTTAAAGATAGACTAAACTTATTGTTTCCAAATGAACAATGATAACCAGATTTGTCCATTAAGAATATTGAAACTGAATTTCGTCTAGAAGACGGTACAATAAAAGTGTCTATCAAATCCAAATAATAATCGGTTTCTAATAATAACCTAAAATATCCTATTACTTCCATTTCTACCGAATTTTTGTCACCCACATAGATGTATCTTTCACTATCAATTAACTTTTGGTAGCTCAGGCAACCTTGTCTAGAACACTAATGTGGGTAGTCGTACCAGAATCTAACCACCATGAGTTTCTTGGTATTAAAGCTAAATTAACCTCAGAACAGACCAAATTTAGAAATGTATTTTTCCTTATATATCATGCGTGGTATTTATACATTTCTTTATATGTCCCGACTTATCACATTTTTTTAGTTTTATATTGTTGTTTATTTGTGCAGAATCCTTAGCAGCTTTTGTATTCTGCCCCTTTTTGCCTTTAAAGCTTATCCCATTAAACATAAAAATTGAATTATTATTGGCAGATATTGTAGCAACATTAACTGGAAAGAGAACAAAATAACAAAACAGACATGCTCCAATTAATAACCTAAGAATAAAATATAGCCAAACAAATTCAAATAATGGTGAACTCCATCTCAAGATACCTAGTACATCATTAATATCAAGTCTTTGGACAGTGATATTAACTGCAAGTGGTACTCTTGGTTTAATGATCAAACGTTGACAATAAGTCTTGTCAAATAGTAAGACTATGTTTGGATCGGATTATTATTCACATGTAAACCTTATAATTGTCACACATTTATCATCACAAGTATGTGTGCAATTCGGCCAAGTATTAACCTTCCTTTCGGCTGGCAAATACTCGTATGAATGTACACACACAAACATCCAACATCCCTCATAGACTATCTATACAAGATAGGTCACTTTGGCGACATCTTGTTTCAATAAGTCTATTTAGAATATTATACAACTATTTCTAGTCACAAAAGGCACCAAAAACTTGAATATTGACTAAATTTTACGAAACTGAATCATGTCCAAAATCTTATATACATACATATTTAAATTAAATAATCATAAATTAACAGACTAGATTCCACTGAATATATGCATCAAAAGATTACACCAAACAATCCATAAAGATTATAGCAAAATCTATCTACATGATAAACACGTGAATCTTTTGCATGATTAAAACATGAATTTTAATTTGACAAAATTGAGAATTATCAACATAATAAAATTCATGTAATAATCTATTGAAAATATGCATCTAGAGAACAACAACATATAAAACATGACGCAAATACTCCAACACGTAAAAGAAATGTCATGGAGTTCCATATCAACCACAACAAAATTCACAGATCTTTCCATCGAATAATCAACCAAAAAACTACAATTCCACCACCAAAATAGACAAAATAGAAACTTCATGTAACACCCACTTTTCTAAAATGAGGATAATTTTGAACTTTTGTAAAAGTTTATTATTTAATAATAGGATTTATAATTTATGGAAATTTTTAGTTAATTTAAAACTATTTAAAATGGGTGAATTATAATTTTGATGTGTTAGCTAGTGAACCCTAGAACTGTTGAGCCTAGAGATTAACCATGACCATGGGGACCTAACCATGTGATTAGAATGACTATTTACAACTTTTTAGGCTAAGGGTATTTTGGTCATTTTGTGACTTTTGAATTATTTAGGATTTTGATTAATTGGTGAATTTTAGATTATTTTAATAATATTTAAATTGATGTATTATGATTTTGGTCATTTTTCATATTTTAATATTTTGGGGAATTTTTATATTTTTAATATTGTTTTTATTGGATTTGTTTAGTCGGGTTTGAGTTTCGTCTCGTTCCAACTTGTATTGTGACCCGGATAGCTTAAACTCTAGATGGGACCCAATATTAAGTTAAGCATGACCCACAAAACCCAACATTTAAGTTAGTTAATTAAACTAATTTTTATCATGTTAGAATGGTTAAGTTAGAGACTCAAAACTAGATCATTTTGACCCCAAACTTGAACCTAGTCTAGACTTAACCATATGAGACTAGAGAGGGGTAATTAGGACATTTTCCATTAGCCCTAATGGACTCTTTATGGCAGCCGCCTTTAAGGGAGAATGATTCATTTCATTCATTACAATCTTGCCTCTTTTATTTTTCTTTTGTTCTTCCCTAATTTTAGAGAGCCTTCCCATTGATTTGATCTCCAAATCAAATCATTCCTTCACCAAACCTTCCCTCAATCATTCCCATTCTCCAAGGAAAAGGTGCTACCAAGGATTGGAAGAGGAGTGCAAGGAGGAGTGTCCACTTGGAGGGATCTTCGTATCGGAGCCGTGTCCTAAAGGATTTCATTGGGATTCCACTCCCAATAGGTAAAACCCATCATCTAAATCGATTTTCTTTGCATATAAATTAGTTTTGAATCCGTAGGATCCATCCTCATGCATGTGTCCTATTTAGATTCAAATTTGAGGCCATTTGGAGCTCTCTTGAGAATTTTAGATATGTGTCTTGTGTCCTACTTGATAGATCCCAAATTAGGACACCCCATGTGTATGTATGTATGATAATAGTTTAAATAGATATTTAAATTCATTTTTAGAATGGTTAGAGAGTGGATTGATCTTAGTTAGGATGGTTAGAATGAGTTTCATTTGGATACCTATGTTTGTATCCAAGTATCTTGGCCTATATGTGTTCTTTTGTCCAAAATAACTCAAATTCGTCATAATATTCATCCACGTTTTTATTAACTAAAGTAACTTAGAAATGTCATAATTTTTAGCTTAGAACTCCGATTTATCTTCCGTTTTTTTAAAAGAACCGTATCGAAGTTAGCTTTCCAAATATATATTTTAATAAGCCAAATTCTTTCTGTAACTTTCTGTAGAATTATTTGAGTGTCAACTGTACGAAAGACGAACGTGTTTCGGTATTTTTGCGATTTTGGGAGCTTCCGGACACAAAAATGCGATCCGTTTGAAGTTTCGGAAAGCTAACACGAAGGGCTACAACATACTTTAATCCTAGAATTTAGTAGAGGCCCAATTGGTAAAGTATTGGTTTTAAGTAGAAGAGTGACTATACGATATATACATTTTGTGTAACCTATGAGCCTATGTAGTATGGGTATTAAATGAATATAGAGTATGTAATACATAATATGTTAGATGAATGAAATGATATATATATGACATATATCCTCTTTGCATTAATGTATATATATGGTTGAATGCAAGCATATAGGAATGCAATTAATATAATGTATGTAAGCAATGCATAAATGCATGAATGAAAGAATGATAGACAATGTATGCATGAAAGTATATAATGAATGCTAGATATGAATGCAAGGTATACATGTAATGATAGATATGAATGCATAATATATAAATAATATAATGCAATATATAATGATAGCATGTATGGTAATGTAGAATATATGATGCAAGCATGTATATGTCCACTGTTTTTCATTTTCCTTACATTTTCCTTCCCTTCCCTTTCTATTTCAGTTTTTTCCTTTTTTTTCCTCTTCTATTTTTACATGTTATATACAATATATATAATGTATAGATGCATATAAGTATGTAATATACATGAATGAATGTCATATATGAATGAATCAATCAATCAAAGGTATAAGTAAAATATAATGCATTGTAATGAATGTTAACATATATAATGTATAAAAGTATGTATATAAATGTGCATGAATGTATATATCTATGTAACTATGTAAATATGCATGATGTAACATATGCCTATATATATAAATATGTATGTAATATGGATATGCATGTATGTATGAAGGTATGTATTTATATATATTATCTATTTTATATTATGCATTATTGTGGTTCACATTGTCTTGTGATTGTGTGAGTGCTAGCCTAGACTTCTTTAGGCCTAGTGAGACTTGTTAGACTTGTTTGGGCTAGGACTTGACCTAGTTGACCTAATTTGACTAGTGTGGTTGACTAGAGTTGACCAAATGTTGACTTTAGTCTAGTTTGACCTAGACAGCATGCAGATGCATTGTACATTTCATTTATCATCTCTCGTATACATCTTGACCTGTGTTGCTCTAAATAGGACTCTTTGGCTTCAGTTTGGACCTCTATACCTATCAGCTGTTCAGGTTATCAGGCGAGTACATTCTCTGACCGTTTCATACTTGTCTGGATTTACATTCTTGCTCTAGATTACTGTACTTGATGCTGACACGATTATTATCACGGATTGGTACTATATGGATCTTCTTTTGAGATGTTATCCCCTTGTATTCACTAAATACATATTGTGATGTGCGTTTCACTTATATATTGTATTTATTGAATACCCTTATCCTTGTATACTCATTGTGTATATTATATTCTCATTATCACATAAGTTCCATGGATAGACCATTGTACAACTATTGTATAACATTGTACATCTATTGTATAATATTTTACACTATTGTATAAGATAACGTAACTGGAGTGGATCCTTGTGTATTGATTGGGGAGGGGGAGTAGAATTGGTTATGTAATCAAATTCTATTGTACAACATTGTATAACTATTGTATATGTCCATTGTGCACTCACGTACAATGGAGTTACCATTGCATTGTCCTAAACCGTTTACATAACCATATTGTACTCTAAATCAAATATTGCTTACGGTTCTTATCATATATAGATATTTCCTATTATCAAATCTCTGCTGTTTTTCATATACATTCTTCTTTCAGTGTTTTCTGTATCTTACTCTATTGCATGCTTTATATTTCCTAACTTGATATGAATTGTGTGAGATATTTTGTGCTCGCTCCTGTCCTGACTGGACCTGTTGATAAATTTTACAGATAGCTTGGAGGTTGCCTGCTAGCCTAGAGGAGACACAGTAGAGGTTGTATAGATAGTTATTTTAGTTGTCTTGAGTTGTATTTACTTTATGGATTACTGTATTTGAGATTTGAGATGTTTTCTGGGTTTGTGTATCTTAGACACTTAGACTTCTATCTGCGGTATCTCTTTGTGGATTTTATATTTTATCTATTTTTTATTATGATCTACCTTAGATGTGATTGAGACTGTATTTGCTATGTCACCTCCATTCGGAGTGTATATACTGTACAGGTACCTTTATATTGTTAGATGTTTGACCTAGGACAGCGTTCTACCGCCGACACTGTGGCGTAGGCTGGACGTACCCACTTCTCGTGCCCTTACTCTAGGGTGTGGGTCGTGACACATTTTTAGTGGTGGTCCATGCAGGTCGAGTTTGTGTAGTGGTATTCGAACTAGAGTACCACTACAGCCTGCAGTAGGATTAGGATATATTTTTGAAGGTACTCAATCACAGTTAGGATCCCTTGAGAGATTCCTGGAATGACCCTTGAGAATCTTATTATAAAATATCTCAAAATTTGATTCTAATAGTTTATATTTATCTTTCTTGGTTAGTTAATGAATTTGATTTTTGGGTATCCATTGTTGGTTTAATTTAATTTTTGTCAAGATGAAATTATATGGGCTAGGTCATCTAAGTTATAGAATCTAGTCTTCTACAGTCACATTAGCCAGCATGGTGAGGACATATAGTCTGACTTTGGATATATTTCTCGGGTGTGAGAATTTAAGATTTTCGTAGCCAAGCTAGCGGCATCGCAAAAATTTTAAATACCATGATTCTAGAGGTATGTGCCTAAGTCGAGGACTTTGTGATTATCGTAGCCTTGCTTACTAGTATGACGAGGATTTAGAGTACCATAATTTTGGATAGACGCATATGATTATCAGATTGTACCTTAAATGTTCTTGAACATATTTTCTCTACTTTTGTTTCAGTCATTCTCAAAAAAATAAAATAATTATTATTTGTTTTGTTTGTTTTGCTTCTCATTATTTAACTTAGGAGTAGCTTTAGCTGTATTATAAACCTTGTGTAACTTCTTACTATGAATTTCTTTTTAATACAATGAATCGATAATTTTGCTAGACCTTATCTTGAATTTGATATTATAGCTCTGGTTTCAAAATGGTTCTTCTTTTAAACAGATAAGCAGAACATATTTTATCGTTATTTTCTTCTTGCTATTATTCTTGTATTAAATAATAATAATAATAAAACTGTCTTGATTACATCAATCACCTACTTGTAATCTTGGTAGGAATCTAAATGTTGGTCTTGATATAGAATTTAATTTTTATATTGGGACATGATAATATATATATAGCGGACACAGACACTTTGTCTGACATGTATGCATGCTACACTTTGATTACCAACCCATCTAAATACATATTAATATGTTGTTGATGTTAAATTCTCAAAACCCCAATATCTCTGACACAATACAGTATCAGAGAATAGTTCTCTATTTTTTTCCAGTTTAAATTCGTAATTTAAATATAAATTTCATATTGTTAGTTGTTGTTTACATCACTGCACATGTATGTTATATACATGGTTTCAATTCTTAAAGAAATTGGTTAAGTTTTGTGTTTGAATTTGTCAAATCTGAGATCGTGTGCATATTAACCCTTTAACACTGGATTCTAAGTGATTAGATCAATTTGCAGTTTTTAAATGTAATATTTTGAGCCATATACATTGTTGTATGTAGGGATATAATGTTAGGTTTCATACTCTTACATGTTAGGTTGTGGTTGTGGTGAACATTGGGTTGATTTTGATGTTCGAATTTTACCAAAATCCTGAAACTGAATACATGTTAACATTTTTTACATTGATTTTAAATGTTTAGTTCAATTTCAAATTTAATATGTAATGTTAAACTGAAATGAATGATTGAACCCTTCATTTTAAGTTATAACCCCTGTACTATTGACACTCTACACTAATGTACACTAATGTTCACAACTGCCATGTAAACCTAATCCTTCATCTCTATGTTATGTTCATATATATATATATATATATATATATATATATATATATATATATATATATATATATATATATATATATATATATTTTATGCATGCTGTTATAATGTATATAGATACATAACTAAATCTCTACCTCTCTATACATATAGATATATGTATATATATGGTTAGCCATGCATGTTATGAGTAAATAGGTTGTGCATTGTAGATTGTTTAACCATTATGTCATGAGTAGTGTAACTTGATAGCTATTGTTTTGAAACCCAAATCCTCCTATACACTTTCATGTATATTTTACACACACACACACACATGTCTACTATCTAACCCTATGAACATGTCCACATACACCCATACACACACTAACCACATAACCTTTACATAAAGCTAGCTTTTCCCCTTCTAACACTCTCTCTCTATATATATATTGTGATTGGATTTTAATGCTCGATATTTGTGCTTTAAATTTTGATTTTGATTATGCCTTAAAGTCTTGATGATTTATTATTTCTGTATCTTTTCCAGTTTAACACCCCTGATTGCTTGTAAGTTTTGATACCCTATGATTGTTTTGGTCTAGTGTAACTAGTATACCTAGATGAGACTTACACTACCACCGTATGCCATGACCTTGTATGCCATTCTTTTAAATTGTATGATTTAGGTAAGCTTTGAGACTTTGATTGTTGGGGACGAGACTCTAGAAGAAGTACGACCATCTTAATTTCGAGGACGAAATTTTCTAAGGAGGGTAAACTTGTAACACCCACTTTTCTAAAATGAGGATAATTTTGAACTTTTGTAAAAGTTTATTATTTAATAATAGGATTTATGATTTATGGAAATTTTTAATTAATTTAATACTATTTAAAATTGATGAATTATAATTTTGATGTGTTAGCTAGTGAACCCTAGAACTGTTGAGCCTAGAGATTAACCATGACCATGGGGACCTAACCATGTGATTAGAATGACTATCTACAACTTTTTAGGCTAAGGGTATTTTGGTCATTTTGTGACTTTTGAATTATTTAGGATTTTAATTAATTGGAGAATTTTAGATTATTTTAATAATATTTAAATTGATGTATTATGATTTTGATCATTTTCTATATTTTAATATTTTGGGGAATTTTTATATTTTTAATATTGTTTTTATTGGATTTGTTTAGTCGGGTTTGAGTTTCGTCTCGTTCCGACTTGTATTGTGACCCGGGTAGCTTAAACTCTAGATGGGACCCAATATTAAGTTAAGCGTGACCCACAAAACCCAACATTTAAGTTAGTTAATTAAACTAATTTTTATCATGTTAGAATGGTTAAGTTAGAGACTCAAAACTAGATCATTTTGACCCCAAACTTGAACCTAGTCTAGACTTAACCATATGAGACTAGAGAGGGACAATTAGGACATTTCCCATTAGCCCTAATGGACTCTTTATGGCAGCCACCTTTAGGGGAGAATGATTCATTTTATTCATTACAATCTTGCCTCTTTTATTTTTCTTTTGTTCTTCCCTAATTTTAGAGAGCCTTCCCATTGATTTGATCTCCAAATCAAATCATTCCTTCACCAAAACTTCCCTCAATCATTCCCATTCTCCAAGGGAAGGGTGCTACCAAGGATTGGAAGAGGAGTGCAAGGAGGAGTGTCCACTTTGAGGGATCTTCGTATCGGAGTCGTGTCCTAAAGGATTTCATTGGAATTCCACTCCCAATAGGTAAAATTCATCATCTAAATCGATTTTCTTTGCATATAAATTAGTTTTGAATCCGTAGGATCCATCCTAATGCATGTGTCCCATTTAGATTCAAATTTGAGGCCATTTGGAGCTCACTTGAGGATTTTAGATATGTGTCTTGTGTCCTACTTGATAGATCCCAAATTAGGACACCCCATGTGTATGTATGTATGATAATAGTTTAAATAGTTATTTAAATTCAATTTTAGAAAGGTTAGAGAGTGGATTGATCTTAGTTAGGATGGTTAGAATGAGTTTCATTTGGATACCTATGTTTGTATCCAAGTATCTTGGCCTATATGTGTTCTTTTGTCCAAAACAACTCAAATTCGTCATAATATTCATCCACGTTTTTATTAACTAAAGCAACTTAGAAATGTCATAACTTTTAGCTTAGAACTTCGATTTATCTTTCGTTTTTTTTAAAAGAACCGTATCGAAGTTAGATTTCCAAATATATATTTTAATAAGCCAAATTCTTTCTGTAACTTTCTGTAAAATTATTTGAGTGTCAGCTGTACGAAAGACGAACGTGTTTCGATATTTTTGCGATTTTGGGAGCTTTCGGACACGAAAATGTGATCCGTTTGAAGTTTCGGAAAGCTAACACGAAGAGCTACAACATAATTTAATCCTAGAATTTAGTAGAGGCCCAATTGGTACATTATTGGTTTTAAGTAGAAGAGTGACTATACGATATATGCATTTTGTGTAACCTATGAGCCTATGTAGTATGGGTATTAAATGAATATAGAGTATGTAATACATGATATGTTAGATTAATAAAATGATATATGTATGATATATATCCTCTTTACATTAATGTATATATATGGTTGAATGCAAGCATGTAGAAATACAATTAATATAATGTATGTAAGCAATGCATAAATGCATGAATGAAAGAACGATATACAATGTATGCATGAAAGTATATAATGAATGCTAGATATGAATGCAAGGTATACATGTAATGATAGATATGAATGCATAATATATAAATAATATAATGCAATATATAATGATAGCATGTATGGTAATGTAGAATATATGATGCAAGCATGTATATGTCTACTGTTTTTTTTTCCCTTACATTTTCCTTCCTTTCCCTTTCCATTTCAATTTTTTCCTTTTTTTTCCTCTTCTATTTTTACATGTTATATACAATGTATATAATGTATATATGCATGTAAGTATGTAATATGCATGAATGAATGTCATATATGAATGAATGAATCAATCAAAGGTATAAGTAAAATATAATGCATTGTAATGAATGTTAACATATATAATGTATAAAAGTATGTATATAAATGTGCATGAATGTATATATCTATGTAACTATGTAAATATGCATGATGTAACATATGCCTATATATATAAATATGTATGTAATGTGGATATGCATGTATGTATGAAAGTATGTATTTATATATATTATCTATTTTATATTATGCATTGTTGTGGTTCACATTGTCTTGTGATTGTGTGAGTGCTAGCCTAGGCTTGGTTAGGCCTAGTGAGATTTGTTAGACTTGTTTGGGCTATGACTTGACCTAGTTGACCTAATTTGACTAGTGTGGTTGACTAGAGTTGACCAAGTGTTGACTTTAGTCTAGTTTGACCTAGACAGCATGCAGATGCATTGTACATTTTATTTATCATCTCTCGTATACATCTTAACCTGTGTTGCTCTAAATAGGACTCTGTGGCTTCAGTTTGGACCTCTATACCTATCAGCTGTTCAGGTTATCAGGCGAGTACATTCTCTGACCGTTTCATACTAGTCTGGATTTACATTCTTGCTCTAGATTACCGTACTTGATGTTGACACGATTGTTATCACGGATTGGTACTATATGGATCTTCTTTTGAGATGTTATCCCCTTGTATTCACTAAATACATATTGTGATGTGCGTTTCACTTACATATTGTATTTATTGAATACCCTTATCCTTGTATACTCATTGTGCATATTGTACTCTCATTATCACATGAGTCCCATGGATAGACCATTGTACAACTATTATATAACATTGTACATCTATTGTATAATATTGTACACTATTGTATAAGATAACGTAACTGGAGTGGATCCTTGTGTATAGATTGGGGAGGGGGAGTAGAATTGGTTATGTAATCAAATCCTATTGTGCAACATTGTATAACTATTGTATATGTCCATTGTGCACTCACGTACAATGGAGTTACCATTGCATTGTCCTAAACCGTTTACATAACCATATTGTACTCTAAATCAAATATTGCTTACGGTTCTTACTTATCATATATAGATATTTTCTATTATCAAATCTCTGCTGTTTTTCATATACATTCTTCTTTCAACGTTTCTTGTATCTTACTCTATTGCAAGCTTTATATTTCCTAACTTGATATGAACTGTGTGAGATGTTTTGTGCTCGCTCCTGTCCTGAATGGACCTGTTGATAAATTTTACAGATAGCTTGAAGGTTGCCTGCTAGCCTAGAGGAGATACAGTAGAGGTTGTATAGATAGTTATTTTAGTTGTCACGAGTTGTATTTACTTTATGGATTACTGTATTTGAGATTTGAGATGTTTTCTGGATTTGTGTATCTTAGACACTTAGACTTCTATCTGCGGTATCTCTTTGTGGATTTCATATTTTATCTATCTTTTTTCATGCTCTACCTTAGATGTGATTGAGACTGTATTTGCTATGTCACCTCCATTCGGAGTGTATATACTGTACAGGTACCTTTATATTGTTAGATGTTTGACCTAGGACAGCGTTCTACCGTCGACACTGTGGCGTAGGCTGGACGTACCCACTTCTCGTGCCCTTACTCTAGGGTGCGGGTCGTGACACTTCACAACACAAACCATGCCAAAATAGAAGCTTTATTCTGGACGGATTTAAAAAACTAAGAAAAAAGAGCAACCTGAATTGAAATCTGGTTGAACGTGTTGTAAAGTAGAGAGTATAAGATAGAAGATGTAGAAATATATTTCTTTCTTGTGTTCATTCAACTAAATAATAGCCCTTTTATAGGCTTACAAGTAATACCAAGGGACATAGGTTAGGAAACCCAAAGGCCATAGGTTATAGAAACCAAGGGCCATGAGTTACATGAGTTATAGAATACAAATGGACATTGGACAATCCACCATATTTATAATACTCCTCCTTGGATGTCCAATATTTATAGAATATGCCTCGTTAAAATCTTGCCAAGAAAAATCCAACGGGATAAAAACTTGGCCGAAGGAAAAAGAGTACATATGATACAAAATAGTAAACGTGATAAACTGCCTCGTTAAAACCTTGCCAAGAAAAACCCAGTGGGATAAAAACTTGGACGAAGAAAAAAGAGTACAGTGTGAAATATTAGTGATCACGCTCCCCCTGATGCTGGCAAGAGTTTCTTTAGCTGACGCATCCCATTATTCTGAATCATCTTTCTGAATGTTGTGGTTGACAATGCTTTAGTGAATAAATCTACAAAATTATTACTCGATTGTATCTGCCGAACATCAATGTCACCATTCTTCTGTAGCTCGTTGAGTGTAGAAAAATTTAGGTGATATATGCTTCGTTCTGTCACCTTTGATGTAGCCATTTCTAATTTGTATAATACAAGCAGCATTATCTTCATACAATACTGTCGGAGTATCTTTTGCTGAAGGTAACCCACATGATTCTCGGATATGATGAACCATTGTTCTCAACCATATGCACTCTCGACTTGCTTCATGCAATGCCAGAATTTCTGAGTGATTAGAAGAAGTTGCTACTAATATTTGCTTCACCGAACGCCATGATATTGCAGCACCACACCAAGTAAATACATATCCACTCTGAGATCTTCCTTTATGTGGATCAGATAGATAACTGACATCAGCATAACCCACAATTTGTGATTCTAAATTTTTTGAGTAAAACAAGCCCATGTCGGTTGTTCCACAAAGATAACGTAATATGTGTTTAATATCATTCCAAGGTCATTTTGTTGGTGCCGAGCTATATCTTGCCAATAAGTTTACTGAAAATGCTATATCAGGTCTTGTACAATTTGCAAGATACATCAAAGCTCCAATAATACTAAGAAATGGTACTTCTGGACCTAATAATTCTTCATTATCCTCTCGAGGATGGAATGGATCTTTCTTTATATCTAACGATCTAACAACCATGGGGCTACTCAGTGGATGAGCTTTATCCATATAAAATCTTTTTAGAATCTTTTCTATATAGGTAGATTGATGAATAAAAATTCTATTTGATAAATGCTCGATCTGCAGGCCGAGACAAAATTTTGTCTTCCCAAGATTTTTCATCTCAAATTCTTTCATCATATAATTAGCGGTTTCGGTGAGCTCTTCGGGAGTTCCTACAAGATTTAAGTCATCAACATATACCGCAATAATTGAGAATCCATTTTTAGATCTTTTGATAAAAACACATGGACAAATTGAATTATTTATATATCCTTCTCTAACAAGGTATCGCTAAGACGGTTATACCACATTCTTCCAGATTGTTTTAATCCGTATAGGGATCGTTGTAATTTGATTGAGTATAACCCATTATACCTTTTGTTATTTGCTCCAGGCAATTTGAATCCTTCTAGGATTTTCATATAAATGTCATTATCCAATGACCCATATAAATATGCGGTAACAACATCTATAAGCCGCATATCAAGTTTTTTTGTGACTGTTAAACTGATCAAGTATCGTAATGTGATTGTGTCGATCACAGGGGAATATATTTCATCATAATCAATTCCAGGTCTCTATGAAAAACCTTGTGCAACAAGTCGTTTCTTGTATCTCACAATTTCGTTTTTCTCATTGCGCTTTCGTACAAACACCCATTTGTATCCAATAGGTTTCATACCTTCAGGAGTTTGAACTACTGGTCCAAATACTTTGCGATTTTCTAAGGATTTTAATTCAGCTTGTATCGCATCTTTCCATTTTGGTCTATCATTTCTATGTCGACATTGTTCAATGGATTTTGGTTCAGGATCCTCATTTACTATATCAAGTGCGACACTATAAGCAAAAATATTTTCTATAGTAATTTTCTTTCTATCCCAGCTTTCCCTTGTACTCATATAATTTAAAGAGATTTCTTCTAAAATCTATTCATTGTCATGTGTCTCTTCAGGAGCTAGTTTAGACTGATCAGTTAAATTTTCTATATCGCTTTCATGTTTCTCTTCTGGAGTAATTACTTGTACCCTTTTCTTTCGAGGGTTCTTATCTTTAGCGCCAACAGGGCGTCCACGTTTCATGCACGGTTTTAGTGTGCCATAATGTTGTCCTTCAAGGATATCAATCCGTACTGGTACATTTATAGCCGGTACATGAGATTTTGTCTCTTTCTTAATATTAGTGAATGCATCTGGCAATTGATTTGTAATATTTTGCAAATGAATAATCCTTTTTTACTTCTTGCTCACATCTACTTGTGCGGGGATCAATAAAAGATGGTAAATTTTATGTAATTTCATGCCGTTCTACAGAAAGTGACATTTTATTTCCCCTAACGGCGGGAAAACTGATTCATCAAAATGGCAATCAGCAAACCTTGCCTTAAATAAATCGCCCGTCAGAGGCTCAATGTATTTTATTATAGACGGGGAATCAAAATCAACATAAATTCCAAGACATCTTTGTGGTCCCATCTTTTGTTCGTTTAGGTGGAGAAATAGAGACATAAACAACACAACCAAATACTTTTAAGTGTGAAATATCAGGCTGCTGGCCAGAAACAAGTTACAATTGTGAATAATGATTAAATGAACTGGGTCGAATACGGACCAATGCAGCTGCATGTAATATTGCATGTCCCTACACAGAAGTGGGTAAACTTGACCTTAGAAGTAACGGTCTGGCAATTAATTACAACCTTTTAATAAAAGACTCTGTAAGTCCATTTTGAGTATGCACATGTGTAACTGAATGTTCGACATTAATGCCAATTGACATGCAATAATCATCAAATGCTTGAGATGTATATTCACCGGCATTGTCAAGACGGATAGTCTTGATGAAATAATCAGGGAATTGAGCCCTTAGTCTTATAATCTGAGCAAGAAGTTTGGCAAAAGCAACGGTTTGTGTTGACTGTAGACTTACATGTGACCATCTAGATGATGCATCTATCAAGACCATAAAATAATGAAATGGCCCACAAGGTGGGTCAATAGGTCCACAAATATCCCCTTGTATTCTTTATAAAAACATAGGGGACTCAAGATTAACTTTCATTGTAGATGGTCTTATAATTAATTTTTCTTGTGAGCATGCAGCACACACACAATCATGAGGTAAAATAATCTTCTAGTTCTTTAGAGGATGTCCACGTGAGTTTCTAACTATTCAATGCATCATACTAGATCCAGGGTAGCCAAGTCGATCATGCCAAAGCATGAAAAGTTTTGGATCATTGAACTTCTGGTTCATTGTAGTGTTAGATTCTATGACACTTATATTTGCATAATACAATCTTGATGAGAAAACTGCGGATCTAGGGTATCCGTCTCTAAACCTACTACGTCCGGTGGGCCGTAGTAAGTGCAATAATAGTCCTCCTCTGCATCTGTAAGCATTGTCAACATATCCGGTCAGGATGGAACGAGTACATATATCTCATAACAGATCTCAAGATAGAATAAAAGCCATAAGACTGTAAATAGAGCATATACAATGAAATCATGGAGTGTACATATATGTATCATGGCATGGTAAGCTGTAGAGCTAGAGCTAGAACAGAAAAGTAGAACTGATCATGGTATGTACACAAATCAAGGTAAGCCATCTATCCAATGTGTGTGAATAGTAGTTTCAGCTTGTGACCGGCTTGGGAACCTGTAAAGAACTGGCCTGGCTAGTTATAAGTACGGTATATGAATAATACTATTCAAGAATGCAAGATGGATTTGATCACAGGCATACGCTACTACTCCCCCACCCTCAACTGGTAGAATGGATCCAAACAGGATACGTCACTGCACGGGATTCTATGAGAAGGGAGCAAGTCTTCTCTAGAATTAGTGACCATATATTGTGCAAGAGCTACAAGGGAGCTTGTACAATACATCCCATGCTAACAAGGAGTAACATCTCTCGTCGAGATCCAGGAATACCAATCCATGAGAACCATGTGTCAGGAATAAGTATATCTACACTAAGCACATGAATCATAACAGTTATCATAAATTGGGAAGAAGTTATCAGAGAATGTACTCGCCTGTGATATGATATAATATGTCAACTGGATCCAATGCAGCGCCTCGAGGACCTATAGAGAACAAGACGTATCAATACTATGTTTAGGAAGTAAAGTCAAAATCAAATTAAATCCTATTCTGTCATTCTAGGTTAAGACAAGTCTAGTTAGGTCAACCTTGGTCATAGGAGAACATTGGAAGTCAACCCATATCCGAGTCCATCTTGAACTCCGAAACACATATCTTGTCCGTAGGCCAATATCTTAATTTACCCTTTCACTAAATTCGATTCACTCACAAACCCTCTCTAATTTGATTTCCTACATTCCCTTCTTCTTCTCCTTCTCCTTCTCCTTCTCTTATTTCCTTCCCTTCTCCTTATTCTTATTCTCCGTCTTATTCTTCTTCTTATTCTCCTTCTCGTTATTCTCCTTCTCCTTCTCCTTATTCTCCGTCTCCTTCTCTTTATTCTCCGTCTTATTCTTCTTCTTATTCTTTTTCTCCTTATTCTCCTTCTCTTTCTCTTATTCTCCGTCTCCTTTTCCTTATTCTCCGTCTTATTCTCCTTCTTATTCTTCTTCTCCTTATTCTCCTTCTCTTTCTCTTATTCTCCGTCTCCTTCTCCTTATTCTCCGTCTCCTTCTTCTTATTCTCCGTCTCCTTCTCCGCCTCCTTCTCCTTATTCTCCGTCTTATTCTCCGTCTCCTTCTCCTTATTCTCCGTCTCCTTCTCCTTATTCTCCGTATACTGCTGTTCCTACTGCTATTCCTGCTAACTGCTGCTGCTGTCAGTGCTATGGCTAACGCTGCTGCTGCTGCTGCTCCTGCTTCCTATACTGCTATTGCTGCTACTTCTTATTCTCTTCATTCCCTCCCTCTATATATTTATATCTATCTATATATTTATCTAAACATCTAGCTATCTATCTATATATATATAGACTCTCAAACACACAACACATCTACATATATATATATATATATATATATATATATATAGAGAGAGAGAGACACTCACACACACACTCCTATCTATATATATAAATACATACACACACACATATCTATATATATAAATACATACACACACACATGTAAATATATATAGACACACACACACTAAAACACACACTCTCTCCTGACACCACCACCACCACTCTCCTCTACACACACACAAAATACATATATATATATACACACACACACACACACACATATATATATATATATATATATATATATATATATATATATATATATATATATATATATATATATATATATTCCTCTCTAAAATGGAAAACCCCAAATAAATCCTTAAACTAGGTCTTTAGGAAAACCTATAAAAGCTATGGTCATAATGTAGAGAATGGTCTCCTCTACATTTATTTTGAAGGAATAAATGCAAAAGAGGAAATTAATGGGGGTTAATGAGCATACATAGAATTGGTTTCCTTGAGGAAGAAGAAGCGTCAAAAGAAAAGAGTGAAATAAAGAGAGAGAGAGAGAGTACTTAGAGATGAAGGAAAGAGAGGGGGAGGTGGCCTATACATGACCGGCCAAGGGGAGTTTAATGGGTTTGGGTGGAGACCCCTTAGGCCTCCACACCCAATAGGCTTAGTTTGGTTCGGTTTAAAATTGGTTTAACTCCAAATCGACTAATTAAGCCTCTAAATGGCTAGTTAAGCCATGAGAGCGTGGTTTATGGTTTCTAGCCTAGTTAGGATGGCATGTGGGCCAAGCCCAGCTAGTATGTGGGTCTCACTAGGGTCCAGACTACCCGGGTCTCCAACTTAAGTCCGAATTGGATAAAATCCAAACTAAGTCAAACTAATCCCTAAAAATCCTATAAAATCAAATAAAATTCCCAAAAATTATAAAACTTGGAAAATGACAAAAATACCCCTAATTTGAAAACTGGGGGTGACAAATCTACCCTCCTTAAAAGAATTTCGTCCTCGAAATTGAATGAGAACTAATATAGCAACATGAATTGAACAAGGAAGGAAACGAAAGAATTTTACCTCAAGGCTCGAAGAGATATGGGAATCGCTCCCGTATGTCGTCCTCTCTCTCCCAGGTAGACTCACCTGGAGAGTGGTGCCTCCATGCAACGCGAACCAAAGGAATGACCTGGTTCCGGAGCACCTTCTCTCTTCGGTCCAAGATCTCAACTGGCTTCTCTGGATAGCTGAGTGTCGGTCCCAATTCGATCTCGGAGTGGTCCAAGACGTGACTGGGATCTGCCACGTACCGTCTCAGCTGCGACACGTGGAACACGTTGTGCACTCCCTCTAGTGCGGGCGGTAACTCCAATCGGTAAGCCACTGTACCGATCCTGCCCAAGATACGGAAAGGTCCGATGTATCGTAGACTAAGCTTCCCGCCGCCACCAAAATGAATCGTGCCACGCGTCGGAGAAATCCGCAGGAACACAAGATCATCAACCTAGAACAAAAACACAAGACTTAAAGCATGATCTAAAACAATCACAATCAGACTCAATACTAGAAAAATCTAAGCTATACCTCAAACTCCAACGACCTCCGGTGGCTATCGGCCCAATGCCGCTGCCTATCCTGCGCCATCCGAAGTCTATCTCTGATAACCCTGACCTTTTCTGCAGCATCCACTACCATCTCAGGGCCAAGCAAAACCCCCTCGCCGACATTATCCCAAGACAAGGGAGTACGGCACCTCCGTCCATATAGAGCCTCGAAAGGTGACATCTCTATACTGGCTTGGTAGCTGTTGTTGTAAGCAAACTCTACCAAGTGGAGGTGGTCCTCCCAAGATCCCCCGAAGTCCAAAACACAGGTACGAAGCATATCCTCAAGGGTCTGAATCGTCCTCTCCGACTGCCCGTCTGTCTGGGGGTGGTATGCGGTACTGAACTTGAGCGATGTGCCCAAGCTAAGCTGCAAACTCCTCCAGAAGTGAGAAGTGAATCGACTGTCCCGATCCGAGACTATACTCACTGGAACCCCGTACAATCGGCCTATCTGCCGCACGTACATCTCGGCCAACCTCTCCGTAGACAAACCCACCTTGAAAGGCAAAAAGTGGGCCGACTTGGTCAATCGATCAACATTGACCCAAATCGCATCCTTCCCTCCTGGAGAGCGCGGAAGCCCAGATACAAAGTCCATAGTGATATGCTCCCACTTCCACTCAGGAATAGGTAGTGGCTGGAGCAATCCACCTAGTCTCTGCCTCCCAGCTTTCACCTGCTGGCACACCAAGCATCTAGAAACGAACTGAGCCACCTCGCGTTTCATGCCATACCACCAAACATGCTGTCTCAAGTCTCTATACATCTTGTTGGCTCCAGGATGCATAGAGTACTGAGAACGATGCGCCTCGTGAAGAACCTCCTTCCGAAGTCCTCCGCTCGGCACACACAATTTGGTACCATGCCTCAACGACCCATCTCCCGCTATAGAGAACTCATCCAACAGTCCTGCCCGGACCTGCTCCCTGATGACCCTCAGAGCCTCATCCTCAAACTGAGCTGCCCTGACTCTGTCCATCAGCTCTGACCACACCTGAAGACCCCACATCTGCTCCTCGAACCCAGAAACTATCACCTCTATGCCCAAGCTCTCCAGATCTGCCAGAAGGTGACGATCCATCGTCAAACACATGGCCACGGGATACCTGCTCAAAGCATCCGCGACTACGTTGGCCTTCCCCGGATGGTACTGTAAGGATATATCAAAATCCTTCATCAGCTCTAACCATCGCCTCTGCCTCATATTCAGCTCCTTCTGGGTAAACACGTGCTTCAAGCTCTTGTGATCTGTATAGATCTCAACTCGCTCTCCGTATATATAGTATTTTCACAGCTTCAAAGCAAAGATGACTGCTGCCAGCTCCAGATCGTGGGTAGGGTAGTTCCTCTCATGAGGACGTAACTGCCTAGATGCATAGGCAATCACCTTCCCGTGCTGCTGAAGTACACAACCCAAACCCCGTCCTGAAGCATCACTGTAGATCGTATAACCACCAGATCCAGATGGCAGCGTCAAGATAGGAGCTGTAGTCAACCTCGCCTTCAGGTCGTCAAAGGCGGCCTGGCACTCCTCGGACCAAACAAACTCCTCGTCCTTCCTGGTAAGTCGGGTCATCGGCTGGGCAATCCTGGAAAAGTCCTGCACGAACCTTCGGTAATAACCTGCCAGACCCAGAAAACTCTGAACCTCTGCTACTGAGCTCGGCGTAGACCAGGACTCCACTGCAGAAATCTTCTTCGGATCTGAAATCCCCTCGCCAGAGACAACATGGCCTAGGAACTCCACACGATCCAAGAAGAACTCGTACTTGGACAGCTTCCCATACAGCTGCTCTCTCCTGAGAGTGTCCAACACAATCCTCAGGTGCTCCTCGTGCTCCTCTAGCGTCTTCGAATAGATGAGAATGTCATCAATGAAGACCACCACGAACTTGTCAAGGTACTGATGAAATACTTTGTTCATCAAGTTCATGAATACCGTCGGGGCGTTGGTCAACCCAAACGGCATGACGATATACACATACTGGCCATAACGGGTCCAAAATACAGTCTTCTGAATGTCATCCCGCTTCATCTTCAGCTGATGGTATCCGGTACGCAAATCGATCTTCGAGAACACCCTCGCCCCGCTCAACTGGTCGAACAAGTCATCAATCCTTGGCAAAGGATACTTGTTCTTGATAGTAAGGTTGTTGAGCGTCCTGTAATCAATGCACATACGTACCATACCATCCTTCTTTGGGATGAAAAGAACTGGCGCGCCCCAAGGTGAAGAACTATATCGAATAAAGCCCTTGTCCTCTAGCTCATCGACCTGTTTCTTCAGCTCCGCTAACTTACTGTTGTTGATCCTATAGACGTGCTGTGAGATAGGCTCAGCGCCCGGCACTAGGTCTATAGAAAACTCAACATTACGATCTGGCGGCATCCCGGGCAACTCCTCGGGAAAGACATCCAAGAACTCAGCAATAAGTGGATGTGGCAACACCGGCCCCGCCAACAACGCTCCGCAGAATCCATCTCCTGGCTCCGCTGCACCCCTGGTGAACTCAAACTCCGGCTCTTCCGGCGGCCTGAACAGAATCCTGCCTCCCCTACAATCTATGCTAGCATGGTGCATGCTCAACCAGTCCATACCGAGTACCACATCGTAACTCGGAAGTGGCATTACGAGCAAACACGCACTCAGCTCCCGGCCTCTCAAAAAAACTCTCCGCCCCTTGCAAACATTATTAACTAGGATGATGCCATTCCCAGTCATAATCTTGCAAGTCCTACCAAGATACTCAGCAATGATATTGTGTCTAAGAGCAAAAGAAACAGACATAAAACTGCGCGTAGCACCAGAATCAAACAAGACTAAGGCAGGAAAAGAATCGAGTAGAACAGAACCTGCGATAACATCTGCAATAGGCTCCATCTCCTCGGCTGCAAGAGCAAAGGCTCTACCCTGAACACCCCTCTGCTGGCGGTACTGGACAAACTGCTGCTGCTGGGTCAGAAGTGGACCCCGCTGCTGAACTACCGGCACACTAGCTGGTACCCTCGGAACAGGTGCCCTCTGAGCTGCTCCAGCAACACGGGAGTTCTTAGGACACTCCCGTATCTGATGCCCAGCGGCACCGCAAAAGAGGCACAACCCCAGCCTCTTCCTGCAGAACTCAAAGAGGTGACCAGGCTTCTTGCAGTAGTGGCACGTAGGATCATCCTGCCCCTGACGCTGCTGAACCCTCTGGACAGGCGCCCTGGCCTGCACCTGCTGCTGATGATGCTAGAACGGCTGATGCTGAAGCTGAGGGCGCTTAGCAGCCCCCGCACTGCTACTGGCCCCCGAAAACAACTCACGATCCCTCTTCGGCTTCAAGCCCCACTCTCTCTCCACCTTCCGAGCCTCCGCATAGACCTCTGCATATGTCGCATAGAAGGAAGGGATCAGGATCTTGATATCCCATGTCAATCCTTCCCGGAAGTGCTCTGCTCGGATCACTGGGTCGCTCACCATGTACTCCGCGTATCGGCTCAGCCGGCCGAACTCCGTCGCATACTCCTCCACAGTCATACAGCCCTGCTGCAGGTTCTGAAACTGCCACACTAGGCCGATCTTGTCTGTAGGGGAAAAGAACTTCTCTCTGAACAGGGCCCGAAACTCAGCCCAAGTGTGGCCCTCTTCAGCAAGAGCCGGCTCATTTCGGAACCATGTCCGGGCAACATCTAATAACTGCAAGCCAACCGCCTCGACCTTCAGGTCGTCTGCCAGACGGAAGGCCCTCATCTGGCGCTCGATATCCTCGAGTCAGTCATCAGCATATACAATGCCCACGTTCCCTCTGAAATCCCTCGGACCCATCTTCTTGAAAGCCTGGATGTCTCCGGGCTTCTGCTGCTGTGCCTCCCGCGGTGGAGCCCCACGCTCCACCGCAGCCAGGGCCAACCTATGGGCATCCTCCATGCCCTGGCGCATGGCCTCATTCTGTCTCATCTGTGCCTCGTGCTGGGCCCGCTGGGACTCCAGCACCTGCTGAAAGAATACGAGCATCTGTCCCATGTCTGTGGGCAGAGGAGGCAACGGAAGAACAGCTCCCACCACCATCGGAGGAGTCCCCTGCTGAGGAGGAGGAGGAGAAACGCCCCCGATAGCTCCCGTCGTAGCCTCCGGCACTGCAGGAAGAGCACCCGCAGTGACCCCAGGAACAGTCATCGAGAGTGCTGGAGGAGTACCCCCGAGAGCCCCTACTGAAGTCCCAACTGCAGGGGAAGTGACTGGAGCCTGTCTGCCAGAGGTAGCAGACCTCTCCGTCTCCCCGTGCTCCTCACCAGGAGAATGAGTCATAACCATCCTGGAGACAGATTGAAAGGAAGATATCAATATGGCACAAGAAGGATTATATCAAAGGAGGACAGCTAGAATACATTAAATCAATATCAAAGACGGTAAGCAAGATAAGCAAGGAAAGATCCTACTGTGATTGAGTACTCTTAGCCTACTACCTCCTATATGTAACACAGGCTCGTAATCAACACTCTAAGACGAGTGCTGCTACGATATAGCACTAATTGCGACTTCAGGACCTGCGTGGGCCACCACTAAAAACGTGTCACGACCCGCACCCGCTGTAAGGGCACGTGTGCGTAACAACGCCCAGCCCACACCGTAAAAACGGCATGGAACGTTGTAGGTTTACTACTCTAACAACACTTTGTATAATATCAAAACCTGTCGAGAATATGGTCAACTCCGAACGGAGGACAAGCAATGATAATATATGAGTGCTCAATCACAACTCTAAGATGATAAAGTAAATACTGAAAGATAAAGACAACACGATAATAAAATATAACCTGTCAAGTCCAAACAAAAAGAATATACAAGTCTAAGTCCAAAGTCTCTAATACTAAACAAAACAATAACAATCCCAGGAGTAACTGGAGACAAGGTCCAGTACAAAAACCTACTCTATCTACAGGATAGGCGGTATCTCTCCCTGCGGTACTGCACCCTACGGATCTAGGGTATCCGTCTCTAAACCTACTACGTCCGGTGGGCCGTAGTAAGTGCAATAATAGTCCTCCTCTGCATTTGTAAACATTGTCAACATATCTGATCAGGATGGAACGAGTACATATATCTCATAACAGATCTCAAGATAGAATAAAAGCCATAAGACTGTAAATAGAGCATATACAATGAAATCATGGAGTGTACATATATGTATCATGGCATGGTAAGCTGTAGAGCTAGAGCTAGAACAGAAAAGTAGAACTGATCATGGTATGTACACAAATCAAGGTAAGCCATCTATCCAATGTGTGTGAGTAGTAGTTTCAGCTTGTGACCGGCTTGGGAACCTGTAAAGAACTGGCCTGGCTAGTCATAAGTGCGGTATATGACTAACATTATTCAAGAATGCAAGATGGATTTGATCACAGGCATACGCTACTACTCTCCTACCCCCAATTGGTAGAATGGATCCAAACAGGACACGTCACTGCACGGGATTCTATGAGAAGGGAGCAAGTCTTCTCTAGAATCAGTGACCACATATTACGCAAGAGCTACAAGGGAGCTTGCACAATACATCCCAAGCTAACAAGGAGTAACATCTCTCGTCGAGATCCAGGAATACCAATCCGTGAGAACCATGTGTCAGGAATAAGTATATCTACACTAAGTACATGAATCATAACAGTTATCATAAATTGGGAAGAAGTTAACAGAGAATGTACTCACCTGTGATATGATATAATATATCAACTGGATCCAATGCAGCGCCTCGAGGACCTATAGAGAACAAGACGTATCAATACTATGTTTAGGAAGTAAAGTCAAAATCAAATTAAATCCTATTCTGTCATTCTAGGTTAAGACAAGTCTAGTTAGGTCAACCTTGGTCATAGGAGAACATTGGAAGTCAACCCATATCCGAGTCCATCTTGAACTCCGAAACCCATATCTTGGCCGTAGGCCAATATCTTAATTTACCCTTTCACTAAATTCAACTCACTCACAAACCCTCTCTAATTTGATTTCCTACATTCCCTTCTCCTTCTCCTTCTCTTATTTCCTTCCCTTCTCCTTATTCTTATTCTCCGTCTTATTCTTCTTCTTATTCTCCTTCTCCTTATTCTCCTTCTCCTTCTTCTTATTCTCCGTCTCCTTCTCCTTATTCTCCGTCTTATTCTTTTTCTTATTCTTCTTCTCCTTATTCTCCTTCTCTTTCTCTTATTCTCCGTCTCTTTGTCCTTATTCTCCGTCTTATTCTCCTTCTTATTCTTCTTCTCCTTATTCTCCTTCTCTTTCTCTTATTCTCCGTCTCCTTCTCCTTATTCTCCGTCTCCTTTTCCTTATTCTCTGTCTCCTTCTCCTTATTCTCCGTCTTATTCTCCGTCTCCTTCTTCTTATTCTCCGTCTCCTTCTCCTTATTCTCCGTACACTGATGCTCCTACTGCTATTCCTGCTAACTGCTGCTGCTGCCAGTGCTATGGCTAATGCTGCTGCTGCTGCTCCTGCTTCCTACTGCTATTGCTGCTACTTCTTATTCTCTTCATTCCCTCCCTCTATATATTTATATCTATCTATATATTTATCTAAACATCTAGCTATCTATCTATATATATATAGACTCTCAAACACACAACACATCTACATATATATATATATATATATATATATATATATATATATATATATATAGACACTCACACACACACACTCCTATCTATATATATAAATACATACACACACACACACACACACATATCTATATATATAAATACACACACACACACATGTAAATATATATAGACACACACACACAATACATATATATATACACACACACACACACACACACACACACACACACACACACACACACATATATATATATATATATATATATATATATATATATATATATATATATATATATATATATATATATATATATATATATATATATATATATATATATATTCCTCTCTAAAAAGGAAAACCCTAAATAAATCCTTAAACTAGGTCTTTAGGAAAACCTATAAAAGCTATGGTCATAATGTAGAGAATGGTCTCCTCTACATTTATTGTGAAGGAATAAATGCAAGAGAGGAAATTAATGGGGGTTAATGAGCATACCTAGAATTGGTTTCCTTGAGGAAGAAGAAGCTTCAAAAGAAAAGAGTGAAATGAAGAGAGAGAGAGAGAGAGAGAGAGAGAGATTACTTAGAGATGAAGGAAAGAGAGGGGGAGGTGGCCTATACATGACCGGCCAAGGGGGGTTTAATGGGTTTGGGTGGAGACCCCTTAGGCCTCCACACCCAATAGGCTTAGTTTGGTTCGGTTTGAAATTGGTTTAACTCCAAATCGACTAATTAAGCCTCTAAATGACTAGTTAAGCCATGGGAGCGTGGTTTATGGTTTCTAGCCTAGTTAGGATGGCATGTGGGCCAAGCCCAGCTAGTATGTGGGTCCCACTAGGGTCCAGACTACCCGGGTCTCCAACTTAAGTCCGAATTGGATAAAATCCAAACTAAGTCAAACTAACCCCTAAAAATCCTATAAAATCAAATAAATTTCCCAAAAATTATAAAACTTGGAAAATGACGAAAATACTTCTAATTCGAAAACTGGGGGTGACAGCTTCGCTAATCAATCCTAACTTCTCTAAGTTAGAACAATTTAATGGTGAACACTATCAAATCTGGAAAAAAAAGGTTTTTCTCAATATTCAGTTCTCTGATGTTGATCACGTGCTGATTGAGGAGGAACCTACTGCTCCAGAAACTGGATCTGCAGTCACAATCTCTGTGGCTACTAAGAACCAGGCCAAGTGGAGAAGGGACAATAATATTTGCAGGCTTATGATCCTAAATGCTATGGAAGATTCTATTGCCGAATCTTATTCAAAGAAGATTGTTGCCAGAGAGATTTGGGAGTCTCTGGAGAAACTTTATGACGAAGATAAGAATCGAAGCAAGATATTTCTTGTTGAGAAATATCACAAGTGGTTCTTTGAAGACGAAAAGCCAATGCTGCCGCAGGTGAAGGATTTTCTGAAGCTGCGACAGAAGTTGGAGGATGAGGCGATGCCCCTTACCGATAAGTTTATGGTTGGTGGGATCGTCTCTAAGCTCCCTGCTGGGTGGAGCAAGTTCTATACAAACATGCATAGGAAGAAGTTGGAGATTTCTCTCAAAGATCTCCTACAGGAAGTGTATGTTGAGGACCAGATGCGGGCTCAACTGAAAGTGGACGCACTATCCAAGCAATTGGCTAACGCCAATATGGTTCATACCAGGGAACCAAAAGGAAAGCAGGCGGCTTCCCACAGCAAGGAGAAGGACCATGACAATGTGAAAGTCAAGGGGACTTCCTTCAAGCAAAAGAAGCCAAAGTCCCATTTGGCTTGCTTCAAGTGTGGCAAGAAGGGCCACTTCAAATGTGAATGCAAATCCAAGGCCAAGCAATCAGAGCAAGGTGAGCCTAGTAAGGTCTCAATGATCACTGATGTTGTTGCTATGATTGTGCAGGTCGATGTGGTAGGGGCTGACTCTGACTGGTGGGTAGACACTGGAGCCACCTGCCATGTCTGCTCCAGCAAGGAGTGGTTTATCACCTATACACCAACTTCTGAAGTGGTTATGGTGGTAAACCAGGCACAAGCTGAAGTACTCGGGATCAGGACGGTAGTTTTGAAGCTGACTTCGGGGAAGTCTCTGACGCTTCAAGGTGTGAAGCATGTACCTGCTATCGCAAAGAACCTGATCTCGGAAGGCCTACTCTGCAATACAGGCCTCAGGATGGACATCAATGCTGGCCAGATGGTGATATCTATTAAGGGAACATATTTTGGAAAAGCTTTTTATACCGAAGTAATGTTCAAAATTCATCTTGTAAATCAGTCCAATGTAATTAATGTAATCACTCCTTCTGCTTATACTCTTGAGTTGTGGCATAAGAGGCTAGGACATGTTCATTGTAAACGAATAAACAAAATGTCTAGTCTAGGACTTATCTCCAAGTGTGGGGGTAAGGTAGAGAAATGTGAAGTTTGTGCTCAAACAAAGATCACAAGGAAACCCTTTCCTCGGGTTTATCGAAGTACAAATCTTTTGGAGTTGGTACACTCCGATATCTGTAATTTCAAACAGTTCTCTACAAAGGCCAGGATGAAGTATTTCATAACATTCATCGATGAATTCTCTAAGTATGGGTTTGTCTACTTGCTGAAGGCTAAAGACGAAGCATTCGAGAAGTTCAAGGAGTTCAGAGCCGAAGCTGAGCGACAGTTTGGACAACAACTCAAAAGAATAAGAAGTGATCGAGGTGGAGAGTACAGGTCTCATGAATTCGTATCGTTCTGCAAAAAACATGGAAATGTCAATGAGACTACGGCTCTGTACTCTCCTCAATCAAACGGAGTAGCTGAGAGGAAGAACAGGACATTGACAGAAATGATGATCTCAATGCTGTTGACTGCGGGTCTTCCAAAGTGCTACTGGAGAGAAGCTGCATTGACGGCCACTTTTATTCTAAATAAAGTGCGTCATGCAACTTCAGACATTACTCATCATGAACTCTGGTTCAAGGTCAGACCTAACTTGAATGTCATTCGAGTGTGGGGGTGTCTGGCATATGTCAAGCTTCCAGATCTGAAGATTTAGAAGCTTGGGACAAGTACTATAAAGACGATCTTCTTGGGGTATGCCGAGAAGAGTGATGCTCAAAAATTTCTTGATATTGATTCAAATCATATCATTAAATCTCGCAACGCAGAATATTTTGAAGACAAATTTGTAAGGCACAAGAATATTGTTCTTGCGGATATTTCGGAGAACAATAAGAGTGCGCAAGAAACTGAAGTTTTCAATGAAGAAGTAGTCCAATAAGATGTTGTTGTTGAAACAAAGATTGAACCAGAACAGGCTGAGCCGTCAGCTAAGCGTGTGAGGAGGCCGAAGGACTTAGGAAATGACTTTGTCACCTATCATGTGGAAGCAGATCTGCTTACCTATGATAAGGCGATGAAGACCAGAGACGCGATTTTCTGGAAGGAGGCGATTGACAATAAAATTGATTCCATCACCTCAATAACACTTGGGTGTTGGTTGATCTTCCTGAAGGAGCGAAACCCATCAAATGCAAATGGATCTTCAAGAAGAAGATGAAAGCAGACGGAACTATTGACAAGTTCAGGGCTAGGTTGGTAGCCAAGGGGTTTTCTCAGAAACAGAGGATTGACTACTTTGACACGTATGCTCCAGTAGCCCGGATGACCACCATCAGAATGTTGATTTCTCTCGCAGCAATACATAAGATGGTGATACATCAGATGGATGTGAAAACAACTTTCCTAAATGGCGAGCTGATCGAAGAGATTTACATGCAACAACCAGAGGGATTTTTCGTCAAGGGTCTTGAAGACAAAGTCTACAAGTTGATAAAATCCTTGTATGGTCTTAAACAGGCTCCCAAGATATGACATGAGAAATTTGATAAGATTATTAGGTCAAATGGCTACATGTTCAGCAAGACGGACAAGTGTGTTTACAGGAAGTTCGCTGATGGAAGAGGTGTGATCGTTTGTCTGTACGTGGATGACATAATGATCCTAGGTACGAATATGGGTTGTATCACGGAGACAAAGAAGTTCATCTCGAGCAAGTTCAGTATGAAGGACTTGGGAGAAGCTGATGTGATCTTAGGGATCAAGATCATCCGGACAGACACTGGACTAGCACTGTCACAGTCACATTATGTTGAGAAGATGATCACTCGTTACGGGTATCAGGATCTTCCAGTGATCGATACGTCGTACCGGTGTGATATGAAGCTAAAGCCTAATTCAGGGGAAAGCTTCAGGCAGCTGGAGTATGCAAGCATAATCGGGAGTTTAATGTATGCTACTACTGCCACAAGACCTGACATAGCTTTTTTCGTGGGAATGCTGAGTTGTTTCACAAGCAACCCAGGCATTGGGTACTGGAAAGCTGTGAAACGGGTTATAAGATATCTCAAGAAGACTCAGACATATGCACTACACTACAGCGGAGATCCGTCGGTAGTGGAAGGCTTCAGTGATGCCAGCTGGTGCTCAGAAGTGGAGAGCGAGAGGTCCACAGGTGGATATATTTTTACAATGGATGGAGCTGCTATATCGTAAAAATCGAAAAAGTAGACTATGCTCTCACGGTCATCCATAGAATCTGAGTTCTTTGTACTTGATACCGCAGTGGAGGAAGCAGAATGGCTTCGGAAGCTCATGCATGATCTTCCAGTGGTTGGGACGCAAATACCGGCAATACCGATATACTACGACAACCAGACGACTGTGGCGGTGGCATCAAATGACCTCTTCAATGGAAAGAAGAGGACTGTGCGGTTGAAGCACAGGGCAGTGCACGATCTCATCAAGAGGGATATTATTACAGTGATTGATGTTCGGAGTCAGGAGAACCTGACGGATCCGTTCACCAAGGGCCTCAAGCGCTAGCTGGTCGATGACACAGCTTGTAAAATGAGCTTGAAGGCATTCTGATATTGTATTATTACAATCCTACCAAAAAGTTTTATGCTATTAGTTCAAAGAGAAATCTACTAGGCATCTAGCTTTTGGTTCAAGGGAGGACCATTAATCAGAAAAATATCAGGAACGGTGGGTACATATTCTATTGGGCATGGAGAGGTTATGGACCTACAACCACTGTTGTCTACTGTTGTTTTCTACAGAAAACGGATCCTGTGGGAGGTTGGCTTAAAAACCTTAATGAGTTCTCAGGCAGAGTGAATGTCTGGTGTGCTTTACAGGAAGCCGGTAGAACAACACTACAAGGAGTGAATCTCCATGTTACAGTGGGGTGACTCCACCATGAGGTTCCCAAAAGGGGTAATGCCTCGGCTGTATGAGCCAAGTCACAGCGACGTAGCACCGCAAATAGGCAGGTAGCCTAATGCTGTATGTTGAAATAAAGAGAGGTGTAGTCAGCACTACAAAGGGGAGGATTTTCTCATGTTACAGTGACACGACACCACGATGAGGTACCCGGTTAGGGATAAAGCCTCGGCCTTGCAAGCTATGTCGATGTGGCATAGCACCGCAAGGGAGTCTAAGGCTTCATGCTGGGTAGTATGTCACTACAAAGAGGCGGTGTCCTCATGCTACAGTAGTATGACACTACGATGAGGTTCTCGGTACGGGGTAAGGCCTCGGCTTTAGGCCATTTTATAGAGGCGTAGCATCGCAAGGGAAGCGCAAAGCGCTTCATGCCATGTCTCTTTAACAAAGAACTTACCTATAGTGTATGGAAAGAGATATCAGGCCGTCTCTTGAGGGTAAACTTGTAGACGCCCAAAATTATACACTGAAACCAGGCTGGCACAGGACCTTTAATGTGTAGCCAGAAGCACATGTAACTACATTATGTGAGTGGGAAGAATTTCAGCTATGGTGCAGAATTCAAAGCTTAGTCCATTCTTGTATTATAGTCTGTTGTTTGACCCATGCAGAAAGATTCAAGTTGTCAACGACATCTCTCCTAATGCATGATGGACAGTTACTGTGGGGAACACTTATACCCATATATAGAGATATGTGGAGGATTGTTGAATTTTGGCCTTTTTATTTTGAAACTTTAGTCCCACATCGGCTAGGCCAAAGGAGTTGTATCTCTATATATTAGCTATGCTCTTTTAGAGATGCATATGTGGTATGGAGGTGCACATGGATGTGCCATGTGGAGTTATTTTTCTAAATAAGAAAAAGACTAAATCAACAATTGAAAGTATTCATGCTTTTTGCTCTTGGAAAATTTATTTCCATTGGAGCTAAGTGTTTCACTTAACAAAATGCCTTGGAGAAATTTGGCTTTTGAAAATAAAACGAAAAAAAGTACAAGAAGTACAAATTTGATTCTGGAAAAGTATTGCTAGGGAAATCTGATCTGTAAATGATCACTTTGTTCCTTGGACCATATGATGATGATGAAGATCACTGCTTGAAGTAGAACAACTTGGAAGAACTAAGTCACCAGAAAGGTATCGACGCACTTGGGCACTGATAGCGAGGCCGAATGCTTTCCTGCTTTGCTTCACTCTGTTCTGAAAGAAAAGTTGAAGAAGAATGCTCTGGAGAATCAAAATCTTGAAGTTCTGATCTCTGTATTCTCTCCTGTCTCTCTGTCTTTTTTTCTCTGTCTTTTTCTTCCCTCTGTTATAAGAAAAATAAGTCTATTTATAGACCTGGGCTCTTGTGCGTAAAAACTCAGCAAAAGTTCCATCTTTACGCTAACAACTGCTACCCATGATCGAAGCCATCTTCTGCATATGTTGACGTGTGTCCCATCACTTCAGTAAGGATAGGATGCATGTATACACGTTCTTCGAAAAGAGTGGCATGAAAGTCACGTAAGCAAACCACGTTCTAAACTGGTGGAGGAGAATAGGGCGTAAAAATAGCCCAATATACTCTGAGCGTAAAGCAGTGGATTTGGCGTAAAATAGCCTTGACATAGACTTCCCGCGTAAAGTGGTTATTAAATAACCTTGAGCGTAAAAGTAGCTCAAATAGACTTTACGCACACGTCGACTGTTGAGCGTAAAGGCTCATATAATCTTCGTGCGTAAAAGAAGCCGTAGTGTGAGCGTAAAGTAGCTCAATCCACACACTAAACAACAACATTGGTCTCTGTGTAAAGACAAATCCCTTTGTGATATATGCCATCATTAATATCTTCATGTCAGAGTTTGCATTAAATGCAAGATTTGACAGCTTTGTCCAGCGTAAAAGTGGCTGCTCTGTCCTTGGCGTAAAATCATAGGTGTAGACCCAAGCGTAAAATGATCAGCCTTCTTAGGCGTAAATTGATTAGCCTAGTCTTGGGCGTAAAGAAATTATTCGTTCTGCTAGGCGTAAAGTAGATCACTTATGAATGAGATGACTCTTTCTTTGAAGCACTTTTTACGCTCCTACAAGACCCCCTTCAAAGTTTTCAAATATCTCCAAAATTTGAAACACTTTGAACAGAAGCGTAAAAGTTGAGATTTGATCTGCCAGCGTAAAATTTGGGATACGCAACCGTCATCTGCGTAAAAGCGGGGATATCCAACAGTCGGTTTTGAATCTCTCTATAAATAGGTCTTTTTAGAGAGGGAAAACACTTTTACTCATCTTCTTGAATTCCTTTGCCCTTTCTTTCTTCGAAACTCTGATCCGATGGCTCCTAAGAAATCATCCGCCGCCGGTAGCAAGGGGAAGAAACCAGCCATTGATTCCTCATCGACTGATCATGTGAAAACCCCCACTCAGTCATCAACACCACAACGAAATCCCAACCTGGCCGTGGCTCCGCCTATGATGGGTAAAACCCTATTCTTTGGCTGGAAAAAGACCGTCGAGGAAGAAGAAGATACACCAAACTTTCAGCTTTTTACGTCCATGTTGTACGTGTTAGCGTAAAACTGAAACAACATCATACGCCCACGTTGTTCGTGTCAGCGTAAAAGATACAAAAGACTACGCCCACGTTACACGTGTCAACGTAAAATTTGGTTTTACGTCCACAGTTAATGTGCTAGCGTAAAACTTAACTACGCTCATGTTTATACATGCCAGCGTAAAAAGTTGTATTACGCTCATATTACTATGTGGTAGCGTAAAATTCATCAATCATTGAGAGATTTTGTCGAACAAAGACTTCATAAGCTTTTCATCAACTTTTAGTAATCATAAAAAACTTTGAACTAACTTGATCTCTTTTGTTATTTTACCAGTGGATTTGCAAGTTCACCCTCTCGCTGAAGTTTTCGGATCGTCAGTTGGCATGGTGGGTTCGAACTATTTGGAAGATTTATCTCAAGTCCAATTTTCTCAGTCGAACCCCGAATATCCGGTAGAGAGGGCACAGTTGATAGCAGCTCAAGGGGATAGGCTGTTGCTATCCATGATAAATGGGGAATTGTTGAGTTCACTAGATGGACAACACTTCGCAAAACCAGCCTTTCTATTTGGAGATGCCATTGATTGTAAATCCCAGACTCACCCCAAGAAGGAGTCTTGGGTTTTCAAATTTGGAAATAGAGCCATGTATCTTCCGGATATGGACAGAGATTATCCTTTGTCAGCATTCGTCCATGCTACTCATCCTCGACAAATGTTGTGGAATTTGACTCCCAGCAATCATGGACGACCAGGTAGAATTGTTTTCAAGAGAGAGCGTGCCAATGATATGGGATACTTTGCTAGTGTTTGCCAAACCTATTTGAAATTTTCGGTTATAGATTCGATTTTCGGTTTAAAATTTTTATATAAGAGTTCGATTTTCGGTTCTTGATCCGAGTAATCGAATCGTACCGAAAACCGATTTAGATTTAATAAATTATGAAACTACCCTCAATCTATATATACTAATTTTTTTTTCCTAACCTCTAACTGAGCGCACTCTCTTCTCCTATTCTCTGTTGGTGCGTCTTTGAGCACTCTCTCTCTACTCCCAATCTATTATATACTAATATTTTTTATTCTTTGTATTGTAATAATTCATAAATACAACAATGTCATTTTTTTAAATTAGTTATTTAATACGTCCATTTGCTAAATTTGAATATCCGGCTCATTAGTCCATGAAATCAAACCAACCGAAAATTGAACCAAATCAATTCGAATTTGCTCGATTTTATCAAATGGTTGGGCTTTCGATTTTGAGAAATACGATTTATGATTATTTCGACGATTCGGTTTGAACCGAACCGAACCGAACCGAACCGAACCGAACCAAACCGTTGCTCAGCCCTAGACACCTCATGCTGACTCAAAAGAAACAGTTAGATGCACCCACTCCTTGCATCCAAACTCACCGAGGATCCTTACATCTGTCCCTCCCCGGACATGATCATTCACGGTGGCATTAGTCTAAAAGTCGTTATTGTTATTAACTTGATTGGGAGAAACCTGACGCCAACAGCACTCGTACCATTCAAGAAATAAACAAGGTTGATGTACTGAACGTTTCCGTCCTTTGGTTCTATATATTTCAATACAAGAATCAATGAAATGAAATCTGTGTTTATTACTTTAATTTCGGTCAACTTTACATGGAACAACTTGCAGTTGCAAAATACAATCATGAAATCTCTAGGAAATCTCTAAGATGATATAAATAAGCAATTACATCTTTCAAGATTATAGGATTAAAACTCAATTTTAGGTGTATTTAACAAAAAGGAAACTATATTTTAAACCTTACATCTAAGCTAAGAAAATTGAAGAAAAATACAGATCAAGCAAATATCTAACTGGAGATCAGAGATCAAGTCTGAATTTAATGAAAACCTAAAAAAAAAAAAAAAAAGAAGGCGGCTAAATTTTAACTTGATACTTTCAACTATTCAGATTGTTTAAATTGATGCCATAAACTTTACTATTAGACAAATTAATACATCGACTATAATTGTATGTCCTAACAGTGTTAACGAAAAATCCAAAATAATAAAAATATTCTTCCTAATTCGGGATCACTTCATATACTCCCATGGAAGGAAGATGAGGGTAATTTGGTCAAAAATATTATTTACTTTTATTGAAACGGAAAAGTTAATTCGTAACTGACGGAGGATATCAACTTAAAAATATTCAATAGTCGAGGATAGTGATTGATATGATATTAAAGTTTAGGATATTAAATTCAAAATTTTGAATAGTTGAAAGTATCAAATTGAAATTAAACCTAAAAAAATATAAAAGAATTATTTGAGCGTCGTCAAAATCACAGTCCACAAGATTAATCAGAACCCATGTTAGAAATTCAATAGACATCTAAACATATGGAATTCAATATTATAATCTATTAGGATCAAAATCAACATGAATAATTGAATGTGGAAATGTAATGTGATGTGATGTGATGTGATGGTATGAATGAAGGAAATGTAGGTACATAGAAAATCAGTGTTCTCAAGGCGTTTGGCTCCGTTGAGATCTTCGAGTCTCCCTTGAACCATCTCTCTCGATTGTATTAGGTTAATTGTAAAGGCACTCCATTAAAAAAATTTTAAGTTTATCACTCTCATTTGTTACTTGAGGCCGGACTAATTTTTTTCAGAACTGTCAAATTTTTGTCATACTCTTATTTTTCTATTATTATTGTTATTAATATTATTATTATTATTATCATTATTATGATAATTATTTTTATTAGTGTTATTATTATTGTCATTTATTTTTTTCATGACATGTCATACCCTAACCCTAACCCTAACCCTAACCCTAGGATGGCCAAGTGTCCCCCCCATGTGTCCCTATGGACTTGTGTGGAAGGGGGACACCTCACCCCCTTTTCCCTCTATATAAATCCCCCCTACACTCAAAAAAAAAAAAACCACACACAAAACTCACACACACCCCACTCCACTCCACCAGCACCCCCTTTATATAAACCACACACACACAAAGGAAAGAAAGAGAGAAGAAAAAAAAAAAAAACCAAACACTCACACACCCGACCCCCTCCCCCAAACAGCCGCTGCCGCCGCCCGCTGCCACTGCCGCTCGCCGCCAGTCGCTCGCCGCCGCCGCCCGCCTGCCGCCCGTCGCCGGCCAGCAACCGCCGATCTCCACCACCCCATCTTCTTCATCCTCTTCCTCTTCCACTTCATTTTCCAAGGAGAAAAAGAAAAACCTAGGTAATTCTCATCCTTCCCCAATCTTTTCTTTCCTTAAGATTAAACCTAGATTTGCTAACACAATTTGTTTTGTTATTGGGTTCAATTTAGGGTTTGTGGAGAAATCTAGGTCATTCCCAATCCAAGGCAAGTCCTCTTCTCCTCCTTCTTCTCTAATAATTTTTTTTATTATCCTAGTTAATTCTGAATAAATTAGGAATTCATACTTAATTCTGAATTTTAAGTTAAGAACCTACAAATTTTCTTTTTCGATAAAATTTTGGTAATACTAGGAATTTGAAATTGTATAAGTTAATTATAAATTTAAAGTCTCATAATTAGATATCAATTCCTTTATTTCTTCATAATTTGGAATATAAGTTATGGAATTATCTTTAATTATGGTTAAATTTCAAATTCTGAAATTTTTGGTAGCATTTAACCCAATTCGAGATACTTAAAATTTTGCAAAGTTTGATTTCTAGTAAAGGTTCAATTTTGATAGACGTAGGCAAAAAAAAATTCAAATTTGTTAAACTTAGGCACTGGAATTATTAATTGGACGTATCACGGATAAGTGTATATGCGTTGGACACAAATAGAGGAATCAAATTGCGGACATGAATTATTGAACTCTCAATTGTGGACATGAACTTTTGAACTTGAATTTTTCACGAACAAACGAACGCATATGGACATATGGGACTCTCCAATGGTAAGTCTGACATACACATAAGAACTGAACAGTTGGACCGCACCCCGGGAAGGTAAAAGTACAAGGACCCTATATTTCTCTATTTTAGTACTTAATTTTGTGTGTTCATATTTAGAAATAAGTCTCTTTTCTACATTTTCCTACTTCACGCACAAAAAAAAAAATTAAAATGTTGATATTGAAGATTTTGGTTTGATTTGATCTTTCTTTATACTATCTACATGATATATATATATATATATATATATATATATATATATATATATATATATATATATATATGCTATAAAGTCTTGCATATTAACTAGTATAGTTGGATAAACATTTGCTCTATTTTGATAAACTGCAAAACTTTTAGCAAGCCGCGACCCGACTAATTGCCAAAGGAAAGGTAACTATTGCTTGCTCAGGTAAAAGTCTCCAGTTCCTTTTGTTCTTTTTTTAACTGCGTGGTCCGGTGTTGAGAGTTGCTCCACCGAAGGGGTCGGCGAGCCCAATTATTTACTTGCGTGGTTCCGGTGTTGAGAGTTGCTCCATCGAAGGGGTACGGCGAGCCCATATTTTTCTTTTATCATATATATGTTTCTTGTAAAATTTCGGGGCTCCTAATTACAAAGGAGACTCTGCCGAAATTTTTGAGAAATTTAGGAGATAGACAAATTTCTGACTTTCAGAAATTTTTAGAAACTTTCTTATCTAAGAAAGCATTTGGGAGGGGAGAACAACTGAATATCCCTAAATATCCCGTAACATAAATAACAAAAGCTGATCAGTATTTCGGAAATCTCGTGAATCCGTACATCTAGCTTCGACTAGGATGTACTAGTCCAAGGGAGGCTCGGAAATCAATTGCATCTATTTGACAGTAACATCAATAGATGATTTTTTTAGCCCAAGGGAGGCTCGAAAATTACAGCCTGATCCTAGGTTAACGGGATTGTTCACGGAAAATATTTATAGGATTATTCGGAGTATTGTTCTCAAAACTGTATTTCATTTCAATCTTACTCCAGAACCAACACTGCCTATTATAGGTAGGCAGTGTCCTTAATTGCGCAAGAAAAGCAATTCCTACTAAAAGCTCAAGGGAAGCTCGAAAATCTTATTATTCATGGAGTAGGACGTTGATTTCATTCATGTTTACTAAAGCATATATATATATATATATATATATATATATATATATATATATATATATATATATATATATATATATATATATATATATATATATACAATTTGGCATACCCTGTTTTCTTTCTAAACTGCATAGTCCTTATTTTGTTTAACTTTCACCGTTCTTGGCCGAGGACTTGCTCATCGTATTCTAAACGACCTAGTATTTGTTCACTAGGTGAAGAAGAATAAGACGCCTCCGCCGAAGTGTCGCCGCACTACAACGAGGAGTAAACTGTCTGGACTACCTACAGTTATGGCCAGCAGTATCGTAGTTATTTTGCAAATCTACTTTTGTAATGATCTGTAATAGTATTGTTGGAAAAGTTCCCTGTATAACAGCTACACTATATTTTATTACCATGAACATTCCTTGTATTTTCCATTCTGCTGATGATTACGGGCGACAATCGCGAATTTCGGCGCGTAGCCTGGGGATGTGTTTATGACGTCATCCTTCCATCCGGGAAGCGGGACGTGACACATCTTTTAAGTGGTGGCCCATGCAGGTCAGCAAGAATGAAAAATCTAGGATAGAACATAGGTTCGGATAAAACGTAGGTTCTAGAATCATAGGAAGCACTACGAGTCCCAATCACACTCTAGGAATCCCTGAGAAGGAAATATCAATAGCTAGTAGATGATTACCTCTTTTCTAACCAACTATTTAATCCTAGTAAATGGATAGTGACTCATGAAATTCTTGATGTAGATCATGCCCCGATTCGCACCCTTCGCAAGACTAAATAATGACAGCCATAGCATGGACGAGTATTATGCATTTGTGAAGAAGATGTGGAAAGTAGCACCAAAGGGAATGATAGAAGCCTATGGGGTACACTACGAGCTGAAATACCCAGTGGTGACAGATATCGTAGATGATGAAAAGTATATTATAATACGGTGCATTACTATGTACTGATCAAGGCAGAACCCTCTGAAGGTCCGGAGAATGAACGTAACGGTACACTAGAAGAATGGAAGCAGGCATACCCAGAGGCGAGGATCCTTAACATAAGACGTATGTGGATTTAGACCCCCTAGAATGAAGATGATGTATAAATATAGGTATATAAATATTAGATCTTTAATTATGTAGAGGGTGTGTGTGAATGTATGTAGTGAGATATGTAAAATAAGTATTAGAACCCCCAATATGTAGGAGGAATATGAATGTATTTAGTAGAAATGTAATATATGAATGTATGTAGTAGGAACATGTTGTGCTATCAATAAATAAATATGCTTTTCCTATATTCTATATTCCTGGTAAATATTTTTTTCTTAAGAATATTATGAATGTAGGTATGGACCTATTTATGCCAAGTTTGGAATGGGATGGGAGTGATTACACTTTGTACTTATACCAGCGCTATGCCAGACTAATGTGGAACGCACCCGACTGGTACGACATCCATGTCTACCAAGTATTCTATGCAGTCATGCGTCCCATTATCAGGGACATCGAAGACGGAGCCGAAGTATATTATGAAAATACAACTTACTGCCTGCATGTCCGAGACCCAAACCGTATTTACATCGGACTACATGGATATGAGTGTACATTAGATGACTTTGAAAGACTCCATCCAGAAGTTGACATCCTCACTGAGGAAAGAATCCTCATCAAGGCCATAGAATAAGAAAGACCTAACCAATGTATGTACAGTGAAGAAGGAATCCTTCTCTTTTGTCTGCTGTATGGTATTTTGAAATCAGCAGATATGTATACAAGTAGGGATAGATAAAGATAGATACTATGTCACATTTTGGGGAAGTGGAGTGACATGAGTAGGTTAGATGAAAAGAATGTAAACAAATGTGAAGTTGAGAGTAGAAACCATATTTTGTAATACTCTCATGAAATATATATATGGCTCTACTGTACACCTTGTTATGAATGAACATTGTGAGTCGAATATTCTCTGAGGAATTGTGTCTTTTATTTTAGGATATGGAAAATCATGCTCAATCAAACAATCTACCACCTCAAACATCAACTGAGCCAACCGTGGCTGACATGTTCCGTTTGTTCCAGCAATTATTGGAATCCAATAATCAACAGGCCAATTCTGCCCATGCAACAAATACCACGATACTAGAACAAATGCAGAATTCAAACAACACCAAGGATAAAACCCTAAAAGAGTTCAGGGATCTTAGGCCGCCCAAGTTTAAAGGGACTGAAAATGCGATGGAAGCGAGTCAATGGCTGAGAACCATTGAAGGTTTAAGGAAGGCTGCCAAAGTTAAACCCGAGGATATGGTACCAGCAATCTGCATCCAGCTGGAAGACATAGCTGGATACTGGTGGAGTGTCGAGTACCCAGAAGATTCTGACGAGGACATGTCATGGGCAGAATTCAAGAAGAAATTTGAAGACAGATTCTATCCCAAGTCAGCGCGGATAGAATTAGAACGACAATTCAACTACCTGAAACAAGGGAGACGTACAGTTGACGAGTACGTTGCGAAATTTTCCAGACTTAGTCGATTTGCCCCCAACATGATAGCAGATGAAGACACAAAAATATCCAGGTTCGTAGAAGGACTTGGGACCCAACTGAAGAGTAGGGTCGCCTCTTATAGGTGCCAAACATTTTCAGAGGCAACAGAAGCTGCTCGAGACCAAGAAAGGATACTAAAGGAAGAACAACCTTTCCGGTCTTCACAACCTAAGAGAACTTTTGAAGAGGGGGCATCTTCCAACAAGAATCATTGGCAGGGACCGCCTAAGCGTCCTCAAAATGGCAACCAAGACAGATCCGTTGTCTGTAATTATTGTCACAAACCAGGCCATAAAATAAATGTACGTAGGAAAAGATTGGGGCTTTGTTTGAAATGTGGAGCAGGAAATCATTCAACCAACGTATGCCCTCAGTTGCCTGTAACTGGAACAACCACGCAAAGTTTCAATCAAGGATACCGACCTCCAGTTCAAGGAGCCCAACCTCGACCTATGATGCAGGCACCTACATCACAAGCAGGTATGACTTATGGAAATCAGTACAGGCCGCCTTATGCTCCTCAGGCATATCAATTTCAACAAGCACAACGGGCGGCTCAAGCCCAAAATAATAACAAAAAGATGAATAAGCAAGGACAAGCGTTTATGATGGGGGCTGAAGATAAAAATATTCCTGGAGAAGTGATTTCAGGTACTATTTTAATTTCTTTATATCCAGCATCAGTATTATTTGATTCCGGGACTACTCATTCATTTATATCACAACGTGAAATAGAGTTCCAACCGCTGCCTAAATCACTAAAAGTCCTCACCGGTAATGGAGTAGTAGAAGTCAGTCGGGTATGTAGTAGATGCCCCATAAAATTGGGTGGAGGAGCTTTTCGTACCCGGTTGCTCGTTTTCCCAACAAGCAACTATGATATAATATTGGGTATGGATTGGCTAACTGCAACATTGGCCAACATAGATTGCGGTCAGGGGAAAATTTCCTTTCAACTTCCTGACGGAGAATTTTGTGAATTTGTAAGAGACCAGAATGAATTCAACGCAGAAGAACTAGAAAAATTTGAATTACCAGTATTACTGCAAGGAGTGGCAGAGCAATCATTTCCAAGGATAGTGGAAGAATTTAAGGACGTATTCCCGGAAGAATTGCCAGGGCTACCCCCAGATAGAGCTGTAGAATTCTCTATAGACTTAATACCTGGAGCTGCACCCATAGCCAAAAAGATATACCCAACGAATAAAGAGGAGCTGGCTGAGTTAAACAAACAAATAAAGGAATTATTATCCAAAGGATTTATTCAGCCTAGCGCTTCGCCATGGGGTGCACCAGTGTTATTTGTGAAAAAGAAGGATGGTACCCTACGCCTAGTGATTGATTATAGGGCCTTGAATGAGGTTACCATCAAAAATAAATATCCCTTACCTAGGATCGATCAATTGTTTGATCAGTTAGGAGAGGCAAGGATATTTTCAAAAATTGATTTGAGGTCCGGATATCATCAAGTAAGGTAAAGAAGGAAGATATTCCAAAGACTGCATTTAGAACTCGGTATGGGCATTACGAATTCTTAGTTTTGCCATTCGGGTTGACAAATGCACCAGCTATATTTATGGACCTGATGAATCGAGTGTTTTATCAATATCTGGATAAATTTGTGATTGTATTCATTGATGACATTCTTATATACTCCAAAAGTGAAGAGGAGCATGAAAAGCACTTGAGGATAGTATTGCAAACTCTGCGGGAGGAACAGTTATATGCCAAGCTTAGTAAATGTGAATTTTGGCTGGATCAAATACCATTTATAGGGCATATCGTCAGCGGAGAAGGCATCTCGGTAGATCCGAAGAAGGTGGAAGCAGTTAAGTCTTGGCCGACACCTAAGTCCGTAGCAGAAATCAGAAGTTTCCTAGGATTGGCTGGTTATTACCGAAGATTCGTAGAGAATTTTTCAAGAATTGCAGAACCTTTAACCCGTCTTACCCGGAAGGAAGAAAAGTTTAACTGGACCGAGAAATGTCAAGCAGCATTTGACGAATTAAAGAAAAGATTAATTTCAGCCCCAATACTGGCATTACCATCTGGTTCGGGTGGATATGAGATATATAGTGATGCATCAGGAAAGGGTCTAGGATGTGTACTGATGCAGCACGGAAGAGTCATAGCATATGCATCCCGGCAATTAAAGACACATGAAAGAAATTATCCAACTCATGATCTGGAACTTGCAGCGGTGGTGTTCGCACTCAAATTATGGAGACACTATTTATACGGAAAAAGAATCAAAATATACACAGACCATAAGAGCTTAAAGTATGTCTTCACACAAAAGGAAATCAATATGAGACAAAGAAGATGGTTGGAGCTATTAAAAGACTTTGATATGGAATTAACATATCATCCAGGCAAGGCTAATAAGGTGGCCGATGCCTTAAGTAGAAGACCCGAAGCTTTCTTTTTGAATACACCCAAGGAAATTCTTGAGGATTTGAGAAAAATAGGAATTGAAGTAATATGCCCGATAACTGAAGGGATATGGCAAAACTTACAAGTGCAATCCTCCTTGATAGATAGAATTAAGGAAGCCCAACAAAGTGACTCAAAACTTTAGAAAATTTGGAAACAAACAAAAGTAGGGCTCCAGACCGGGATAAGAAAGCATCCGGACGGATCACTAAGATTCGAAGATCGATTATGTGTGCCCAGTGGAGATTTAAGAACGGAGGTCATGACAGAAGCCCATAACTCACAATATTCTATTCATCCGGGCAGCACTAAAATGTATAAAGATTTGAAACAAACGTTTTGGTGGCACGGAATGAAGAGAGAAGTCGCTAGATTCGTATCCAGATGTCTCGTCTGTCAACAAGTGAAAGCAGAACATCAAAGAACAGCATGACTTCTTCAGCCTTTGCCCATACCCGAATGGAAGTGGGAGCATCTCACAATGGATTTTGTGACAGGACTGCCTAGGACCCAAAGGGGTAATAATGCTATTTGGGTCATTGTAGATAGACTTACGAAGTTCGCCTCGTTTTCTCCCCTTTCGAGTTGGACAGTCAACAGAGGTACTGGCAGAAATGTACATGAAACAGATTGTCAGTCAGCATGGAGTACCAGTGAGTATAGTATCGGATAGAGATACCCGATTTACTTCACACTTCTGGAAAAGCTTGCAAAAAAATTTTGGCACTCAATTAAAATTTAGCTCCGCCTACCACCCCCAAACAGACGGCCAGTCTGAAAGAACCATTCAGACACTAGAAGACATGCTGAGAGCTTGTACTTTAGATTTTGGGGGAGCATGGGATGATCATCTACATCTGGTGAAATTTTCATATAACAACAGTTATCACGATAGTATCAAAATGGCTCCATTTGAAGCACTGTATGGTAGAAAGTGCAGATCGCCGGTATGCTGGACCGACGTAGGAGAAAGACAATTGTTAGGGCCAGAACTAGTGACACAAACTGTGGACATAGTCAAGATAATAAGAAGTCACCTGCAAGCAGCCCAGGATAGACAGAAGATGTGGGCTGATAAGCATCGAAGAATGCTGGAATTTCAACCTGGAGATCACGTTTTTCTGAAGATTTCACCAACCAAGGGAACTATCAGATTCGGGACCAGAGGAAAACTGAGTCCGAGATACATTGGGCCCTTCGACATATTGGAAAAAGTAGGGAATGTATCATATCGACTTGCTTTACCCCCAACACTAGAAGGAGTTCACAATGTATTCCATGTTTCCCAATTACGAAGATATGTGTCGGATCCAAGCCATATACTCGACCATTCAGAAATCACCGTTGGGCCTACACTACGGATAGAACAGAAACCCGTTGGGATCTTGGATCGAAGAGAGAAGGTACTTCGCAATCGGATCATTCCATTAGTACGAGTCGCATGGAGCAAGAATTCACCTGGAGATTCAACTTGGGAGAAGGAAGAAGATATGCGGAAACAATATCCGTATCTATTTTCTAAGTCAGGTCAGTAATCATAACGCTACTCTAGTTATTTCAAATTCCGAGGACGAAATTTTTCTAAGGGGAGTAGACTTGTCATACTCTTATTTTTCTATTATTATTATTATTAATATTATTATTATTATTATCATTATTATGATAATTATTTTTAATAGTGTTATTATTATTGTCATTTATTTTTTTCATGACATGTCATACCCTAACCCTAACCCTAGGACGGCCAAGTGTCCCCCCATGTGTCCCTATGGACTTGTATGGAAGGGGGACACCTCACCCCCTTTTCCCTCTATATAAATCACCCCTACACTCAAAAAAAAAAAACCACACACAAACCTCACACACACCCCACTCCACCAGCACCCCCTTTATATAACCACACACACACAAAGGAAAGAAAGATAGAAGAAAAAAAAAACCAAACACTCACACACCCGACCCCCTCCCCCAAACAGCCGCTGCCGCCGCCCGCTGCTACTGCCGCTCGCCGCCAGCCGCTCGCCGCCGCCGCCCGCCGCCGGCCAGCAACCGCCGGTCATCTCCACCACCCCATCTTCTTCATCATCTTCCTCTTCCACTTCATTTTTCAAGGAGAAAAAGAAAAACCTAGGTAATTCTCATCCTTCCCCAATCTTTTCTTTCCTTAAGATTAAACCTAGATTTGCTAACACAATTTGTTTTGTTATTGGGTTTAATTTAGGGTTTGTGGAGAAATCTAGGTCATTCCCAATCCAAGGCAAGTCCTCTTCTCCTCCTTCTTCTCTAATAATTTTTTTTTAATTATCCTAGTTAATTCTGAATAAATTAGGAATTCATACTTAATTCTGAATTTTAAGTTAAGAACCTACAAATTTTCTTTTTCGATAAAATTTTGGTAATACTAGGAATTGGAAATTGTATAAGTTAATTATAAATTTAAAGTCTCATAATTAGATATCAATTCCTTCATTTCTTCATAATTTGGAATATAAGTTATGGAATTATCTTTAATTATGGTTAAATTTCAAATTCTGAAATTTTTGGTAGCATTTAACCCAATTCGAGATACTTAAAATTTTGCAAAGTTTGATTTCTAGTAAAGGTTCAATTTTGATAGACGTAGGCAAAAAAAAAATTTCAAATTTGTTAAACTTAGGCACTGGAATTATTAATTGGACGTATCACGGATAAGTGTATATGCGTTGGACACAAATAGAGGAATCAAATTGCGGACATGAATTATTGAACTCTCAATTGTGGACATGAACTTTTGAACTTGAGTTTTTCACGAACAAACGAACGCATATGGACATATGGGACTCTCCAATGGTAAGTCTGACATACACATAAGAACTGAACAGTTGGACCGCACGTCGGGAAGGTAAAAGTACAAGGACCCTATATTTCTCTATTTTAGTACTTAATTTTGTGTGTTCATATTTAGAAATAAGTCTCTTTTCTACATTTTCCTACTTCACGCACAAAAAAAAAATTTAAAATGTTGATATTGAAGATTTTGGTTTGATTTGATCTTTCTTTATACTATCTACATGATATATATATATATATATATATATATATATATATATATATATATATATATATATATATATATATGTTATAAAGTCTTGTATATTAACTAGTATAGTTGGATAAACATTTGCTCTATTTTGATAAACTGTAAAACTTTTAGCAAGCCGTGACCCGACTAATTGCCAAAGAAAAGGTAACTATTGCTTGCTCAGGTAAAAGTCCCCAGTTCTTTTTGTTCTTTTTTTAACTGCGTGGTCCGGTGTTGAGAGTTGCTCCACCGAAGGGGTCGGCGAGCCCAATTATTTACTTGCGTGGTTCCGGTGTTGAGAGTTGCTCCATCGAAGGGGTTGGCGAGCCCATATTTTTCTTTTATCATATATATGTTTCTTGTAAAATTTCGGGGCTCCTAATTACAAAGGAGACTCTGCCGAAATTTTTGAGAAATTTAGGAGATAGAAAAATTTCTGACTTTCAGAAATTTTTAGAAACTTTCTTATCTAAGAAAGCATTTGGGAGGGGAGAACAACTGAATATTCCTAGATATCCCGTAACATAAATAACAAAAGCTGATCAGTATTTCGGAAATCTCATGAATCCGTACATCTAGCTTCGACTAGGATGTACTAGCCCAAGGGAGGCTCGGAAATCAATTGCATCTATTTGACAGTAACATCAATAGATGATTTTTTTAGCCCAAGGGAGGCTCGGAAATCACAGCCTGATCCCAGGTTAACGGGATTGTTCACGAAAAATATTTATAGGATTATTCGGAGTATTGTTCTCAAAACTGCATTTCATTTCAATCTTACTCCAGAACCAACACTGCCTATTATAGGTAGGCAGTGTCCTTATTTGCGCAAGAAAAGCAATTCCTACTAAAAGCTCAAGGGAAGCTCGAAAATCTTATTATTCATGGAGTAGGACGTTGATTTCATTCATGTTTACTAAAGCAGATAGATATATATATATATATATATATATATATATATATATATATATATATATATATATATATATATATATATATATAACAGTGCAATTTGGCATACCCTGTTTTCTTTCTAAACTGCATAGTCCTTATTTTGTTTAACTTTCACCGTTCTTGGCCGAGGACTTGCTCGTCGTATTCTAAACGACCTAGTATTTGTTCACTAGGTGAAGAAGAAGACGCCTCCGCCGAAGTGTCGCCGCACTCTGGGGCGGATCCAGAAATTATATCTAGGATGGGCTGACCAAAATTTGGGTGGGCTGGAAGTAGATAAATCCATATAAAGAAAAGCAAAAAAAATAATTTATATGGAAAAAAATGTAAATATTTTTTTTTTGGGTGGGCTCCAGCCCACCCCACCCGACCCCTGGATCCGTCCCTGGCCGCACTACAACGAGGAGTAAACTGTCTGGACTATCTACAGTTATGGCCAGTAGTATCGTAGTTATTTTGCAAATCTACTTTTGTAATGATCTGTAATAGTATTGTTGGAAAAGTTTCCTATATAACAGCTACACTATATTTTAATACCATGAACATTCCTTGTATTTTCCATTCTGCTGATGATTACGGACGACAATCGCGAATTTCGGCGCGTAGCCTGGGGATGTGTTTATGACGTCACCCTTTCCATCCGGGAAGCAGGACATGACAATTTTGTTGGCAGTTGTTGTAGGACCATTGACCACCTTTAGAGAGGAGATGAATAGAGTATGTGCGTGTGCAGCGAAAAATAATCACCAATTAAAATATTAAGCAGTTATAAACTATGGCAGATAAAAGACGGTAAATAAAATGCAGTAAAATAAGAATCAAAAAATTCAAACTCAGTGACACAGCGATGTATACTGGTTTTCCTCTGAGAGAACTAGTCCAGTCGCGAGTACTCTTGCTCGATGTTAATCCACTATGGCACAAGTTTTAACTGAACGCTTGCAACTCAAGGAAAAATAAGATTAAAAATAATTTAAGGAAAAACAAGTTTTAACTCAAGGAAAAATAAGATTAAAAATAATTTACTTTGATTTTATAATTTTTTAATCGAAAAATGTTATACTAGAAAATAATTTTTTCCATCTAAGAACAAATTAAATCTGGCCATCTAAAAATAATTAAGGACAAAATTTATGACATGAATCAGCTACTTGAAGCTACAGCATCAAGTAAAAAGAGTAAAATATCAAATTGTTACTTGTTCGTAATATAAGTAGCTGAAAATAAAACAATTAATAACGAATATATATATATATATATATATATATATATATATATCAAAAAGTTGAGTGGAGTCACGTGACCCCACTGGGTTTATGATGACTCCGCCAGTGATTATACCTAAACCAAAACCCATTTCTTCAAGGAATCAAACGTAGGCTGTACACTGTTGCATGCATATGCTAAAAGATCCTCATTGAACTCCACCTGGACAAACCAAACAGCTATCCCCTTCCATTATGTGGATAACATAACTTAATTTTATCAAGGGCTGTGTCCATTAATTGGCTGAGAATCCAGAAATGGAGGGAAAAAAAAAAGAGAGAAGTAGACAGCATTGTAAATTAATTCACACTTGATTAACTTAACAACCACACACCGCAAGCAACAATTGTAGTGCATCATCATACATCACAAAAGAGAGAGAGAGAGAGAGAGAGAGAGAGAGGACCACCACTATTCCAGCACCTATGACAGAGAGAGCAGAGAGCAGAACTATTATTGGTCTCGTCTTCTTTTTTTGTTCAAGACCTGCTCTTGAATGGGATTGCTCTGATGACAATCTGGTGGTACATGGCAGCAAGTGCAGCCCCAATGAATGGTCCAACCCAGAAGATCCACTGAACCCAAACACCACAACAAGAATATATAATTGTCAGTACTATACTTGGAAAGAAAAATTAATCAATTAACAGGAGAGGAGACTACTAATAACTCTGCTTAATTACATGGTCATTCCAAGCATGTTCCTTGTTGTAGATGATGGCAGCACCAAGACTCCTTGCTGGGTTGATGCCAGTGCCAGTGATGGGGATGGTTGCCAGGTGGACAAGGAACACAGCAAACCCAATAGGCAAGGGAGCCAAAATCTGAAACCAAAATCATGCAACGCATCATGAACAAAGTTCCGTATGTTACGCCGAACATCACACTATATAAAACAAGAAAACATACAGGGACATGAGAGTCTCTGGCACTCCTCTTGGCATCAGTGGCGGAGAAGACGGTGTAGACGAGGACGAAGGTGCCGACGATCTCGGCGCCCAGCCCATCACCCTTGGTGTAGCCGGGAGCCACGACGTTGGCGCCGCCGCCCTGGGTGTCGTACAGCATCTTCTTGTAGCCCTTGACGACCCCGGCGCCGCAGATGGCCCCCAGGCACTGCATGACCATGTAGAATACGGCCCTCGTCAGGGACAGCTTCCTCGCCAGCAGAAGCCCAAACGTCACCGCAGGGTTTATATGCCCACCGGAGATGCCGGCGGTGCAGTAGACGAGGGCGAAGATCATGCCCCCGAAGGCCCAGGCTATGCCCTGGATGCCGACGGTGTGGCACTTGGTGTCGGACTTGACGACCCCCATGACGGTGAGGACGGTGATGTAGAGGAAGAGGAAGGTGGCGACGAACTCGGCGATGCCGGCGCGGTAGAAGGACCACGACTGGAGCTCCCCGGGCTCGAAGAGCGGCGCCGGGGGAGCCTCCTTGTAGTCCTTGCTCTCCGCTACCTGCGCTGCCGTGCCGATGGGCTGCCTCTCCGAGTACTTGTTCGCTCCCAGCCTCACGTCCTCCTCCTTTCCTTCCATGATCGATCTTACTTACAATATCACTTCTCTCTTCTTCTTCTCTAGACTTTTGGTTGAGTACTCGAGTGGGATGAATGAGACGAGTGAGCGGCGATGGGTAGGTTATTATATACTGCTACTGATCAGATGGGAAATAAATAAATAAATGGGGCGGTGATTTGTGGTGCACACTACTTTGGCTTTGTCTGTCTGGTGTGGGTTTAAGAAATCAGAAAGCGGTGATTTGTGGTGCAGAGTACTTTGGCTTTGTCTGTCTGGCGTCAGGGTGTGACCTGGGCCGGGCTGGCCCGAACCCGCCCGAGCCCGCAGGAAGCCCGGCCCGGTTCAGCCCGCTCATAGTCCGGTCCGAGCCCGCCCACAAGAGAACCCGGTCCGGGCTGGGTTCACCCGTCCGACCCCAAGTCCGGTCCGGCCCGGACCGGTTTTTTTTTACAATGTAACGTTAGGTCCGGTTCAGCCCGGCTCGGTCAGGCCCGCTTAGGCCCGAGCCAGGTCCGGTCCGGCCGGGTGAACCGAATTTTTCAATTTTTTTTTCTTGAATCATTGTTCCCCTTTTACCAAAATATCCCCATTTTTTGACCGTTTTATGACCGTTATAGGGGGTATTTTGGTCTTTTTGACCAAAATGACCAAAAATTCATTACAACAACTATATTTTGAGGGTATGGGGGGTCATTTGGCTTCCAAAAAGTTCTATAAATTGGCCATGAAACTCTCATTTCAAACAAAATAATTCTATCCTTCTCACAAAAAAAATCCTCCTCCATCTTTAAGAAGATTTCAAGAAAGTTGTGCTCTAAGTTCCGGCGATCTACGAATTCCCGATCAAGCAATTTCGGCGATCTACGACTTCCTCTTTCTAATTAATTTTTTTATTTACATTTTCGAAATAGTTTTTCTTCCTCCATCTCTCTAGTTTTTTTAAAAAAAAAACTAATTTCTTATTATTTTTTTTCCGGTATCCTCCTCCTTCTTTATAATCCTTTATATATTTGATTTGTCTTTTTAAAATGGCCAGATAAGGTTCAAACCAAGCTAATGATGCTTTTGAAATTTATAATTCTTATTTTAAGAAAAATCTTATTCCTGACGATTTAGTTGGTTCCCCTCCTGAAGTTGGTACCAATGTAACAAATGTCGTAAAGAGAAAACAAAAGGCAAAAGTTTGGAAATTTTTTATTCTTCTTAATGAAACTAAACCTGATGGCTCACTTGTGGCACGGGCACACTCTCAAGACACTACGATACTTGCTACGGTCCAAGCTCAATTCCGGCGACCCAAACTCATATCAGTTTTGGAGGCACTACGATACTTGCTACGGTCCAAACTCATATCACTTTTAAACTTTAAAAAATTAATAAAACTTTATTAAATACTTCAAAAACTTTAAACTTTAAACTTAAAAAACTTTCAAAAAATACTTTACACTTTAAAAAAAAACTTTAAAACTTTAAACTTAAAAATAAAAACTTAAAAACTTAAAAACTTAAAATTTAGCTTTAAAACTTTAAAACTTAACATATAACTTTAAAAGTACAACTTTAAAAAAAGCTTAAAAACTTAAAAAAAAAAAAACACAAAAACTTAAAAACAAATTTTTTTTAACTATGCCTATGACAAGCAAAGCTTGTCTTGCCGGTCCCAAGCCCGGACAAAAGAGGAGGAAAAAATTAAAAATTAATTTAATTAAAAACACAAAAACTTAAAAAATATTAAAAAAAAACACAAAAACTTAAAAAAATATTAAAAAAACACAAAAACTTAAAAAAAAATTAATTAAAAATTAAATTTAAAAAAATTAAATTTAAAAAAATTAAAAGAATATAAAAGTTAAAAGAAAAAGAAAATTAAACGAATATAAAAATTAAAAGAATATAAATGTTAAAAAAAAATATAAAAGTTAAAAGAAAATTATAAAAGAAAAAAAAACCAACTAAACCGGACCGGCCCGCTGGACCGGCCCGCCCAAGCCCGCCCACGACCCAGACCGGACCGGCCCAGCCCTACCCAGACCGGGTCACTGGGCCGGGCTGGGTCCTCTGAACATGAACCGGGCCGGGCCAGGCCCGGCCCGCCAAATGAACCGGTCCGGTCGGACCGGTTTTTCTGGGCTCGGGCCGGTCGGGTTTAGCCCGAATAACACACATATATATATATATATATATATATATATATATATATATATATATATATATATATATAGCATATATAATCTATGTCTTTTAGTTATCCATAACGTATGACATTTGATTATCCATAACCTATGTCTTTTGGCATTTCTCTTTTAATTATCATGATGATGTTAAACCTTCATTGTAAGCATATATGAAGGGCTCTTCTTAAGTTGATTGTGATACAAGTGAATGAATAAACAATTTTCTCCATTTTCTATCTCCATATTTCTTTAGTTTATAATATATTATCAACACGATTGCTCTAAGAAATAGAAGAAGAGAGAAATATTTATATAAGGGATAAAGAGTTCTCTTAAGAAAAGAAATATATTGAAGAGATAAGTCTAATCTCTATACTTAGATACCTGTATATTTTAGTAAAATTAAATACGTTTGATTTATGTGTTTATAGATCGATTAGAACGTAAGTTTTCTAGATCTACTTTCTCTTTTAGTTTTAAGCTAAATATGTATTGAACATGTTTACAATTTCATTCAAAATAGAAAATTTATGATAATCAATTTAAGATTATGTATAAATTTTATTTCTACATGTTTTCTTATGAACTATGAAATTAATCTAGAATATCTTAAATTTTCTTCACTTATTTGGAATTAGTTAATTTCAATAAACTAGTTTATGTGAATTTGTTATTTCTACTATTTTATTTATTTGAATTCTACAACGTACTACTTCACATTGTTGTATATGTGAATCGAATTATGAATTATGAAAAAGTACCAAAAATATATTATTATAGGGCAAATATTACTTTTGGTCACCCTAAGTTTTAACAGTTCAACTTTTAGTCACTCCACAACCAAAAATATAGATAAAGAGTGACTAAATGTTGAACTTTTGAAACTTTGGGTGACCAAAAGTGGTATTTGCCCTATTATTATATAATGATCACATTGTTGTATATGTGATACACATAAGACATAATATTCTTTGATAGCATTTTATCACATTGTTGTATATGTGATATTTCTTTGATAGCGTTGTACCACATTGTTGTATATGTGATACACATAAGATATAATATTCTTTGATAGCGTTTAATCACATTGTGGCATATGTAAATTAGGTTTGTAATCTTGAAAGTGCTTATCAATTTTATTATTTAAATTAATTTACATCTAATATAATTATTTTATGTCAGATAGATGTCGAGTTTTGCAAAGCTTGAATTCAAAGCTCTTGTTGTGAGCAGAGACAATTATTTATCTTGACAATTGGATTCAAAGTTGTAATTGCAGTCCAGCAAGCTTGATGGTACTATTAGGAAGGAAAATAAACAATCTTTTGAAGCCAAGCCCAAGGCTTTGATTTTTTTATGACATCATATCCATGATGATCTAAAGACAGAATATCTATGTGAGGATGATCCATTGAATTTATGGACATCTCTAAAGGATAGAATTAACCACCAAAGGATGGTAATCCTTCTGACCGTTCAAAGTGAATGGGTGGATCTAAGATATCATGACTATAAAAATGTTAAAGAATATAATTTTTTTATGTTTAATATTGTTTATCGCCTTAGATTGTGCGGAGAAAACAAAGACTCAAATAATTGAGAAAATTCTCTCTATTTTTATGCAAGTAATGTGCTTTTACAGCAACAATATCGTAAAAAAATTTTTACAAAATGCTCTGAACTTATGACATGTCTCATTGTAGCAGAGGCAAATAGCAACGTTCTCATGAAAATAAATCACAACTATAGACCAATTGGGTCTATGACAATTCCTAAGACAAATGCCAACAATTTTAGAATTAGCAGAGGTCGTGGTGAAGGACGTGTAGAGGGCATGAAAAAAATTACAAAAGATATGGTCATGGTTATCAGCCTTACAAATGTAAAAATAATGGATTACAAAAAAAATAAATGGAACAAGTGGACAACACTCTCTAACAAAGGGAATCAAGTTACAAATGAACATTTTTAGGAGATGCTTGAAAATTTACCTTTTATTGAATGAGCATTCGGTCAATTTATATTTTATTTCAAGTACATAAAACTATTTACATTGAAGTAATGTTTTATTTTTGTTTCCAACATGGAATATCGAAAGTTTATTTTTTTTGAAATTTTTTATTATGAATTTGGAGTTACATTTCTATAATATGATATTATCATTTGAAGTGCTTAATTATTCCTTAATATACTTATGCTATCTATAATAACTTGGATATGTATTGGATATGTGTTTGGTAGATGTGCTACAAAATATATGATTTTAGAGATTCAAAAGTTTTTTTTTTCAAAGATAGTATTTGACATGCATAAAGTGTCAACAATAGCTGGACCTGTCACGACCCGCATCCTAAGTAGAGGCACGAGCACGTGGGTACGTCCAGCCTATGCCGCAGAATCGACGGTAGAACGATGTATAGGTCGTCTATAACATACAACATCTAGACACAATATAATGGTACATGTCATCTCCGTACGAAGGTATATAATGTCACAACTCAATCACAAGACATCTAAAGAAGATAGCACGAAATATGAAAGATATGGTAGAAGGAAAATAACATGAATAGATGCAAGATCCCACACAAGTTTAGTGTTAAAAACATAACAGAAATCACAAATAATATATATACTACAAGTCTGAAGTACTAGCTGGATCACAGTCTAGGCAAGCCTATCTAACTAGTCTAAGCAGACCGTGCGTCCTCTAAGAGCACCGGCTCCACGGAAATATCCAAGTCGTACTCGCCATCTATGCCGTAGCCATAGAAGGTCGAGCAGTCGGCCTCTAGATCATCTGTAAACATCAACGGGGTTATCCTGTCAGGATATGAGCAAGCATAAACACTAACAACAGTTCCACATGAAATGACAAATTCTATAAGAGACAATTATAATAAAAAAATAAGATAAAATATCAAGACATGAAATATAAACATGATATGTAAACTGGATATCATGTCATGGTATGAAATACAGGAATGTAGAATAGAACAGGGATATATGATGTATAAATATGTAAACATAAAATGGTGCCATGAGATATTAGAGCATTATGTGATCGGCTTGTGACACATGATCAGGCTATTCCATTTGGCCCGGCTATCACAGAAAAATCTCAAGAAGGGTCAAGCCGGCCAACATGGAAAGCGAGCACAAGAAATATAAGATCTCGCTAGATCCTACGTGCGGTGAGGGTGACGTAAGCACAAGAATAGTGACATGAGGGTATTGATCACATAACCTCTAATAACTTCCCATCCCTGAGTAGTATAATGGATCCGGACATGTCACGTCATGACACGGGATTCAAAAGCAGGGGGCCAATCCACTCCCAAATCGGTGTCTATACAAGTACAAAAAAAATAAGATCGAACAATGTACCAATATACTAGAAAATTCTAGGAATAACATCTCATGGGGATCCGACGTATACTAGTCCGTGAACCATTGTGTCGAAAATCAAGTAAGACACTACAACTGAATCGGATATAGCAGATATCAAGATAATGAAAACTATCAGTGAATGTACTCGCCTGCAGTCCTGAGCTGTCAGTGAGAATAGATGCTCAGAGTGATGTCACAGACTTAAAGATGAGATATCATGAGTTAATTAGGGTTTGACAGTGAATGGCATAATATTTTAGTTATGTTGTGCAATCTAGGTCAATCTTAGTCAAGATAAGTCAAACTAAGTCAAACTAGGCCACACTAGATCACACTAGGTCACACTAGGTCAAACTAGGTAAAACAAAGTCAAACTAGGTCAAACTAGGTCAAGGGTTGACTTACAGTTGACTTTTGGTCAACTGGTCAACTCTGATCAACTCATAGTCCCGTCTAGGTCAAACTATGCTGATGGTTGACTCACAGTTGACTTTTGGTCAACTGGTCAACTCTGGTCAAGTTTTAGTCAATTCTAGGCCAAGTGTTGACTTTTGGTTGACTTTGAGTCAAAACAGTCAAACTCGGTCAACCGGGGTCAACACTAGACTAAGTATCATATTCCTAACATTTACCTACCAAGATATTTCATATCTTGGTTAAATTGGTATCCCGATACCAATATCTTAGTTTAGGATAAATACCTTAACTAAGGTAAACCTTTACCTTTGTAACGCCCTAGTCCCAAAAATAGAAGGACTAGAACGTAACCATGCCAGTTGTATACATACAAAGTATAAGAACCCTCGTATATATACATAAGCTGTAAAATGCAGTAACCAAGGTACTAAATCTCATCCACAAGGATAAATAATGATATAAAAGCAACTTTGAATTTATCATGTATACAATCGTTGGGCGGAGACAAATCCACTACCAACTAATTTAATTAAGGAAGAATTATACAAAGAAAATAATTTTGTCGAGCGAAGGAGATGACGATCCAAAAAGCAACATCTCGAAGAATAGCGCGCAAGTCATGGCCTTAGCTAGAGCACCTGCAGAAATCACAATACACACCTGGAGAGTTAACCTGGTCCTCAGAGGGACGTAACAAGATGCAATAAACATGCATGTCATAGAAATACTAAATATAAAATATGCCACAATCAAAGAAAGTGACAAGACATAAATAAGACAACCTAACCGTACACTAGTGAACATGCAGTTGAGAACAAACCTTTCGTCGCATGAGCCCTGGCTGTAAATGGGATCTGGTATAGTCCCTACTTGGGCACCAGTGACCTAAGCGCATGACGTTCAAAAACGACAGTGGCAAACCTGAGAGGCTAAACATACCCGTATCTCCAGCGGAGCTTCCGGGTTACAAGAGAAGTGCAATCGAAGCCCATACGACAAGGAAATGTTCTCCCCGCCTATCATGTCGCATCCACGACCATGTAACACTACTAACCGTCAAGTCTTCTAACATACAACTATTGACAGTTAGACCTAACGCACGTCCTATACGCATCAGTGATCAGCCAACACGCAAGTCCGGATGCTATATGCTACTCACAATTCACAAATCTCGTGGCACATCAGTGTCAAAGTTTATATAATGTACTAAACAAGTGGTAGTCCCTTAACTCTAGGTCCATATGCAATCAAAGGATAAATAACAAGGTACAGCTAATATCACTGAGCATGCAGTAAGTCAGGAACTGTAATAATGGTACAGCAAAAAGAACTGGAAATAAATACACAGTGATATGCAATAAATAAAATACAGACTAATTATAAACAGTAAATTATGGCAAGGTATCTTGCCTGGTGTGTCGCCTGGTGGTACGATGTTCTGTCATGTCCCAGCAGTCCAATAGCCATGATCGAGGTGTAGGGTCCGAAATCGGGAAGAAATAGGAAAGGTGATCAGTCACAATCAAGATAATTGAGAGAATTTGTGTGAAGAAATACATATACTATTTCTTAGAAAATATGTATAATACTTGAAAACCATGTTTACTAGTAAAAATAATTTTTTTGACAAATATTTGAAAATATGGAAAATCGATTTAGGCTAAAACTATAAGTTTACCAAAAATAGGATTTCTAGGAAGATAACCTATATCTTATTAGTAAAGATAATTTAAACAATTAATAAAAATACTCGAAATCATTTATAATTTCGAAAATAATTTTTAGGAAAAATGTTTGAAGAGCAAAAAAAATGATTTTGGACTAAAATTCTTTGTGTGTCAAAACAAATTCTTTAGGTAGAAAACTATCTTTGCTAAAACAAATTTTAATATATTTTTGATAATTCCCAAAATAATACAAATACTAATAGTATTATTATTAATAATAAGATATTAATGATACTAATACCCATAACATATGAATAGTAAATATATATACATATTCTTTTTTACAATGGTGATACTAATAATAAAATGATTAATGTACATCTATATACTTACTGTCAGTATTATATATATTGATATTAGCATAACAAAACATTCGGTAATAAAAATAAACAAATGTTAAAAAAATAGAAATATAATAATAATAATAAAAGTAAATTATCAGCTGCTCTATATTTAGGGGTAAGTGAATTAGAGGGAGAGAGGAGACGAAGAGAGAGAGAGAGAGAGGGGAGGAGTGAAGAAAGGGGGGTTTCTTTTTGAGGGGCTCGGCCGGCTCGTTGGCGGCGAAGCGCGGCGGCGGTGGCGCTGTGGACGAAAGACGGTGGCGCGGCCACCTGGATAGAAGCGGCGTCGGCGGATCAGTCCTCGCCGGAGGGGTGCTGGGAAGTCGGAGGGGCGAAGAAAGTTCGGTGAGGTGCTCGCCGGCGCGCGAAGGAGAAATCCGGCCGGTCCACGCGGATCAGTGGCCGGAGCTCGGCTGGGATGGCGCGTCAGGAGTCGGGCACGGCGGATCTGAGCCTCGACGGTGGCGCGCCTGCCAGTTGTGGCGTGCTGGAGCGGGGGACACGGCGGAGCGGCTCACCGGTGGAACTCCGGCGCGGGGCGGCGAGGCTTCACCAGCGGCGGTCGCAGATGAGGGAAGAGGGCGCGGAGGCAGGGCTAGTCTGGATAGGGGAACGGCGGGTCTCCGGCACCGAGTCAAGGCGCCGTGGGAAGAGGAAGTCAGGGGAGAGGGTGGCCTGGATCGGCTAGACGCTGCGAGCGCGGATCCCGCCGGGAAGTACGACGAGGTCGGTGAACTCGACGAGGAGTAGGCCGGCGCCGGGGAGAAGTCAAGGTTAGGTGAGTGTCTTGGTGTGTTGCGATTGGGGTTTTCGGCCGGTGGCCGTGAGCGGTGGCGGTGGTTTTGTTCTGACGATGACGAGGGTGAGGGTGGTTTTGATGGTGGAGATGGGGATGATGATGACATGGGCAGTGGCGGTGTTGTCGGGGACAGGGTGGTAGGGCGGTGGTCGTGGAGTCGACGGGGTGGCTGTGGCGGAGACGGGGTCTGGTCATGGTGCGGCCTAGCGGCGGCTGGGGATGTTTAGTCGGGAAAGTGGCTGTGGTAGTGTTTCCGTAGGCTTAGGTTTATGGGGTCGTCGTATCCGGGGTATGGATACAGGGAGGAAAAACAATGTATATGTAAAATCGATCATTGTGGAAATGATGGACACCGACACGGTGCACAACACCTTTATGGAGAGAATTTTTGTGGCATAATTGGTGGATGAGTACCTCTCCTTATATAGGAGGTAGAAATTCCCAGTTGGATAAGGATTATGATTTATTTAAACCCAATTAGATAATTCAATTTAAATCAATAAAATCAAATCTAAATTCAAATTCAATTCCAATTTAAATCTAGCTAACCTAAACTCAAATTCTATCTTTAAACTATTTAAATTAAATCCATAAAATCAAATCGAGATTTAAAATGGCCACAATAATTTCCAAATATATTTTTCCAAAAATACCAATAATAATAATTTTAAAAATAATAAATATTTTTAAATATCTTTTTGAATAATAAAATATTAATATCAATAAATTCAAAAATAGAATTATATATATGAATTCAAATTCATGTACCTCATGTGCAAGGAATATTTGCATAAAAATAGTTTTCTAAATTACCACTATTAAATAAGCTAGCCTTTTATAAATAAATAAAAGTAATAAGTTTTGGCCATCTTGATACGATACTTTTCACAACTTTAAGTAAAATACAAATAAAAATAATTATTATATATATTAATTTGAAACTATAAAAATAGAAAAATATTTTTCTAAAAATGTGTACGCTTGCACATATTCGTACTCGTCGAGCAATTACGAAAAATAAAATTTTGCGCGCGACGTACAATGCAACTACGCGACGTATAAATACAAAATAAAAAATCAGTACCAAATTTATAAAAAAAATAGAAATTTAGGGGTTTTACAACCTTAGCTAGGTAAACCCACAACCAAACCTCTACCTTAGTTTCTAGGCACCCCTCTACCTCAACATGGTATCATAATATCTTACCCTTGCATCCCGATACCATTCCTTGGTATCTTGATACCTTATCTTCATCCTAAGGTGATTTCTCATTACCTTGCGTACCAAGGTAAATCACATTTACCTTGAGAAACTACTCACACAAATCTATCTAACAATTACCTACCACTATCTAAATCTAAACTAACATATTACACTCTAACATAGAAACTAACCTATGAAACTAACATCTAACATCCAATACCTTAACTTACGAATATCCTTACATTCTAACATATTAACATATCCCTTCTAACATCCTACTTGTTCCCTCATTGAACCCCTCCTTGAACCTCACTTAGACACACACACACACACACACACACACACAAACATAGATATATAGGGGTATATATAGAGGCTAAATGGGGGTCAAAAAGGGGGTGAAAATTGGGCTCAACAAGGGGGTACACTGCTGCTACAGTAGCTACTGTAGCTGTTGCTGCTGTGTGCAGCCCCCACTGGAGCTGCTGTTGTTGCTCTTTGCTGCTGCCCAAGGGCAGCAGCTCCCCCTCCTTCTCTTCTTCAATACACACACCCACACTCACATCACCTCCCCTCCTTTACTCACTTCTAATCTCATCATCTCACTCTCTCTTCTCCTCTCCAACTCTCTATCTATTCACCTATCTATGCAACACTCTCTCAAGCCACAAATCAACACACACACACACTACTCTCACGTTACACTCTCATATGCAAGCACTCACACACAAGACACTAACACCCATCACTCTCACCCTCTCTTAACACAAACACACACTTACAAACACAAACATCATTCCCCCCCCCCCCCCCCCCCCCCCCCTAAACACAAACACTCACACTCACTGCACATGTAAATATATATATGAATATATATTCATAACAGTCCACAATGTAAAATAACACAAAATTGACATGTAGGGGTCAAAATGAGACTTGTAGGCTCAACCACTTGGATTCAACCATGGGCATACAAATGAAACTTGCTCTAACCATCATAAAGTCTAGAATCTAGAAAATTGAGCTTCAAATTGGGACTTACTATTCTACAAAACGAGTTCCTACAATCTAGAATCTAGAAATTGGGAGGCCCAACCCTTAGCATTTATTGGTGGGATGAGTCCGAAATTGTAAAAATTGGGATTATGGATGAGACTACATTCTAAATATAGAATCTAGAAAATAGGTGGGCCTTACTAATGATGCTCTAAGGGTTGGGTCTCCCAATTTCTGGATTCTAGATTGTAGAAACTCGTTTTGTAGAATAGTAAGTTCCAATTTGGAGCCTAACTTTCTAGATTCTAGACTTTGTATATTTTTTTTCCTAGCTACATCAATTTTTTGACCATACAATCTTAGGAACCGGAGCTCACTTTATCATTTTTTTACTATTCTCATACAAATTCAATCTATTCTATATTTATTCTTTTTTAAAAAAATTGGGTTCCAAATTGTATTTGAGAGTCCCAACTACTATTGATGCTCTAATGTCAAATTCGCAGTAGTATTGATGATTTGGATTCCAGATCACACATAATAATATTGACGGTTTGGTGGCTTTTTGCAAAAAAGGAAAAAAAATGAAGTTATGATTAGATAGAACTTATAAATCCTATTTCATCTTAAAATTGAAATAAAAAAAAAATCATAAACCAAAACCAATACAAAAAAAGAAAGAAAGTATTTTCAGAAACTAGTTGTGGTGAGGGATGTATTTATTATTCTGAAAATAAAATTTTCCAAACCAATTATGATAAGATGGAAAGAGCCATTATAGATGGTTCCTGAGGCTAATTATTTGAAAGGATATATTAATTTACCATTCCAGCCCTCACCACAATTGCGCAATAATAAGATGTCAATGTTTTGGTCGGTTAAATTAACTTATTCTGATGTCGACTGTTTTTCTTTCTTCTTTAGTTGATCATGACCGATCTAGAAAATTACAGGACATTGTCGTATCAAACCTAATAAAAATAATTTTTTTTTTGAAACTAGATTCTGATTCTTTCACTGTAATAGTAATATAATCAAATAAATTTCTTTATTTAATTATATTATAATTATGATTATATTTTAGTTAATCGAATGAGACTTAAATTTTTACATAAATATATTCATTTAAGTTTTATTATCATTTTCAGTATTGTAGCTTATGTGAACGTCCTAATCACACACGAGGTTTGGTAGCAGACGGGGAGTATTCTCCTGCTCCATCCAACTCATCCTCACTAGCTTCCGACCGCCCATTCATCTACGTCCACACAGTCGGTCCCACAATGATGATATCGCCATTGCCGTCTCTCCACTGGCTTTCTTACATGTGTATGGCCAACCCTTTCTTGGAGGAAGAGGAATATTTCTTAAATGCATGAATCTTCTTTCTAGCATTTCAAATGTTATAAATGTTCTAGGGGACAAGGACATCATGGAATAACTAGTGTCAAAGACTGTAAGGCCTCGTTTGGTTGGCGGAATCTCCCGGTTGGAAAAGAAAAGTGATTACTTTTCTATGTTTGGACGTCCAAGAAATTGAAGAGGAAAGAAAAGTGATTCCCAGTGGAAGAAAAATTAGGGGGAAAAGTGATTCCATCTATCCAAGAAAGGAATCACTTTCCCACATTGAAGTATTCACTTTCCTTTCCAAATTCCTTGGCATTGCCAAACATCGGAAAGAAAAATCAATAGGAATTAAAGTTTCCTAAAGGAAAGAAAATAACAAGGAATTGATTTCCTTTCCCTTCCATTCCGCGAACCAAACGAGGCCTAAGGCTATTTATAAGGGCATATCATTTTTTTTATCATGACTATTCCACACTTAACTTAAATTTATTTATAAGTTTGTCATTAAGAAAATTATTCAGTAATATCCCATTTCTAAATATAAAAGTCAATTTTTCTTTTCTAATTTGTCTTCTTTCTCTTCAAAACTCTCTCTCCCCCTTCCTCCAAATCCTAAAATTATTCTTCTTGTCCCCACTTGTGGTCCCCAACTCAATACTTAACAAATTCTTCTTGTCTCCAAACCCTAGAATATTCCTCAACGAATATTCGTAGTATTCGGTATGTTTTAGACAACTAAATGGCAAAGTTTGTTAAATAATAGGTTCTTTCCAAATTATTGAATGTTTCGTAACAATGTAGGAATTATGGAAGACTTTGGGACATCAAATCTATTAATCGATCAGTCCGGTCCTTCCGAAGAATACAACATTCCCTCCGAAGAACACTCGGTAAGTCCCCGACCTACCTACAATATTGCGTAGTCGACACTACGACTGCCACACATTCCGATAGTCTTATGTACTTGAAGGACTGCTAGAATATGTGACAGTCCTAAAGTTGATATGCTGTTTAACTGGATTGCCACATTTTCTGGCAGTCCTTCAAGTACTTAGGACTGCTAGAAAGTGTGGTAGTCCTGAAGTTGATTTGCTGTTTAACTGGACTGTCACATCTTCTGGCAGTCCCACAAGTACTTAGGACTGCTAGAAAGTGTGGCAGTCCAGTTAAACAACAGTTTGAGAGTCCTGAATTGATATTGTCTTTGGTTTTGTGGTTGATTTTGGTAATAAAATTTGTGTAAATTTATTGTATGGCACACCATCTCCTATTTTTATTGATTTGAGAAATTTATTCTCGACAGATATTGCCTTTGAATCTTACGACGAAGCATTAGAATGGTGCAGACAAGTTGAAAGGCAATCAAACACAGTCTTTGTCATTTCAAGGTCATTATGATCCTGACCGAGTCGTAAAACTGTAGATCTTGGATGTGAAAGAGGTGGGACGTTTAGGGTTCATCGTAAAAAAGATGAACTTTTCCAAAGAAAATTCTCGAAGAAGGCGACAGAGACAAGAAAATGTGGTTGTCATTCAAGGTAATGCTTGTGTGCAAAAATAATAGAAAGTGGGTAATTATGGTGAGGAATGGGATGCACAATCATACTCTGGTGGAGATACTTACTGGTCATCCGTACATCGGAAGATTGAACGATGATGAGAAGAAGTTAGTTACAGAATTGTCCACTTTCGGAGTTGAGCCTAAACAAATGTATTCCATGGTACATCAGAATAATGATAAGAACAAGTCTACTATGAGGACAATCTACAATGCACTATCGAGGTCGAGAACAAATAGAATGACGATGCAGCGAGTGTTGAAGTTACTTGCTGAAAATTAATATGTGGAGTACCATTATGGTGGCCCATGCAGGTCAGTCTTTACGACTAATACGAAGTCGTGGTAGTACTTAGGCTTAGTCGTACTACTGTGAGCCTGCCCTAGGATTAGGATTAAATCATAGAATATTTTATGATATTTGGTACTCAATCACATATTAGGAGCTCATGATAGATTCCAGGGATGACCCATGAGAAACTTACTTCGAAACTCTTTTAAGTCTATTCCCACTTGCTTTTGCTCGTCATGATTTTAAATATCTGTCCATTACCGAACTCTATTCTTATATTATGATGAGTTTTATGGACCCCAGAAAGAACTAGAAAGTAGAAGTGAACTTATATACCATTAGGTTGAAGAGAGAATGATTAGCCAAACTTATACATGAAGGTTGAGAATTATTTTAGGCTATATTCAAGGAATTTCGAATTTTGACCAAGATAGTACCTTTGGGACGACCCCTGAGAATCTCACTCTAAATCCTACTTCGAAATCTATTTTTGCTTGTTTCCATTTACTTTTTCTTGATCATGTTGAATTTGATTCATGGTGTTCGTTGTTGACTTTGATTTATATCGAAGTAAATTTTATGGATTGAATTAAGGTATATTCTGATGACATATTTGATGAGGACAGTGTGAAAGATAAATGTCTGCTTTATTTATGGAGTTTAAAATTTATCGCAGCCATACTAGCTAGCATGACAAGGACATATACTCTGATTTTGGATATACTTATCTTAGTTATGGAATTTAATTTTTTTTGCAGCCATACCGATTGGCGCAGTAAAAATTCTAGATATCATGATTATAGGGTATATATCTTAGTTATGGACTCTATCGTTTATTGCAGCTATGCTTACTGGCATGGCAAAAATTCTGGCAATATGATTTCAGGAAGACGTGTATGGTTATCAGATCATATCTTAACTTGGTTCACTCCGTTATGGCCAGATGAGCAAGAACAAATTTCTATCATTATTTTTTCGTCTTACCATTATTTTTTTTGTCTTAATTAACCCTATCCTAATTAAATCGATTAACTATCTCGTATCTACTCCTGTCAGCTACACTTTAAAATTATTTTGAATTCTCGTATCTCTTTACCTTGGAAAGCCCGAAGAAGTATCGTAGTCATCTAGCTTGGAAGGGACAAAATTTGTTATCATATGGTAATCTTGGTAGGAATATAAAATGTTGGACATTGATATAGATTTTTTTTTGGTGAAGGTATGACTGAGATTAGAAATAAGAAGGGACCGATAGTATCAGTTTAGAAACGATTACACTAGAGAATTATTTTGAGTATGGATTATTTTAGAAAGAACGTAGGAGGATTTCGAGTAAGAAAAACAATGGAACATATATAAATGGTTAGAACAGTAATATTTCGTAGATGTATTTTAGAACTGACGAGGATATTCGAGGTCAAAATATTTTTGAGAACTTGGGTATTTTTAGGTTACTGATTCTCAAAATATTTTATTTTAAGGCTATGATACTAAATTTAGGAATTTAAATAATGGAGTAGACATTATTACCGCCTACGGTGATAATACGAGATAAAGTAAAGGATTGGTAGGAGAATGATTGAAAACCGAGAGAACACAAAATTCGTGAGTTATATGAAATATTAGATTTTGTAGAAATTTTTTTTATTCAAGAAGGATAATAATTGAAGGTATAGGTTGGAGGAAATGTGAAGATTGATTATCTTTATATGGTAATGATGGTAAACTTGAGTAATATGAGGGGTATAACTTGAATGAATGTTCAAGGATATTTTATAAACCTGATTTAGAGATTTCGGATCCAATTTAGAACAAGATGGAGGAATTTGGATTTAGAGATGATTAAGTTGATAATGTGTACAAGTCAAAAAGAAAGGATTAAGTTCTAAGAAAGGGTATGCTTCATGGGTACTGCCCTTGGAATAAAGGTTAAGCCTATAGTATTGTAGAACAGTTTAATCTTTATGACTGAAGATTATGATATTTTTGGTAGTAGTCATATAAGGGTTGATTTTCAAAATTGAAGATCATGATTTGGTAGTGGTATGTCTGGGCTTGTAAGATAAAGGTATAATTGGCAAATGACGATCAAATAATTTTGACAGTAGATGAAGCAGAGTGAGATGATTACATTGACTTCCTTATGAAATCTTGCCTTTTGATTTTTCCTATCATATAAAAGGAATTTGAATGTTTTCCTATCATTGAGTCATTCTTTAAGTTTCAATAATGCTAAATTTTGATCTACTTGATCGTGACTGATCGATTTTTGGTCATCTTCATTATCGTGCCAAGGTTCTCGATTATTGACTATGTTCCAATAGTTTAACACGATCGTGATTTGGATTTCAACCCTTTATTGCTCATGCCTAGACTCGAATATATTCTTTATCGTATCTAAATACTGTTTGGATCAAGGTTAGACTGATCTTATCCTTAATCGCAACTAAATTTTGATTTTGATCATGTTTGGATCTAAGTACCATTATCGTTCGTGCCTAAACCTTCGATTTAAATTCTTAATAACGACTAGTTCCGTGCTAATCATGTTTTAACTTAGCCACTATTCTTCATGTTGGTCGTGCCTAGATGACCTGGCACGGTTAGACGACTTTGAATCCTATGATCGTGATTTTAACGATCATGACTATACATAATAATTTGCCTCTGAATCGTGCTTGAAATTTTGGTCCTTGATTACGACTATCCGATTTGATTATGAACTTTGTCATGTCAGAATTTGAGTTTGATCATGTCAGAATAAATGTTTATCGTGCCTAAATTTCGATTCTCTAGTCATTGTGCTCAGACTTCACTTCTAATCACGACTAGGCTTAAAAAATTTCGTCGCTCTATCCTAAATCGTGCCTAAGTAATTCTAGTCATTCCAAAAAATTTAAGCCTTAATTTTGTTCATGATCAAGTGGTTTTGATCTTTAGTCATTGATCGTGCCAAACATTTTATTTTCCTAACGATGCCAATAACGTCATTTTCGTATTTAAACGTGCCCATATAACCTTGAATATGATTTGATCAAGCCTAGATCATATTGATCATTCTATAATTAGACCTGATCCCAACTTAATCGTAACTGAATGATTTTGACTTTCCTAGTCGTGACTTCGCGCTTAAGTAACTTGAATCTACTTCTAAATTTGCCTAAAACCTTGATCCTCGGTCATGACTATATGATTGAATAGTCGTACCAGAATTTAGATTTTATTTTGTCTGAACAATTTTCTATTCCTGCCGAAAATTCGATTCTGTAAATACTCGTGCTTAGTTCCTTTCCTAAACATGCCTAAGTTTTGGTTTTCGTAATCTTATCTTAGATCGTGCCAAGCAAATTTGGATCATTTCAATTTTTTTTAATCACGTTCGAGTTCAGATCGTATTTCATGACTTAATTAATCATACTCTTTAAATCTTCGATCGTGCCTATAAGACCTTGTTTTGGACATTTTGATTATGCCTAAATTTTATCTTCAATAATAACTAAGTTTTGATCTTGATCATGCATATGCGACCTCGAGTCTATTTTTTTTTCATCAAACCTAAAACTACCGATCCTTTTATACTCGAACTTCGACTCCATCTTCGATTCTCCTAGCCATGATTGAGATCGTGCCTGAATAACCTGATTTTATTCTAAAATTGTGTATGAACAATGTTGTTCATACTATCATGTCAGAATCATTAGTCGTGCCTAAATAATTTTGGAGTTTGATTATCTTGATCATACCAAGTCGTCGATCCTTGATCGTGCCTAGGTTATTGACTAAACTCTCTATCGTTTTGATCCCTTTGCCAACCTTAAATTTCAAGAACGAAATTTCTTTAAGGTGGGTAGATTTGTAACCTTCATTAATCGAGTTTTGAAATTTTTTCGAAATTTTGTACTTTACTATTTTTTGAATTATTTTATTTTATTTTCTTTTCTAAAAACCTCTGAAATCGTAAATGTTAATATGAATGTATTTTCGATCGTGATATGCTATCGTTACTTTGATTTGGATCTTTTGAATTTGATAAACCATATTATATGGAATATTATCCTAAATAAAAATATTGTCCTTTTCTAAAATTTTCTTAAGATATAAATATTTCTTTTATATAAGAAATAATTTGTCAAAATATTATTTTAATTGAATATGATTTTATCAAAAATAAATGATTATTTTGAAATATTGTAGTTATAATGATTTCAAGTTATTTTATTTTTCTCATTTTGGATTTAGACCATTTTGGTCCTAATCCTAGCCTACCAAGCCTAGGCTTGGATTGCGGGCTACGATTTTGAACGGATAGTAGCTAAATTTTAATTAGCTACTAACTAATAACTAGATAAATTATTAGCTAGTATGTAGTAATTAAATGTTAGCACTAGAGTTAGTGTGTTAGTATTTCCACTAAATTCCTATTTTCTATTACATTTAAAAAAATTTCTTTAGGATTTCTTTCTACCCTATAAATATGCACACTTCCCAAAAATGTACATCATATGAATATTCCTAAACCTAGAAATTTCCTACACTCGCCACCCCCATTTTCCCCATCCCGACGACACCTTCCCTGCCTCCCCATTCCGGCATCCCGACCTGGCCACTCCTTCGCCTACCAACACGACACCACCACCATGCAAAAAAGGAGAAGTCCGACCCCCTAATCACTGCCCTTGCCATCCACCATTGCTGCCACATCTCTGCTCCGTCCCCTACATTTCGACCACCGTGGCTAAGAGACTACTTCGACCACCGACTTCATTCAACCATCCCCAAATTGCCACAGCCAGCCGCCTCCCCACGACATTGCACCACCGCAGCCATTATCACCCTCCCGTCCACAGCCACCAAACCACCACCACCGTGGCTATCCGGCCGACCAGCCAAACGAACCACCATCTCCAAAAAAACCAACACAGGGAAAGCAATAGAGAAGAGGAAGGCGTAGATCCGATCGCCTAGCACTGATCATCTCCAAAAAAACGAGTCACCGCTCCGACGCTGCAACCCGGCGCCGCTCCCGCCGAAGCCCCATCGTGAGTCCCCTTCTCCTTGTTCTTCTTCCTTTTAAGATGTGGGATTTTCGATTGAGGAATGAAAGCCCCCCTATCCCTCATTTATTTAGGTGAACAACAACTTTGACCTCCCCTTCTATAATAAGTATTGTTGTTGTTATAGCCATTATTTTAGATAGGGTTAGACTTTAAAATTTGTTACCATATTTGTACAGTGTGTTGGATTTTAATTTATATGTATACTTTTTGTGTTTTGTTATTAGCAGTGGGTTGTAATGGGCTGTCATTTAGATAGGGGTTAAGCCACTAGTAATGTTTTAATGTTATATGAGTTAGGGCTGATTTTGGGTGGTCAAGGCCCAAAAATCTTATTTTGTGAATCATGGCTGATTTTAACTTATTAAAATTTTACTTTGGGCTTTGATTTCGTTGGAGTAATAATACTACTTGGGATATTATCTTGTTGGGAATAGTATTGTGATCATCAATTCCTATTATTATTTTATATTGCCAAATTTATATGTTAAGTGGTTATCAATCTAATTATTATTTTTATTAGTTTTATCATTATTTATAGTATTACTTATTTGGAATATTATACAAAATATACGATAATATTTCTAAGAATATTATTATTAAGTTTTTGACCAAAAGACAAAACATTTAAGACTAGAGTGTTTTTCTAAAGTTCCAAAATAATATCTAAAGTACTTTGATTTAATAAAAGTTATTGTTCAGATGTTACAAATTATTTTCTAGAAAGTTACATGTATTTTAGTACATTTTTCCTCAGAATCGTAAATTGCGACTAATATAGTCATTTCCACTCTTGACCCGATTGTCATACCAAACTCTGATCCTAGGCTTCTATATACCAAATTAGGCTAATTGGACTATTCTAGACTCAATGGAACCACCCGTGCCGTCATTTGGGACCATCTTGTGGAGGATAGTATCGTATCTATCCCGTGTCGACATGTTCGTACCGCACACGTCGACTCCAACCAAATTCAGGCGAGTACATTCTCTGATTATTTTTATCATGATAGTATCTATATTGTCTGCTCTAGACTACTTTACTTGATGCTGATACATTGTTAACACGAATTGGTACTATATGGATCTTGTCATACAATGTTATCCCCTTATCGGGTACATTGGGTATTTCATGTTTATATAGTTTATCATGTACATCGTATATGTAGAGGTTAAAAATTAAGCTATGCTACTTACCTAAAAGTCATCTTATCAACATGGATCATATCAATAGGTTGCACCATATCAGGTTACGCCTACATCAAGTTGTGCCACATCAGGTTGCGCCCGTCTCAGGTTGCGCCAACCTCAGGTTGCGCGAGAGCCACGTGGCGCATCTCCTCGAGAAGATGTAACGGCATCATCATTCCCTGACAAGTGACATCACGTATATCAAGGAAAATCCGTTCAAATCCCGCACAATACGGCGCTCGAGGAGATTTTGGCAGATTTTATGACAGCTAGCAGTTTGCGCAACGTATCAAGGTGCGCGAGGTTGTGCTTACGCACAAGTTGCTACATTGTGCCCCCGCGCAACCTGATGAAGCTTGCGCAAGGTGATCAAACAGTATCCAGAACAGGGTGACGTGGCGCGTAAGCCACTAACTTCGTAGAACGTGTCCACTACATTGCTCACGATCACGCACATCTCACTCAAATGATGCCACGCGTCCACAGCAGTTGGTGTAACCACTCGCGCAAGTGAACAGGCGCGCAACCTGTAGTGCGCGCAACCCCGAATAACTGCTAAACAGTTATTTCAAAGAACTCTATAAATAAAGTTTCAAATCAGTCTCAAAAGAGGACGAATGATCATAATCTCCTGCTAAAGTGATGTTGCATCCTCCAGAGGCTCGTGTCTTCGATATCACATTTTCCAAGGATAAATTGATCGTCTTCTGATCAGATTCTTATAGTTGTACTTTCCCAGAAATCAATTATACATTTTGTATTCTTTCTCAGTTTGTAGAAATCAAACCTCTTTTGTTTTTCGCAAACAAAATGGTGACTTTGCTGGGGACGACTCTCTTCTTTGACAAGAAAGTGACAACTCAATGTGATACTGCATCGATCGGCAAGACGTAAAAGACTTTGGTCGTTCAAGTCAACCAAACCGCTTACGAGGCAATGATCAGTGCTAGGGGTACTAAGTGCACCACTGTTGCTCCTAAGAGCAAAGGGCGCACTGTGTGGACTCCCAAGTTTTCTCGGCCAACCATGGCTCCTGCGCAACTTGTGTAGCCTGTCTCTCGGCCAACCATGGCACCTGCGCAACTTGCGCAGCCTGTCTCTCGGCCAACCATGGCTCCTGCGCAACTTGTGCAGCCTGTCTTTCAGCCAACCTTGGCTCCTACGCAACTTGCACAGCCTATTTCTCGGCCAACTATGGTTCCAGTGCAACTTGCACAGCCTGTCTTTCGGCCAATCAGAATTCCTGCACAACTTGCACAAAATACTTATCCGTCAACCAGAATTCCTGTGCAACCCACGCCTACTGCTTCTTCGGCTCTGAACAATGGGAAACGCCTTTTGGTTACTCCCCCATCTTCTCCAGTTCTGAACTCGGGGAAGAACCTATCTAATGGAAGTGTTAAACAGAACAAAGAGAAGCGCCCTTTAGCCTTTCCTCAACCTGCGCTTACGGTCTTTCAGTCACAATACAAAGGAAAATGTCTTTTGGCTACTCCTTCATCTTCTCCAGTCCTTGACTCGGTAGAAAGTGTCTCTGGTGGCGCTCATGCGCCACTCAGTACGAAAACTCTTTTGGGCAGGAACTCTACTCCTCTGAACAGAGATAATCAAATCTCTACTAAGAAAGTGAGTTCTGTTCAAACTGAGATTTCTGTCACTCAATTGCGCCAAAACAAGCACATAAGAACAGGTTACGCAACACAAAAAGGAATTCTGCCAAATCCCAAAAATGCAACTACGGATCTTCCAACCATGCTCATCTCAAGATCTAAGCAGGGCAATCTGCTAGTATCTCAGACAGATACATAAGTAGTAGATCTATCTGACCTGCGCACCTATCTCAACAAGCGTCAGTCAACACTTGCTTCAGCAAAATGCAAATAGCCTGCGCCAGTGGCTAACTTGCGCCAGAAACAGACTTCTGAAGTCAAGAACCCCTTTACCTATGCTAATCAACTCAGCACTTCCTTGTATACTCAGGGAACAGGACATCTCAAGAATAGGAATCATATTCCTAATATCATTAAAGAATATATTCCTTCGACCTCTTCTTATCCTGATGTTGTAACCGATCTCCGTGAAGTTCTTAAACAGAAGCGGAAGATCCCAAATTCGTCTCATCCAATGTATTCCAAAGAACATCATTATAACCATCACCATGAGGTAGTTATCAAATGCTGTTGTCAATCAGCTAAACGGTCCGTCTTCGACCGTCTGAATTACTCTCAGGTTCCTCAACCGATGATACAGAATGAAGATGAATTGTTGTATATTTCTGTCAACATGACGTCTCGAAGCACTAGGGGTGGAAAACGCCCGAGATGTAATGCATTCCGCAATCCCAGTCAACAATACTTAGATCAGATTCATGAATCCGGCGAAGGAGTATACCAATATACTAGATCAAGAACCCGAGACACAATCGGTCAAAGGAATCTTCCTTCCGACTAAGACACAATCGATCAAAGGAATCTTTCTTCCGATCAAGTAACAATCGGTCAAAGGAACCTTCCTGATTCTAACCAAGATTCTCTCAGCCAACATGACATCCCTATCACTTATTCTGGGGGTGATTCCTTATATGACTTTGATGCTGATAGTGAAAGTTCCGGAAGGACCATCTTTTCCACTAGTTCGTCTTCAATAGCTAGAAAAGTGACTGCTTATGTCGCCACAGAAGATCAAAATGCTTTCAGTTCTAACAATCAAGAGCAGAGAATTGCTGCTTTGGAGGCTAGTTTGTAGAACATGGCTGAGATGATGACAGACATGTATGCTATGATTATGGCACAACATACGGTTCCACTGGTTGTGAATCCAATTCTGACTCAAGAACCTGTAACAACATCAGCTCCCATCAATATTGATCTGGGGGTACAGTCTTCTCACACCACTTTCATACCTGTGCAGGCTATTCCAAGTCAATCTGGTGCTAGGGGTGGTACTTATCATACAGTACCCTCTTCTAACATATCAAATCAATCCACTTCTCTACAATCATCGAAAGATACCAATGAAGTCGTAAAACTTTTACGTACTCAATTTGAAGCTTTCAAACAGAAAGACGGCTTGCAGAAGCTTGGGATTAAGCAGCCTTATCCCATAGAGTGGAAAGAAGTCCAATTTCCCCCCAAGTATAAACTCCCTACTATTATGTTGTTTGATGGCAGCACATCGCCAAGTCAATACCTCAATCACTTTGAGATAATGACTAATCAACTCCAGCCAAATGACGCTCTACTCACTAGAGTGCTTGTCAGATGTTTAGCAGGTGCAGCTTACGACTGATACCGTAGTTTGCTAGATGGTTGTATAACCTCTTTCTCTGGATTCAAACAAATATTCCTGGAACGATTTTATGAGGAAAAAAATGACATGACTATGTCTGCTCTCATTAAAATTAAACAATGACACAATGAAACAACTGAAAGGTTCATTGAACGATTCCGCCGTGAGGCACTCAAAATGCCTCTTGGAACTCCAGATGCTCTGACTATAGACACTTGCAAATCAAACTTGTTGCCTATAATCAGCATGTGGACCGGATCGACACAGTTCCAAGATTGACCTTCATTCATAGTGAATGCTAAAGCAGCAGAAAAAAGTGCTGACAAGTTCAAACAATTAGGTATTCAGATGCCTAATCTTGACAAAGATGAACATGCTACACCTAATAATGGTGGCCGTCAGAACAACCGCAAGAGTAAAGAGACTTTGGCTATCAATGTCAAAGGCTAAGAAACTCTAGCCGTGAACATAGGTCAATCAACACCTACTCCAATGACACCACCACAGAAGGCACCACATCCGAAAGAAGAATATTCTTTTGATAAAGATGATGTCATGAGTATCTTTGACTGTCTGTTTAAGAAAAATAAACTTCAACTGCCGGAGACAAAATGGCCAGATGAAGTAGGTAAAACTGACCACCCCAAATATTGTGTTTACCAGAGATTTGTTAGACATCCGACTCGAGCATGTTATGTGCTTAAAGGCAAGATCCAGGAGATGGTTAATTCTGGCACAATTACTCTCCAACAAGACGAAAAGACTGTAACAGCTAATGTTATTTCTCTACAGTTTGGCGATTTTCCTACTCAACTTGTGCAGGACGGCGTCATTCCCATCCAAAGAACCACTTTGGAGATTGTTAATCTCCCACCTAACCGAACTGATGGTCTTGTTCCTCTGTCTACTGATAAGGGAGAGATTATGTAGATCCAACATGATTTGGTGGCTGACTTTGAAGCACCTTCTTCATCTATAAAGTCCAAGAAAGCAACCAAATACAAGTCATGTCACATGACTTCATTGAGTGAATACTTTTCTCCACCTTTAAACTATTACTTTCATTTCTGTTGCAGATCCTTCTTCTTTCTTCCTTTCTGAGACAATAGTGTCAAAGCCAGAAGCCAAATATCAACCAGCTTTCCATCTGTATAGTCCACAGTCTCGTGAATTAATGACAAAGATGGGATATGATCTACAAAAGGCTCTCGACTTGAATCATGGAAAAGGATCTCATGTACCTCTTTCTCTATGCCTTTAACATAACCAATCTCGGGTTGGTTTGGGTTACAGGATGAACTCTTTATCTTGTCAAAAGAAACCTTCAAGAAGCAAGACCCAGGTAAAAAGTTGCAATATTGTAACCTTTGAACATGTATCCGAGTAAGAGGCTTTAACTGGTACCAGGTCTAGAATAATTTACCTGAAAGACTATTCAGAAGGCCAGAAGAACCCTGCTCTAGCTCCAGAGGTTCCTCCAGTATCATCTTCTCCTGCTGTCAATGTTCCACTAGTTTTATCATCTCTAGTGGAACCAACTCCTCCCAAACCAACGAAAGCTGACAAGGGAAAACAACCTGTCCGTTTTGACAAAGTATTGAAGAAGACTCCAGTTCTAGGACTCGAGAAGCCATATAACTTTGATATACTGGCTCAACTGGCTAATTGTAATGCCCATATCTCATATTACGTATTTGGAATACGTGTACGTATTTTAACCCGTATTGCATGTCTTCCTGCTTGATTTATTTTGGCATTTCATTGATGGGTTTATCTTGGTTTGGTTCGGCTTGATAGCTTGGTTCAATTTTGTTGGAGAACCAACCCACCCACCTACCACCACCATCACCATTTATTAACTCCCACTCCTCTCTCTCTCTCCTCATTAATTCTTTTCCATTACTTCTTCTTCTTCACCATTACTCCTCACCAACCTGAGAGAGAGTGGAGAGCTTAGGCAAGTGCATCTTGCTTCATGGAGGAACCCTATTTTTATTGTTCCACTGTCTTCCTCATGTGTTTCTAACCCACTTTAGTACTTGGCATTTTTCATTTCTGTGGTTAATTTCTTGTAGATCTAGTTTTGTGGTATTTTCGGTTTTCATGAGTTCTGATCTATCAAACTTGCATATTTTTGTTAGTTGATGGTTCCATGTTGCAGAGAATTCCATTTTACCCAAATTTGACCTACGGGAGTCTAGATTTGGGTTCCTATTGTTGTTCGGTGGAGCATGGAGGCCATGGTATTTTCTATGGATATGTTCTCTGTGGAAGCCAATAATTACACTTTTAATATTTGTTGGCCGCATGAGCAAATATTTCTGGCCGCATGGACGTCAAATATTTGTTGGCCGTATGAGCATTTTTAAATATGAGCCGCATGAGCATTAATTAATTGCATGACCCTTTTATTAGTTGCTTGCAAGCTTGCATGCATTTGCATGCAACTTGCCTGAGCCGCATGGCCGTTAAAATATTTGCTGGCCACGTGCAAGTATTTATTTATTGGCCGCATGGCTCAATTGCAGGATGAGCCGCATTTGCCCCCTCCAATTATTTGTGTGAGCCGCATGGCCCATTAATTAATTACATTTTGGCCGCATGGCCATTTTATGGCATTATTTAATTTCCTTTGGCCTATGCAAGCTGTAGCTTGCATGCATTTGTATATTCTGGGCCGCATAGGCCATTCTGTTGAGCCGTATGGCCTTGCAATGCTGGCATGCTCAATATTTTATGCATGTAATTGCTTGCATGGCCTTTCGACTATTTTGCATGCATTAGCATAAATAGTTGCATGCATTAGTAGTTTTGCTTGGAAAACCAAGCTGGTCGCATATGGAAACCAAGTTGGCCGCATATGGCACTTGGTTGTAGTCGCATAGGCATTAACTAATGCATTTAATGCACTAGCCTTTAACCTGGCCGCATGGAATGCATTAGCATTAAATGTATTAACTAATGCATTTAATGCATTAGCCAATTACCTGGCCGTATGGAGCATGGAACATTAGCTCCATTCCATGCATTAACTAATGCATTAGCTCCACTCCATGCATTAGCTCCATATTCCATGCATTAACTAATGCATTTAATGCATTCCATGCATTAACTAATCCATTTAAATGCATTAGCTAAGGAATTAGCATTTAAATGCTATGGCCGCATGACTGTTTATCATTCCTGGCCGCATGGCCAGGTACATTTTGGCCGCATGCCTTTATATCAACATGCCTGTATATCAATCCTTGGCCGCATATGTATTAGTATGTATTAATATTTAATGTAATTGCAATCCAAGGCTTGGCCGCATGGAACATTACTCCATTAATAAATTGCTTTGACCATTCAAACAATTTGTCAGCCGCATATGCATACATTTTGGCCGCATAAGCAATTAGCTGGCCGCATGGGCCATTAGATATTGCTCAGCCGCATGCAAATTTTGCATGTGCTTGTATGTTTAATATTTCTGGCCACATGGCCTTAACATTTATTGCATGGTCGCTTGCATGCACGTGCATTAAATTAATTGCTTACATTTATTTGCAAGCAACTTGTCTGAGCCGCATATGGTCTAGTGATTTGCTGGCCGCATGTAATAATTTTCCTGAGCCGTATGAGTCCTCTACAGTCCTTGCTCCTGCTAATATTTAATTACCACTTGTATGCTTGTGCCACATTAATTGTTCCCTGACATGATAGTGACCTGTTGTGGTGCACTCCTGACAAATTTGACATGATAACTTGACATGATGATTCTTGATAGTGGCCCGCCGTGGCGCACTCTCGACAAGTAAACCTGATATGATATATCTCGACATGCTGTTGCGACGGCTAACATGACATGACCTGACTTGATAAAATGGATGACCTGGACACCGTGGACGAGTGTGCTTGTACGAATGAACCCGTCTTGTCTTGCATCATGTCTAGGACATGGACCCCTGAGTACCACGGTCAGGAGTACCTACTGAAATCGACTAAGGCTAATTACTAGAATAATCCAGTAGTCATGAAGAGATTTCTCCAGCTACAGGCAATCCCGTTATCTGGGCGCCCCACTTGGGATATGTAGCCTACCTTCGAATAGGGCACATTTCCAGCACACTGTCATGTGTTGCACCCTCTAAGTCACCTAAGGGTACATGCGTTTCCTGGACGATGTATCCACTTGAATTCAACCCCTAACTGTGTCCGGATAGCCTGGATGGTCTGCAGGACTTGTGGCTGTGGAATAATCTCACTGTATCTTGCTAGTAACTAGGCCTGTGATAACCCTAGTTAGTTAAAGTATCAAGCCGTACTTATTGCTTGGCCGTAAAATGTTGGATGGAGTTCAATCAGTCTAGTCTTGTCTTGATCATGTACAAGATTGTTACTTGACCTGATTTTTTATATTTATCTTGCCGATAAATGGTGGGAGAAGCCAAGTTCTGTTCAGACGAAGGGTTACAACCCCGGTCCTTGTTTGGTTTACGAGTTGTAACCTGGTTATCTGAATAGTCCCATGGTTATCTCATCGTATATCACCTGTCATATTTTCCTTAATTACTGTCTTTTATTATGTAATTATATTCTTGTGCTAATTGCTGGTTTTAGTTCCTAAGTGAAGCCTCCTTTGTGGCACTTGCTCTTTCTGGGGTCTGATCCAGCTAGTTTTGTATGGCCAGATACCGGAGCAACTCTAGAGGATCTACCGACTTTTCAGCCAGATGGTGACCACTAGAAGGAATCCTGGCAACGAGTGGATTATTTTTAGCTCTCCCACTCTATTGTAAAATTATTCTTTTGAGGCGTTTAGCCGACGAACAAGTGTTAGCTCGTGTACATTTTACTTACTGTCTGCCCACGGGCTGTAACATGATTGACAGATCCTAGGGTTGATCATGTATGACTAAACTCTTGCTAGTCCTCACATTTTGTAACGACTAGCTTCATGATCAGCTGAATATGTAATGTTTGGGACGCCTTACTATTGTATATTTGGGGATCTTACATCTTGTAACATTTATTTGCTTGCTTGTGATTGAGACACTAGGCTTGTTCATGACCTTAAAAGACTGTTGGCTTGTAGATAAACCCTCATATATCTAGACAGCCGTGACCGTATAGTGGAGTGGATCCCATTTCATTATACGTAGCTGGCTATGTCTGCCCCCGCTCTCCAGTGTTCTGGTTCTGGGGCGTGACACTAATACCTCGGCAAGGTTATCAATTTTTGAACTACTGCATCTCTCAAAAGAAACTCGAGAGACATTGAATGAAGCCTTGATGCAAGCTGATACTTGTCTAGCACTCCTCAAGAAGACAGAGGAGGAGCCTGTAACTTTCTTTTATTGTCATAGTGTGATGGAGCTGATGCCAAATATCACCTTTACACAAGATGATATGTTGCTGGAAGATAATCGTCATGACCGACCCCTCTACTTCACAGGATATGTCTATACTATGAAGGTTGATCGCATCTTGATCGGCCCTGGGTCTGCGCTCAACATCATGCCAAAGACTTTACTAGATGCCTTAAATATTCCTGTACATAATCTTTTAACAACCATCACGACAATCCTGGAATTTAATTTTGGAAGAAGTAAACCTTTGGGAAAGATCCGTCTGAAAGTTCAAATAGGCAATCTTCATACAAAGGTTACTTTCTATTTGATCGACAATCATGGCTCTTATAATGCCTTGCTGGGAAGACCCTTTCTACATGAGCATAACATTGTACCATCCACTCTACACCAATGCTTCAAATATGTAGACGTCAATGGAGAGGTCCAAAAGGAAGTAGCTGACCTAAATCCTTTCAGGGGCATTGAAGCATATTGTAATAATTCTCGGATGTACGAGGAAGAATTCATGAAGGTTGTATTAGTGATGGATAGTGAGGAAGATCAGAAAGATACGTCAAAAGATGTTCTCACAATCCCTGTCAAAGGACGTACTACTCGTCCCTCTTCTTCTCAGGCGTTGACTATCTATCTTTCCTCTCATAACAAACAGCTTCCTGCTGTAGAAAGGGAACAAAGAGAACTTACCTCTTCTGAGCCTCTTGTTATCGACCTTCGTCGTAACAAACCTTCTCCTTCTCCTCCTATGGTTATCAACCTTCCTAAGCCTTCTGTTAAGGCCAAAAATCCTTCCTCTCCTCATCTGGTTATCAACCTTACTAAGCCTTCTGTTAAGGCTAAGAATCCTATTGTAAATGATGATATACAAATCAATAAAGTAGCATCTCCTTTACAGTATACTGATGTTTTTTTATTATACTCAATGTTATTTAGAAATGCTAGATAACTTCGAACCACTTACCATAGGAGCAGTTCAACCTCTCCCAGACGAAGTATTGCTCGAACCAATGCAGGACTCCTTCTTCTTAGTTCCTTCCAGCAAGAAAGATGAACTTTCTATACATTTTAGTAAAGGAACAGAACAGAAGATCATGCCCGATAGTGAAGAAGAAAATCACGATAACGGAAGACTTCAACTACGTCGTTATAGTCAACAATCAAAAGATATCATTCAAAAGATGTGCTATAATTTTAAAGCTGGTCTCAATGGGGGTAAAGGAAGGCGAACTCCTATTCATATCCCTGCTCCAAAAGGAAAGTCGCAACAATATTATATCAAAACGAAGCGGGGATTGGGTTATACTTCGCCAATTCCGACTCCAGAAGCCTCTGAATTCGATAAAGAAGAACGATCTAACTCTTCTGATTCTGTCTCATGAATTCAGACACCAGCGTAGGACACGTCCATCGAGTGACTCTATCTTCCAATATGGTAACTGCCGAGTTCTCGGAAGACGACGAAGACTTTGCCGAAGCCTCTGAATCTGATCCTTGGGAACAAAAGATGGATACTCAATGGGAGCTTTGCTTCGAGCAACGTGAGCCACCTATCGAAGATTAGTTGGTTCAAGTCGATGTTGAAGATAAAACTTCCTCAAAACCAATATTCGTCAGCAAAAGCCTCCCTGAAGCGGATAAACAAGAACTGATCCAGCTTATTAGAGAATACATTGAGGTATTCGCTTGGAGCTATAAGGACATGCCGGGATTAGATCCCCAGATTGCTACCCATAAACTCAACATTCTGCCGAATGTAAGGCCAGTCAAGCAACAACAGCGTCGATTTCGACTTGACATGATAGACGCCATAGAAGCCGAAGTCAAGAAGCTCATCGCCTGTGGCTTCGTTAGAGAAGAACAACATCCGGACTGTGTGGCTAATGTTGTCCCAGTTTTAAAGAAAACAGAGAAGGTCCGAGTCTGCATCGACTTCAGAGACCTCAATGAAGCTTGTCCCAAGGACGAGTTTCCTCTTCCAATCACTGATGTCATGATCGACAATACTTGCATATTTGAACGAATGTCTTTTATGAATGGATTTTCAGGATATAATCAAATCAAGATGCATCCAGAAGATGAGAAACATACATCTTTTCGCACTCCTCTTGGAGTTTATTGCTACACTGTCATGCCGTTTGGTCTCAAAAATGTTGGTGTAACTTATCAGCGGGCCATGAGTACTGTCACGACCCGGTCTCAATTTCTTGGGTCGAATCGGATCATGCCCAGCCTGCACCGTTGTTGAGACGGCGGCAGTAAGCTGTATCACTCATGCAGGTAAATAAAACAACACAGTCTAATTGCCACAACTTTAATAATTCGAATAGTTTAAAACTTTTTACAATAAAATGAAAGATACATCTGAGATACATAATTTCCACAAACATCATGAATTATAAAAGAAGAAGAAAAATCTAGGCAACCAGCTCATCAGTCTCGAGATCATCGTCCTCTAGTTGGGACCTCGGAAAATATCGCGGAACAAAGCCTCATCAGTGATACCTAAAATGTTGGGTCTCCAGTCAGGAGGGAGCAAAGTACAATTTATGCTAATTTGATAATTGAAATAATAATAGAATCATGCACTTTTAAACAATTTGAAATAAACATTTTCCAGCAGTTAAAACATTGTGATGTGAATAGGCAATAAAATATGACTGGCTTGGATTGTACAGTGAAAGATATGGCTTATCCCCGTGTGTAAGAGGGGTAAGCTCGCACAGTTGTTATACTAATTTGGATGTGGTCATACTCATTACACTACTCCCCCAGTCCCCAAACAGTTACAGTAGTTACAGTCAGTGCTCTCAGAGAGAGTTCCGTGTTGCATCGTGGTTTAAACTTGCAATAAAACGATTACTAAATAATTGTAAACTAACACAAAATGTACTTGCCTTTGTTTTATTGACTGGATTCGTTTGTTGATTCCGGGGTGATGCTAGTACAGTCCTCGAAACCCTACAATTGAGAATTTGACTCAGATTTCAGGTTTACCAATCTAGCTACGCTAGTTGAAATCTCTATTTGTGTCCTAGTCCAATTTTAATTCTTTAATTAACCAAACACGAAAAATACGATTATTTGTGCGTTGATTTAATACGAGGGAAAAATATCATTTTATGTTTTGAATTCGGAAAATTTCGTCGATACCAGATTAATTATTAAAACTTTGTATTTTCATAACTTATAAATATAAAGCTAATTTCTTACTTAGTGAGAAATACATGATTTTTAATTAAATAGAAACTTGTCAATTTTTAGGTGAGAAAATCTTAATTATTTTTTTTATACGAAAATACCTTTTTATTCAATTTACTCGTTTAATACAAAAACTCGCAAAACCAGAAATAACTAAAATCTAAGCTACTAATTACAGTTACAGACCACAGCCAGCTGGGCTTATGCCCATTACAATTTATTTACATAAATTGAAATAAGACAAAATCGCCGTTAGTCCTAAACTTTAAATAAATAAAATATGAATAAAATTAAATAGTAAAAATAAAGATAAATATAGAGTCTCAGATATGGTCCAATCCTCAACTGGGCTAATGCCTCAACGTCCGGGTGGAGCCGGTTTCGTTTGCACTTAGCCGGGTCCATTGACCGATACGGTCGTCACCCAAATCCAAATATTAAATAAAATTTCGAAATCCATTTTAAATTCATTTTTTAAAATAATCTAGAATTTACGGAAAAATCCGGCAGCATCTCCTCTGTTTTTGGTCAACCCAAAAACTGGGAAATAGCGCCGATAATTTTCCTGCAAATCCCAAACCAGGGAATCCCCAAAATATATATACAGAATAAACACAACCAATCCTCGGATAAATTCGGAACGACCCGAATAATTTTCAGAAGTCCGATTCCAACCCAAAAACTCACAGAACGCTACCGGAAAAATTTGGAAAGCCAAAACATACCAAAAACCAATTCCCGAAATATTCCGAAAATCCAAAATAATCCACAGAACCTTTCCGAAGGTTCCAGAAAAATACGATGTCGCTAAAACCGAATTCCCAAGGGGAATCGGGGACCATTTCTCATCATAGACTATATGAAAAAGAGACGGGACAGGAGTTATACCTCAGGTTGCTCGGCTAGAGCTCTCAGATGAAAATAATAGGAAGAATTTGAGATCCAGACAGCAAAATAATCCCGAGACAGCGCCGAAAGTGAAATCCAGCTCCTGGTCGGGAACCGAAAGTCCCAGAACACGGATCGGGGTGCTGGGACAGCAGCGAACAGCGGCGACGCTGCCACAGAACAGTGGATCAGAACGCGCCAGGACAACGCGGAAGCGGGGAGGCCGACAGGGGTCGGGGCGCACTGGAGAAAAGGGGCTCGGCCACGCGGGGCGCGCTGGCGGAGGCTGGCGGGGGTTGCGTCGGGAAGCGGGGCGCGGGTCGGTGGTTGGCCGGGGCCGGCTCGCGGTGAGGGCTCGGCATGATGGGGGAAAGAAAAAAGGAAGAGGGGGTGAGGGTTCTGTGCTCGTGAGGAGAGTTGTGGGAGGAGAGGGTTCTTTATAGGTAGGAGGAGAGGGGGTTACCGGATCTGAAGGGTTCGCCGAAATTACGGGGAGCCGAAGGGTCGACGGCTCGGCCGTTCGGGAACGGAGGGGACTGAGAAGTCTCGGCGTGAGAAATATCTCCAGACAGAGAGAGAAGAGAGAGAGAGAGTTAAATAAGAAAATAAAGTTTTGTTTTAATATATATATATATATTTATTTATCTCTAAATCTCTTATAAAACACAACATTTTAGAATTCCTAAAAATAATCTAAAAATATATTTGGATTCTGGTTCGAGTTCAGGACTGGCCAGACAAACAAAAATCCAATTTATTTATTTTTGAAATATTTATTTTAATTTAACTAGAATAAATAATAGTAATAAGCACTAAAATAATTAAATTAAATTACGGATTTCACAACCTTCCCTTCTTAGAAAATTTTGTCCTCGAAATTTAAAGAGTAGGGTAGGAATTATTTCAGGTCAAGTTGGTACGAGTACTGCACCCGTAACTCTGGTCCAATTAATAAGAATTTTCAAGGCAGTCGTGGATGAGACGATTTAGGGACAAGTTTTATTTATGATATCATCCATGCAGAAAAATACAAAAAGCGAACCAAAGTACACGAGGTTGATCAGACCATCATGCATCGGTTCTGATTAGATAATATATTAGTGGGTGCACCCAATAAAATACTGTCATGATCAAGCTTAATAAAGAATTAGCTTGCAAAACTAGGCTAACTTAGCAGCATCAATCAAGTTTAGAACGAAAAGATAAGAAATAGGAGTTATGTGATGGCGCAAATTTTCTGTTCTTCTTCCCACCTCTGACTACGCTTGCTACTGGTTTCTCTGGCACTGAAAGGCTGAATCCAATCTTCAGCTCTGACTCGGATCTGAAATATAGTGTCTGAGCTGCGATACGTGGAAAACGTTGTGCACACCCTCAAAATTAGCTGGTAGAGCTAACCGGTACGCTACTTCCAACTCATCTTAAAACTTCAAATGGCCTGATGTACCTGGCTCAGCTTTCCTGCTCTGCTAACACTGATCGTTCCTCTGGTAGGAGAAAATCTTCACAAAAGACGCTATCTCCTTCTTCAAACTACACTGATTGACGATGCTAACTTGGTAGTTGTTGTAAGGAAACTCTACCAATTTTAAATGATCTTCTCCAAGACCCTCCAATTTCTAAAACACAAGATCTAACATATCTTCAAGCGTCTGGATTCTCTTCTTTGATTGTCCGCCGGTTTGTACTCCATAAATCCGGTAGGGGTGCCTCTCGTACAATGCTGCCAACTTCTCGGTGAATAAACTAACCTTGAAGGGAATAAAGTGTGCTGACTTAGTCAGTCGGTCCACTATAATCCAATTGGTGCCCTTCCTTCCTTGAAAACAAGACAATCCTTTACCCAAAGTTCATTGTTATATGCTTCTACTTCCACTCCGAATTGTCCAGCGACTGCAACAAACTTGTTGTTCTCTTGCTAAATTCCTCATGTTGACAAATTTACATCTAATCCCATACCTGGAATTGTCCTTCTTCATTCCATAGCACCAATCAATGGAGGCATATTCCGATACATCTTATTAGCTCCTGAATATATGGAATACTGCGACTGGTGCATTTCTTTCATCAACTCGTTCCTCCGTTTGTCAGCCGATACGCAAAGCCTCGTACCATTCTTCAGAGTTCCACTGCTGATCAACTTAGAAACCCTCAAGTGTTCCTGCCAACACTTGATCTCTAAGCCTGCAAAGTGCCTCGTTTTGAAACTACGTCCTCTTGATTTTGTCCATCAGCCTCGAACTTCATCAATACTGAATCAGCATCCAGCTCCGTCCTTCTATCTCCAGGTAGTATAACCTCCAGTCCAAGCTTCTCGACGTCTTCTAGTAGGTGCCACTCCTTGGTTAAGAACATCGCCACTGGGTATCGACTAAGTGTATCAGCGATCACATTAGCCCTACCCGGGTGGTATAGCGGGTCGATGTTGAAATCTTTCATCAGCTTCAGCCATCTTCTTTGTCTAACATTCAGCTCTTTCTGAGTGAAGACATATTTCAGACTTTTGTAGTCCGTATATATTTCCACTCCCTTTCCATAAAAATAATGTTTCCATAGCTTCAAAGCAAAGATAACCGCATTAAGCTCCAGATCACGTGTGAGGTAGTTCTTCTCATGAGTCCGTAATTGCCTATATATGTAAGCAATTAATTTCCCATGTTATTGAAGAACGCAACCCAATCCTTTATCAGAGGCATCATAGTAGATTGAGAAACCACCGGTTCCTGCGGGTAGCGCAAGGATTGGTGTAGTGGTAAGTCTCTTCTTCAGCTCCTCAATGCCGCCTGGCAATCTTTCGTCCAAATGAACTCTTCATTCTTCCAAGTGAGCTTCGTCATCGGCTCAGCAATCTTGGCGAAATCTTTCACGAACTTCTGATAGTAACCAGCCAAGTTCAAGAAACTTCTGAATTGAACTTGGGGTATACCACTTTTCAACAGCAGCTATCTTCCATCGAAATTTTTTCTCTTGACAACATGGCCAAAAATCCACCTTGTCAAAGAAAATCCACGTTCAGATAACTTACCATAAAACTTCTTTTTCTTCAAAGTTTCTAGAACTTTCCTCAGATGTTCTTCATGCTCTTCTTCAGTCTCCGAATATATCAGAATGTTATCTATGGAGAAGATAAACTGATTCAAATACTCATGAAAAACTCTGTTCATGAGATTCATGAACACAGCAGGAGCATTTGTCAGTCCAACGTCATGACCAAAGAAAACTACCCATACTTGGTGTTTGAACGCCGTCTTGGAAATATCCTCCTTCCTGACTTTGATTTGATCGTAGTCAGATCTTAAGTCAAACTTCGAAAACACCCTAACTCCACACAAACATATCAAACAGATCCTCGATCCGGGCAGAGGGTACTTGTTCTTTAGTGTCGGGTAATCGATGCACATCCGTTGTTTCATCCTTCTTGGGCACAAACAAGATAGGTGTTCCCTAAGGTGAAGTTCCATCCTGAATAAATCCTAGAGCCTTCGTTGATCATCTTCTTGGTCTCCTTCGGGTTGACTCTATAGCATCCCTTAGAAATAGGGGAGAGCCGGGGACTAGGTCAATAGTGAACTCTATGTCTAGATCTGGGGTAATCCGGGAAAATTATCAGGGAAAAAATTTACCATAAATGTGTAACAAAGAAGTTTATTCATGTGGAGAATTACAGCAAAAACTCTCTCATGATTGTTCTAAGGACATCATGTTACAACTTCTTAATAGATATTGTTATCCAGTAGTCCTAGGTATTAATCTTCATGGCTCTGGCTCTTGCACGAGCAGTCTCCAACTGCTTCATCTTCTATCATGCCTTCCTGCAGTGGGTGTAGAAGGTAAGGTCTGCTGGGTGGAAAGAGAGTCCCTAGGTTGTGGCCTAACAGGTGTTGCTGGGATAGGTATTCTGGTATGATAGAAAGATAAGGGACAATCCTTTACCCGATGTTCAGCAGATCCACATACCAAACATTTCCCCAATCTCTTACGACAAATATTGGCTTGGTGACCAGGCCTTTTACAGTAGTCACAAACCAATAGCTTCTTACGATATAACTGCCAGATAGTAGGGCTTCAACATCTTCTATAGGGGCATTCCTCCTAGGACGAGGTTCCGCTCCAACTCGGTTTAAGATAGCTAAGGCTACATCATTGACGTTTATTCATGACTTCTCTCGTGATATTCATCTGTTCCTGCTGGGCTTCATCCTGAGCTTTCTGGAACTCCTGGATTTCTTGAAATAGGGCAACCATTTGGAAGGTGTTTGCTGGTACTGGTGGAACAACAGGAATGGGTACTTCCCTAAGAAAATGCAACTCAGTTTGAGAAGAGGTAGGAATCGCCAGTGTAGTAAAAACTGCACTGGATACATTATGGGGACGGTCAATCAGCCGCGAGCGAATAAACCCTGGACTTGGTTGAGGAGATGAGGTATGATCCGGAGATGACACCTCATCGCCAGCAGGATTGGTCTTGTCAATGGTCATTCTCTGGAAGGTTTAGGATGCAAACATAAGCAAGGTATCCTACCAGTGTATAATCAAACAAAAATATTTATTTAATATATTTCGGTCCTATGTTGTGACAAATTGATGTTCTAGTGTTCTAATTGTTTCTATATATGTTTTTCTAAGTTGTTGTTCAGACCTGCATGGGCCACCACTAAAAACATGTCACGACCCGGTCCCAATTTCTTGGGTCGAATCGGATCATGCCCAGCCTGCACCGTTGTTGAGACGGCGGCAGTAAGCTGTATCACTCATGCAGGTAAATAAAATAACACAGTCTAATTGCCACAACTTTAATAATTCGAATAGTTTAAAACTTTTTACAATAAAATGAAAGATACATCTGAGATACATTATTTCCACAAACATCATGAATTATAAAAGAAAAAGAAAAATCTAGGCAACCAGCTCATCAGTCTCGAGATCATCGTCCTCTAGTTGGGACCTCGGGAAATATCGCGGAACAAAGCCTCATCAGTGATACCTAAAATGTTGGGTCTCCAGTCAGGAGGGAACAAAGTACAATTTATGCTAATTTGACAATTAAAATAATAATAGAATCATGTACTTTTAAATAATTTGAAATAAACATTTTCCAGCAGTTAAAATATTGTGATGAGAATTGGCAATGAAATATGACCGGCTTGGGTTGTACAGTGAAAGATATGGCTTATCCCCGTGTGTAAGAGGGGTAAGCTCGCACAGTTGTTATACTAATTTGGATGTGGTCATACTCATTACACTACTCTTTCAGTCCCCAAACAGTTACAGTAGTTACAGTAGTTACAGTCAGTGCTCTCAGAGAGAGTTCCGTGTTGCATCGTGGTTTAAACTTGCAATAAAACGATTACTAAATAATTGTAAACTAACACAAAATGTACTTGCCTTTGTTTTATTGACTGGATTCGTTTGTTGATTCCGGGGTGATGCTAGTACAGTCCTCGAAACCCTACAATTGAGAATTTGACTCAGATTTCAGGTTTACCAATCTAGCTACGCTAGTTGAAATCTCTATTTGTGTCCTAGTCCAATTTTAATTCTTTAATTAACGAAACACGAAAAATACGATTATTTGTGCGTTGATTTAATACGAGGGAAAAAGATCATTTTATGTTTTGAATTCGGAAAATTTCGTCGATACCAGATTAATTATTAAAACTTGGTATTTTTATAACTTATAAATATAAAGCTAATTTCTTACTTAGTGAGAAATACATAATTTTTAATTAAATAGAAACTTGTCAATTTTTAGGTGAGAAAATCTTAATTATTTTTTTTTATACGAAAATACCTTTTTATTCAATTTACTCGTTTAATACAAAAACTCGCAAAACCAGAAATAACTAAAATCTAAGCTACCAATTACAGTTACAGACCACAGCCAGCTAGGCTTATGCCCATTACAATTTATTTACATAAATTGAAATAAGACAAAACCGCCGTTAGTCCTAAACTTTAAATAAATAAAATATGAATAAAATTAAATAGTAAAAATAAAGATAAATATAGAGTCTCAGATATGGTCCAATCCTCAACTGGGCTAATGCCTCAACGTCCGGGTGGAGCCGGTTTCGTTTGCACTTAGCCGGGTCCATTGACCGATACGGTCGTCACCCAAATCCAAATATTAAATAAAATTCCGAAATCTATTTTAAATTCATTTTTAAAATAATCTAGAATTTACGGAAAAATCCGGCAGCATCTCCTCTGTTTTTGGTCAACCCAAAAACTGGAAAATAGCGCCGATAATTTTCCTGCAAATCCCAAACCAGGGAATCCCCAAAATATATATACAGAATAAACACAACCAATCCACGGATAAATTCGGAACGACCCGAATAATTTTCAGAAGTCCGATTCCAACCCAAAAACTCACAGAACGCTACCGAAAAAATCTGGAAAGCCAAAACATACCAAAAACTAATTCTCGAAATATTCCGGAAATCCAAAATAATCCACAGAACCTTTCCGAAGGTTCCAAAAAAATACGACGTCGCTAAAACCGAATTTCCAAGGGAAATCGGGGACCATTTCTCATCATAGACTATATGAAAAAGAGACGGGACATGGGTTATACCTCAGGTTGCTCGGCTAGAGCTCTCAGATGAAAATAATAGGAAGAATTTGAGATCCAGACAGTAAAATAATCCCGAGACAGCGCCGAAAGTGAAATCCAGCTCCTGGTCGGGAACCGAAAGTCCCAGAACACGGATCGGGGTGCTGGGACAGCAGCGAACAGCGGCGACGCTGCCACAGAACAGTGGATCAGAACGCACCGGGACAACGCAGAAGCGGGGAGGCCGACAGGGGTCGGGGCGCGCTGGAGAAAAGGGGCTCGGCCACGCGGGGCGCGCTGGCGGAGGCTGGCTGAGGCTGGCGGGGGTTGCGTCGGGAAGCGGGGCGCGGGTCGGTGGTTGGCCGGGGCCGGCTCGCGGTGAGGGCTCGGCGTGATGGGGGAAAGGGAAAAGGAAGAGGGGGTGAGGGTTCTGTGCTCGTGAGGAGAGTTGTGGGAGGAGAGGGTTCTTTATAGGTAGGAGGAGAGGGGGTTACCGGATCTGAAGGGTTCGCTGAAATTACGGGGAGCCGAAGGGTCGACGGCTCGGCCGTTCGGGAACGGAGGGGACTGAGAAGTCTCGGCGTGAGAAATATCTCCAGGCAGAGAGAGAAGAGAGAGAGAGAGAGTTAAATAAGAAAATAAAGTTTTGTTTTAATATATATATATATATATATATATATATATATATATTTATTTATCTCAAAATCTCTTATAAAACACAACATTTTAGAATTCCTAAAAATAATCTAAAAATATATTTGGATTCTGGTTCGAGTTCAGGACTGGCCAGACAAACAAAAATCCAATTTATTTATTTTTGAAATATTTATTTTAATTTAACTAGAATAAATAATAGTAATAAGCACTAAAATAATTAAATTAAATTACGGGTTTCACAAGTACTATCTTCCGTGATCATTTGCGAAAGACGGTTGAATGCTATGTAGACGATATTGCTGTCAAAAGTCGTCTAAAGGAAGACCACATTCATGATTTGAGAACTATTTTCGATCTAATGCGCCAGCATCAACTCAAGATGAATCCCACCAAGTTATTCCTGGGAGTCTCTAGTGGCAAATTTCTTGGATTCATTATTACCTCTAAAGGTATACACATTGACCCTGAGAAAATCAAAGCCATTCAAGAGATGCGTCCTCCTCGTAACCTATAAGAGCTACGAGGATTCCAGGGATGACTTGCGTATATCAGGAGATTCATCTCAAATCTCTCTGGACGCTGTAGACCGTTCACTCAACTCATGAAGAAAGGTGTGTCTTTTATTTGGACTGAAGAATGTCAGCAAGTATTTGAAAACATAAAGAGGTACTTGATGAACCCTCCAGTTCTAGTGCCTCCAGTCTCATGAATACCCTTCCTGATGTATGTTTGAGCAATGGACCATTCATTAGGTGCTTTATTAGCTCAGAAGAATAAAGAAGGTCATGAACAGGCTATCTATTATCTTAGCCGTATAATGATTGGAGCAGAACATCGATACACCCCAGTGGAAAAAGAATGTCTAGCTTTGATGTTTGCTGTTCAAAAGACACGACATTATATCACTGGCCAAACTATTCATGTTATTTCTAGAGTTAACCCTCTCCGAGTCTTGATGAAGAAGCCCAGTACACTCAATTCCAGGCTTACAATATGGGCCATATTGTTAGCACAATATGATATGGTTTATGTTCCTCAAAAGTCTGTTAAAGGTCAAGCTCTTGCTGACTTTCTGGCTGCTCATCCAATTCCCGAAACGCCTGAACTCTACGACGAGATTCCAGACGAAACTTTGGAATCCAACATGATTTCAGAAGAAATTCTTACCTGGCGCCGATTCTTTGATGGTGCATCCAGAATCGGACCAAAAGGTACCATTGTTGCTGGAGTTGGAATCGTCCTCGTCTCACCAGAAGGATTAGCTATTCAAAGAGCTTATTCTTTAGATGAGTCGTGTTCCAATAATGTGGCTGAATACAACACTCTGCTCATTGGTCTCCAATTGGCTAAATAATTAGATATTGAATATCTTGAAGTATATGAAGATTCTAAACTGATTATCAATCAGGTTAGAGGCACATATGAAGTTCGACACCAAGATCTTGTCCCATATCATGAAGCAGCAATTAGGCTGGATACATCGTTCATGGGTTTCTTCATTAAACATGTACGTCGGGCATGCAATACGGAGGCTGATGCATTGGCTAATCTGGCAGCTGTATTAGCAATCCCAGTGAAAAGGCAACAGATGATTGTCGTTACTAATAGAGAGTTATTTTGCATTGAGAATAACTCAAATAGTTTAATAATTCAACTGAAGTCAATACCATTAGTGAAGATTGGAGAATTCCTTTCATTGATTTTGTGGTACATGATATTTTACCTGAAGATTCTAAAGAAGCTACAATAATCCGTAGGCGATCACTCCGGTTTTGTTATAATCATAATTCTAAGACCCTTTATCGAAGGACATTTGATGGTCTACTCTTACGCCGTCTTACGGAAGATGAAGCAAAACAAATACTACGTGAAGCCCACAATGGAGTATATGGTGCACATCAGTCTGGTCCTGAGTTACAAGATCGTATCCGACATATGTGCTATTATTGGCCCACTATGGTATTAGACGCCATTGAATATGCAAAGAAATGTCGAGCCTGTCAAATTCATGTAGACTTCATCCAACAACCGTCAGAGTTCCTTCATCCACTGCTACATCATGGGCCTTTGAAGCTTGGGGTATGGATGTCATTGGTCCTATCATTCTACCGTCATTTAGAGGACATCGATTTATACTAGCTATAACCGATTACTTCTCGAAATGGGCGAAAACCATACCTTTATCTGAAGTCAAGACTAGCAGCGTCATCAACTTCATCAAACATCATGTGATATACAGATTTAGCATTCCTCGACGAATTATTCATAATAATGGACCACAATTCACCAGTCAAAAATTTACTCGGTTTTGCGATGATAACTGAATCAATAATGTTGCTTCTACGGCCTATAATCCTGCAACGAACGGTTTGGCTAAAGCATTTAACAAAACTATCATCAAGCTTCTCAAAAAATTCGTTTCTACCAATAAAAAAATTAGAGTGAAAAGCTTGGAGAATGTCTATAGGCTTATCGTACTACTATACGTACTTCAACTGGTTGCACACCTTTCTTCTTGGTGTATGGCTGCGAAGCTGTCCTACCATTGGAAATTCAAATCCCCTCCTTAAGGATTGCAATTGCCAATGAACTCACAACAGAAAACAATGATCATCTTTGACTTCAGGAGCTTAAAGCGCTTGATGAGAAACGGCTCCTAGCTCAACAGCATATTGATCTATACCAAGTCCGTTTATCAAAAGCTTTCAACCGTAAAGTCAAAGTACGAGCATTTCAGAAAGGAGAACTAGTTCTAATCGTTAGACGTCCTATGACTATGACGTATATGAGCAAAGGCAAATTCGAAGCGAAGTGGGAAGGACCCTATATTATAAGCAAAGTTTTCTCAAACGGAGCTTATCAATTGATTGGTATGGATGGTCGAGTCGCCATGATGCCTATCAATGGAAAATTTCTCAAGAAATACTATGTATAAAAACACATCAGCACAAAAACTAGAATGTAAATAAAATTCCTTTTATTGCATAACTTAGACAGAAGGAAATATATAAAATCAACGAGAACCAGAGCCCTCTTGATCGAAGACATATTTCGCAAGAAGCTCGAAGACATTATTTTTCGATGACACCGGTAGTTCACAGACAGCCTTCCTCAGAGCTTCTTCTTCGGCAGTACTTCCAGTCTCTACCAGTCTGGCAAGGATGTCTTGTTGTGGCCCAGGAATAGTTGAGCTTTCCCCCGCCTCTTTCTGAACAGGTAACGGAGGCTCGTTGGAATGAGTATCGATAGCGGCTTCGATCTTCGGGATGATATCAGCCTCCTTAGGTACATCTTCGGAAGACATTTGCAATGAAGGAATAGGTGTTGATAACATCCTCAAAAAGGTTCCAAACTATTTATAGACAGAAATGCCAAATAGTCTGTCTCTGGAACCGAAACGACATTTCCTCGAAAAAGACATGTCTGTTCATTCATCTCTATTCATCTCGTGAATAGATCTTCATTTATTGTCTGTCTCGAGAATCGAAATAATTTTTCCTCGAAAAGGCATGACAACTCATTCATCAATCCTATCACCTCTGTTCACTTCGTGAACGAACCTATATTTATTATTGTTTGTTTACTTTTTCGTAAATAAAGCCACAAATAATAAATACTCAAAATCCCCAGTGGAGTCCATCCGAATCATTAATTCTGTCTTTTGAAACCTAGCTGTTTTAAAAGGTTTTTTTAATCTTTATGATAAATCCTTATTATCACAAATATCATCTTTTTAGACATGATATCCTGTCTTTGAGTCCCAGCTGACTTGAAGATCATCAATAGAAAAATGAGTTCACGTTCACATTACCTTTGAATTCTATTTTCTATATCATCACATCAAATCAAATCATAAAGGAGAGAAAAATCATTCTTTAGTCCTTCTTTAAAAACATAGTTACATCTTAATGAAAACCTATTACATCTCGAATTGTCATTCTGATACAACAAATGGAGGTTTATTACATCTTTGGATCTTCTTGTTGGTGCCAGTTCCTTGTCGACTCGACCTGAAGCAGCGAGCAAGGCAATGGAATCAACTCTGGTCTTCTCTCTCAGAAAGACGAGAGAAGAACGACAGAGGACAGCAGCTCGAAGATAAGTTGCTGTCAATACAACTGGTGGAGAAACGACGACCCTTCGTGAGAAGTAGGAATGAGATCACCCTTGTGATACGATCCCTAGTTATGTGTCTCCACCATCCAACTCTCATGTATAAAGGCCCTTCCTACCATCTCGAGGAAGCCCTTTAAACATGAAGAGTTATGAGCTGTCTAAAGTGTGTGTCAAGGTGGTTCAGTTCCATAGCATCCAAGGTCACCGATACCAGTTCTGGGGAGTTTTGTCAATCGGTCCCCTGCAAGCATTAGAAAGAATATGAGAATACAATGAATGCTCTCTTTCTATTTATATACAATTGAGGCTGGAACGTCATGTGCGTCTCTAGGCGTATATTTCGAGAAGAATAGAATGCAAAAGATTTGAAATCACATGTGAGGCGCCACGTGTTGTTCAGAAGTTGGTATTGTCAAAACCGAGAAAAATCTAAAGCGCAGGATGTGTCAAAACAGTTACACAACAAAACTTAAAACGTGCCAGGATTTAATAAAGCCAAACTTTTTCATTTTATAAAAAGAAGACCGACACTACAGACGTAGACACTATGGCTATTATGGAAAATGATGCTCTCATATCATGTCACTCCTTTATTCCGTCATCAGTCTGACGCAGAGCAACACTTAATTCCTCCATGTTGTGGATCCCCGAGCGGTACATCAAACGGAGGAACCCTTTTTTCTGTTCTAATGCGCTACTCTCTTCGAAAGACGATGACCCGCCACTGGAACGAGTAAAGACTTTTGGGGTCAGGTCAAAACAGTCTAGGAAGTTCCCCGCCCTCAGGGACGGATCAGCTTCCAGCAAATACGCAGCAGGCGCAGAGTGTAATACTCCAGTCCCAAAATACGTATAGAACCAGGATACGGTACATGCCAGCTACATACATACGAAGTATACTCCAATATATGGAATCCTCGTATGTATACATAAGCTGTAAAATGCAGTAAACCATGGTAACTAAATCTTATCCACCAAATAAGAGAATAATAATATAAATCAACTATGAAATTTGTCATTTATACACGTAGTTGGACGGAAACAAATCCACTACCAACTATTTTAAAAGAGAGAAATATACAAGGAAAGGATAGTGAAAATGATAAGACGAACCAAGGGCAATCATCTTCAAAGGACTGGAGAAGATCACGGCCTTGGCTAGAACACCTGCGAAAAGTCACAAAGCACACACCTGGAGAGATAACCAGGTCCTCAGAGGGACGTAACAAGGTACATAAAGAACATGCCACATAACTGAATATATATAACGTATCATAAATCATAAGTAAAGTAAACAGTCCCAATTGTAAAAAGATCCAATATCTCATCATCAAAACAGTGGACTACCCCTACAACCAAACAAGGACAAGGGGTAGTACACTATACCGTGATGCGACATTGTCCCAAGCTATTAATGGGATGTGGGTGACATAACATTGACGAGGGTCACCTGACCATTCTAATATGTTTATGCAGTTAAGAACAAACCTTCAATGCATGGGCACTCTGGCTATAGGAGCAGGAAATCAGGGACCTCAAAGCATAATATTCATCGAATGTCAGAGGCCAACATGAAATCAAGTATCAGGATCCAGGATCGTATCTCCAGCGGAGATAACTGTGAATAATAGGAAAGTGCATACGTGGTCCATATGTTAAGGAACTGTTCTTCCCACCCAATGCCTAGTAGAGTCACATCCATGACTCCTATACCTCTACTAACTGCCAAGTCTTCTAACATACCTTTATTAGCAGTTAGCCCTAACGTATGTGCACAGGTGATCAGCCATCACGCGAGTACCTCTACATGCTACTCATCTCACACATATCTCATGGTACAACTGTGTCAAGGTTTATGTTATACACTACAAATGGTAGTCCCTTAACTCTAGGTCCACATGCAATCAAATTATAATAAGTAAAGTAAAGCTAATATCACTGAACAGGCAATAAATCAGAAACTGTAACAATGGTACAGCTACAAGAACTGGAAATAAGTAAATAGTGATATGCAATGACAAAAAAGCAGAATAAATATAAGCAGAAAATATGGTAATGTATCTTGTAAGCCCCTTGAATTTTCGGAATTTATTTTCAAATTTTCTAAATGATTTATTCTCGATAATTCATTCTATTTAAATTAATTTTTATCATTAAATGCTCTTTACCGTGACTTGAAATTCTAGAGCATCAGGGATGCCAGTTTCTGGAAACTTCCTTTTTGGAGTTTGTAGTAGACGAGATTATCTTCATTTTGATATATCCTGTCCGACTTGAATTCGTTTTCTTGTACTCTTTTTGCTTCGTGCAAGTTCGGGTCAATTTAGACCATTTAATTATTAATTGAATTCTCACTCTTTTCCTTGATCATCATGTGCATGTTACCATGACTTTTAATTTAGGAGCACTAGACTAGTCATTTTTTTCGAAACCAACTTGTCATGTTTGATCTACTCGAGACGCTCTTCACCCATGACCTTCGTGTCCCACTCAGACACTCCATTTTGTGCTTCATTTTCTTCGCACAACTTTCGGGTCAATTTAGACCCAATTTATCGTCTGCCGTAATTTGTGATTTAATTTCCAATTTAATTTTCGGGCCCGACATCGGTCCAATCCAGTCGACCCCAAATAGGGACATGGCCCACACGAAGCCTACTATCCGCCTGACACTTGTGTCCCATTTATTTGAGTCTCCGCATGTTATTTATTTGCCCATGATTATAAACACCCATTTTAATTCGAATATTGCCTCCTGTCCGATTTTGGCCCGACCCGGCTCGACCGAACCCGAACCCATGCTCCATGTTGCCCTTTCATGACTGCCCAAATATCCTACATAATTTTTCTATTTCTCCTATTTTGAAAATATCTCTTCCTCTCTCTATTTTTACAAATATCACATTTTTATTTCTTGTATATATATGCACATATATATATATATATATATATATATATATATATATTTTTTTTTTTTGATATATATATATATATATATACCTAAACAAATATCCCACACCACCTCACACAACCTACCCCCTCCAGTACACGTACAGCACCCCTCTCTCTCTCTTTCTATAATATCTTTTAAATCTCTCTCTCTCTCTCTCTTTATATATTAATATATACACACATACATACTTCTCTCTCTCTCTCTCTCTTTCTAATCCCTCTCACCTCTCTCTCACAGCAGCTCCTACATGGCCGAACACCCCCTCCCCTCAACTCCTTCTTCATCTTCTTCTTCTAAGTTCTTCATGTCCTTCTCCATCTACTCCATCACCATTATCATCATCATCATCATGCCTACCACCTTCATCACCATCAACTAACCACCTCCACCACCATCATTCAAACTGCCGCCACCACCACTCCCGAGCGCCATCGCCGGGCACCCCGCCGCCGCCTGGCCGCCGCTGCGTAGCCGTGCGCCACCCGTGGCCGGCGCGCCACCGCAGCAGAGAGGCAGCACGCGCAACAAGCAGCAGCAAGCAATGGCAGGCGCGGCAACCGCACGGTTCAGGCGCCGCCGCGACCGTCGTCGGCGCCGGCGAGCCCCCCACGGCCGCGCGCGGGCCGGGCGCACCTCCGGGCAGGCCCCCGTGGCGAGTCCCCGCGTCCCCGGTGCGAGAAACACCCGATTCGTGCGTTTTGCACGGAGTTCCGTCGACGCGCGCGGGAAAAAGTTTCAAAATTCGTACTTCGAGGCAGCAAATTCGCGTCGATTTTCTGGACAATCCGACCGTTGGATCAGCGATTATTTTGCTCCGTTACAATCTCGGTATATACTCCTTCCTCTCCCTCAAATTTCACCCGTTAATTTCGTCATTTGTTACCTCAAAACTGGCCACCAAGTTGACGTTTTAATTTGAACTATTTTTGGACAGTTTCGTGATGCCAACTTTGCGGGTTCGTATCTTCGTCGTCGCAGCTCCGTTTTGTGCGCTACCAGTTCCGGTGCACAGCCGGTATAACCCTCTTCCTGCCCCCTTTAGATTTCATTTCAGTTTGAGCTTGTTAGGTCGGTCGAATTCGACGCCAAAGTTGGCCGTTCGAATTCTTAGTGTTGCACTTGTAAAATTTCATTTTTGAACCCGGGACTCCGGATTCAAATTCTGACACCACCAGTAGACTCGTGGCGTCGTTCTGGCATGTTTTCATATAAAGTTTGCTTGATTTGGAGAACGTGGGCCCTGGCACGCATTTCGGTGCAAAGCGGATCCCACTTTTTGGGTCAACGTGTCATTTTGAGTTCGGCTCATCGGAATCCAATTCTGGATATACCATTGAGTTCGTATCGTCATTCTTGACTCGTTGACATATAATTTGCTGAGTTTTGAGGACATTGGCTCCGACACGCTTTTCCGTGCAAATCGGAATCTCAATGTCCTGGTCAACGGACCAATTTGAGATCGGGTCAACGGAATCCAATTCTGGATATACCGTTGGGATCGTATCATCATTCTGGATTCGTGGACATATAGTTTATCAGGTTTTGTGCACCTTTATTTCGACACGTTTTTCGGTGCAAAGTGTGTCCAACGGCGGACATCATTTTGGCCCGAAATTACCTTTTTGCCCCTGTGTCCAAATTGTACTTTTGGACAGGCTATCCTAGCTGATTTGACCATTCTGGACACGTTGGTGATGTTAGTTTCATCATCCGACAACATCTGTATATTTCTTCCCTTTTTGTGTTACCCTATTATTATAATATTTTCTCCTTTTGGTTGTTTTAGAGACCCGTCGATTTCAGTGATTTCTAAATCACCGAAATGCATAAGTTGACCTTGTAGATGTTTATAGAGACTAGCTTTAACCCAGTTTGACCATGGTTGACTACTTTGACTGAACGTCGAAGTAGAGTCAACATTTGACCTAGGTTAGACTAGTTTTGACCTTGGTTGACCACAGTTGACTATTTTGACCAAAAGTCAACCGAAAGTCAACTTTAGCCTAAGATTGACCAGAACTGGACCGGAGTTAACCAGTTGACCCAAAGTCAACTGTTAGTCAACGTTAGTCAAGTTTGACCTAAAGTTGACCTAGGGTTGACCAGAGTTGACCAGTTGACCAAAAGTCAACTGTAAGTCGACCATTGACTTAGATTGACCTAGTTTGTTTTGCTTTGAATTGTCTTGACCTAGTTTGACTTAGTATGACTTGATTTTACTTCCAAATCCTTATATTGATACAGTATTTCCACCTATAGGTCCTCGAGGCACTGTTCTTGGACCAGTTGACATATTCCACCAGATCTCAGGCGAGTACATTCTCTGATAATATTTTTGTTTTATGATATCGTCTATGTTTCTTGTATTTAGTGTAGATACCCTTGTTCTCTTGACACATTGTTCACACGGATTAGTATTTCCCTGGATTCCATCATGAGATGTTATTCCTCGCTCTCCTTGGTATATCTTGTGCAAGTCTTTCTTGTTCCTTGTGCATTGTATAGACACGATTCCTGCGAAGGCTAGCTACCCTCTCGGAGAATCGCGTGTCATGATGTGTCATGGTTGGATCCACTATACTAGTCGGGGACGGGAAGTATTAGTGTAGATGTGTGGTCATTATCCACCTTGTTGTTCTTGTAGATCTTGTGAGTGTTAATCATACACCCCACGTATGATTAACCAGGCCAGTAGACCTTGTGCAAGACCCAAGCCGGCCACATGTTGAAACTAGTACTCACACACTTAGATAGATGATTCTTGATTCTTGTACATGCCATGATCAGTTTTACTTGCCTTGTTCTAGCTCTAGATTTACAGCTTATCTTGCCATGATACTCACATGTACATTTCATAATTTCTTGTATATTCTCTCTATTCACTGCTATATGTTCAATATCGTATAATTAGAACTGTTATTTGAGATTTGTGCTCGTTCCATCCTGACTGGATATGTTGACAAAATTTTAGGAGTAGTTGTGCCCTCAGTTTTGGACTTCATGATGTTGCTAGCTGAGGTGGATCTCACTATTCTTCTATGTGAGTTGCCTGGTAGTTATCCTTAGTTAGTTTTGTTGTTCATTCTTTATTTTTCCCGTCTTATGATCTTTGTAGATTATAGTTGTTCTAGTGATATTGTTATTATTTCTGTCTTATCTTCCTTAGTTTTCGTGATGTGACATGAGTACATTTCTAGTTATGGATTCTTGGATGTTGTAGTTAGTATAGTATGCTTGACAGCGTTCTACCGTCGATACCTCGGCGTAGGCTGGGCGTGGCCCACGTATTCGTACCCGTATATCCGGGTGCGGGTCGTGAAACGTTTTTAGTGGTGGCCCATGCAGGTCATTCTTTGCAAATGATGCGAAGTCATGGTAGTACTTGTGCTTATCTGTACTACTGCGAGCCTGCCCTAGGATTTAGGTTGAGTCATGGAATATTTTAGGAATTTGGTACTCAGTCACATATTAGGAACTCTTGGTAGATTCCAGGGATGACCCCTGGGAATCTTATTTCGAACTTTACGAAACTTTTTCCAATTGTTTCTGTCCGTCCTGATTTCTGAAACATCTGTCCATTATCAAACTTTATTCTTTCTTGGGATGAGTTTGTGGACCCCAGAGGGAAGTTATAAGTTGGACTTGTATCTTCTAGGTTGAGACGTGAATATGATTTACCAACCTCGTATCATGGTCGAGGTTTGTTTTAGATTATATTCCACCATTTTCTATCTTGACCTAGGTAGTACCCTCGGGACTTTCCCTAAGATTTTCTTCTGAACCCTATCTCGGAAGTTGTTTCTGTTGTTTCTATTAACTTACCCTTGACTTGTTGTTGAATTTTAAATCTTAATATTCGTTGACCTTTGATTTTGTTTTGGATAATTCTTTTAAGGATTGAGTTAAGATATCCTGATAAACATATTTGATGGAGACGATGGGAACGATAAATGTCTACTTTACTTATGGAGTTTGGAATTATCGCAGTCATATTAGCTAGCCTGACAGGGACATGGAGCCTGATTTTGGATATACTATCCTAGTTATGGAATTTAGATTCTCTTGCAGCCATACCGGTTGGCGTGGTAAGGAATCTAGATGACATAATTATAGGGTGTATACCTTAGTTATGGACTCTATCGTTTATTGCAGCTTTGCTTGTTAGCGTGGCGTAAATTCTGGCAGCATGGTTTTGGATAGACGTGTATGGTTATCAGGTCGTATCTTAAATTGATTCACTTCTTTTTGACCAAATGATGAGGACAATTCATACCATTATTTTTTTGACTTATCATTCATTTCTTTTCTCATCGTATGATAATTTTCTCATCTTACCGTCATTTCCTTTGCCTTGTTTAGCTATGTCTTGATTACACAAATCAACTATCTAATATCTACATCTGTTATCTACACTTAAAAAAAACTCTGAAAATTTTAAAATTTTCATATCTCAATTGTTTCTTAAATTTCAATACTGTTAAGATTTTGATTCCCTTCTGTCCATGACCAATCAATTTTGGTCGTCTTGTTTATCGTGCCAAGTGAACTTAGACTATTTTCGATTTTAATCGCGTTCGAACTTGGATCGTATTTCATGATTTTATTAATCATCCTCCTTAATCTTTGATCGGGCCTATAAGACATTGACTTCGATTTTTGTTTCGTGTCTGAAATTTTATCTCAACCATACCAAACCTTGTTTTGGTCATGGTTAGCTTTCATCTTGATCGGGCCTATGCGACTTTCGGGTTGATTTCCATCAACCTAAGTCCTACAAATCACCCCGTACTTGAACTTCAATTATATCTTCGATTCTCTTAATCGTCTCTAAAATCGTGCCCCAATGACTTGACTTATTTCGAAATCATGCACATATGATTTTGTTCGTATCATGATTCTATCGTGCCAAATCCCTCATCGTGCCTGAACAATTTTAAATCGATTATCTTGATCGTACAAAACTCGTCATTTTTAGATCGTGCCTAAAATATTGCCTAAATCTTCTATCATGTTTTAACCCCACTACCAACCTTTAATTTCGAGGACGAAATTTTTATAAGGTGGGTAGGATGTAAGCCCCCTGAATTTTCGGGATTTATTTTCGAATTTTCTAAATGATTTATTCTCGATAATTCATTCTATTTAAATTAATTTTTATCATTAAATGCTCTTTACCGTGACTTGGAATTCCAGAGCATCAGGGATGCCAGTCTCTGGAAACTTCCTTCTTGGAGTTTGTAGTAGACGAGATTATCTTCATTTTGATATATCCTGTCCGACTTGAACTCGTTTCCTTGTACTCTTTTTGCTTCGCGCAAGTTCGGGTCAATTTAGACCATTTAATTATTAATTGAATTCCCACTCTTTTCCTTGATCATCATGTGCACGTTACCATGACTTTTAATTTAGGAGCACCAGACTAGTCATTTTCTCGAAACCAACTTGTCATGTTTGATCTACTCGAGACGCTCTTCACCCATGACCTTCGTGTCCCACTCAGACACTCCATTTTGTGCTTCATTTTCTTCGCACAACTTTCGGGTCAATTTAGACCAATTTATCGTCTGCCGTAATTTGTGATTTAATTTCCAATTTAATTTTCGGGCCCGACATCGATCCAATCCAGTCGACCCCAAATAGGGACATGGCCCACACGAAGCCTACTACCCGCCTGACACTTGTGTCCCATTTATTTGAGTCCTCGCATGTTATTTATTTGCCCATGATTATAAACACCCATTTTAATTCGAATATTGCCTCCTGTCCGATTTTGGCCTGACCCGCCTCGACCGAACCCGAACCCATGCTCCATGTTGCCCTTTCATGACTGCCCAAATATCCTACATAATTTTTCTATTTCTCCTATTTTGAAAATATCTCTTCCTCTCTCTATTTTTACAAATATCACATTTTTATTTCTTGTATATATATATATATACCTAAACAAATATCCCACACCACCTCACAAAACCCACCCCCTCCAGTACACGTACAGCACCCCTCTCTCTCTTTCTATAATATCTTTTAAATCTCTCTCTCTCTCTCTCTCTCTCTTTATATATTAATATATACACACATACATACTTCTCTCTCTCTCTTTCTAATCCCTCTCACCTCTCTCTCACAGCAGCTCCCCCATGGCCGAACACCCCCTCCCCTCAACTCCTTCTTCAACTTCTTCTTCTAAGTTCTTCATGTCCTTCTCCATCTACTCACCATTATCATCATCATCATCCCTACCACATTCATCACCATCAACTAACCACCTCCACCACCATCATTCAAACTGCCGCCACCACCACTCCCAAGCGCCATCGCCGGGCACCCCGCCGCCGCCTGGCCGCCGCTGCGTAGCCGTGCGCCACCCGTGGCCGGCGCGCCACCGCAGCAGCGAGGCAGCACGCGCAACAAGCAGCAGCAAGCAATGGCAGGCGCGGCAACCGCGCGGTTCAGGCGCCGCCGCGGCCGTCGTCGGCGCCGACGAGCCCCCCACGGCCGCGCGCGAGCCGGGCGCACCTCCGGGCAGGCCCCCGTGGCGAGTCCCCGCGTCCCCGGCGCGAGAAACACCCGATTCGTGCGTTTTGCACGGAGTTCCGTCGACGCGCGCGGGGAAAAGTTTCAAAATTCGTACTTCGAGGCAGCAAATTCGCATCGATTTTCTGGACAATCCGACCGTTGGATCGGCGATTTCTTAGCTCCGTTACAATCTCGATATATACCCCTTCCTCTCCCTCAAATTTCACCCGTTAATTTCGTCGTTTGATACCTCAAAACTGGCCACCAAGTTGACGTTTTAATTTAAACTATTTTTGGACAGTTTCGTGATGCCAACTTCGCGGGTTCGTATCTTCGTCGTCGCAGCTCCGTTTTGCGCGCTACCAGTTCCGGTGCACAGCCGGTATAACCCTCTTCCTGCCCCCTTTAGATTTAATTTCAGTTTGAGCTTGTTAGGTCGGTCGAATTCGACGCCAAAGTTGGCCTTTCGAATTCTTAGTGTTGCACTTGTAAAATTTCATTTTTGAACCCGGGACTCCGGATTCAAATTCTGACACCACCAGTTGACTCGTGGCATCGTTCTGGCATGTTTTCATATAAAGTTTGCTTGATTTGGAGAACGTGGGCCCTGGCACGCATTTCGGTGCAAAGTGGGTCCCACTTTTTGGGTCAACGTGTCATTTTGAGTTCGGCTCATCGGAATCCAATTCTGGATATACCGTTGAGTTCGTATCGTCATTCTGGACTCGTTGACATATAATTTGCTGAGTTTTGAGGACATTGGCTCCGACACGCTTTTTCGTGCAAATCGGAATCTCAATGTCCTGGTCAACGGATCAATTTGAGATCGGGTCAACGGAATCCAATTCTGGATATACCGTTGGGATCGTAACGTCATTCTGGATTTGTGGACATATAATTTGTTAGGTTTTGTGCACCTTTATTTTGACACATTTTTCGGTGCAAAGTGTGTCCAACGGCGGACATCATTTTGGCCTGAAATTACCTTTTTGCCCCTGTGTCCAAATTGGACTTTTGGACAGGCTATCCCAGCTGATTTGACCATTCTGGACACGTTGGTGATGTTAGTTTCATCATCCGACAACATCTGTATATTTCTTCCCTTTTTGTGTCACCCTATTATTATAATATTTTTTCCTTTTGGTTGTTTTAGAGACCCGTCGATTTCAGTGATTTTTAAATCACCGAAATGCATAAGTTGACCTTGTAGATGTTTATAGAGACTAGCTTTAACCCAGTTTGACCATGGTTGACTACTTTGACTGAACGTCGAAGTAGAGTCAACATTTGACCTAGGTTAGACTAGTTTTGACCTTGGTTGACCACAGTTGACTATTTTTGACCAAAAGTCAACCGGAAGTCAACCGTAGCCTAAGATTGACCAGAACTGGACCGGAGTTAACCAGTTGACCCAAAGTCAACTGTTAGTCAACGTTAGTCAAGTTTGACCTAAAGTTGACCTAGGGTTGACCAGAGTTGACCAGTTGACCAAAAGTCAACTGTAAGTCGACCATTGACTTAGATTGACCTAGTTTGTTTTGCTTTGACTTGTCTTGACCTAGTTTGACTTAGTATGACTTGATTTTACTTCCAAATCCTTATATTGATACAGTATTTCCACCTATAGGTCCTCGAGGCGCTGTTCTTGGACCAGTTGACATATTCCACCAGATCTCAGGCGAGTACATTCTCTGATAATATTTCTGTTTTATGATATCGTCTATGTTTCTTGTATTTAGTGTAGATACCCTTGTTCTCTTGACACATTGTTCACACGGATTGGTATTTCCCTGGATTCCGTCATGAGATGTTATTCCTCGCTCTCCTTGGTATATCTTGTGCAAGTCTTTCTTGTTCCTTGTGCATTGTATAGACACGATTCCTGTGAAGGCTAGCTACCCTCTCGAAGAATCGCGTGTCATGATGTGTCATGGTTGGATCCACTATACTAGTCGTGGACGGAGAGTATTAGTGTAGATGTGTGGTCATTATCCACCTTATTGTTCTTGTAGATCTTGTGAGTGTTAATCATACACCCCACGTATGATTAACCAGGCCAGTAGACCTTGTGCAAGACCCAAGCCGGCCACATGTTGAAACTAGTACTCACACACTTAGATAGATGATTCTTGATTCTTGTACATGCCATGATCAGTTTTACTTGCCTTGTTCTAGCTCTAGATTTACAGTTTACCTTGCCATGATACTCACATGTACATTTCATGATTTCTTATATATTCTCTCTATTTACTGCTACATGTTCAATATCGTATAATTAGAACTGTTATTTGAGATTTTTGCTCATTCCATCCTGACTGGATATGTTGACAAAATTTTAGGAGTAGTTGTGCCCTCAGTTTTGGACTTCATGATGTTGCTAGCTGAGGTGGATCTCACTATTCTTCTTTGTGAGTTGCCTGGTAGTTATCCTTAGTTAGTTTTGTTGTTCATACTTTATTTTTCCCGTCTTATGATCTTTGTAGATTATAGTTGTTCTAGTGATATTGTTATTATTTCTGTCTTATCTTCCTTAGTTTTCGTGATGTGACATGAGTACATTTCTAGTTATGGATTCTTAGATGTTGTAGTTAGTATAGTATGCTTGACAGCGTTCTACCGCCGATACCGCGACGTAGGCTGGACGTGGCTCACGTATTCGTACCCGTATATCCGGGTGCGGGTCGTGACATATATTGCCTGAGGTTGTGTGCAAAAAGTGGCGACGTCCGATAGCTCGAACCGTCAGAATAGTGAAACGATGAAAGCCAAATCCGCATACGTCCTCGGATGCTGAAGTAAACACCACGAACGTGTCCAAAATATAAGATATGTCTAGAAAATTCCTGTCCAAAAGTCAAATTCTAGAACAGGGGCAAAATCGTAATTTTGGGTCAAAATAATGTCCGTCGTTGGACCCGTTTTGCACCGAAATGCGTGCTAGAACCTACGGTCTTTAAAGTCGTCAAACTACATGTCTAAAGGTCCGATTTGAGGAGACAAAATAACCAGTATGTCCAATTTTGGATTCCGATGAGCCGTGCACAAATTCGCCCGTTGGAGCTGATCGCGGGCCCGCCAAATAGGCGTTCCAGTCGACCTTCTCAGAATTGGACCAAACTTGGCATACAGGACCAAAAAAATGATACGGTCCTGCTGGCGCAAGTTTCGTCTCGATTTAAGGAACATGCACAAAGTAATTGAAAATTTTGTAAAAGGTTGATATGGTAAATTTTGACGGATACGCATCAAATTTGTCGCGCACACGCGACCAATTTGAATTCCGTCAAAGCCCACACGTCCATGAAGTCGATACACACCTTTTGATACTTTCGTTTTACGACCACGTCGCCCGGTTTGGCGGAACCCACGTCGTATCGAGAAAGTTTTCTAAATTTGTAGTTTAAAAAAAATAATTTTTCCTAAAGTTTAGCATCAAATTAAATTATGTCAGTTAATGAAAACTAATTCTATAAGGAGGATTTTGGTGTCCTATAGGTTTTCTAGGACTGGGTTCAGTTGGTTTTCAAAAATTCCTAATGGTTGGTTCCAAATCTGTCTTCCAATCAAGGAGTTTGGGGCTGTTTCATGTTCTGTCTTGGCAGTTTTTTGACAACTTGGCATCGATTTATCGTTCAATCAGGAAGGTTATATCGAATTCCCTTTGAAGGGTTTCGAAGGGGGGTACATGGGGTTTCCAGAACAAGTTACGAAATCGAAAATGATTCACTACGTGAGAAGAAATCATATCGAGAAGTAGGGTACCTTGCGTGCGCGAACACAGAACAAGGCTGTGTATGTTGTCGGGTTTATGGTATTTCCCGTCGACGTGGCGGTCGTCGATGAGGAGTAGGCGGTCGAGGGGTTGCATGAGGAGGCTGGGGAGGCGTTGGGCTTGGTGCTAGGGTTTCTGGTGTGAAGTCGAGGGAGAATTTTTGGGATGAAGCTCGGGTTCTCAATTGTATATATATCGATATATTTTTTTAGTCTGTGATTGGCTCGGGTTTGTTTTCGATTAAGCATAGGATTGAAAGATTTTTTTAGGGTGTGTGTTGGAAGAGATTTAGGGATAATGGGAGGTTTGAATAGGAGATTATGGAGGAAGATTTGATTTGATCACATCTCCTCAGTGCTTGTTCGCGGAAAGGAAAAGAAGCCATGGTCGGCTCCTTATGAGTACTGTTCTGAGAACATTACTCATGGCTTTGTGTTTTTTTTTCTTTTTTTTCTTTATATATATATATATATATTTACATGTATAATACTTATACACTTATCTCTTTATGTATTTATATAGCAATTCATAACTATATTATGCCATAAAAATACAAGAAAATCCTAAAATTTTATAAAATTAATAATAATCTTACAACGTATTTCTAGGAAAATATTTTGCTTTCCAACAGCCAAGAAATTTCCTATTTATGTTAAACTTGATTTATCAAGGTAATTCATTTATATGTTAACAAAAATTATTTACTAATTATAAAACACCATAAAATATTAATTAAAATTAAAATAAATTTTTATAAATATTAGGGGGTTTACATCCTATCCAACTTAAAAATAATTCGTCCTCGAAATTAAACTAAAGGTAGCGGGTATGCAATGCAATGCGGAATTAAAGAACTAACATATGCATGATGTACCTTGGTTTCGGACAAGTGAGGGGTACTTATAAAAGGAAACCACATTGGCTCTATATCCTAGAAGATAAGGTATCCTTGGTTCAAGACTTTACCCAACTTATAGAAGTTGGATAGTCGTGCAAATTGTCGTTACAAAACTTCTGCGAAAGATAATTTCTAAAGAGCGACACGAGAATATTGGCACTTCTAACCGCTCTTACGAATTCTAAGTGACCTAGATATTGCCATGGTATCCTTGCTCTATAACTTCAAAGAGCCAATTCCTATAGGGGTTACGTTTCATCAAGATAGCAAACATTTTATATTTGAATATAACTAAAACTTGCTAGTTCAAAAGGATTTCGTTCTCCACCTATCCTGGATAACTAAAAGATGAGCTTGACAGATTTTAGGGACAAAATAATTCACGGTCAAGAGATGAGAGTCTATAATTATATGTGGAGGAACCTTGCCTTAAAATATGACTAGGTAAGTGTCTGGAATCTTTAAGTCATAGTAACTAGAGTATACGGGTTGGTGTCTGGTATCGTGTAGGAGGCTTGTGCATGCTTGGTGGAACACATATGTTAGGGGTGTAATACATCTTGCGTGGATCATGGGGACTCAGTGTGATTTAAAGGAATGAGTCAATATACCTGGTTAAATAAGAATTGGATGAAATAGGCCTTTATGGTTTGTTCTAGGGGTAATGTGTCAGCCATGTGGTGTAGTTGGAATGGGCACAAGAATGAGCATTTTTGTGGGATAGGGATGTCAGGGGTGTAGCTTGTCTGGTCTAGTTCATGAGTGTAAAATTTATTGGAAAATAACAGCTAGTGTTGTGTTTCAAATATCAAGTCACTGTAGAGGTTATCAGGTGATACAGATCAAAGTGGACGTTATAAACTACTGATTTATTAGTTCAATTGGAACCAATCATCACAATCATTGGCTAATACTTAGAGAGGCTGGCCTATACACTTCGGGAATTTCGTTCTTGAATTTGAAACTAAGGTATGATTGTATGGTAAAACGAAAAACGAAGTATCAAGGTGGCAGCCCTGTACCGTGGTTATATAAACACACGAGCAAAGGGATATAAAGGCAATACGAAGATCGTATCGTAACTCCTAACAGATGGAAGGATGGTTATGATAGAATCCAAACTTGATATCGCATTCCAAGAGATAGAGTATGCTAAGTTCAGGGTTCTACCCCTACTACAGAAGTAATTGGTTAATCATGGAAGGCATCGTAATAGGACTTCTAAGGAGATCAAATTTCAAGAAGGCGTCTAAGAATATGGGTTACTTCTGTTTGTAGTCATGGAATCTATGGGAAGCCTAAGTATTAATCTTTTAACATCGACCATGTATTAACCACATTTCATCAAGAAAGTATGAAGGATCTTGGTTAAGCATAACCAGCGGGATTCCATTTTTCGTATAATCATAGTCTATGAAGAGTTACCGTTATGGGATTTATGGAATGAGAATTAGTAGGCCATGAGATGGGGTCTACATAATAAGAGTAAGGGCATATTTCATCAAGTTTGGTTTTATAGTCCAAATATGGTTATATGCAAGGATTCAACTGGATCTTAGTGGAATCCCTAATTAGACATCGATCTTTGGTTGAAGGAATCATAGATTTTAATCTATGCTAACTGGACGAGATGCTATAAAGTCAATCGGAGTCATTCCTAGTCGGTTAGGGCAGTCTTATATAGTTTCAAGTCAATTGGTCGGACTAATTTTTCGCCGGGTTGGTTAACCAGGTTCCTAAAGCCCGACGAATACGTCATATGTGACGTTTGTGTTTAAGTAGCATAAGAAGACTCAACTGAGGGGCACACTAGTAGCATGTGCGTAGTGGACTTCGAGTAGATCACAACCATATATTGGGTCGAAAGATTTGGGTCGAGGTTGGATATCTAATTGAGGTCGAAAAGTACATCAGTATTACGGTAAGGGTTATAGCTAGCCTTTTTGACCTGAAAGTCATATCATGAAAATATAGTACAAGGGGACGTGTTTGAGTGGGCCATGATATGCCTAGATAAAGGTGGACTCGTCTAGGTCTTGTATATGAAATTTGTTTGAAGGTAACAACTGAGCTTGTGCTCCGAATATCAATGTCATGGTCAAGGACACCAAAATGATCTAATTAGAAAGTGGGTGTTAATGGGGCACTAATTATCATCCTAATGGAAACCAAGTTATCCTCATCACTCGGAAGGACTAGTAAATTCTAAAATGCAGAGGACTTTACAATCTATATTCTTTCGAAATTCCTTTCTAGAAGTTAACTAAGACACAGTTTTATGGTTTAATGAAGTTATTCAAGTCGGGATATCATACTTCAAATTTTTGTTAATAAGGGATAGGGCACGAGGTAATAGAATACGTGACACGATGACCGTACCCCGATTTCTAATAAATGGAAATGATTGCGTACAACGACACGCGAGTCGATAAATAGAATGATCCACTCGTCCATAGTATACGAGAGTTATCGGTAGGATAACGAACTCTAAAGTACGCTATATATAAAAGATCTTCTAACGACTAAGTCGTAAACTTCTATTTGTGTTAAGCCTGCCAGACTATGGTTATAAGGGTTATGGTTGTATTGAATGTAGTGCTCAGGCATCCCTGTTGATAACTAGTATAACATAATGACGGGGCGTCATGCTACAGACATTGGCTAAGCTGGTGAAGGTGTTGTTCTAATGCTAAGTCACTCCTTTGATAATAGAATTTCATACCTAGAGTAACATATGCTGAATCTCTAATGCTTGCCCTTGCTTTTTGGTCTATTCCTCTCTTGTCAAAACTGTGGGGGCCTAGTCAAGTAAGGGTGGAGCTAAGGCATACGGGTTGCTAGTTAAGCCAAGAATCAAAAGTGAATAATTGGAGGCTCACAATAATTTGATTCCTAGAGATTAGGTAGTCTCTTGGATTTGTGTTTTAAAACAAGGTAAGATCCTACTCATTTTCAAACTCAATGACTAGAACGTCATAATATTAGTTTTTAGGGTCGAGAGAGGGCAAGTAACTCGAGCAAGATTGTAGTCACGTGGCTAGCCGATTGGTAGCTACACTTGTATATACAACTATCATGGCCATGGGGGATACTCTGTATCTATCTATCTATCAAATTCAAGCGTTCGTCTTTCCAATCAGTAAAAGACAAAAGCATTAAAGATTCATCGAATATAATTATGCTATTCAAAGGCGAATGTATAATTCAAGAGGAATTGTCAATGCAGTCGCGGATGAGATCCTACATACCTCTATATCTTAATCCACGTGGGATAATCAAATGAAGATCGAACCAATGCACTATGGTTGATCAGACCATAACACATTGATTCTAATTAGACAATATGCTTGTGGGCGTCCCCAGTACACATATGTCCTGAACAAGCTCGATAAAGAATAAGCTTGCAAAACTAGGCTATAAATAGCAACATCCTTCATAATTGTGCAAAGTATAAGTATGGGAGATAATGATGAAAACAATAATAAAGAGTTCAAGTTTCACAAAGATCTAAGTCTTGTCCGGTGTTCCTGCTTATACAGTCGTCCTTCTGCCTCTTGTATCAGGTCGTGGTTGACCAATGGAGTATGGGCTACTAAAATTCTATATTCTAGACAATATATCTTCCTATACTAGCATATATTCATTTCCACCCAGTTACCCTTCATTAATAGGTTACAAGGATACGGGGTGGTAGGCCGCGAGGCGTACTACCCAACTTACAAAAGTCAACTACTATGATGATTGAGCAATATAACATGTATAACTAGTATGATTTAACTTCCTAACCTCTATATCAAGCACGAAGGGAAAAGATAAGATTTACAGTGGAAAGGATTCATGCAGAAGAAAATCAAGGTAGTCGAACGAGATTCAGAATTGGAATCAAGGGAGGAGTTCAAGCATGTAGATAAGATGCCTAGATGCTAATCCTATATGCAGGCTCACATCGGTACAGTAACGTAACCGAGATGAATATCATGACCTGCATGGGCCACCACAAAAACATGTAATGCCCCAGTCTCAAAATACGTATAGGACCAGGATACGGTACATGCCAGCTGCATACATACGAAGTATACTCCAATATATGGAATCTTCGTATGTATACATAAGATGTAAAATGCAGTAAACCCTGGTAACTATATCTCATCCACCAAATAAGAGAATAATAATATAAATCAAATATAAAATTTATCATTTATATATGTAGTTGGGCGGAGACAAATCCACTACCAACTATTTTAAAAGAGAGAAATATATAAGGAAAGGATAGATAAAAATGATAAGACAAACCAAGGGCAATCATCTTCGAAGGACTGGAGAAGATCACGGCCTTGACTAGAATACCTGTGAAAAGTCACAAAGTACGCACCTGGAGAGATAACCAGGTCCTCAGAGGGACGTAACAAGATACATAAAAAACATGCCACATAACTGAATATATATAACGTGTCATAAATCACAAGTAAAGTAAACAATCCCAATCGTAATAAGATCCAATATCTCATCATCGAAACAGTGGGCTAACCCTACAACCAAACAAGGACAAGGGGTAGTACACTATACCGTGATAAGACATTATCCCAAGCTACTAATGGGATGTAGGTGAAATGACAGTGACGAGGGTCACCTGACCATTCTAATGTGTTTATGCAGTTAAGAACAAACCTTCAACGCATGGACACTCTGGCTACAGGAGCAGGAACTCAGGTATGGTTCCACCAGGATACTAGGGACCTCAAAGCATAACATTCATCGAATGTCAGAGGCCAGCAGGAAATCAGGTATCAGGATCCAGGACCGTATCTCCATCGGAGATAACCGATAATAATAGAAAAGTGCATACGTGGCCCATACGTTAAGGAACTGTTCTTCCCACCCAATGCCTAGTAGAGTCACATCCATGACTCCTATACCTCTACTAACTGCCAAGTCTCCTAACATGTCTTTATTAGCAGTTAGCCCTAATGCACGCGCACAGGTGATCAGCCATCACGTAAGTACCTCTACATGCTACTCATCTCACACATACCTCATGGTACAACTGTGTCAAGGTTTATGTTATACACTAAAAAGGTAGTCCCTTAACTCTATGTCCATATGCAGTCAAAAGATAATAAGTAAAGCTAATATCACTGAGCATACAATAAATCAGAAACTGTAATAATGGTACAGCTACAAGAACTGGAAATAAGTAAACAGTGATATGCAATGACAAAAATGCAGACTAAATATAAACAGTAAATATGGCAAGGTATCTTGCCTGTGGTTGTGTGCAAAAAGGGGCGACGTCCGATAGCTCGAACCGTCAGAATAGTGAAGCGATGAAAGCCAAATCCCGCATACGTCCTCGGATGCTGAAATAAACACCACGAACGTGTCTGAAATATAAGACATGTCTACAAAATGCCTGTTTAAAAGTCAAATTCTATAACATGGGCAAAATCATAATTTCGGGTCAAAACGATGTCCGTCGTTGGACCCGTTTTGCACCGAAACGCGTGCCAGAACCTACAGTCTCTAAAGTTATTAAACTGCATGTCTATAGGTCCATTTTGAGGAGACGAACTCAACGGTATGTCCAATTTTGGATTCTGATGAGCCGTGCACAAATTCGCCCGTAGGAGCGGATCGCGGGCCCGCCAAATAGGCTTTCAAGTCGACCTTCTCAGAATCGGACCAAAGTTGGCATACAGGACCAGAAAAATTATGTGGTCCTGCTGGCGCAAGTTTTGTCTCGATTTGAAGAACGTGCACAAAGTAATTGGAAAATTTGTAAAAGGTCGATACGGTGAATTTCGACGGATACGCATCAAATTCGTCGTGCACACGCGACCAATTTGAATTCCGTCAAAGCCCACACATCTACAAAGTCGATACGCACCTTTTGATGTTTTCGGTTCGCGATTACGTCGCCCGGTTTGGCGGGATGCACGTCGTATCGAGGAAGTTTTCTAAATTTGTAGTTTTTAAAAAAACAATTTTTCCTAAAGTTTAGCATCAAATTAAATTCTGTACAGTTAATAAAAACTAATTCTATAAGGAGGATTTTGGTATCCTATAGGTTTTCTAGGACTGGGTTTAGTTAGTTTTCAAAAATTCCTAATGGTTGGTTCCAAATCTGTCTTCCAATCAAGGAGTTTGGGGCTGTTTCATGTTCTGCCTTGGCAGTTTTTTTGACAACTTAGCGTCGATTTATCATTCAATCAGGGATGTTATATAGAATTCCCTTTGAAGGGTTTCGAAGGGGGGGTACATGGGGTTTCCAGAACAAGTTACAAAATCAAAATTTATTCACTACGTGAGAAGAAATCAGATCGAGAAGTAGGGTACCTTGCGTGCGCGAACACAGAACATGGCTGTGTATGCTATCGGGTTTCTGGAGTTTCCCGGCGATGTGGCGGTCGCCGATGGCGAATAGGCGGTCGAGGGGTTGCGTGAGGAGGTTGGGGAGGCGATGGGCTTGGTGCTAGGGTTTCTGGGGTGAAGTCGAGGGAGAATTTTTGGGATGAAGCTCGGGTTCTCAATTGTATATATATCGATATTTTTTTTAGTCTGTGATTGGCTCAGGTTTGTTTCTGATTAAGCATAGGAGTGAATGATTTTTTTAGGGTGTGTGTTGGAAGAGATTTAGGGATAAGGGGAGATTTGAATAGGAGATTATGGAGGAAGATTTGGTTTGATCACATCTCCTTAGTGCTTGTTCGCGGAAAGGAAAAGAAGCCATGGTCGGCTCCTTATGAGTACTGTTCTGGGAACAGTACTCATGGCTTTGTATTTTATATATATATATATATATATATATATATATATATATATATATATATATATATATATATATTTACATGTATAATTCTTATACACTTATCTCTTTATGTATTTATATAGCAATTCATAACTATATTATGCCATAAAAATACAAGAAAATCCTAAAATTTTATAAAATTAACAATAAGCTTATAACGTAGTTCTAGGAAAATATTTTGCATGCTAACAGCCAAGAAATTTTTTACTTATGTTAAACTTGATTTATCAAGGTAATCCATTTATATGTTAACAAAAATTATTTGCTAATTATAAAACACCATAAAATTTTAATTAAAATAAATTTTTATAAATATTAGGGGGTTTACACAGGGTTAAACTTTTCCTCAGAAGATTTGCCATTGACGTTCGCCTCCTTCTTCATGTTCTCTTTGGATGCGATGAGAGTGAATGAAGTTGGAGTTTGAATCTCAGGCCCTTATATATATACAGTGATGGTCGGCCCCCGCCAACTCTTCGTCTTCCCCATAAATAGGCGGGTAACATTTAACGAGGAAGAAAGGAAAAAGTCGTTTCAGAAAAGAGCGCCCCATAAATAGGTTCATTGTGGGGAATGAAGCGAGCACTTAATAATCTTTCTGATTAAGAGTGCATGACTTTTTGCGTTGCGCGACCATTAGGTTGCGCGACTATGCACTGTAATCAGGTTACGCCGCATCTTGCCGCGCAACATGTCAAGACGCATCCAAAAGACAGTACAACTTTTAAAATACTGTGCAACACAAGTCGACAGCAACCAAACCCTAAAAAGGGAGGCACAAGTTATGGAGTGTGCCCAACACTTAAAAAAATGGGCGCACGTTGTCAGAATCAGGCCAAACCCTAAATAGGGTGGTCGACAATCGGGTCTATAGTCAGATACTTACCCTCCATGACCGGGTTGGCCGTCTCTCGATGTGACGAAGGCGGAGCTCGCGTAGAGGAATCGGCCACATTCTTGCCTTTCTCGGCAACAGAGCGCTTGGGGGTCATTGACAATTGTTGAAGGAAACTCTCGAAGATCAGGAAGAAGGAGAAGAAATAGGGTTTTGTGGAATCCAAAACGATGATGAAGAATAAAAAATCCAAAGGGTACGACTATTTATAGCTTTGCAAATGAGGCTAAACCGTGCAACTTGCACTGAAGAACCGGGCTTGAGTTAACTGGCGCAACCTAGACACAGACATTTCTAATTCAAAGTATTTCGAAACTTTGAAATCTTTTCAAGTTTCGAAAACTTTGAAGGGGGTCTTGTAGAGGCTAAAAATTAAGCTATGCTACTCACCCAGAAGTCATCTTATCAAAATGCATCATATCAATAGGTTGCACTATATCAGGTTGCGCATACATCAAGTTGCGCCACATCAGGTTGCGCCCATTTCAGGTTGCGGAAACCTCAGGTTGCACGAGAGTCATGTGGTACATCTCTTCGAGAAACTGTAACGGTATCATCATTGCCTGACAATTGACAACACGAATATCAAGGAAAATCTGTTCAAATCCTGCGCAATACGACACTCGAGAAGATTTGGGCAGATTTCATGACAGCTAGCAGTTTGCGCAACGTATCAAGGTGCGCGAGGTTATGCTTACGCGCAAGTTTCTACATTGCACCCACGCGCAACCTGATGAAGCTCGTGCAAGGTGATCAAACAGTATCCAGAACAGGGTGACGTGGCACGTTAGCCACTAACTTCGTAGAACGTGTCCACTATATTGCTCATGACCACGCGCATCTCACTCAAACGATGCCACACGTCCACAGCAGTTGGTGTAACCACTCGCGCAAGTGAACAGGCGCGCAACCTGAAGTGCGTGCAACCCCGAATAACTGCTAAACAGTTATTTCAAATAACTCTATAAATAGAGTTTCAAATCAGTCTCAAAAGAGGACGAATGATCATAATCTCCTGCTAAAGTACTGTTGTATCCTCCAGAGGATCATGTCTCCGATATCACATCGTCCAAGGAATAAAGTAATCGTCTTCTGATCAGATTTCTATAGTTGTACTTCCCCAAAAATTAATTATACTTTTTGTACTCTTTCTCAGTTTGTAGAAATCAAACCTCTTTTATTTTTCGCAAATATTATACTCCTTATATTCATATTATTCATGTACTCGCATGTTCTCTCATGTACTCTCATGTGCTCACATATGCTTCATGTTCAAAATAACAATCATGTACGTAACGTAACGTTATTGGATCCTTGGGTATTAATTGGGGTAGGGGAAAGTAGAAGTGGTTATATGATTAAATCCCCTAGTGTACTCATGTATATGTCGATTATACCCTCATGTATAATAGAATTACCGTAGAATACTTATGTACATCCTAAACCAATTACATAACTGTATTGTGCTCTAAATCACTTATATTTATTATAGTTTAATATGTTCTCTATGTTAGTCATGTATTCAGTTTCTTTATATCTTCATGATGCTATTTCTCTATTTTTTTCTAGCATGTCATGTATTTTATTCTATTGCGAGTTATATATTTTCTATCATGCCATGAAAATGCTTTTAGAGTTATATGCTTCTCTCCAATCCTGACTAGATAACTATTTTTAGGTAATGTCATGTCCCACATCCTGGACTTCATGATGACAGATCTCTATGTACTGTTAGATTGTGAGTTGACTTCTGGAGAGCTCTAGGCCATTATATTTATTTTTATTTATGTTTTGTTATTGGATTTGTCTCCGATACTTTTTGGTCTTGTATATTCATTTGTAGACTTGTAAGCCCCCTGAATTTCAGAAATTTATTTTTTTTAATTTTCTAAAAGAATTGTTTTCGATAATAATTCTTATTTTATTATTCTTGATCATTAAATGCTTTTTTCCGTGACTTTGATTTCTCGAGCGTCAGAGATGTCAATCTCTAGAAACTTTTTTCATGAGTTTGTAGTAGATAAGATTATCTTCATTTTGATATAGCATGTCCCACTCAAACTTGTTCCCTTGTGCTCTTTTGGTATCGCACGACTTTCGGGTCAATTTTGGCCAATTTATCGTCTGCCGTAATTTGTGACTTAACTTCCAATTTAATTTTGAGGCTCGACATCGGTCCAATCCAATCGACCCAATATATGGTTCTAACCTGTTTTGAGCCTACTATGCACGTGCCACTTGCGTGCCACCAAATTGATCTCTCGTGTGCTCCTATTTCATCCATGATTATAAATTATTTAAATTTATAAATATAATCATTTCAAGCCCAAACTTGACCCAACACCCAACCCAATTTTATATGACCCCTCACATGACTACCCATACACCCTACTAACATATCCCTCCTTCTCCCTACTCAAAAATATCTATCTTCCTCTCTATACTTTATCAAATATCTCATTTTATCTCTTATATATATATATATATATATATATATATATATATATATATATATATATATATATATATATATATATATATATATATATATATATATATATATAAAACTCTCTTTCTCTCCCTCCTCCTTAAATCACTCCTACACACACACATCCCTCTCCATCACATACCAGCACAACACGCCCCCTATCCAGCCGACCACTCACTCACTCTCTCTCTCTCTCTCTTAACTTCCTCTCTCTCTCTCTCTCTCTCTTTCTAATATATATAACTCTCTCTCTCTCTCTCTCTACTTATACTCACACACCTCACCCTCTTCTATCACCTCACAGCCAACACTCTTTTTCCCCTCTCCCATCACAGCCGACACCACCCTCTCCCTCTCCATCATCTTCTCCTTCCCCCAAGCTTCTTCTTCTTCTTCTTCTTCTTCTTCTTCTTCTTCTTCTTCTTCTTCTTCATTTTTATTTTCTTAATCACCATAACCATTACCATCACCATCACCATCACCATCACCATCCTCCTTATCATCTTCCTTCCACCCCCTCGGCCAGCTTAGGCAGCAGCCGCCGGCCACCACCGTCGGAAAGCCACCGCCACATCGTACAGCAGTAGCAGCATCAAGCTGCGGCTGCTGCAGCAGCAACATCAGCTAGCCACAATAGCAGCAGCAGCAGCAGCTGCTGCAGTACGCAGCAGCTGTCCGGCGAGGCTCCCCCTTGTGGCAACCTTTGACCCCGACGCTAGGAACAGTCGATCCCTGCGTTTCACACAAGATCCCGTCGGTGCACGCGAGAAATCGAAGTCCAGAATTGTTCCTCGGGACAACGACTTCATGTGCATTTTTTGAGAAATTCGACCGTTGGATCGTCGATCTGTTTCTTTCCTCACAATTTTGGTATATCCCTCTTCACTCCCCTGAAGTTTCAACCGTTAAGTCAATCGTTTAATATATCAAAACCGGTCGCCAAGTTGACCGTTTAAATTATATTATTTTTGGACAGTTTTGCGGAGCCAACTTCGTCGACTTGTATCTTCGTCGTTGCAGCTCCGTTTGGCGTGCCACCATTTCCTATGCACAGCTGTTATAACCCACTTCATGTCCCTTAAGTTTCATTTTATTGTGAGCTTGTTTGATTGGTTGAATTTGATACCAAAGTTGGCCGTCCGAATTCGTAATTTTCAACTTATAAAATCCCAATTTGAACCCAAGACTCCGGATTCAATTTCTGCCACCACCAGTAGAATCGTGGCATCGTTCTGGCACAATTTTATATAAATTTTGTTAGATTTGGAGGACGTGTGCCCCGACACGCATTTCGGTGCAAGACGGACCCCACAGTCCGAGTCAACGGGTCATTTTGAGATCGGCTCATCGGAACTCAATTTCGGATATACCGTTGAGTTCGTATCATCATTATGGACTCGTTGACATACATTTTGCTGAGTTTTGTGGACATTGGCTCCGGCACGCATTTTCGTGCAAACCAAAATCTTAATGTCCTGGTCAACGGACCAATTTGAGATCGGGCCATCGGAATCTAATTCCAGATATACTATTATGTTCATATTGTTATTCTAGATTCGTGGACATATATTTTTCTAGGGTTTGAGGACTTCTATCCTGGCACATTTTTTGGTACAAAGTAGCTCCGATACGGACACCGTTTTGATCCAAAATTACCTTTTTGCTCATGCGTCCAAATTAGACTTATGGGTAGGCTATTCCAGCTATTTTGACCATTCTATACACGTTGGTGATGGTTGTTTCATCATCCGACAACATCTGTAGACTTTTTCCTTTATCTTTTTGGTTATAATCCTTCTCTTTTTGGTTCGTATTTTTAGATCCTTGCATCGAAATTGAGATCCGTCGATTCCAGTAATTTTACATCACTAAAATTGATGAATTGACCATGTGGATGATTATAGAGACTAGCTTTGGCCTAGTTTAACCTAGAGTGGACTAGGAGTTGACCGGTTGACCAAAGTCAACTGTATGTCAACCTTTAACCCAGTTTGACTTAGTTTGACCTAGAATAGGCCTAGAAGCATAGAATTAATATATTTATATATATTGTTTACTCTAGAACACTAAGTAACTCTGTAAATTCATATTAGGTCTCTGTGACGTCAGTTCAGGCATCGACCCTCACTTATTGCTCAGGACAGCAGGTGAGTACATTCTCTGATAGTTTTCATTATCTTGATATCTACTATATCCGATTCAGTTGTAGTGTTTTACTTGATTTCCAATACGATGGTACATGGACAAGTATATGTCGGATCCTGTCATGAGATATTATTCCTGGGTGACCATGTTGGTACATTGTTCAATCTTGTTTTCTTGTACTTGTATAGACGTCGATTCCTAAGGGGATTTGCTACCCTCTTAGAGAATCCCACATCATGACGTGACATATCCAGATCCATTATACTACTCAGAGATGGAGAGTTATTAGAGGTTATGTGATCATACCCCACTCGTTACTACTTGCATCATAGCTTTACCCTCGCCTCACGTAGGGTAAAGCTTGACCTGATACTACTTGCACCATAGCTTTCCATTTTGGTCGGCCTGATCTCCAGGTTTACCTGCGCTTATTCTTGCACCATAGCCGGTCAAATGGAAGAGCCTGATCTTGACCCAAGTCGATCACATAATGCTCTAATATCTCAAGGCACTGTTTATATTTATATTATATATATTACTGTACTATTCTACATTCCAGTATTTTATACCCTGACATGATATCCAGTTTTACATATACTACTTTATTTCCAGTCTTGATATTTCATCTTGTATTTCATTAAAATTGTCTCTTATAGAATTTGTCAATTCATATGGAACTGCTATTAGTTTATGTACTCGTTCCCATCCTGACTGGATACATTGACAATATTTTTAGGAGTTGTTATGCCCTCATTATTGGACTACATGATGTTGCTAGCTGAGGCGGATCTCGATATTCTTTCACCGTGAATTATCTTCCAAGAGTGATAGGCCTGGTAGTTATTTTAGTTTTATTATTGTTTTTCTTCCCTTTAATTCTTGTCTCATATTATCCTTTGTGATTCTAGTTGTTCTAGTGATATTGTTATCTTTCTTGTCTTATCTTCCTTAGCTTTTGTGATGTGATATGATTACCTTTATAGTTATGGATCTTTTAGATGTTGTAGTTAGTATCGGGTACTTGACAGTGCTCTACCACCGATACTACGGCGTAGGCTGGGTATAGCCCACGTATTCGTACCCGTATATTCGGGTGCGGGTCGTGACATATTTTTAGTGGTGGCCCATGCAGGTCAGTCTTTGCTATTAATGCAAAGTCGTGGTAGTACTTGAGCTTATCTATACTACTGCGAGCCTGCCCTAGGATTAAGATTGAGTCATGGTATATTTTAGGATTTGGGTACTCAGTCACATATTAGGAACTCTTGATAGATTCCAGGGATGACCCATGGGAGTCTTATTTCGAAAGTTTTTCAAGTCTATTTCCCACTTGCTTCTATTCGTCCTGATTTTGAAATATCTGTCATTTATCGAACCCTATTCTTGCATTGGGATGTGTTTATGGACCCCAGAGGGAACTAGAATGTAGAAGTTGAACTTATATATCATATAGGTTGAGAAGAGAATATGATTAGTCAATCTTATATAAAGTTTAAGATTTAATTTAGATTATATTTCAGGAATCTTGACCTAGATAGTACCTTTGGGACATCCTCGAGAACCTCCCTCTAAACCCTACCTCAAAATCTGTTTTCGTTTGTTTCCATTTACTTATCCTTGATTCGTTGAAAATTTTGAATCTTGATGTTCGTTGTTGACTTTGATTTTGTTTCTAGATAAGTTTTTATGAATTGAGTTGAGATATATTCTGATAACATATTTGATGAGGACAATGGGAACGGTAAATGTCTACTTTATTTATGGAGTTTAGAATTTATCGCAGTCGTATAAGCTAGCATGACGAGGACATGGAGCCTGATTTTGGATATACTATCTTAGTTATGGAATTTAGATTCTCTTGCAGCCAAACCGATTAGCGTGGTAAAGAATCTAGATAACATGATTATAGGGTGTATACCTTAGTTATGGACTCTATCGTTTATTACAGCTATGCTTACTGGCGTGGCAAAAATTCTAGCAACATAATTTCGGATAGACGTGTATGGTTATCAGATAATATCTTAAATTGATTCACTTCTTTTGACCAAATGAGCATGAACAATTCCCTACCATTATTTCTTGTCTTATCATTTTCCTTATCGTAGGATGATTTTCTCATCTTACCATTATTCCCTTATCAAAATTAACCATGTCCTACTTAAATCGATCAACTATCTCGTGTCTACATCTATCATCTACACTTTAAAATTTTTAAAATTCTCACATTTCTTTACCTTGGGAAAAGTTGAGGAAGTATTGTAAATCATCTGGCTCGGAAGACGAATTTGTTATCAAGTGGTATCTTGGTAGGAATATGAGATGTTGGACGTTAGTATAGAATTTTGAGAGGAATGTATGACTGAGATTGGAAATGAAACCAAGAGGTCAATATAATCAGTTTAGAAATAATTTACTAGAGAATTAGGAGGATGAATCACTTGGAAAGAACGTAGGAGGATTTCAAAAGAGAAGGACAATAGGATGTACGTTGATGGTTACAACATTTATATTTCATGGATATAGTTTAGAAACTGACGAGGATATCCAAGATCGAAATGTTTTTGAATTTGGATAATTTTAGGTTATTGATTCTCGAGATATTTCACATTAAAGTTAAGATACAAAATTTGGAATTTAATAATAGAGAAGAGATTTTAACTATATGCGATGATACGAAATTGGACAAGACAGGTAAGAGGATAGAGAACACAAAGATTTGGAGTTAAAAAAATAGAGATTTTATGGAAAAAAATATTAATTAAGATGGATAATATTTGAAAGTGTACGTTGAAGAAAATATGAAGGTTGATTTTATAATGGAGAATAAGTTTTGTAAGGCCTGGTGGTATTAGATTTGAATAACACAAGGAGCGTGATTTGAATAAGTTCAATGATTTCATAAACTTGATTTAGGGGTTTCGGATCCAATTTAGGATAGGGTGGAAGAATTTGGATTTAAAGATGATTAAGTGGATAGTGTTGAGATCTATATTTTGGAATTTAGGAATTAGACCTATGGTAATCATGACAAGGTCCAATCTTCATGACATAAGTGTAAATTTTGGTAGTAGTCATATAAGGGTTGATTTTCATATTTGGACTTGTGATTTAAAGGTGTGACTGACAAATGATGATCAGATAAACTTGATGGTATCAGAGAGAGATGGTTAACTTGGCTTCCCTACGAAACCTTGTCTTTTGATTTCCCTATCAAAAGGGAATTTAGCTTATTCCATATCCTAGAATCATCCTTTGAGTTTTTAATATCGTTGAATCCTAACTCCCTTGATCGCGACCAATCGACTTTGGTCATATCTCTGATCATATCCTTATCCTGGATCATACTCAATTGAATTAAATTCAATTGTGACATGGATTTCCATCATTGGATGCTCGTGCCCAAACTTCGATGATCTTGTTCTTCATCTTGCCTAAATTATGTTTTAATCAAGAATTGATCAACTTAGATCGTGTTGAGACTAATTTTTTTATCGTGATTGGATTTCAATGCTATTACCACTCATGCTATAACTTTTGATTTTGATCATGTTTGGATTTTGAATACTCGTGCGTAAACTCTTTTCGACCTTGATTTGATTTCCTGATTATATATGAAATTCCTTGTGATTAGTCGTGCCTAGATGACCTGACATGACTAAGACGACTTTAAATCCCTTGATTGTGATTCTAGCGATCATGACTATACATATTACCATGCCTCTAAATCGTACCTAAATTTTTTGACTTTCGATTACGACTAACTAATGTGACTACGAAATTAGTCGTGTCAGAATTGAAAACTGATCATGTCTAAATAAATTTCTATCGTGCCTAAATGATTTGGGTTTCTTCCTAAATCATGTTTATAAGACCTTAATTTCGAAATCATGATCTTATCGTCTTTCATAATTGAACTTGGATCTTGATCGTGCTTATGCGACCTAGAGCTTGATTTTCCATTAAATCTAACTATAGATCGTGCTGTACTCGAATTTTCCTCTCCATTTTCTTCTCTTAGACCTGATTAAGATCATGACCATACGACTTTGATTTTCATGATCATGATAATCTTAACCCTCATATCGTTCTAAAACCTTGATCTCTAATTACGACTGTGTCGGAATAGATTTTCTATCATACCTAAATTTTGATTCTCTAGTCACTCGTGCTCAGGTTTCATTCCTGATCATGACTAGATTTTAGAAAAAAATTTGCTCTATTCTAAATCGTGCCTAAGTGCTTAATCATTCCATAAAATTTTGAACATGTCTGAGTCTTGATTTTATTCATTACCAGATGGTTAATCCATGATCAATGTTCGTGCTAAACATTTGATTATTCCTAGCAATGCCCAATCATGTCGTTTTCATTTATGATCGTGCCTATGTATAACCCTAAATCTTATTTCATCAAGCTGGATCATATTAATCGATGTTTTGGTTTGATTCTGACATGATCGTAACCGAACGATTCCTGATTTTTCTAGTCGCGGCTTCGTGCTGTGTGACTACAAAGCTGTAACTTTAAATCTCAATTATGCCAAATCCTGTTTTGTTCATGGTTAGCATTTTATCTTGATCGGGCCTGTCCGACTTTCTGGCTGATTTTCATCAAACCTAAGTGCTACAGATCACCCCGTACTTGAACTTCATTTATATCTTTCATTCTCCTAATCGTCACCAAGATCGTTCCCCTATGACTTAACGTGTTCTTTAAATCATGCATATATAATTTTGTTCATATCACGATTCTATCCTGCCAAACTCCCTAGTGGAGTCTGAATAATTTTGAATTGATTTTCTTGATCGTGCAAAATGCGTCGTTCTTTGATCGTGCTTTAAAATATTGCTTAAACCTTCTATCTTGTTTTAACCCCACTACCAAACTTTAATTTCGAGGACAAAATTCTTATAAGGTGGGTAGGATATAAGCCCCCTGAATTTCAGGGATTTATTTATTTTTTATTTTCTAAAAGAATTATTTTCGATAATAATTCTTATTTTATTATTCTTGATCATTAAATGCTCTTTTTCGTGACTTTGATTTCTCGTGCGTCAGAGATGTCAATCTCTGGAAACTTTCTTTATGAGTTTGTAGTAGACAAGATTATCTTCATTTTGATATGTTATGTCCCACTCAAACTTGTTCCCTTGTGCTCTTTTGGAATCGCACAACTTTCGGGTCAATTTTGGCCAATTTATCGTCTGCAGTAATTTGTGACTTAACTTCCAATTTAATTTCGGGGCCCGACATCGGTCTAATCTAATCGCCCTAATATATGGTTTTAACCTGTTTCAAGCCTACTATGTACGTGCCACTTGCGTGCCACCCAATTAATCTCCCGTGTGCTCCTATTTCATCCAAAATTATAAATGATTTAAATTTATAATTACAATCATTCCAAGCCCAAACTTGTCCAAACTTGACCCAACACCCAACCCAATTTTATATGACCCCTCACATGACTACCCATACACCCCACTAATATATCCCTCTTTCTCCCTACTCAAAAATATCTCTCTTCCTCTCTCTACTTTATCAAATATATCATTTTATCTCTCTATTATATATATATATATATATATATATATATATATATATATATATATATATATATATATATATATATATATATATATATATAACTCTAACTCTCTTTCTCTCTCTCCTCCTTAAATCACTCCTACACACACACACCCCTCTCTATCACATACCAGCACAACACCCCCCTCCATATCCAGCTGACCACTCTCTCACTCTCTCTTAACTTTCTCTCTCTCTCTCTCTCTCTCTCTCTCTCTCTCTCTCTCTCTCTCTCTCTTTCTAATGTACATATATATATATATACATATATATATATATATATATATATATATATATATATATATATATATATATATATATATACTTACACTCACACACCTCACCCCTCCCATCACCTCATAGCCAACACTCTTCTCCCCCTCTCCCATCACAGCCGACACCACCCTCTCCCTCTCCATCATCTTCTCCTTCCCCCAAGCTTCTTCTTCACTTCCTCCTTCTCCTCTTCTTCTTCTTCTTCATTTTCATTTTCTTCATCATCATCACCATCACCCTCGCTATTTTCATCACCATCACCATCCTCTTCCTTTCTCCCCCTCTCCCATCACAGCCGACACCAACTTCCTTTTCTTATCATCCTCCTTATCCTCTTCACTCTGCTGAAGTTTAAACCGTTAATTCGATCGTTTGATAGATCAAAATCGGCCGCCAAGTTGACCGTTTAAATTGTATTATTTTTGGACAGTTTTGTGGAGCCAACTTCGTCGACTTGTATTTTCTTCATCGCAGCCCCGTTTGGCCTGCCACCAGTTCCTATGCACAGCTGGTATAACCCTCTTCTTGTCCCTTAAGTTTTATTTCATTGTGAGCTTGTTTGATTGGTTGAATTTGACGTAAAAGTTGGTCGTCCGAATTCGTAATTTCCAACTTATAAAATCCCAATTTTGAATCCGGGACTCCAGATTCAATTTTTGACACCACCAGTAGACTCGTGGCATCATTCTGGCACAAATTTATATACAGTTTGTTAGATTTGGAGGACGTGGGCCCCGACACGTATTTCGATGTAAGGTGGGCCCCACAGTCTGAGTCAACGGATCATTTTGAGATCGGCTCATCGGAATCCAATTCCGGATTTACCGTTGAGTTTGTATCGTCATTCTGGACTCGTTGACATATAATTTGCTGAGTTTTGTAGACATTGGCTCTGACATGCATTTTCGTACAAATCGGAATCTCAATGTCCTGGTCAACGGTCCAATTTGAGATCGGGCCATCGAAATCCAATTCCGGATATACCGTTGAGTTCGTATCATCATTCTGGATTCGTGGTCATATACTTTGCTAGGTTTTGAGGACTTCTATCCTGGCATATTTTTTGGTGCAAAGTGGGGCCGACACGGACACCGTTTTGATCCGAAATTATCTTTTTGTCCCTGTGTCCAAATTGGACTTATGGGTAGGCTATTCTAGCTATTTTGACCATTTTGGACACGTTGGTGATGGTTGTTTCATTATTCGACAACATCTGTAGACTTTTTCCTTTATCTTTCACCATTTCTTATAATCCTTCTCTTTTGGTTCGTATTTTTAGATCCTTGCATCAAAATTGAGATTCGTCGATTCCAGTGATTTTACATCATTGAAATTGATGAGTTGAACATCTGGATGATTATAGAGACTAGATTTGACCTATTTTAACCTAGAGTGGACTAGGAGTTGACCAGTTGACCAAAGTCAACTGTAAGTCAACCTTTAACCAAGTTTGACTTAGTTTGACCTAGAATAGGCATAGAAGCATAGAATTAATATATTTATATATATTGTTTACTCTAGAAAACTAAGTAACTCTGTAAATTCATATTAGGTCTCTGTGACGTCAGTTCAGGCATCGACCTTCACTTATTGCTCAGGACAGCAGGCGGGTACATTCTCTGATAGTTTTCATTGTCGTGATATCTACTATATCCGATACAGTTGTAGTATTTTACTTGATTCCCGATACGATGGTACACGGACTAGTATATGTCGGATCCTGTCATGAGTTGTTATTCCTGGGTGACCATGGTATATTGGTACATTGTTCAATCTTGTTTTCTTGTACTTGTATAGACGCCGATTCCTAAGGAGATTTGCTACCCTCTTAGAGAATCCTGCATCATGACGTGACATGTCCGGATCCATTATACTACTCGGGGATGGAAAGTTATTAGAGGTTATGTGATCATACCCCACTAGTTACTACTTGCATCATAGCTTTACCCTCGCCTCACATAGGGTAAAGCCTGACCTGATACTACTTGCACCATAGCTTTCCATTTTGGCCGGCCTGATCTCCAGGTTTACCTGCGCTTGTTCTTGCACCATAGCCGATCAAATGGAAGAGCCTGGTCTTGACCCAAGCCGATCACATAATGTTCTAATATCTCAAGGCAATGTTTATATTTACATTATATATCAGATATTACTGTACTGTTCTATATTCCAGTATTTCATACCCTGATATGATATCCAGTTTTACATATACTACTTTATTTCCAGTCTTGATATTTCATCTTGTATTTCATTATAATTGTCTCTTATAGAATTTTTCAATTCATATGGAACTGCTATTAGTTTATGTACTCGTTCCTATCCTGACTGGATACGTTGACAATATTTTTAGGAGTTGTTATGCCCTCATTATTGGACTACAGGATATTGCTAGCTGAGGCGGATCTCGATATTATTTTACCATGAGTTGTCTTCCAAGAGTGCTAGGCCTGGTAGTTATTTTAGTTTTATTATTATTTTTCTTCCGTTTCATTATTGTCTCATATGACCCTTTGTAAATTCTAGTTGTTCTAGTGATATTGTTATCTTTCTTGTCTTATCTTCCTTCGCTTTTGTGATGTGATATGAGTACCTTTATAGTTATGGATCTTTTAGATATTGTAGTTAGTATCGGGTACTTGACAGCGCTCTACCATCGATACTGCATCGTAGGCTGGGCGTGGCCCACGTATTCATATCCGTATATCCGGGTGCGGGTCGTGACAAGACTTTAGTTGTTTCAGAGTTACTGATATCTTTCCTATTTCATATCTTTTTTAGTCGTTTGTGATGTGATTTGAGTACATTTTGAAATAACATGTAGGCAACTCTAGAGGGAGGGTGAATAGAGTTTGTGTCGATAATCACCAAATAAAAATTAACTCTATATCATCTCCACAAAACAACTATCAAGATAGTAAATAAATCAAAGAGAAATGCGAAAGTAAATAAAGATCAGGAGAGCATACGCAAACACAGCGATATAACCTGGTTTCCCTAGTGGAGGACTAGTCCAGGCCTGAGAACTCAAACTCAGGATTGAAATCTACTATTTGTGAAATAGCGTACACCACGTGCCTTTTCTCAGAAGAGCACGTCAACTTCTTACAAAGATCGATGGGGCGACACTTGGAATTTTCCAAGCAATTTTATTTGACTCTTGCACAAACTTAGCACTGAGCACTTTTTTAGGCTTAGGAAGCTTGGCTAGTAGATGGGAAGGTTTTGGCTTGTGTCACGACCCGCACCCAATGTAAGGGCACAAGTGCGCAACAGCGCTCAGCATACGTCGCAGAAACGACGTAGTATGCTGTAGGTCTACTATCTAACAATGTATAATAACTAGTCATCTCCGAATGTAGGATATAATATAAATACATATAAACTCAATAACAATCTAGAAAGAAGAATATATGGCACGAATAAGGATAAAGATAAAGATAAACTCAGAGTGCAAAGTAGCTAACACAAGTCCATAGTGAGTCACAAAGTAGTCAAATAAGTCTGAAGTAACATAACATGTCTAATATAAAAGCTGGAGACAAAGTCCAGTCAAATCCTAGTCTGACTGAGTCACTGCTAGAGCCTCCTCAGCTGGCACTAACCCCTGCTGGACTAGGGTCTCCTGGTCTACGCCCACTACGTCATGAGGATCGTAGTAGGTAGGACACTCGTCCTCGCCATAATATGTAAAATTTTGTCAACATATCCAGTCAGGATTAGAACGAGCACATCTCCAATAACAGTTTCCAATAAATGACAAGTGCTATGTAACAGTAAATAGAGAGAATATGCACGAGAAAATAAATATACATGAAAGTAACTTGGCAAGGGTAAAGCAGTAAACTAGAGTAAGAATGAAGATATCTGAACATGTCATGTATAAGAATTAAGAACAACTATCTACGTGAGTGAATATTAGATTTGACATGTGGCCGGCTTGGAAACTTGTACAAGGTCTACTGGCCTGGTTAATCATACGTGAAGTGTATGATTAACACTCACAAGGATCTATACAATGCACAAGGTGGGTATTGACCACATGTCTAGACTAATATTCCCCCGCCCCCGACTGATATAGTAGATCCAACCTTGACTCGTTACGACATGGGATTTTAAGACAAGGTAGCAAGTCTTCTCGAGAATCGATGTCCATATATTGCACAGGAACTACAAGAAGGCTTGCACAAGGTACACCAAGGTAAACAAGGAAAAATAACCCATGACGGAATCCATAAAATACCAATCCGTGTGACCAATGTGTCAAGAATTATGAATATCTACACTAGATACAAGAAACACAGTAAATATCATGAATGGAAAATCATCAGAGAATGTACTCGCCTGGTTATGAACTGAGGAATCAATACTACCACTCAATGAGCCTCGAAGGGTCAACTCATGCAATAGTCTCCTAATACTGAAACAGACAATACCCACGTGTTCAGAATGGTCAAATTAGCTGGGATAGCCTACCCATAAGTCCAATTCTGGACACAGGGGCAAAACGATAATTTTGGGCCAAAATGATATCCGTCGTTGGACCGCTTTGCACCAAAAAGCGTGTCGATATCTACGGTCTCTAAAGTCGTCAAACTATATGTCTACGGGTCTGGTTTGACGAGACGAACCCAACCGTATGTCCAAAGTTGGATTCCGATGGGCCGTGCATAATTTTGTCCATTGGATCGGGTCGCGGGCCCACCAAAATAGCGTTCTGGTCGACCTTATCAGAATTGGACCCGGTCCTGTTGGCGCAAGTTCGTCTCGCGACGACGAACGTGCACAAAGTAATTGGCAAATTTGTAAAAGGGTCGATAAGGGGTATCTCGACGGATACGTACAGATTTCGTCGCACATACGCAGCAAAATCGAGTTCCGTCGAATCCTATACATCCGCAACATCCGTACGCGCCTTTCGATGCCTACGGATTGCGACCAAGTCGCCATGTTTGAGGGGACGTACGCCGTATCGGAAAAAATTTCCAAAATTTCGGTTTTCAGAACGTTATTTTTTCCTGATTTTGGAAATCAGTTTTCGAGACGTACTGTCAACGAATTCAGGAACAAAAAGATAGGTCACAGAGCCCTATAGGTTGTCTACAAGTCCCTTCAAACGGATTTTTGAATCGGTCGAAGGATCGGCGAGAAATCGCCTCCAAAAATAGTGATCCGGGAACCTAAATCTGTTCATTTAAACGTGATTTTTTCGACAACTTTGTGTCGATTTTTCGGACAGCATGGTTAGGTATAAACAAATCTATCTAATGGAACTCCTAGAGGGTCATATCGGCTATCCGTAGCAATTTGCGGATCTCGATTTGATCGAGCGTGCACATAGATACGAGATGGAGAAGACGGTTACCTGAAACGGGTTCCCTGTGCGGCATGAACGCGGGTGTGCGCGCGAGCGCGGCTGTGGGCGGCGGTTGGCGGCGCTCCGACATGCCCCGGTGGTCATCGGGGAGAAGTCCGGGTTGGGGTTGGGTTGAGTTTCTGAGAATAACTCTCTCTCTCTCTCCCTCTCTCTTGGTCACGTTAATAGGGGTTGGCTTACGGTTTTTAACGGAAAGGGAGAGGAAGAGTTGAGATGAGTGTTTGTGTGTGTGTGGAGCTCGAGTTGCTGTGGGGTTGGGCTTAGCTGGTAGGTTGTTTGAGTTATTAGCTAGGTTAGGTTTTAGTTGGGTGTTATATATATATATATATATATATATATATATATATATATATATATATATATATATATATATATATATATATATATATATAATCCCTTTAATATTTTTCTATAATATTTCTATTGAAAAAAATATAATTATATATATGCCTATATATACATATGTGTGTACTCTATGTAGGAAATAAAATAACTTGAAATTATTTATAATAAAATTAAATATTTGTATCTTATATTAATTAAATGTACTTTAAAACTTTATTAATAACTCAATAATATATATATATATATATATATATATATATATATATATATATATATATATAATTTATCTAAAAAAAAATATTATTTATCTAAAAATAATTGTTTAAATAAATAAAGTAATTATATTAACAATAATAATTTAAATAAATATTTAAATATTAAAAATAATGGAAATGACCATATTACCCTTATTTAGGAAAGTGAGGGTGACAGCTTGTATGATGCTATAGGAGAAGAGAAGATGAGATGAATGAAAATGGTTGAAATCATGTCCTATATATACTAGTCTGGAAGGCAGAATTCGGCCAGAATTCTATTCTCAAAATTAAAAAATATGGCCGTTGTACCAGCTAGCAATTTGTAACCCTAAAAATCACCTCGTGGAAATCAGGGTGCAGAGTTCGGCCCGAACTCTGTGTGTGGGCAGAGTTCGGCGCAAACTCTGCCTCCTAGGTGGCAGAATGGCCTTTGGGCTTTGTTTGGCTTGGTGGAGCTTGGGCTTCTTTGTTGTAGGGATAAGTGTTCTAAGCCAAAAGTACTCAGTGCTAAGTCAGCTTAAATCATTCTAGACTCAATAAAGATAAAATGATACAGACTCAGACTATGAGTACGATACAGGAGATTTGACGACGTCCATCTTGTATCGAGTTCTGACTTGATGTGTCATATGGAATCATGATAAGTATCATACTGTTAAGTTATCAATATTTGGTTGACTGTGATCAAGTTTGGGTCAACAATCTCTCCTATATTGATAATTGACAAAATAATATTTGTATATCCAATGTTCATACTTGGACACATATTGAGGAAAGTTATATGCGGGCATGAGATGTAGTAGCTTGTAACGTCCCAGAACTAGAATACTGGAGAGCGGGGGCGCACATAGCCAGCTACGTATAATGAAATGGAATCCACCTCACTATACGGTCACGGCTGTCTACATATATGAGGGTTTAACTATAAGCCATCAGTCTCCTATGGTCATAAACAAGCCTAGTGTCTCAATCACAAGCAAGTAAGTAAATGTTACAAGATATAAGATCACCAAATATACAATAGTAAGGCATCCCAAATATTACATATTCAGCTGATCATGAAGATAGTCGTTACAAAATGTGAGGACTAGTAAGAGTTTTAGTCATACATGATCAACCCTAGGATCTGTCAAATCATGTTACAGCCCGTAGGCAGACAATAATAAGGTATGCAATACGAGCTAACAGGTGCTCACCGGCTAAACGCCTCAAAATGAGAATTTTACAATAGAGTGGGAGAGCCAAAAAAATAAACCCACTCGTTGCCCTGGTTACGCCTGGTGGTCACCATCGGGCTGGAAGACAGGTAGATCCTGTCACGCCCCAGAACCAGAATACTGGAGAGCGGGGGAATGACTCAGCCAGCTACGTATTACGGGTAGATGAATACCGTATAATACGATCAATGTTGTCTACAAGACGAGGGGGTACATACTACATAAAAGTCTCCCTATGGTTACTTCACATCTATTGTCTCAATCATTCGAACAAGAAACAGAAACAGAAACAGAGAACATGTAAGATGAAGCAGTAAGGCGTCCCAAACGCTCAATCAAAATGTTCTTGATATTTGGCTTTACAAAACATAGCCAGATGATGTAGCAAAGTATACACAATTGTTTATCAGCTGCAGCCTTACTTTAGTTACAATTATGTAAAAGTAAGTACAAGACAATCCGACTAACATGTCGGTGCCAAACGACAAAGTATAAAGTAGATAACAAAACGAGCGGGGAAGTAAGAAACCCACTCGAGTCCTCCTGCGATCATCCCTCTAGTATTGACCATCTTGGAGGTAGAAGTAAGTTGGATCCTCGGGAACCGGCTCTAAATCTGGCCATGCAAAACCAGAGAGGTTAGACCTCTAATAGCAAGTACCGCAAGGAAGCACAATATGAGGAATAAAACCAGTATTAGGAAACATAATAAATAGATCTCTGCTGGCTACTGGGATTCACATCACATCACGACACTTCGAACCAACTTCCCAACCAAACAAGGACAGAAGTTGACCCGTCATTGTTTGCCATTAAAATTGTTTTGATTGAAATCTTAATACAAACAGAACAGTGATACAATATAGGACTTAGATGTAGTCCTAGGAGTACACTTTTGTTTAAGCTGGGTCCTTAGTGCCAATGGAGCGAGTGGTAATGCGTTGACTCCGTTGACCGGCTGACGGCGGTTATCGGTTCTCTGAAGGTGTTGATTACTCTGGGTGCTGGAGCTTGCTGAGAGGAGGAAGACGTTGAGTGTCTAGAACTGCCTCTCCGGTGATTCTCTGTTGTGGATTCTCTGTGAGTCTTATGTTCTGAGTCTCTGTGTGTGTGTGAAGGAGATGATCCTTCTATTTATAGTTTTGCAGGCTGGCTGCTCATGCGCGCATGTAGGATGCGCCGGTGTGGGAACGCCACGTGGAGGTTGCTGATGGAGGCGCATGGATGCTGCGCCCTGATCGAGGGAGAGAACTCTTCATACTGCTGTTGTGAGCCGGTACGTAGCAGGGAGAAGATCTTTCCGTTGCTGAAATCTTGGATGAGTTGAGTCAAAAGACACGTGTCGTCGACTCATGGTTCGAAGATCTCGGATTTGGTGGAGAGGAGTGATCTGGTGGGCTGCGCCTTGGATTGGGCGCAGGAGGAGGCTGCGGCTCATAACCTTTAGGAGTTACAAACCATTTGGGGCGCATGGCTTTTGAGGCGCATGCAGGCGACTTTCCTTCTGTCTTTCGGGATCAGAGATCAGTCTGGGGCGCATGGCTTTTGAGGCGCATGCAAAACTTCAACCGGAGACTCTTCTTCTGTCTTTAGGGATCAGTGAAGGGTCTGAGGCGCATGGCTTTTGAGGCGCATACTGGTTTGGACGCATGGCCGTAGAGGCGCATGCGGGTGTGGACGCATGGTCGTAGAGGCGCATGCGGGTGGCCACGTGGCAGTAGCCGTCGGAATAGAGTCATGATGATGCTGACGTTGCCGACGCTTCGTTTTTTGAATAAAGCTGTCAACTGTTCAGACTTTGGGAGGCGTGCTGCCAACTCTGTCAGTTCAGCATTTAATGTTGGTGACGTTCGATGGACAGCTGAGTGGGCGCGTCGGTTGGCGTTCCACTCGGTATGGAGATGTGTGGGGGCGCACCCTCTATAATGTGCCGAGTACTGTAGGGCGCGTCTGTGTGATGCGCCTAATGCCGAAGGGCGCGTCCGTGTGATGCGCTGTCTGGCTGGCGCATCGGACATGTCTTTTAATGATGCGGCTGTCTCGCTCTTCGAGTGCTATAAATAGCCGTTTGGCTGAATTCGAGGCGTCCGGTTCATCCATTTAATGTAAATTCATTGTACAGAATTCGGAGGGCCATCCACTTGGCGCGTGGGTTTGATCTGCCCGGCCTATAAATAGTGGCATGGAGAGAAGATTTGCTTCTCATTCCCTCACGTACTTCCAATATGAACTTGAACATACGGGTGCATTCTGCTGACGAAGTGCTCCCGAGGGTGAAGATGAGACGCTGCGTTGTCTTTGATGCACTTGAAGGTGACTGTTACATCCAAAAGACGGAGTCGAGGGCTTCTGAGGCAGGCGGAAGGTGCCTGTTGCATCCAAAGATAGGGATGCTCGAGCCTCGTCTCCGTTATTCCGGAAGAGCCGTAGATCGAAATGGCGGTGCAAGGCTCTTTCTTCCTGCAAAGTGGGGTTTCCCCACTTTGATCGTGTCGAAAGCTGCTCCTTTAGCCGTGGTTTCGATCACGGTCTTCCTTCGGCTTTGGAGGCTCTTTCGAAGCCTCCCCTGGCCACAGCATTTGCGGTGCTCTTCTCTTCCTTGGTTCCAGCCAGAGGGTTAAATGCTTTGTGTCGAAGCATTTATCGGGCGAGCCTGGTTGGAAGAGTTTGGCTGAAGGGATGCACATAACTGAGCTGCTGGAGAGATGATGGGATGCGCCTGGATGGAGGTGCATGATATCTGCTGCGCCTTACTGGTGGCGCATAGTGATGCTGCGCCTATCTGGAGACGCATGGTGGCCGCTGCCCTTATCTGAAGGCGCATGATGGCCGCTGGCTGTAGTCTTAGGCTCTTTCCTTTGTAGAAATTTTCCTTTGTACAGCCTTTTCTAGACATGTAATAGACTTTTATATATAAATAAAAAGTCCTTCTTCAAATGTCTATAGTTATTGACTTTGCTGTGAAGTTCTTCGTCTGAGTTCTGGCGCATGTAGTGTCTGGCGCATGGGCTTTCTGGTTGTGAAATTCCATGCTTCTACAAGACCCCCTTCAAAGTTTTCAAAACTTTTGAATAAGTTTTGGAATACTTTGAAATAAGAAGCATGGAGGTCATGGCGCATGATTTCTGGGCGCATGCTTGTTCGGGCGCATGCTCTTCTCAGTTGATGATGATGATGCCTCGGTAACCGAAAAGATTAATGATGATCTTTTGGTTTTATTTGCTGCTATCCTTGCAGAACCCGAGGCGACGGCTGAGATCATACGTCATCTGTTCACGCGTGCGACCAAGCCCTATAAATAGGTAAGAGTTGGAGAGAGAAAGGGTTCTTCTTCTCTGTGCCTCTGCTTCTTTAGAGTTTCTTCTTCAAAAACCCTAACTTCTCCTTCTTCGAGAGAATGGCTCCCAAGACTCCTCGCGGCGCTGCCAGCAAGGGGAAGGAGAAAGCGAAGGAGTCCGCGGATGAGGATGTACCTATCACTCTTGCGCCTCTTGCCGACGTTCGTCCTGAGGTGACAGGTGGGTTTCGTCTCTGCTTTGGGCTCTGTGCCCTAACTGCCGACGCGTATAGACTTCGGTCTTTAATGATACGCCGAGGTTCTATCCTGCCGACGTGCATAGGTTTATACCTTTATCATGCACCGAGGTTTTAATGGCTGACACGCATGGGTTTTATTCCCTGAAGATGCGCCGAAGCCTTTGCTGACGCGCATGGGCTCATGCTCTGATAATGCGCCAAAGCTCCAATGCCAACGCGCATGGGCTTACGCCCTGATGATGCGCCGAGACATGCTGACGCGCATGGGCCTATGCCCTGATGATGCGCCGAAGCAGATGCGCATAGGTTCATACCCTGGCAATGTGCCAGTCTGCTTGACATATTTTGTCTTTTTGCCTGACTTCCACTTTTGTCGTGCCAGTGTCGATGACGATCCCTTTGTTGAATGAGGTCCTCCTGGACGCTTCTCTTTGTCAGATGGGAGTTGATTTTGATGAGGCGGTGATCAACCCTGTAAAGGATGCTATCCTTCAGGACCAACCTCGTGAGAGGATGCTACAAATCCAGGTCCAGTTGCCGCTTTTCCTCCAGAGTATGATGGAGAGCGGTAAACTGAAGTCTGCTGATTATGAAGGTGTGACTTTCTTAAAGCCTGCCTTTCTGTTCGGCGACCGATTAGTCTCTTCCGAAGCGAAGATATTGAAGATCAGAGAAGACTGGTTCTTTGCTGCTAAGGGCATGATGTTATACATGCGGCAGGTTGACCGCCAGTTGCCACTGACAGCCTTTTACCGTCTAGCTTCGAAGAGAAGGATGGATTGGAAACTTACTCATTCTCAAGGAGGTGCCTTGGGGGGTTCCCTTTCGATTGACACCACCTCGAACCAGCGAGATACCTTGACCGCCTCACGAACCGGTTTTTCGTTCAGTTACCGAGCTTTGCGTCCCGGGAGCATCTATAGTGAAGTCCCAAATGACACGTTTCCCTTCAGTGCCCCGACTTTTGCAAATCGGATGCTGACATCGAAGGTCACGTATCCGACAGCTGGTTTTAGAGTCGAAGGTTGGTGTCACTACATCCCAAAGTGGGATGAGTTGACCTCCTGGGTGCTTTCCAGGTTCAAAGTTGAGCTTAAAGAGATAGGGCTGACTGTCGCCATTCGGGCCACGCAGGCAGGCGTGGACCTCAATAAGCCGATGTTCCTTGCGCTGTTGGAGCTTTTCAACGCCCAGACTGGCAGCTTCTTTACTCCAGTGGGGGAGTTGGGATTGGCCCTTCATGAGATGTACGAAGTGTCCAAGCTTCCTTGGGGCTCGGAACCGTACGAGGAATATTTTCCATCGAATGAAGAGATCCAGGTCTTGGAAGATAAGGACCCGGAGATGATGGCCGTTTTCAAGGAGGTGACGAGCCATCATTATCTGATGCACCGGAGGGACAAGGGTAAGACCCAACCTCACGTGACTGCTTGGAGGGACTATGTTTTCAGACAGGATTTGGCGGATCCTTCGAGGATCCGGTTTGCGACTCCGCAGGGCTTGACACCCGCGGAAGTGAGTTCTGAAATAACCCGGCTGGACGAGAGGACCCCACATTCAAATGAGAGCGGCAAGAACACGTACAGCTGTTTCTGGCACTGCGGGCACCGGATGTCATCTAAGGCAGTGTTGACGGCCTACTTGATGATATGGCTCCGGGATTGCATATTTGCAGGGGGATCCGGTGCTGTTGAGAGGGTACATCGGAATCTCATTTTGCCTGCCGTGAAGTTGGCCTTTGGACGACCTCTGGCTCTCCTCCCCGCGATGGTGTGCAACCTGCTGCGCGGTTTGAGGTCTTTTGCTGATGATGTGATCCACGAGAAAGGTAGTAATGACAACTTTCCCCGGGCCGAGCTGCCTTTCCATTATCTTATGGGTTGGCTGATCTTACATCATCCGAATGTGATGAGTCCTGGTCCTGAGGAGGACCATGTTGAAGGAGATGCCTTCATTCGCCGCTTCTACAAGAGGAAGTGGTCTTACACTGGCGTCCCCGTTTGTAGGAGGGTTTTGTCCTTCCTTCAGGGGTGGGAAATCGTGAAGGTTGGCCCGATCTTCAAGAATTTCGAGGCCGACCAGGATTTGGTTGATTCTGGCGAGGATGCGGTTACTTTGCCGAAATGGAGTTTTCGTTGGTTGCAGAGTATCCGGCCTTCGCATCTGGTCTACCGAAATCAGAACAGGTGTTATCTGGAACCGTACTTGCCAAGCCGATTTGCTCGTCAATTTGGCTACACTCAGCTAATGCTGCGGAATCCCAGTAGCAGTCTAGGCTTCATCGGGAGTTTGCTGGATGGAGCCCGGGGCTGGCAGTATTATAACGCTGGATGCACTAGCGTTAAGTTTACCACACCAGTTCGCAATCCTCGGCCGCCGATCTTATATCCGGCCGCCAAGCTGTATTGTACTATGAATACTACGTCTCCTGGTTATGACAGGGAGACTAGTTTCATCATTGGAACCCAGTTGGAGGCAACAACGAATATGTTGGTGGCGGCTCGGTCATATCGTTCGCCAGAATTGGCGGGGTATCGGGCTGCTGCTATGGCACCAGTGAGAGACCCGTCTGTCGGGAAAAGGCGGGCTGACCCAGAAGCTGGTTCTTCCGTACTGAAAAGGTCGAGAAGGACGTCGACCCCGAAGATTACGGAAACGCCACTTGTAACGCCAACGGGCTTAGCTCCCGCTGAGGTAAGGAGTGCTTCATAATTCCAGTTTTTTATGTCATTGTGGCGACTTATGCTCTTCTTCTTGTAGGGATTGAAGAAGAAGTCTCGTGCTTCGAAATCGGGCACCAGTAAGCCGAAGGAGGTGGCAGGCTCTTCTGAGGAGCGCATTCCACCAATGATGATGTCTCCTGTGGAGGAGGGTCCCGAAGATGTTCCCGCGGAGGTTTTAGTATCTCCTGACTTTGAAGTCGCAACAAGCTTCTGGGATAGTACCATCTGCCGTGGAGGCCTTGGACGCTGAGGGTCTTACAGACTCGAGGCATCCTGATGATGAAGTGGATTGGAGTTCGTCGCCTTCTGGTGACGTCCCTCCAGCGTTGTAAGGGTCCGTTGTGGGGGCAGCAGAAGCAGTGAGGATAGAGGAGAGGGTTGATTCCCCTCCTTGTCATGATGAAGGGAGGTCGGCTGAATCATTGCCGAATCCTTCCTTGGCTTCAACCATGGACATAGAGATGGCTACCGATCAGGCGGTAGCGACAGATTTTGTCCCTGTAGAGGGATTTGAGAAGAGTGAGACCCTTCTGCCGGTCTTGTCTCCTGGGGCTGGCCAGGAGATAAATGTTGATCTTCCCGTTTTGCCGGGGGAGGTAGCTGATGCTGATAGAACGTCGGGGGTAGAAGAGGTGGCCGTTGACGTCGGTGATGTCTCCGGGCTTGAGAAGGGTAAGGGTGTGGAACCCTCTGCTGCTCCTTCTACTTGGGGTACTATCACGACGCATGTGCCGGCTCCTTCTGTTCCTTCGGCACCTCGGGCTAGCAGTCTGGCCCCTGTTGATGAAGAGCCTATTGCTGCCGAGGTTCAAACCTCTCAGATCGAGGTTGGCGGATCTTCCTCCGGTCCGCAAACTGTAGTAGCTCCCCCAACTCCTGCTATGACGCCGCAGGTGCTGGCGGATGCCGACGAGTATGTGAAGTTCCTCGTCGAGGGAGTGTACAAAATGCTGGAGAAAGGAGTATCTGCAGTGATGGATGCCAAGGGGAGCTTTGCGGCGGCAAAAGCTTTGGCAATACCTTGTATCGAGCTGATCCGCATTCACCAGGGCCATGACCATATGGCCAAAATTCTGGAGGTTTCGGTGATGGAGCTGGACGAGCGGCTCGCGGAACTGCAGCGCATCCAACGAAATGACCTCTCGGTCTTGATAGATGCAGAGATAGGAAAGTCGATGGCTGAGATCGAGGCTTCCCATCGAGCCGAGGTGAGCAGTTGGGAGCATGAAGTGGCTGGGACTGAGGCTGCGGCGGAGCAGCTGTCTCAATCTATGAAGAAGACGACGGAGAAGCGGGCTGCGGTGGATGCTAACATCGCAGAGGTTGATGCTCAGATGCGCCGTCTTGAAGACCAGCGGGCCCAACTTCAACTAGAGGCTGAGCGTGTCCTGGCTGAACACGTGGCATTCAAGCAGGAGGAAACGACTCTTACTCAGCGGACCCTTGCTTTGGCTCAGCAGCGACGACAGCTTGATGAGAAGTATGAGAGTAAAACTTCCGCTGAGGCTGTCGGGTTAATGCGTCAAGAAGCCGAGCTGCGAGTCCAGGCGACTGTGGAAACTCGCACTGCCGACCTGAGACGTCGAGTCAGAGAACTCTCGTCCCACCCTGGGGAGGATCGGGGATTGTAGCTTCTCTTCTTTTTTATGTGTTTTTTGCAACTCTTGCTGGGGAAATAGCGTATTTCTGTACTCCCTTTTTTTTAAAAAAAATAAAGAAATACACTATCTCTTTGATGTGTTCATTTTTGATTTCATGAACTTGATGATTTATGTGGACCTATTATCTTTTGCGCACCTTGGTTTTTAGGTACAGATAATAAGTATAAAGGAACCAACATGTTTGCTCAGAGGTAATGTGGACATGGCAATCATTAGGTTCAAATGATAGAATCTTCCTACCCAGAGGTGTTTATGGACGTGGTAGGAATGATCCTGGAGGATACGCTGAACAACTCAGAGGTAATGTGGACGTGGAAGTTCTGCGATCAATGTACGACAATGCAGGAGTTGTTTGTACGGGATGTTTACTCAGAGGTAATGTGGACGTGGTAAACATGAAGGATAGCGTAAGCTCACGAAGTGTAAGGTTCCGCTTTGTAGGATGTAGAGAGACAACTCAGAGGTAATGTGGACGTGGTTATCTTTCTACGGAAGGATGCCACGGAACAGCTGGGTTCCGGAAGCGATTGATTTTGTGAAAAGAGGTTGTTTGGGGAAATACATGTCTTGGAGGATGTCAAGAGTAGTACTTCTTTAGGAACTTGCCGTTGATGGGCATCATGAACAAGTCCCCATTGGGTTTGGCGAGCCGGTAAGCACCGTTTGAGTATACCGTCTCAATGATGAAGGGTCCTTCCCATTTGGGCTCGAACTTCCCTGGTGTCTTGTGAGTTAACACCATTGGCCTTCTGACTGCTAAAACCAGGTCGCCAACTTGGAAAGTTCTTTGCTTGACCTTCTTGTTGAAAGCCTGTGATATACGGGCTTGGTAAAGTTCGATGCGTTGTTGAGCTAGGAGACGCTTTTCGTCAAGTGCCTCCAGTTCCCGCAGACGACGACGTTGATTGTCTTCTTCTGTGAGATCGTTTGTGATTGCCACGCGGAGCGAAGGTATCTGTATCTCGAGAGGCAGTACTGCTTCGCTCCCGTAGACCAGGGAGAATGGAGTGTTGCCTGTTGGGGTCCGTACCGTTGTGCGGTAGGCCCAAAGGCATTCGCCAAGCTTTTCGTCCCAGTCGCGTTTGTTGGATGACACGACTTTTTTGAGTAGCCTGACGATAGTTTTTGAAGCCTCGGCCAATCCGTTTGCTGCCGGATTGTAGGCGGTTGAGGCCACGTTTTGAATGCGATTCTTGTCACAGAACCTGCTGAAAATGTGGCTGATAACTGAGGACCATTGTCATGGATGATTCGCCGGGGTACCCCGAAACGGTAAATGACATGGTGTTTGAAAAGCTGACCACCCTGGAGCTTTTTACTTTGCTAGTGGGACTGCTTCCGCCCATTTGGAGAAGTAATCGGTGATGGCCAGGATGAAGCGGTGTCCTCTCGATGAGGAGGGTGATTGGCCCTACATGTCCATGCCCCAGGCTTCGAATGGCCAGGAGCGACTGTAGGATGTAGAGGTTCAGATGGTGTATGTATGAAGTGCATGAAGTTGGCATGCATGGCACTTCTTAGCATATTCCACTGCGTCGGCAACCCATGGTTGGCCAGTAGTAGCCATACGTCGCAGTCGATCTTGCAAACTTAGGCCTGGTTGGTGAGCGCCGCAAGTTCCGT